>OX383298.1:0-676139 GCA_947523025.1 Dryobota labecula
AGGGTTCGCACAAAAGCTGTGTAGAGCCTACCGCACAGTCTCCCTAAACTCGGCACTGGTGCTGGCCGGGATACTCCCAATCGATCTGCGCATACGTGAGGCGGCAGCGCTGTACGAGGCCAAGAGGGGGGTGTCCCAGTCAGTACTAAGAGACAGAGAGATTGAGCGGATGGCTCCAGCGTTGGAATCCCCGCACCCCGCGGAGCAGACCACACTGCAGTTCGGCAGCCTGATAGACGAGGAACAATACCAGAACCACAGCAATTTCGCTGTGCGTATTTTCACAGACGGCAGCAAAATTGAGGGCAAAGTCGGGGCGGCGCTGTCTCTGTGGAATAGCGCCACTGAACTAAAGGCCCTCAAACTTGCCTTGCCGTCTTTCTGCACCGTCTATCAGGCGGAGCTATTGGCCCTGCAAAGGGCGGCTGGTGAGGCACTCAAGCGAATGGAAGACACGTTCGGCATCTACAGCGACTCCATGGCGGCTCTCGAGTCGGTGGTCAGTGCGAGTTCCCCCCATCCCCTGGCAGTGAAAACAAGGGACACCCTTCGTCGTTGTCAACTACAGAACAAGACGGTGTCCTTGTTTTGGATCAAGGCTCACGCAGGATTGGAGGGAAACGAGCGAGCCGACCAACTCGCAAAGGAAGCCGCCCTGGGATTGAAGAAGAGGCCGGATTACGACCTGTGCCCTGTGTCATTCGTCAAGCGGCAGATCCGTATGGGGTCGCTTGAGGAGTGGAACAGGAGATATAAGTCCGGGGAAACAGCCTCCGGCACAAAAATATTCTTCCCAGATGCAGTTGCGGCGTATAAAGTGGTGCGGAAAATAAAGCCCACAAGCTTCACCACACAAATTCTCACGGGGCACGGTGGGTTCTCCGCATACCTGAAACGCTTCAAGTGTAAGGAGAACGCATCGTGCGCCTGTGAGTCGGGCAAGGACGAAACGGTGCTGCATGTCCTGTTGGAGTGCCCGATCACAGGGAAAGCACGGTACGAGGCCGAGCAGGACCTCGGACAGCAACTAAAAGTAGAAAATTTACCTAGTTTAATAAGCAGTAGAAATAGAGAAAAATTCTTAGAGTATTGTGTTAGAATAGCTTTGATAGTAAATAATAGAAATAAGATAGCATAAGCAAACTAGGATACTTACATATATAATAATCTATATAGTTTAAGTACCTAATACAATAAGATGTAAAAAAAAAAAAAATAATAATAATAAGCCAAAAAAAAAAAAAAAAAAAACGTAATAATAAGGAAATAAATTTGTAATAAAAAAAAATAAAAATAAAAAAAATGTAGGTATAGTTTCATGTATTATTAAGTTTAGCGAAATAAGAATGTATCGTCTGTCGAGTTGAAGATCGTGATTTTTGATGAAGAGAATTTGAGATTGA
This sequence comes from Dryobota labecula, assembly GCA_947523025.1. Taxonomy (NCBI): domain Eukaryota; kingdom Metazoa; phylum Arthropoda; class Insecta; order Lepidoptera; family Noctuidae; genus Dryobota; species Dryobota labecula. The sequence continues at coordinate 1,404 of OX383298.1, forward strand.
ATGGAAGAACTCATGCTGAAAACGGCTTTGATCATGTCAGAGGTATACTGTAAGGCAGGAGTGTGGTTTTAGCCGGTAAGAGTCCGGCACTGCCCAGACTAGTTCGTTCGTGAAGCAGTCTGGGCGTCCATGAGGATTTCCCACTCCTGCCAAAAAAAAAAAAAAAACCTAACCTGAGCGAACCTAACCTGAGCGAACCTAATCTGAGCGAACCTAACCTGAGCGAACCTAACCTGAGCGAACCTAACCTGAGCGAAGCGAACCTGAGTTATAACTTTGCATCCAGGTGACGCTTTCTGAAGCTGTTTTCAGCTCAGTAATTTTCTAATAGGCTCCGTCCTACTTTTTAACCGACTTCAAAAAGGAGGAGGTTATCAATTCGGAAGTTTATATTTTTTTTTTTATGTATGTTCGGGCATAACTCCGTCGTTTATGAACCGATTTGGAAAATTCTCTTTTTGTTTGAAAGGATATACTTCCGGATTGGTCCCATTTTTTTCAAAATTCAGTTCTGATGATGGGATCCATGAGGAATTGAGGGAACTCCTCAAATTTTATAGGCATTTATATAGCGATTTTTATATTTTCATCAACAAATCAAGCATTTGCATTCAGAAAGTATCATTTGGTGAACCGAAACTGATGAAGAAGACCACAGATGGCCACCGGAACTCGTCAATGATACGTATTTCACAGGTAGCGATAAGATATCTCGATTATGATAGTTAAGCGACTATGGTGAAGCAAATTTAAATAAATGCTGATCAAAATGATCTGATGATGAAGCCGGAAGGTAGGCAATGGAACTCCGTAATAAAACAATGTATCCTAGCCGTGTTTGGGCTTATTGGATTTGTCATGAGATGCACTCTGGCTATAAATGATGTTTAACCGACTTAAAAAAAAAGAGGAGGTTCTCAATTCGTGTATATGTATAAAGTGTTAAAAAATTTACTCTAAAAACTAAGAGGTGCTTTAGACCAATCAATCTGCCTAGCCTTTTCCCAACTATGTTAGGGTTGGCTTCCAGTCTAACCGGATGCAGCTGAATACCAGTATTTTACATGGAGCGACTGCCTATCTGACCTCCACAACCCAGTAACTGGGTAACACGATACCCCTGGGCAATGAGCCCCTGGGTAAGACTGACTGTCAGACTTTTGGGCTTCTGACGACCCGTAACGACTGTCAAAGGTCCACGAATAACAGCCGAGACCAACGGCTTAACGTGCTTTCCGAGGCACGGAGGAGTCTCGGTATGTAAAGATGGTCACCCATCCACGGACCAACCCCGGCAAGCGTAGCTTAACCTGACGGATCGACCCGTGCGGCTGTTATTACTTAGCCACGAGCTCCTCAGAGGTTCTTTACACCATCGAACTGAATAACTTTTACTATGGGACCAGTTTGAAATCGTGAAAAAATAAACAGCTGTACCATACAGTTTAGAACACTAGGTAAACATTACTATGGAACAGCTTTTTTGTTAATTAATTTAATTTAGCTGGTATTTAATGCACTCGGTATATGTTCATGATGTTATAAGATTTCCTGTCACTATTGTGGTATACGAATTGGTGTGGGGTAGGTACCACAACTAAAAAGTGAAAAATAAAAAACTTTTTACAAAAAAAAAAACCGACTTAAAAAAAAACACAAAAAAATTGAAAAATAACTTAAATTTTGGAAGTCGGTGGCAAAAAACGAAAAACCGGAACCAAAGATACCGACTTCCAAAATTTAAGTTATTTTTCAATTTTTTTGTGTTTTTTTTGAAGTCGGTTTTTTTTTTTTTTGTAAAAAGTTTTTCCTTACGTTTCTAGTGTTATAGCTCTGTCTCGCTCTCATGACGTCACCAGCAGTGCTATTATCTATCTCACCGTGAAAACATAAGTGAAGTGAGCTTGAAGTGACATTCAATTCCACCTGACGTTTGGGATTGACACTATTGACAGCTCACTCCACGCTCACTTCACCCAAGTTTTCACGGTGAGATGGTTACAGTATAGCAATGCAGGTCAGAGAGGGGAGCGCACTTTGAGCGCGCACAACTCGGTCTTGTTCATTGGATGATTGAATATGTTACCAGGCAGAAATTACTATTATGCTTCGAATAAGGTAAGTAGTTTAATAAGCGTTTTATTTCAGGTAAAACGCCGAAATTAAACCACTTGACCGTTATTCGAAGCATTATTTAACAATTGAGATATGTCTGTTATCGCCTGGTGACGCTCATGATGAACGCCAATGTGTAGGGAAAGATCAAGAAAAAACAATAAAGATAGTAATTGTAATTTGTTTTTATTACAATTACAAAACATAGGAGAATAAAATTATTGATCAGGTTTTATTATAAACTTAATCTTATTTAATATTCAAGACAACATTAGTAAATCAACTAGTTACTTACATAATTCACTATAAGACAGGGTTATGGAGAGCAGTAATGCTGTCACTCCTAGAAGAGCCCAAAACCTGTCATTTATAAAATCGAATAAAAGTGTTAGAGGATTTCCAATTTCCCCGAGCCATAATATCTTCCATGGGGAAGTTGTCCAACCAATTCTTGGAAGCAACAGCGGAACGGACACTTCCAGGAGTAGCAACAATACCTGCCTGACGCATCAGTGTTTTGATCCAGCCAGCAATAACAGATCGTGAGGCCGCACGAGCTGTACCTCTCGTATTGATAAACAAGTTAGGACATCTAGCTTCTTGACGTCTAGTGGAAAGCAGTGATACGGTCTGTTCAACCCAGTATACGGGGTCCAAGTTCCTATTATCATTATTTTTAAATAATCTCCATCCTGATTGCCTATTGTCCGATGAATCAGTTTTAGACCCAAAGGCTGGCCAAAAGGTTATAAAATTATGGTCGGGTGATTTAGTATAATTATCGTTATCGGTCATAAGAAGTGTCAAGTCATGAATACGCCTACCAGAACAGAGTACTAAGAGGGCAGCGGCATGACTCGATACATCAAAAATATTGTCATGATTTATCGTTCTATCGCCAAGAAAACATACAAAATCATCAATATTCCACACAGGTAACTTAGAAACAGCTGGTTTTTTAATTGAAATCGATTTTAAAATATGTTTTACCAAAGTATGATTACTTAGAACGCTTGAATCATTAACATTAGAAAGGGTGGAGACCACAGACTTATGTAACAATATTGTATTATAAGACAGTTTATGTTTTATATGCAAATCAGCCAGAAAACGAGCTAGGTCAAATCCTGAAGGGCCCTTAGGGTTAATACGACTACTTTTACACCACGAAACCCAGCGGTTCCATGCAGGTTTGTAAGTTCTCAGGGTGGAAGCGCGCCAAGAACTTTTTAAAAGATCTATCTGAGAATTATTCCAATTATCTAAATGGTGTGTCCACCCCCACATTTCCACACTTCCAGCACTAGATCGTGGACGCGAGGAGGTGGCAGTCCCGTTGTCACATCGATCAATACTTTGTTCAGGTTCTGTATTGTGAACGGTGGGTGTAGGGGACTCTTCGAATGAAACCAGTGGTCGAGGTACTTCTTCTTTATTCTTGCTTCTTCAAGTGACGGCCGCCGACTGACTACAGTCTCACAATGGCGCCTTATTTATACAATTTTGGCTAATGAACAATCATACAACTAGCGCCCTCTACTGGACACGCCTATATTACGTAATTTATTATTGACCAATCAGAGCCAAGCAAACAAAAAGCGACACTAAGCTTTAGTGCATCGAAACTTTACCGTAACGAGGACCGTTCTACTTTCTTATTTAACTTTCCCTTGAATTCAGGTACCTCGCTATGATAAATTCACAAAAACATATGACAAAATACTAATTAGAATCTAACTAGACTAACTACAAGCAATGGGATCATATTTCCTATAAAATAACACTAATTAGACTCTTATAGGTCTTATACAAATTAAATTAGAGACACATAAAAACATCGTTCATATTCACTATACTTACATGATTCTAAGTTCTAGTTATTCTAAAATATAGCTCTATTTGAGAGTCTTAACACTTTAAAACACTTATTCACACTCGAATATGTCTCTTATAAGAGTCTTTCACTTTATAACACTTAACTACACTTATTTACACTGATTAAGCGTCTCTTTAGCACTTTAGCACTGAATGTCCATGTTCACTAATCTCACTACGTTGAGCCTTCGCGGACGGCGTCGCCAACAGTCTCCCCCTCGGTGTCTTGCACCTCAGCTCGCAGGGGCGACGTCGCTGGCACGATCACGACCAGCCGGGATGCTGGCCGCCGCAGTACGCCCGCCGAGGTGCGGACGTCGACGATCCGGGTTCTTCCATCTGGCCCGGGGTAGGTCGCGCTGATCTCGCCGCGTGGCCACGAGCAGCGTGGCAGGGTGTGGTCCACCAGCAGGACAAGGTCGCCGACGTTGGGATCCCGGTAATGGGGACCCTGGAAGTACCGGGGTGAGAGCGTGGGTAGGTACTCTCGCACCCATCTGGCCCAGAAGTGGTCGGCCAGGCGCTGGGATGTCCTCCAAGATGGAGAACCGATGAGCTCGGAGTCGTCGAATGAGCCGAACAAATGGGCTCCGCTGGACCTCCCAATAAGGAAGTGGTTGGGAGTCAGTGCTTCTTCTTCATTGGGGTCTGTGTTCACGGCGAATAGTGGCCGTGAGTTGACCACATGTTCGGCCTCAAGCAGCAGGGTGTGCAGAACCTCTTCCCTCGGTCTTCTTTCGTGGAGCGTCGCTGCCAGTGCGGTCTTGACGGTGCGCACCAGCCGTTCCCATGAGCCGCCCATGTTTGGGGCTCCCGGGGGGATGAATCTCCATACTATGCCGATCTTGTTGGTAGCCGCTTGAAAGGCCTCTTGAAGTTCGCGACTTGCACCTATGAAGTTGGTGCCGTTGTCGCTCATGATGACTTTGGGAGTGCCTCTTCTGGCGATCATTCGTCTCAAGGCCATTATCATGGAGTCGGTCGTCAGTGATGCGGCCAACTCTAGGTGAACTGCGCGCGTCGTCATGCACGTAAACAGAGCGCCCCATCTCTTCTCGACGCGTCGTCCCACGGTGACCAGTAGTGGACCGAAGTAGTCCACGCCCACACATGTGAAGGGAGGGCTCGTCCTTGACAGCCTTTCTTGTGGTAGGTCGCCCTGGGGTGCCAGTTCCGGTGCCTTCTTCTTCAGCTTGCACCACCCGCAGTCTCTTGCTGTCGCCTTGACAATGTTTCTCAACCCAGGAATCCAGAATCTTTGCCGCAGCTCGTTCATAACTGTCTGATGATTTCCGTGGTTCAATCGCTCGTGCACATGCTTCACTAGTAGTTGAGTGATTCTGTGACGTCCGTCCAACACGATAGGGTTCTTGTAGGCGGCCGTTAGGTACTTAGCCGCGCCTATGCGGGTCGATAACCTTATCAAGCCATCTTCAATCTTGACAGCGAAGTTCTTGAGCTTGTGAGCGTGGTCGCTCTGTCTTCTTAGGGCGGCTAACTCTTCTGGGTAGCTATCTTCCTGGACGCGTTGAATAAGAAGTCGTTCGGCCTTCTCGACGTACAGTGCCGACTTCTGACGAAGGTTCAATTCTTCGCTCCTTTTCTTCATGACGAACGGCTTCTTGTCCTTTTTCTGTGGCTTCTTCCAGGCTGGATCACGTTCTTTCTTGGTGATTCTTCTGGTGCTGAGTGTTTTGTGGGCAATGCTTCTTTTGAAAGCGTCCACAACCTGTAGGAATCTTGCCGTCGCGTGCAACAATCTTGTCCACCGCGAGAATCTTCCTGGCTCTGGAACGATGGTAGGCACGACTTTTCTCGCGCTCAACGTGACGGCGTTCGGCTTCTCTTCTCCGGTGTCCTTGACGGGTTCCTTATCTTCTTGTGGCCATTCTTCTTGACCTGCGTAAAGGAATGACGGCCCCGTGAACCATCGATGTTCTTTCCCGAAGTCTTTGGGCGCGTCTCGTGTAGCGTCGTCCGCAACGTTATGCTTCGTAGGTACCCATCGCCATTCTCTGTGTCTGGTTAATTCTTCGATCTCGGCGAGTCGATGCGCGACGAATGGCTTGTACCTTCTGGGGTCCGACTTGATCCATGCTAGCGCCGTCTTCGAATCTGACCAGAAGTGTCTTCCTGTGACGCGTAGGTCCAACTCTTGCTGTACGTTCGTGGCGAGTCGACTACCCAGGAGACAGGCTTGCAGCTCCAACCTAGGGATCGATGTGGGCTTCAGTGGCGTCACTCTTGCTTTCGCCGCCAGGAGCTTCACTTCCACTCGTCCGTCGACGCGCTGTGTGCGCCAATACACCGCGCACGCGTAGGCCTTCTCGCTGGCGTCGCAGAATGTGTGGAGCTCCCCCTCGTCGACGACTCTTGCTAGACAGCGCGGGATACTCAGGCCCACCAATTTCTTGAGGTCTTGTAGCCATTTGGACCATTCTTCTTCTCTTGCAGGTGGCACTTTCTCGTCCCATTCCACGCCGCTTCTCTAAAGATTTTGCAGCATGATCTTGCCTTGGATCGTGATGGGAGCAGCCAAGCCGAGCGGGTCGAACACTGTCATGACTGCGCTCGTTGCTTCCCTCTTCGTAGGTGCGCGCCTGCCGTCGATGGCTTCTTCTGGAGTGTTTCTTAACGTCAGCGTGAAGTGTAGACTATCTTCTTTCACGTTCCAATTCAGCCCAAGGGTCCTCTCCACCTGGTCCTTTTGCTCACCCAGTCGAACTGTACCCGCGCTATCCCCGGAGTGAAGTTCTTCTAGCACCTCTGGATGATTGCTCGCCCAGCCTCGTAGGAAGAACCCTCCTTTCTTGTGTACAGCGTCGACTTCACTGGCGACTCTTCTTGCTGTCGCCACGTCTGGATAGCTTGCCAAGTAGTCGTCCATGTAATGGTTGCGTGTGATCGCCCTTGCCGCCTCTGGAAACTGATTCTCGAACTCGCTGGCGTTCTTGTTCTTGACGTATATCGCCGTACATGGAGATGACGCGGCCCCGAATATCAATGACGTCATCCTGTATTCCTTGTCTTGCCACAGGAATCGAAGACTGTCTCTGTCTTCCTCGTTAATCTTCACGCGCAGGAACATTTCTTTGATGTCCGCCACTACAGCTACTGCACTTTGACGAAACCGTAGCAATACTCCAAACAATGATTGCAGTAGGTCGGGTCCGGCTAGTAGCGCGTCGTTGAGTGATCTTCCATTTGACTTAGCCGCGGCGTCGAAGACCAATCTCATCTTCTTCTTCTGTGGGTGGACGACCGCGAAGTGTGGCAAGTACCAAGTCCTCGGGGAGGTAGCTTCTTCCTTGGCCTCCTCTGCATACTCGCTGACGATCAAGTTGTTGATCTGTTCTTCATATTTCTTCTGAAATTCTTCATCCTTTAAGAATCTCTTCTGTATTCCTTTCAAGCGTCGCGCAGCTGTCGTCTTGCTTTCAGGTAGTTGCTCGTCTTCTGTCTTCCAGATGAGCCCCGTGCTGAATCTCCCGTCGGTCAGCCTTTTCGTAGTGGCGTCCAGGACTTGTAGCGCGCGTTGATCGATGTCATTAGACGGCTTCTTGGCGGCGATTCCTAGCGCCTCGACGTCGAAATGATCTCTTATTAGCTTCTCTAAGTGATCGTCCTTGGCGCTGGGTTGTGTGACGAGATGATTCACGACTCTGACTGGAGTGCTGCTGCTTGACCGTACTCCGTGTAGTACCCATCCCAGCTGCGTTCTTGAGGCGACTGGCTTGCTGCGATGACCATGCTTGACCTCTTGCGAGACGATGAGATTCCAGTTGTCTTGACCTATGAGCACCGACGGCTTGGCATTGGGGTACTTCAGTTGGTCTTGCATTTCTTCTAGATGCTCGCATCCTTCCAGGTCCTTTTCGTTGACTTCTTGAGGCGTCAAGTGCAGGTTCTTCACAGTGTACCCGGACAGCTTCTCGATGTTACGGCTGAACATACCGCGAATCTTGATGTCAATCTTCTTAGATTTCTGGTCCATGCGGTGGCCGCCTACGCCTTCTATTCGCAGCACCTCTTCTGGCCCTTGTGCCCCGATCTTCTCTACGACGAAGTCTTCAATCAATGTGACCGTAGAGCCTTCATCCATGAGGGCGTAGACGCAGGCGTTTCCTTCTGGTCCCATTAATTCCACAGGAACAATCTTCAGGTACGCTTTTGATACTGTCCGCGCCGCGTTGACCGTGGAGGCTATCGTCTGGGCCGTTGTTTCTTGAGTCGGCTGCTTCGGTGTCTCTTCGTAGTGCAGCAGCGGATGATGACCCTTCTTGCATTTGCCGCATGGTTTCGCTTTGCAGTTGAATCTTCGATGCCTTCCTTCCAGGCACTTGTAGCACAGTCCGGACTTCTTAGCTTGCTCCCACTTCTCTTTGATGGACGCTTCGCTGAACTTCTTGCACTTCGGAAGAGTGTGTTCGCCGTTGCATTGTGGGCAGGTACTCTTCTCGCGTTCCTTCTTGCAGTCTTCTTTGCAGGAACATACCGTAGCCGACTTCGTCTTGCGTTCGTGTTCGTCTTCAGAGTCATCTTCTGATGTGTAACCTCCTTGCTTCTTGGCAGCTCGAGTAGTATGCACGCCGCGAGATCCCCCAGGACGCGTTCTGAATTTCATGCCTTCTTTCTTCACTCTTGATCCCGTAAACTCGTGCATCTCGAATTGATCCACCATGTTGTTGAAGAAATGCATGAGGCTCAGAAGTATGGGTTCATCTTTTTCTTCTTTCTTCGCTCTATACTCGTACCACTTGAAGCGCACCAACGTACACATCTTCTCGATGATTCTGCTTGAAATATCGCTTGAGTGCAGGTAACTCTGTTTCTTCATTTGCTTCACAACGCTAACGGTGTTGGACACTGCCCCGGCGTAGCGCACCAACTCTCTTGCATCTTCTGACATGGGAGGGAGCTTCTCTATGTTCTCTATCTCGCTTCTAATGAGATAAGTCGGTCGTCCGAAACGGCGCTCCAATGCAGTCATCACTTCTTGCGGGTCGATTTGAGTGAATAATAACGATTTCACTGCTTCTTTCGCTTTGCCCTTGACGGCTCTTCTCAATCTTCCCATGTTTTCTATGTCCGAGAAGAGCGTGCAGGTATCTTCGTAAGTCGCTTTGAACGCCATCCAATCGCTGGCGTCGCCCTCGAACTGGTGTAGCTCGCTGACATACTTCGGCGCGCGCTGCATGAATGATGACGTCTTGTTCTCCGACGTGGCCTTGACTGCTTGAAGAATCGCTTCTGCCAGCTGGTTGGTGTGACTTTGTGCGGCGGTCGCGGTCTCTGGGGCGGGCAACCCACTTGGCGGCTCCCCCTCGTTGCGCTCCGCACTCTTCGTCGTCGACACCCATGCCGCAGTTGCTTTGGCTGCGGCGGCTTCGGCTTCGACGTCTTCTTGTTCTTGGTCACTAAGGTCCGTGTCATCTTCTGCGCGCGCCAGTTCCAGCTTGGTACTAGCGAGCTCAGTCTTGATTCGTATTTCTTCTAGCTGCAACTTTTCGAGTTCCAAACGAGCTTCTAATTCCTTCTTCTTGCTGGAATTCTTCTTAGAAACTGACTTGGGCTGCTTCTTCTTGCATTTTTCCACCATGGTGGCGTCGGCGTCTTCGACCACGGTCGTGTCTTCAGTCGCCGCGGTGCCGTCGGTCACTGTCTCAGACGTGGCACCCGACGATGTTTCGCCGCCGCTGGTTTCTTCTTCAGTATTTGACCTCGTGCTATCTCCTTTTCGGCTTCGCGTCATCATTTCTAGCTTCGGGACGAGTGACTTCTAATTCAATCTTCCCAGCAAATCCCGACGAATCTTCAATAGGAAATCTTCCTGCTTCCAAGTCGCGACGCACCTAAGGTACTTTTCTTCCGTAGCGCAAGTAGCGGCGGGCCCGCTTGCCTTGAAGATTACGTGCCCTAATCCAAAGTCGTGCTCGAGCGTGGATTCGACGCGGGGTTCCGATGAAATGATGGACGCAGCAATGATTCTTCTAGATCAGCTTCTCTTGTCGTTGTTCGTGGCCAGTCGTTGCTTAGTGTGGTCGTTTAACGTTTTATGACGTACGATTTTGACGAAACTGCTAAGAAACACACGTTTTCGACTCTGTATAAGAAATAAACACGACCACACGTAAAGCTGACCGGACGATAGCACGATTCTTCTATTCTTCAACAGCGGCGGGACTCTTGTATTCTTCAACAGCGGCGGGACTGCATTTCTTCTGGCTTCAGTCTTGAATCCGGCTCTCGAAGGACCATGAATTGTAGGGGACTCTTCGAATGAAACCAGTGGTCGAGGTACTTCTTCTTTATTCTTGCTTCTTCAAGTGACGGCCGCCGACTGACTACAGTCTCACAATGGCGCCTTATTTATACAATTTTGGCTAATGAACAATCATACAACTAGCGCCCTCTACTGGACACGCCTATATTACGTAATTTATTATTGACCAATCAGAGCCAAGCAAACAAAAAGCGACACTAAGCTTTAGTGCATCGAAACTTTACCGTAACGAGGACCGTTCTACTTTCTTATTTAACTTTCCCTTGAATTCAGGTACCTCGCTATGATAAATTCACAAAAACATATGACAAAATACTATTTAGAATCTAACTAGACTAACTACAAGCAATGGGATCATATTTCCTATAAAATAACACTAATTAGACTCTTATAGGTCTTATACAAATTAAATTAGAGACACATAAAAACATCGTTCATATTCACTATACTTACATGATTCTAAGTTCTAGTTATTCTAAAATATAGCTCTATTTGAGAGTCTTAACACTTTAAAACACTTATTCACACTCGAATATGTCTCTTATAAGAGTCTTTCACTTTATAACACTTAACTACACTTATTTACACTGATTAAGCGTCTCTTTAGCACTTTAGCACTGAATGTCCATGTTCACTAATCTCACTACGTTGAGCCTTCGCGGACGGCGTCGCCAACAGTGGGGCTAGAGCCCGGGCTTTGAGATCCCCGCGCCAAAAGACTCTCTCCCATCTCGGTGCTACTATCAAGAAAATTCCTGATGCCTGATTGAGGTAGCTCAAAACTCTGGGTATCAGGAACGGGGGCGGGAACACCCATGCCAGATCGAACTTCCAAGCAATCGAGAATGCGTCGTGGGCTACAGCTTGTTTGTCTTTCTGATCTTTCGATACATAATAAGGGACTACGTGGGCGTTGCTGGAGGCAAACAGGTCCACTTGGGGAATTCCCCATTTTAAGAATATTATCTTCGTTATCTCGGGTATTAGATGCCATTCGGGGACCTGGCGAAACCGCGATAGGTGGTCGGCATGGTTGTTGTACCTCCCCGGAATGTAGTACACGTTGATGTGAATTTGGTACTGATCTATCAGACAAAACAGTTCGTATGTTATGTCCATCAATCTCGAGGATTTGGTTCCCCCTTCGTGTCGGAGATAAGCTACTACCATGCGATTGTCGCATTGTATGGTGACTGTAGATTGGCTCAGATACACGGCATGACTTTGAAAAACCTTCAATACTGCCAAGATTTCTTTTACGTTGCAGTGACAATTCTTCTCGTTCTGGGACCACGTTCCCCATAGGGACTGGTTGTCCATCTGGGCACCCCAGCCTAAGTCGGAGGCGTCCGTCGTGATAAAATGCGTCGCTGGTGCGTGGTGTAGGATTGACGGATGTTGCAAATTGTGACTCCACAACTGTAGGTCGCCTATTGCACCTACGGATACAGTATACACCTTGACGTAATTATCCAATTGTAGTGTGTTTAGGAATTTCAATAGAGCTCGATAATGCAATCTCCCTCTTCGGACAACAAAACTCGCAAAGTTTAGTGCTCCTATTATGCTCTGTAATTTCTTTAGGTCTGTCTTCCCCAAATCTAAAATTTCGCGTATTTTTGCTAGTAATGAGGGTACTTTTTCCCTTGGCAGACGTTTGAGATTTAGCCAAGGATCCCACACTACTCCTAGATAAACTAGGGATTTCTTTGGTGCTAGGATAGACTTTTCGAAATTCATTTGCCAACCCAGATATTGTAATGCTTTTACGAGAAGACTCACATGGCCTGCGAGAACTACTGGGTCTTGGTGAGCCAAAAGAAAATCGTCGAGAAAGACCAATATTCTCACACCTTTGCTTCTCATTAGTTGTGCAATCCAATTTGTCAAACTGGCAAAAGTTTTTGGAGCCGTGCTGAGACCGAAAGGTAGGCAGGTCATTTGAAGAAGCTGTTTTTCGTAAATAAGTCGTAAGAAACGCCTGTGAGGCTTTGCTATCTTTAAATGAAAATAAGCCTGTGAGATGTCCAGCTTGCACATCCAATCTTGGGGCTGAATGAAATCTGGGACTCTGAACACATTTATCAGACTGAAAGGGGTGGTCAGTACGAATTCGTTTAAAGCCTTTAAATTGAAAATCGGTCGGGCTGACCCATCGCTCTTTGGTACTAGAAAGAGGGTAGATAAGAAACTTGGTGATGGGCTTGCAATTTCCAGAATTCCTTGATTCAACATTTTTTGGATAATTAATGTCATTTCTGGTGACACAGGTGTGCGAAACGCCTTGTTGCCTAATCTAGGCATGATTAAGGGAGGTTTTTGTTGAAAAGGTACGAGTATACGGTACCCTTGAATTATTTGAATAAGGAAATCTGGTGCTTGCATATCCTTCCAATGATCGACGTAATTCGATAACTGACCATGTCAATATTTACTTCTCTTGGCATTGAAGCCTGAAGGTGATGACCTTCGCTTATTTCCGCCACGTTTCTGAGCGTGGTATCTTTGGTTTTGTCTTGCCCCGCGGGAGCGAAAGGAACCTCTATCCACTGAGCCACTACCCTGTTGAGGATAGTTATAATACGCATGTACGGGTCCTTGCGAAGGACACTTTATATTATGCTGCAAAAAGCCACCCTGCGAGGGGACGTTACAGTTTTGACAGCCTTGTGAAGGCATGCTTGAGTTATAGTTCTTACCCTGCGAAGGTGGAACTGAATATTGCCCCCGCGAGGGACGTATGAGCCATTTTCCAACTTGCGAAGTTGAAGTATTACCATAAGACGATTTTGCAGATGTACCAGCCGAACTAGAAGCAGGCCAGAAGGTCTTTTTGATACCGCCAGCTTTTTCTAATGTAACAACTAACTGCTCAGAATTAAATAAGCTAACCTCAGATGGAGGTATTTTCCTTATTGCTGCTTTGATTAAGGGATCACGAACTGCATTCGTTATGGTATCTCTGCGCATCTGTATGGTTTCAGCCCTATAGCCACAAATCATTTGCAATAGGTCTGCCGAAACCTTGCTGAACTCACCAGAAGTGAAGATGTCATTCAGCTTTTGGTTTACAGCCTCGAAGCTAATTTCTTCATTCTGGTCTCGAATCCATGACAAAAACGCACAAAGTTCATTCTTTAAGGACTCTTTTTGTTTTAAAATACCGTAAGTTAACGAAGCATAGGCCCTCTCCGAGTAACTTAAGTGTTTTAGTGTGTCATAGAGTCTTATCTCCTCGTTTGCCGCGAGTTCGACGAAGCCCGGGCTATGGCTATACGATTTTTGAGTTTCCGCGTAACGTACTTCACTCCAATCCGGTTTATTAAAAACTGAATTTCTTTTAAAATGTTTAAGTAACGCTCGTCTGTCTTTGGAACAGCCGGTTCCTTAAGCTTAGTCTCAACATCTAAATTATTTAAAAAATTACTACCTTCCAGTTCAAAATCATCCTCAGCAAAGAGAGAAAGGGTGTCATCGGAATACCATTATTTATATTATGTTTCACTTTACGCTCCGAGCGGCGACGCTTGTACTTGCCCCCCCGTCTCTTCTGACGACGGCGACGCGCCTTCTTATGTTTAGACTTATGGTCAGAAGAACTAGATGAACTGGAACTGGAATCGCTACTATCAGAGCTACTACTACTGCTGGGATGTGAACGCACCCGTTTGGCACTAGATGCTCCGTTATTAGCAGTATTAGAAGGTCCTGCGACTGGTTCATCTTGCGAAATCAACGTTATTTCATTATCCATTACGTATTCGGTATTATACTTAAAACAACTGAACACGTACACACTGGAAAATAAAAGAATAAACAAAACTCGAACGGAAAACCGTTTTTTTTTTTTTTTTAAATATTCACGTTAATTCACTGTATTATTGTTCACTAGAAACAGTTATAGGAAATATCGAAAATTAGTATGCCAACTTTCGATCGAAAGGAAAAATATAGACGGTTGTGGAAAAGATGTTTAAATAACTCACCTGCTAAGCAGCAACCGTCACCGGCAAGGAAAAGAACGCCAATGAACAAGACCGAGTCATGCGCGCTCAAAGTGCGCTCCCCTCTCTGACCTGGTGACGTCATGAAAGCGAGACAGAGCTATAACACTAGAAACGTAAGGAAAAAAGGCACAGGAAACACGGTTCAGCCTACCTAAATTGTTAAATTATGCTTCGAATAACGGTCAAGTGGTTTAATACACGTAATTTCACCAACCACCGAAATTACAGCTAAAACATTATTGTTATAACTTTGCATCCAGTTTCTGACCACAAAAAATAGACAAAATCGCGAAAAAAAAATTCGTTCTCACAGACAGACGCACAGACTGACCTAATATGCTGATTATTATAGTTATTAAAACTAATATATTTATACTTAGCGGTATCGAACTAAATAATTTAAAAAAATCTTATAATAGGTATTATTACAGGTATGCCTAAATTAAAACATAGGTGCACAGCTGCTTTTGCTTGTACAGAACCTAATCATTCCCATCATTGACTATGGTGGTGTGCGTTACAATGACCTGAATGCAGATCTCCTCAATAGACTTGACTGTCTTCTCAATAGTTGCATTCTATATTTTTCTTCTCTATATACTTCACTCCTGAACATCAGCACAGCACTCAGTCGGTTGTCTTTTAAAGTAAAGGCACGTGAACATAATACGTAAGAAGTTGGCAGATTCACCCCAAAGAAAGACCGCCTGGACAAACCGCCCTTGCTTCACTTGAGGATTTGTGCAGCTACAGCATCAGCAGCCGCTCCAGCACAGCCTGCCGTTCTAGGAAGCCCGGAAGATGTACACACAGGTTGCACCTCGCACCAGAGCCCAATTCCGAAATAGCTTGATTATTGCACGGAAGTTGTGTGGCAGGTGTGGGGTATGAGTAGTGTTGCCAGGTGTCCCGATTTGCGCGGGACGTCCCGATTTTCATGGGTCTGGGGACGCGTCCCGATTTGTACCTGATCGGGACACTAAGGCCCGTATTATAGAACGTCACTCAATACTCAAGCGTTGCTTAAGACTAGATTCAAGCCATTTGATTGGTTGAAACTAGTTTTAAGTAATGCTTGAGTATTGAGTCACGTTCTGTAATACGGGACTAAGTCTCGTATTACAGAACATCACTCAAGACTCAAGCATTACTTTTAAACTAGTTTTAACCAATCAAATGGCTTGAATCTAGTTTTAAGTAATGCTTGAGTATTGAGTGACGTTCTGTAATACGGGCCCAAATGTCCTGATCAGATATTCAAGCATGTGAAAGCAGAAATTCAAATTAAAACCAACTTTAATATGACATGCAATGAATTTTATAACTATGTTATAAAAAACAAGGCCATTCTAAAGGCGACAAAGTCCAATAAAAATATATTTTAATAAAAACAAATAATTTACATTAATACTTAGGTACTTTATTCTTCTGAAGTGCGTCAATTACATTTAAAGTACGATTTTATTTTATAATTTCTACTAGTCTAGCAAGACTGATTACTTGTTATGTAAGATTAAATTTCTTGACTTAAAACCCCTTGTTTTTTTTTTTTTTTTTTGTTACTGTCCCGATCTGCAACCCTAAATCCCGATTTTTTTGACCTCATGTACCGATTTACAACAAATCGGACCTGGCAACACTAGGTATGAGGGATGCAGACGAGTGCAAGAGGCGAGCAGTGAGCACTTGAGCAGTGGTGACCGGTGCAGGGGCGGGTGAAGTGCGCGCGCAGCGGGCCGCGGGCGGGGTAGGCGCGAGGCACAGCTCGGGTCGCGGGCCGCGCGGCCGCGCTGCAGTGTGGCGCGGCGTTACGTCACGCGAGCACGACCGTGCACAGCACGCGACTCGCGCCGTACTCGCCACGCGCGCCCAATATACGCCCGCGAGTGATAGTGCAGTGACTGCGACAGTGATGAGTGCGTGCAGCTAGTGATCACCACCAACGACCAGCTCTATCCGACATGATTCATACCAGATCGCACTTCCATGGAGATAGTACGTAGTTTGCTATGCAATCTCTTTTATTCTAAACAGTCATGTGTCATCTGCACACCTAAACCACACCATTCCATCTTTCAGTGTTTTCGTGACGATTACTTTGCTGAGGAACATGAATTATTTTCCTTGTAGCAAATAATAAAGTCATAGGTGTAGCGGACGACTACGACATATCGCGCGCGGCGTGTCGCTGATGCTAGCCCCAGGCTGCACGTGCTCGGCGGCGGGGCGCGTGGCTTGCGCGCGGAGTTGACTCTGCTAATGAGTGCTCTCTCTTACAACCAGTAGGCTTTGCACTAAAATTTTGACGTACCTAAGACTTGGTAGTAATGTAAACGTATAAAATAAGGTAAAGTGAGATCCAAAGTATACGTTTTGATTGCTCGGAAGATCTATTATAAAAGACAAAAGCGGCCAAGTGCGAGTCGGACTCGCCCATGAAGGGTTCCGTACCAGCAAGCGCGGTTTACGATTTATGACGAATTAAAAAAAATCTATTTTAGATCCTTCTCTTATTTTAGAAGTTACAGGGGACACACACACACACACACATTTTACCACTTTGGAAGTGTCTCTCGCGCAAACTATTCAGTTTAGAAAAAAATTATATGAGAAACCTCCATATCATTTTTGAAGACCTATCCATAGATACCAAACACTTGTGGGTTTGATGAAAAAAAAAATTGAGTTTCAGTTCTAAGTATGTGGAACCCCCAAAATGTATTGTTTTTTTTTTTTTTTTCTACTTTTGTGTGCAAATCTTAATGCGGTTCACAGAATACATCTACTTACCAAGTTTCAACAGTATAGTCTCGGAAAAAAGATGCCACGACGTGTCATCCACGGCGCGTGCTCTCTGGGAAGAAGTTACGTTATATGTAAATCCTCTTGTCCGCCACGTTCATAGAGACTGAGAGCCATGTCAGAGTGTAAATCCTACTTCATCTATCCCATTCAGGCTAGTTGACAGTTTTTGAGAAACCAGTTATTAGTATTCCTTGTGGTTTTCCCAAAATACGAATATTTCAGCGAAATATTAACATTAACCGGACAAATTTTTCATTTCTACTTATAACGTAATTTAATTTTGATTGACAAAAAGCATTTTCGCAGGCCACCTCGAGAAACTCCATTACTTTCATTATGTCAAATCTGCGAGTTTTTTTTACGTGTCGCTCGCACACAACCTTTATATAATTAATAGTTAAACAAACTTACCTTGTGACGTTTGACCATAATTATATGAAGCGTTACATCCGAAGAGATTTATATACACCAGGTAGTACATTCTTCAATGTACTGGGCACCGAGCACAATTTCAGAGCTAAAAAAAAAAAAAAAAACAACCTACCGCTATCGCCACCCTCGGCATACCCTTGCAACACTCACACCCAGCTGTCATTTAATTCAGAGCCATTTCGCAAATAAAATTGGGGTGATTTTTCAGTGATAAAATATTATTGGGATTGGGAGGGCTGTAAATTTCTTCGGATGTAACGCTTCATATAATTATGGTCAAACGTCACAAGGTAAGTTTGTATAACCATTAATTATACTTCACCGTTACATCCTCGAAATTTATATTCACCAGGTAGATGTTTAGCGCTATTTGCGAAATTATTGGGTATATTGGTCAGGAAATAATGCACACTTATATGAGTTTAAAGGACATTATACTTATAATCAAAGTGAATGCATTTACATAGTTAGGTATACAATAAATGGAATATTTATTAAAAATTACACATTATTGTTCAAGAATAGCTTCTGCGAATGCACTTTCATCACCGTTCGGGTTAATAGGACGATTGTAAAATTTTGCGAATACCAGAGAATTACCCGTCCAACCGGCGGTTCTTTTAATAAGCTCAATCGAAATTCCTTTGCGATAGGCTGCGGACGTGGACGCATGTTGCATACTATGTGCAGAAAAAATTTGCGTATCCACCCCACTGTCATGCATAACCTCTTTAATCCACCGACTCATTGTTGAAGCGCTAGCATTGTGGATTGGTTTCTTACTAGTTAAGAACAGAAAATTGGTATCTGGATCAGACTTAAATGGTTCTGTAATGGCCAAGTATGAAGAAAGTGCTTTCGCAGGGCATATTTGTTCCCTTTGAGGAAAAAAAGGAATAATGAGCCGCGGCATTGGTCGACGCGGTGCCGAAGTTTTAATGACATCGTTAATTATAATTTCTATGTTATTCTTCTTTACCCTAATATTTGGCAATCGAATAAGAGATAATGTCTGGACTCGTTGGCCCGTAGACAATGCGATCAGAGTCATCGTCTTTTTGGTAATTTGACGTAATGATAAACCTTCATTAGGGTACCACTTGGCAACAAAATCTAGACCCAAGTTTGGGTCCCAAGTCGTTTTATACTTGGGAAAACTTGGTCTAGACCTGAAAACGCCCTTAAGGAACCTTGCTACGTAATTATTTTCACCGATTGCTTTGCCAAATATTAGAGAAAAAGCTGAACGGGAAGTATTGAGACTGGAATAGCTGGCACCTTTGCTATATTGATTTGTCAAGAATTCCAGTATCATATTAATATTGCAATCGTAAAACAAAATATTTTTATCACGACAAAAAGATTTAAGGAGTTGCGCGACAGTGAAGATATCATGATGTCTATTGTATCTGATTTAATTGATTGGCGTGAAAACGCCGTCCGGATAACTGACTCGATACCAGGGTAAGGGTTCTCCAGAGAGGATGAGGGTCCCTGGAAGGAGACAATAACAACTGTCGGTAAGGTCGAAGATATAGTGGTTGTCTACATGTCAGAGACATGTAGAGACGGTACCAAGGTTGACTGGGCCAGTAAGGAACTAGCATGATCCCCTCCGCTTGGTCGTTGATAATTTTCCGCATTTCAAGATCAGAGAAACCGGCGGAAAAGCGTAAAAGTAATATGGACCCCAGTCAACTGTAAAAGCATCAATGTTGAAAGCGGATGGGTCTCGTTTCCAGGATACGAGGGCGGCACTGAAAATTTGGGGAATCAAGGAAGAGACACAACATTACTATTTAAAAAAGTATTTATTGCTTTTCGAAGTATTCTCCGCGAAATTTGACACATTTTTCCATACGATGGAACCAATCATTGAAGCAACCATTCCATTCGGAAGTTGGGGTCTCCAAAATGGCCGTTTTGTAGGCGTCCACAGCTTCTTCAGGTGAAGAAAATCTCTGTCCACGCAATTTATTCTTTATTTTAGGGAAAGTTTAGAAATCATTAGGGCTTAGGTCGGGGCTGTACGGCGGATGGTCTAATAATTCTATGTTTTCTTGCTCTAAAAACTCTTTTGTTCTGTGCGCGGTGTGAGAACTCGCATTGTCGTGATGGAGGATGATGCGGCGGTTGCAGTTCTCTTTACGGAGTTCAGAAACGACCTGTGGCGAACAAATGCTAGCATACCATTCTGCATTAACCGTTCTTTGTCCCTCAAGAGGAATAGTCGTAACATGGCCGGTTTTGGAGACAAACGTGGCCACCATTTTTTTTGCAACACTCCGTGAACGAACAATTTTTGTTGGCTTTAACTTATTTTCGAACACCCAAACTCGTGACTGGTTTTTTGTTTCGGGTTCGTACGCATATATCCAGGATTCGTCACCTGATACGATGTTGTATACAGCATTTGAGGATCCTGCGTGGAATCTTTCGAGAGTTCTGACGCACCAAGTAACGCGAGCCGCTTTTTGCTCATCACAGAGCGAATGCGGTATCCATCGGGAAAACAACTTTTTTACACCTAATTGTTCATGCAAGATTATTTGTATTTGACTCATATCAATGTCTAAAGTTGCCTGAATTTCGCGGTATGTCACATGTCGATCTTCCTCAATCAGCTTACGCACAGCATCAACGTTTTCTTGGGTGACTGCAGTTTTTGGACGACCTTGACGGGGATCATCACTGAGCTTGACACGTCCACGTTGAAATTCAGCAAACCAGCGATAAATTGTGGTTTTGGTTGGGGCTTCATCACCAAATGCAGAAATCATCCGGTCAACACACTGTTTTTGTGTTAAACCACTTCGAAAGTCATAATAAATCATCGCTCTTGAATTTTCTCGAGTCAATTCCATTTTCTCAACGACTAAACAAGTTTGACAAAACCTTGTGACAAGACCGAGAATCTTTTTAAAAATAAATATATGGTATTCGATTTTTAAAACCAAGGAGTTTTCAATTAAAAAGATTTTAATATGACAGGAACAGTGGAAATATTCCATTCCCGATACTTTTAGTGCAGCCCCCGTATGTATTTACCGCACTTATTATTGATACAGGTCGCGAAGAGATCGATCTCTGGTGGTCCAAATGTATAAACGATATTTTCGAATGCTTTTGATGCGAGATTCCATTCCGTGTCAACGTTGGTGCGTCGTGATTCTTCGTCGGCTTCGATGTTGTCCTTAGATTTAATATAGGATGCAAACACAAAGAGCTGACGTTCCTCGCACCACTGCCATATATTGCGTGTGATGTCATTTAGATAGCTATACTGAACTCCACCCATTCTATTAATATAAGATATTGCAACTGTATTATTAATCCTCAAGAGTATTTCAACATTGCTGAGGTCTTTAGCAAAACACTTTAATCCTATATAGGCTGCTTTCAGTTCCAAATAGTTGATGTGGCGTTCTGTATCAGGTACGTCCCAAAACCGATTGGTACGTTCTTCGTTGCACATAATTCCCCAGCCGGATAAGGATGAATCGCTATAGATCTCTAACGCATACGAACCGCGTTTAATTGGATTTTTTGCAGTCATGATGTGATTTTCCCACCAAGCAAAATCATCTTTTAGTGATTCGTCTAAACACTATTAACATCATAATCGTCTCCCGATTGGCGTAAGGCAATATATTTTGATGTTTCTAATTTATTTGTGTATACCCAACCGTAAGGGACAGCCGGGCAAACCGAGGTCAACACGCCTAGAAATTTTGCAAACTCTCTTATAGGTAGCATTTTCTTTTTAGAAATTATTTTGACCATATCTAGAACGTTCGAACGTTTCTTCGAAGGTAATCCTAAGGTCATGTTAGTTGAGTCTAATTCGAAACCTAAAAAAGTAAGATTTTGACAAGGTACTAGTTGGCACTTTGAGTAATTCAGGACGAATCCTAGTTTTCTCAATAAATTATTTCATTCGAGGACACATTTATTGCATTCCTCGTATGTATACCCTAGACAAAGTATGTCATCGAGATAATTGACCAAAAATAATCCTTTGCTTCTGAGAAGGGGCACTACCGGTTTTAAGAGTTTGGTAAATGTGTATGGAGCCGAACTCAAACCGAATGGGAGACATTGAAACTCATACGTTAGGCCTTGAAATTTAAATCTAAGTAGTTTACGATAATCTGGATGTATTGAAATTAAAAAGTACGCCTCTTTGAGGTCGATCGAGGCCATGAAACATGATTGTGACATTAGTTTTGTGGCCGTGCGGCTGTCCTCCATTTTGAAGTGTTGCGTATCGATGAACCTATTTTTTTTTTAAATTTAGAATAAACCGAAAACTGCCATCGTTTTTGGGTGTTGCATCAAGCAGCGCCATCTATCGACATTCGACACACCCACGATCTATAAATCGATTAGTAGCGACATCTGTTGCTCGAAATGAGAGGACGGCTCGCTCGCAACAGCTTCGAGAAAGGTCGGCCCGTCCCCACCAGTGTGTAATATACCGCAGGATCGTGTGTACGAAAATATTTGTAAAACGGAAGAATATAATTATAAGTAAAACAATTCACGAGCCTTATTGAAGAAGCCTTGCCTGCCTCCTGTCTTCATTGCCAAAACATTGGGTCTTAAGAATATTTTTGACACGAACTGATCTGGAATGTCAGTGCAACGGAGGACGGCGCCAATTTCCTGTTATTTGGATATTTCGTGGGGTAAATTATGTGTCTCCTGCGCGGAGAACTTGGCATTGATAGGTTCGGTCTCCTGAGAAACCGGTGAGCTCAAAGGAATTTTATAACCCTTAACGGTCTGTAACACAATTGGGTCATTAGTAATCTCCTTCCATGCGTAAATAAAATGTGTCAATCTACCAGCATGTTTAATTAGCTCTACTGTGTCTTCGCCGACGCTTTGGGGAAAGATTTCGATGACGTTTGATCGGTCGTTGGACCCATCCTTCTCGAGGTCTGGTAGAAGGGACGATTCCTGGCCCTTTCCGCCCTGCCGCCTCGCTGGGCCCGGCGAGGGTGGCCTCTCCAGTTTCCCTGTGGCTGAGTATACTTCTTCGAGGAAAAAAATTCTTTGGCTTCGGGTTTTTTAATCTGCAGGCCAGATTTTTCGGCAGTTTTCGAAACTTTAATCTTCTCACCTAGGGTTTCTCTGAACAGAAACGAGTCCCTTTTCGCATCTTGAATGATATTCAGGAACTTTTTATCCAAAATAGGGGTGACTAAACTTTGTCTATTGACGGTATTTTCAAAGTGGAGATCAAGCAGTACTTGATTCACTTCAGAAAGTTTTTTGATCATATCTAGCTTACCGATATCTCCGCCGATAAGTGTTGAAATGACGTTCGTCAAACCTGCTATACCTAACCCTAATTGGTGTTGGGATCTCTGTAGACGTTTGTCTCTGTTTCGAGCCGACTCTGTTAAGACCGCACCTATTTATGGATTTAATTTGGGCGCCTTCACTAGAGTAAAGTTTTCGGGCACTAGCAACTTATCCAACAGGTCCCGTTTCTGATCTTTGTTCAGACCTCCAGTCATGATATGCCCACAACGTTCAGAGACTTCTTCTTGAATTTTTGGTCCAAATACCTCGAGTTTCCCTATAGCTTGGCCTAACACTTCTAATATATCAGCAGGCAACGTCTCCAGTTGAACGATTGCCGCTGCTGTAGGTTCTAAATCCGGCTGTATATTTACACCTGAGAGTTGCGGCCCAGCAACAGGGGAACGCATTATCTCATTTTGCTCCGAAGGTTTTCTGAGATCGAAAACTTCTGGGACTGCCACCGTTGACCTTACCTCGTATGTATTAACGGTATCAGACCGTTCAGCCTCAGAGCTACTTTCATCCGACCTATAGTATGGCCTGTGCGAACGATCTTCGGCGAACTCTGTAGGAGTATGAGATAAAACAGTGGTCATAACAGTGGTTATGACACTTGGCCACAGGCCGTTTTATGCGACTGGAATCTCGTTACAGTACTACTAATGAGTACATGTAAAAGTTTCGACTATAATCTCGTTATAGTACATATAAACTTTGATTAAGATTATTTGAATACTCGAAAGAGTGCGACTATGATCTCGTCATAGTACTGAAGCACGTTAATGCTCGAGATGTATATCTAATTATCCTGTAACCAAACGTAAACACCGACAAAACATAAGAAATATCTTTTGAATGTAAACATTTAAGATATTCGCCGATAATCACGACGATGGGGGGTATTCATAAAAAAAATACTAACGATTCTATTACTGAATTATCACTAGGTACTATTAGGTACTTAATGTTAT
Organism: Dryobota labecula; assembly: GCA_947523025.1. Taxonomy (NCBI): domain Eukaryota; kingdom Metazoa; phylum Arthropoda; class Insecta; order Lepidoptera; family Noctuidae; genus Dryobota; species Dryobota labecula. Next base: position 25,205 of record OX383298.1, read on the forward strand.
TCTGATCAGTGTAATTATGTAATTACGATACAACGCAAAATGTAAACAAACAAAAAAAAAATGACTGACCTTCGGAATTTGAATCACTAGAATAACGTCTGAGCAGGCGTTTCTCCAACCGGCGAATTTTCTTCCGAATATTATGTTCATCGGAGTTCTTACGATGTTTTCTTTTCCCCATATTGTATAAACACTTCTTTCTCGCTTGAAATCTAAGCAAAGTCTCTAAATTACGATTACCGCCCGCACAAGAAAAATGAATGACAGCTGGGTGTGAGTGTTACAAGGGTATGCCGAGGGTGGCGATTGCGGTGGTTGTTTTTGTTTTTTTTTTTTAGCTCTGAAATTGTCCTCGGTGCCCAGTACATTGAAGAATGTACTACCTGGTGAATATAAATCTCGAGGATGTAACGGTGAAGTATAATACTTCTGTTGGAGTATTATAATATTCGGTAGTCTCAATTAACAACGTTTTTAAATAATAAAGAAATAATACTTAAAGCAGACAAATAATTAAATTAAATTCCATTTCTAAATTTGAATGTGCCTACACAAAATACGACTACTAATTTTAGTAGATTAATAATGAACAGTTGAACACTGCCATAATGTGCGAGAGGCACTGCACTACCAGTGTCGTTCCTTTCAAGACCATTCCTTTCGTACTTACGTCTATTGGTTACGCGAACACACTCTGTTTGATGTATTCATGATGTTTAACTATTTGAAACTGCCGTCTGAAAGTTGTGTCGTGTCGTGCTCTGATTTACGTTCAAAGTCACGCGACCAAGGGCTTTATCTTAACGCAAATAAAAAAAAGTCAATCTATAATAGAACTATTTACCAAATTAAGTTGAGTTTTGATACTTTTTCCTCGCAACCATTCTCGCATACAAAATTCATAAGGTATTGTTATTACTGTCGAGTAGCCTTTGTGAGTTTGTATTTGGATGTCTGTTAATCAGTCACACCTTGACGGCTACACGTATTGTTGTGCGTGAATGGCGCACAGGTAGATAATGACCTGTATTAGGACATAAGTAGGTGTATTAGGCAATAAGTTCCCGAGGGATAGTTGATTGAAAGTTCCTTTTGCCGTTCTAGGGTTTCCACGCAGGCAGACGCCACTTGTTTTTTAAATCCTGAAACTGAGAATAATTAACAAAATTGAACACTTTATATTTAGGTAACTCGTTTATCACCAATCAAACGACAGATTTTCATTTGCAGAAGTTTAAAAGATTTTTGAATCAAAATATAATATTAATAATATCCTGAATCATAATAGCCCAGCCGCTTGGTAGTATTCTCCAGCTAAAGGTTAGCAAGTGGGTAGTGTGTGCAGGGCGCGCGCGGGGCTCGGGCTGCGCGGCGCGGTGAGGGCGCGCACGACATGTGGCGCGGCGCGGCGCTGGCGCTGGCGCTGGTGGCGCTGGGCGCGCGCGGCGCGGCGGGCGGCTGCGGCGTGGCGGAGTTCGCGTGCCGCAGCGGCGCCTGCGTGCGCCTGGACGCCTACTGCGACGGCGAGGCGCAGTGCGCGGACGGCAGCGACGAGCCGGCGCACTGCACCGTGTGCAACCGCACGTACTACGGGCGCGTGGGCGTGGCGTATGCCGTGGGCGTGCGCTCGGCGCCGCGCGCGCCCTTCTTGTGCCACCTCACGTTCACTGCGGGCGGCTTGGCTCACGGCGACCTGGTGCAGCTGGCCTTCGACGAGTTCCGCGTGGGCCGCTATGAGCCGGGCGCGCTGGACGGCTGCCCGGACGGCTACATGCAGCTGTCGGAGCTGGGCCGGCCCTTCACGGGCGGCTCGTGGTGCGGCGAGGCGGACGGCGCCGCGCTCTACTACAGCGAGACTGCCACCGTCACCGTGTCCGTCAAATTGTTCCGCGCAAGGCTCGGGGAGCCGTTCGGCTTTCGGCTACGTTACAAGTTTTTGGCGCAGCGCGACGCCGTCGTCAGGTAAGTGGACCTTGGAACTGATTGTATTATTTGGCTTAAATTCCACGATCGAATTTTGCTACTCGTACTTGGGTAAGTACTACTGTTTACATACAATTTTATTTAAAATATAAAATAGTATGTAAACAGTAGTACTTATTACAGTAGTTTAAATTCAGTATTATGTAGATCCAGGCTGCAAAACTATACACGTGCAGAAAATGCGGGTATTATGATGCAACATACAACCCAAACCCATACTCGACACGTGTTTCATTCTTAGGAGATGTTGACTCGTCGCGTAAAAAAAGAGATTGACTTGTATTGAATGTGATCTATGACCAACAGCAATACGGATTGGATATTTGTGTAGGGATACCTCGCCCTTCGCGCTTGTGCAAAAGGGCATCGTAATCTGAACCGGTAATTTAAATAAAAATACGCTTTTGTAATTAATATTATATACAAGGATTATTAACTTGTTAAGTGAAAATTTTGATCTTGTGTGAATAGCCACGGGGTCGTTACACATTATTTTACATATTCATGTATCGATGGCAGCACTGCCTCTCTTTCTCTATGATTTTGTGTTCTTGCTGTGCAATCTTTTGTTACTTTTAATTACTTTATTTTTATTGTTACTTTTTGGTTGATGGTAGGGCTTGTTCTAAGTCCGCCTGGCTAGCTACCACCATCTTATCTAAGTCTGTCGCCAAAACAACAATGTTAACAGCATTTGTTGTATTTCGGCAGTTAGAGGTAAGATAGCCAGTTCCTCTGTGGTTGAGGACTCCGGGTGAAGCTCGCTTCCATCTTCGGCCTTATCATCACTTTCCAACAGGTAAGATGAAGGCCAAGAGCTTCCACGTTGTATTTAAAAAAAAAGTAGATTTTCTCAGTTTTATTCAATAAGAAGCCCTAACTTTAATTGGTCATTGCCCCAGGAAGCTCTGAAAACTGAAGAATTAAGAAAACAGTAAAGAATAAGTCATATTTTGCATTTTCGAATAAATCACGCCGTATTCAAAATTCAAAATGGAACGAACTTTGAGTGTCGATAAATTCAACGGAAAATACCTCAGGCAATGGAAATTTCAGATAAAATAAAGAAAGAAAAAGTATTTATTGGGACTCATACAGGAAGATCACATTTTAAACTAAACACACTCATAGAAACACTAATAAAAAATAAAATAAAAACAAAAGTAAAATGAAAACAAAATCCTGTACGGGGCCAAAAGGCTCCTATTTTAGCATGATGCTGCGACATTTAAAAATAAGTGTCGCAGCGCTGGTATTCTGATAGGACCCGCTGTGATGTCACGGACAGATACAGAAATAAAAAGTTAAATAAAATCTATACTTCTATACTAATCTATATATATATATATATATATATATATATATATATATATACTAATATATAAAGCTGAAGAGTTTGTTTGTTTGAACGCGCTAATCTCAGGAACTACTGGTTGGAATTGAAAAATTCTTTTTGTGTTGGATAGTCCATTTATTGAGAAATATTATAGGCTATATAACATCACGCTACGACCAATAGGAGCGGAGCATAAATGAAAAATGTTACAAAAACGGGAAAAATTATTCCTTTTTGAGAGCTTCCGTTGCGTGCGCTGCGTAAACCGTTTAAGTTACGCAAATATCATGTATGATGGAATTGTTCCTCATTAAAAGTTCAAAAAAAAAATCCGCGACAGCATATGTCTATCTTTTAAGATTGACTCACTATAACCTTTTTTTATGGTAATATTTTTTTTTTTCGAAATTAATGCATTATTTGCAAAGGAGTTTTATCAACATAATATTAATCCTTATCCAAATAAATATGTTATTAATCACAAGTATTTAAATGTAAACAAAATTGTCCTTGACATCACTTGATTTCAATCAACATCTTAGGAAATATCATAATTTTAAAATAACTCCGTAACAAAATAAGTAGTAAATTCATTACTTAAACCACTCTCTCTCTTTAGGTGACGCAGACGAATTTGCGCGGGTCAGCTATATTATAAAGCTATACAGTACAGTATAAAGAAGAGTTTGTTTGTTTGGTTGAACGCTCTAATCTCAGGAACTAGATACTGGTTCGAATAGAAAAATTATTTTAGTGTTGGATAGCCCATTTATCGAGGAAGCCTATATAACATCACGTTAGATCCTTAGTTCCGTGTGGTGCCGAACGTAAAGAATAGCTCCATCCCATTTCCTACCGTGGGTGTCGTAAAAGGCGACTAGAAAATGGGCAGCAGCGTTCTCTATTTATTTTGAACACCATACTGCGATCGCCAACCCGCCTGCCGAGCGTGGCAATTATGGCAAACCCCCCAATTGGGGGAGGCCTATGTCCAGCAGTGGACGTCTTTCGGCTGAAATGATGACGATGATGAGATCCTTAGGAGCCAAGCGAAAAGAACAAAAGTCAGAAAGAACGCTAAGTGATAACGAAGTTATAGCGCGGGCGAGCGACGGGATGCGACGCTATGGGTGGCCCGAAATTTCACGCGGACGAAGTCGCGGGCAGAAGCTAGTAAAATATAAAATAGATATGTGCCCTGAAAGCGAATCGAATCGATATCTCGGTACAAAGAACAGAAGCAAATGCGAATGCATGGCTAAAAAATTACGGCATGGCTATACGTTATCATGTTGTCGATGGATTTAAATCAAATAACCCTAATAGAAAACTGTGAATCCGCTTTGGAAATTATGTCGAAATTAGAATCCATATATGAACAAAAAAGTGAATTGAAGAAAATATTAATTCATAAACGGTTTTACCAGTACAAAATGTCACCAAGTGACAGTGTGGCACAACATATTGCAAAGGTTGAAAATCTTGCCACTCTAGGAAAGTGGTGAAAGCATCAGTGAAACTGCTATAATCACGAAAATATTGGGAACTCTGCCTCCTAAATATAGATCACTTAGGCAAGCATGGATGTCGCTGGATCCTGAAAAACAAAACTTGAATAACTTAACAGCAAGACTACTCGATGAGGAAGCTAATATTACTTGTGAAGAAGAACAAGAAATGGCTTTTTTGGTTGCCAATACTAAACTGAAGAAAGAATCAACCAAAAATGAACCTAGTACAAGTAGTATGAGCAAAGAGAAACCTGCGAAGCATCGTTTTGAATGTTACAACTGCGGAAAGAGGGGGCACTTTGCCAGAGAATGTCGTGCACCAAAGAAAGTACATAAGAAGCCAGCTCAAGATAAGAATACCATACTAGCTTTTAATGTAGCTGATGAGTCAAATATATGCTGTGGTACAGAAGAAGACACCTGGATCTTGGATAGTGGCGCTTCGGCCCATATGATATATAATAGAAAATAATTTTTTGAAGAATATGCAGCTTGTACTCAGAAGTTATTGACATTGGGAAACAAGGAGTCCATAGAAGTATGTAGATAAAAAAATGTGTCAATGGACAGTGGGAGCTAAGCATGTTACATGTAGTACTGCATGTGCCTAACTTAAGAAGAAATTTATTTGCTGAAGGCATGATAACAAGAAAAGGTAGGCTATAGTGAAGAAGGACACTTAGTGCTCTAATTTACAATGGTAATGAAGTTTTGATGTGTGCAAAAATGAAGTTGAATAATTTATATGAACTGGACATTGAAACAGTTGTTCCTCACACATGCAACTTAGTGCAGAAAAATAAAAGTGATATTAAAAAGTGGCACGAGAGATTAGGACTTTTAAACTTTAAATAAATAAAAAAAATGAGCGTGAACAATATAGTTGAAGGTTTAAATATTGAAAAAGGTAATGAAACTGACTTAGTGTGTGAAGCATGTGCTTATGGGAAACAATCTCGGTTTCCATTCCAGAAATCACGTCGGGCAGAACTATAACCTGGTAACCTAGTAAGTGACGTCTGTGGTCCAATGAGTCATATATCGGTTCAAGGTATGAGATATTTTTTATTATTCAAGGATGCGGCAACCAGCTACAGACATGTGTACTTCATGAGAAATAAAAGCGATACTCTTGAATATTTCAAGAAGTATAATGCTATTGTGAAAAACAAATACATGCACAGTGTAAAAGCTTTGCATACAGATAACGAATGTGAATACATTAATAATGCATTTAAAGACTACATAGGTAAAGAAGGAATTGTTCATGAATGTACTGCTCCATATACCCCAGAACAAAATGGGCGTGCAGAAAGAGAAATCAGAACAGTCGTAAAAAGCGCACGATCCATGCTGTATTCACGTGACGTCTCTTTGGATTTATGGGCAGAATCCATAAATTGTGCAGTTTATTTGCTTAATAGAACCTCATCTAGCCAAACATCAGACAAAACGCCATCAGAGTTGTGGAATGGAGTCAAACAAATTTTGGAGCATGTAAGAGTATTTGGTAGTGAAGGGTATGTACATATTCTTGATCAGTTGCGGACCAAATTAGATAAAAAGAGTGAAAAGATGATATTGGTTGGATATGATAATACCAATTACAGAATGTTCAACATTAAAACAAATTATACGAACGAATTAAAGTATCAAGAAATGTTGTTTTTGATGAGAATAAATGTCCTGAGCAAAGACAGAAAATAGCAAAAATATTCATAGAAGAAAGTGATGAAAATGTCCAACAGGATAACTCTGAAGTCATACTCGAAGACGATCCCGCATTGAGTGATAATTCTTCAAATGAAAACGCACTGAATGAGAATGAGGAAAGTATGCTCACAATGATGATCCACTACTGCTGCATCACGAGCACGTCATCGCACGGTTGATCGAAACTGCTATATGAGGGACATAGGGGTTTTTTCACAAATTCCATTAAAAAAAAATACTTATAGTAAGATCTGTCATTTTGATGAATAATTGTTAGATAGATAGATAGATAGAATACTCTTTATTATGTACACCATAAAAATTACAGATATAAATGTAGAACTGTTACATAGGGTGTCACAATGGGCGGTATTATCGCTAAAAGCGATCTTTTACAGACAACCTTTGGATGGATCATAAAGTAGAAGGAGAGACAATACTGCAGGTATTTAGTGGTGTACCACTTACACCACGTTCGTTTCGTTGTTAGGAAACTTTTTACTGTAAAACTGTTAGTTTGCCCGGAAAAAAAAAATGTTTTTTTTGTTGTATGGAATTAAACATAAACTGCTAAAATTTGGCCAAGTCTTGACAGGTCTTGCATTAAAACTACTTTATTCTTATTCTTTGGCTTGTTGGCTATAATTCTACAATATCAGCGCGCGCCCATACTTGCCCGTTCAAGAGTTATGAGGTTCAGTAAAATTGATTTTGTTTTTGATTTTTGTTCAGTAAAATGAAAAAAAAAAGTGAGTAAAGGTACCGCTTTATTAATGATACTAGCTTCTGCCCGCGACTTCGTCCGCGTTAAATTTCTTGTTCCCCCGACCCACCCCGTCGCAACACATTGCCTGCCCGTGATTTTACTACATTTTCGCATAAACTTTCATTAAAAAAAATTGTGTCCTAGTTAATAGGAATGTTATTCTTCCTCAAGAATTGGGCTGTAAAATGTAAAAAGATTTTTTTCAAATCCAACTCGTAGTTCCAGAGATTAGCGCGTTCAAAAAACCGGCCAAGTGCGAGTCGGACTCGCGCACGAAGGGTTCCGTACCATCCATACAAATCCTTACTAATATTATAAATGTGAAAGTAATTCTGTCTGTCTGTCCATCTGTCTGTCTGTCTGTCTGTCTGTTTCACGCCTAAACCGCTGAACCGATCGACAAGAAATTTGGCAGGAATATAGCCTGGGATATAAAGAAGGATATAGGCTACTTTTTTACGCGATAACCGACATCCACGCGGCGGAGCAAAAAAAACGGCAAAAAAATCATGTCCGTTGTACGGGGAAAAAAAATTGTTTTTTTCTGTTGTTTAGATTTGTTGTTATAGCGGGAACAGAAATACCTCATCTGTGAAAATTTCAACTGTCTAACTATCATGGTTCATGAGATACAGCCTGGTGACAGAGGGACAGACAGACAGACGGACTCGGGTCCCATTTTACCCTTTGGGTACGGAACCCTAAAAACTAACTCTTCAGCTTTAGAATAGACTACCTCGCAGAGTTGATCATTATTTTGCTGCGGAGTTATTATAAAACAGTTATATCTCCTAAGATATTCATTGAAATTAAATGATGTAAGGTCAACTTTGTTCAAAATTAAATACTTGTGATGAATAATGTAATTATTTGGATAAGGATTAATACCATGTTTATGAAAACTCCTTCGCAAATAATGCATTAATTTCGAACAAATTTGATTACCAAAAAAAGGTTATAGTGAGTCAATCTTAAAAGATAGACATATGCTGTCGCGGACTTTTTTTTAGAACATTTAAAGAGTAATAATTCCATCATACATGATATTTGCGTAACTTAAACCGTTTACGCAGCGCACGCAACGGAAGCTCTCAAAAAGGAATATTTTTTCCCGTTTTTGCAACATTTTTCATTTATGCTCCGCTCCTATTAGTCGTAGCGTGATGTTATATAGCCTATAATATTCCTCAATAAATGGACTATCCAACACAAAAAGATTTTTTCAAATCCAACCAGTAGTTGCTGAGATTAGCGCGTTCAAACAAACAAACAAACTCTTCAGCTTTATATATTAGTATAGATTATAGGTAAAATAATTGTGTTACATTAAAACACTATAATTAAGGAATATTAATCGTTTCAAAACATATTTATCGAAAAAAGGAAGGTTGAACCGTTCATGTGGCCCTAGTGTGATATCAGTACTTACTTTATTACTCGATATTTAAGGGAATCTTTTTAGTTATTAACTATGTCAGTTAAGCGCTCACCAACGAAGAAACAGCTAGAAAAATTAACGGCGGGTCCAATTTCATCTCCTATCTCTAGCACACCTAAGACTCAACGTCTTTATTATCTGGCCCGACGCCTTGCTGAAGAAAATATATATAAATACTGCTGGACCTCCTATGGTAAAGTTCTGCTGCGAAAGGTGGATGGTGACCGACATGTTATTATTAAAAATTATGCAGACCTCGATAGCCTACGGCTAAGTACATGACTGATGTCTGGGTCCGTTTTCTACCTAAAACTCAAAAAATTATGTCTTCCTTGTTGTTTAAACATTTATCTTTTCAAATGTATAAACACGAATTTAGTCATACAACTCACACACACATATGTACGTATCCGGCAATTAGGCAGCGTAATTTTTGTAATTCCTTACTTAAAAAACTAAAACGTGCCTATGAAAAAGCAGAACTTAAAAAGGCAAATAACAACCCGAGAGCTACGTGGAAAATAATCACATCAATCACACACAGTAATCAACAAAGGCACTCTTCTAATGCCCTTCTACAATCTTCCGTCGCGCCTACCGTATCTGTTAATAATGGGAATATTTTTTTTGTTAACGTTGGAATAAACCTTGCATCAAAATTTTCTACTGTCACACCGTCAGTTTATCATCATCATCATTCATCTTCTTCCTCATCTCCAGTTAACTCTTTGGTTATTCCACTGGTTGACGAGGCACTAGTAATAAGCACTATTCATGAACTACGTAGTGACTGTGCAGTGGGGTGGGACAACATCCCAGCAAGTGTAATAAAACAATCCAGCTGCATTCTGGCTGAAAACACATGGGAGGACCCATTGCCCATATTTGTAACTGTGTCATCAATTCGGGTGTTTTCCCAAATCTTTCAAGCGTGCTATTGTTCATCCAGTGTACAAAGGCAAAGCTAAGGATGACATTTCCAATTTTTTGGCCAATTTCAGTCCTTAGCTCCTTGTCTAAAATACTTGAACGTATCCTCAACGCAAATCTGACAATTTTTTTTTGTAAAAATAAATTAATTGCTCAAAATCAATACGGATTTCAGCCTGGAATTTCCACAGAAGATGCTGTCTCTGATTTCACCAAAACCCTGATTGGATAGTCGCTTTAAATGCTATGGTATCTTCTTAGATCTAACTAAGGCCTTTGATACGGTGTCTATTCCCAGACTGGTAGCCAAAATGGAGCATAAGGGAGAACGTGGTGTGGCTCAAGATATTTACAAAGATTATCTCATCGGGCGTAGCCAATATGTTAAAATTGATTCTGTTCTTAGTGACGAAGAATTCATCAACTACGGTATACCTCAAGGCAGTATCTTGGGTCCCACGCTCTTTCAAATTTATATAAATGACCTCTGTCAGCTTTCCATTTCCTATTGTGATGTTTTTACCTACGCCGATGACACAGCACTGTTGATATCCGACGTGACCTGGGACAGGGCTAAACAAACCACTGAACTTACCTTGCGAACAATTATGGACTGGCTTTCCACTAATCTTCTGACGCTTAATATCTCAAAGACCAAAGTAATTCAGTTTAAACCTCCAAATTCATATAAACCGTCATTGAACTCGGATAAAATTATAGCACATATTTGTCACGACTCCTCTCCTTGCAATTGCATGTGCCTTGACATGGTCCCAAGTATCAAATATCTAGGCGTTTATATCGACGAGAGACTGGATTGGCGTACCCATACTGATACTCTATGCTCCCGGCTTCGCAAACAAATTTATTTATTTAAAGAGCTCAGACATGCAGCCGACATTGAAACAGCATCACTAGTATACCGTTCTCTATGCGAGTCGATAATTACTTACTGCATCTCGGTATGGGGCGGTACCTTCAAAACAGTGATGCTTAGGGTGGAACGAGCTCAGCGGGCTATTCTCAAAGTTATTTGTTTCCGTAAAAGGGACTACCCCACAGCTCAGTTGTACTCAGAAGCCCAAGTACTAACGGTGAGAAAATTATACGTTCTTCGCTCTATCTTACGCCGACATTCAACGATGCCACTAGATAGCAAGCTATGTAATCGGCGGATTGGCTTTCCTATCTGTGAGTCCTTCCAATGTCGTACTGCACTTGTGCGACGACACTATCGTGCCCAAAGCACGGTTGGCGCAGTGGTTAAGCAATTGACTGCTGCGCTGCGTGTCGCGGGTTCGATTCCCGCACGGAACAAATATTTGTATGATCTACAAGTGGTTGTTCCGGGTCTGGCTGTTTGTGTATGTGAGTTAATAACACATCGCAAAGTCGTAACAATTTATCTCTGACATTTGAAGCTGTGTAGATTCTAGATAATATATGATTACCTACCTATTAATCAATGTAATTTCAATAAATAATTCAGTTCAAAGCAACATATTGTTATGTTAAGTTAAATTGATTTATTAGATATGATATGCATAACTAATGTAACTTTAGTTCAAAGCAAATCTTAATTCTTTGAATATCATGTCATTAAAGCATACATTGTGATGCTAATCATGTTATGTAAATGGCAAAACTTATGTATGTGTAAGTTCTTATCAATGTGGTACCTACTTAGTTTTGGTGATTCAAACAAAAACCTTTTTCTTTACATAATTATATTTTCATTTCTAATAATAATGTTCTCACACAGTTGTATTTTGTTTAATATAAATACTCCTAGGTACCTATATTAAACAAAATTATTTAGATACCTACCTAAGTAATTTATTTTTCACACATTGGCATACATTGGCATATACTTAGCTTGCCACCAGGCGATAATAAACACATCTCACTGTATAGGTCTAGAATAACGGTTCATAGTGTATAATATAATGTTTTACCTGAAAATAAAACAGTTATTATATACGGAACCTTATTCTAGACCTATATTTTTAATCCTGTCTGGTGGACTCATAATCCACCGGAAGTGAGATGCAATGTGAAGAGCACGCCTGACTGTTCGGGCAAGCTCCACGCCACCTCCCCCCGGCCACAGCGGGGCGGAGCCGGGTGGGAGGGGAATAAGAGAGGTCGTGACGTCAGATCCGGAAAGTTGCTGTCTCACTGTATAGGTCTAGAATAAGGTTCCGTATACAGGGTGTTTGGCAGAACGTTGAACATACGAAAATGGTGGATAGGTGGGGTCATCTGCTACTTACTCAGCCCTAATTTATTTGGCCCTGGCCCCCTGAATATAAAAAAAAAAATTGTTTGCTTTCTTTTAGTTTCACCACTTTCTTAACTTTAAAGTGTATTTTTTTATTAAAAATGGGTAAAACAGGCAATATTTTAGTTTATTTTTTTATCTTTAATATTGGCAGATTCTTATAAAATTATTGCTTTATTCAGATGTTAGCTAGAAAAAAAGTTATGACTCCTCAAACTTACAGAAAGATGTAATAAATAAAAATATTGCCTGTTTTACCCATTTTTAATACAAATTACACTTTAAAGTTAAGAAAGTGGTGAAACTAGAAGAAAGCAAAAAATTTTTTTTTTTAATATCCAGGGGGCCAGGGCCAAATAAATTAGGCCTGAGTAAGTAGCAGATGACCCCACCTATCCACCATTTTCGTATGTTCAACGTTCTGCCAAACACCCTGTATAATAACTGTTTTATTTTCAGGTAAAACATTATATTAATACTTACCACCTGTAGGTATGTGTACATTATGGATTGCAATAAAAATTAATTTATTGATTGAACTTTTTGATCCTTATCGATTGGCATCAAAAGAAGTTTTGAGTATCTTGCTTTGTGTTTCAAAATGTAGATATGTACGCAGGTTAAAAGGAATGTAAAAACTGTTAGAATGTTTTCCTGTAACTACGACGATTCAGGTTACCCTATCTTTATTTTCCTTGCCAATATATTTCACTCCGGTCGTAGACCCTGTTGTTTACGGTCGTGTTTAAGTTAAAGCTACTAACGATTTCTAAAGCTTGAAACAGTGTTTCTCGAAGTTTAGTTTAGAGCTGTTGCTGTTTATTGTTTTGAGCAAATTATTTACATACCAGTACGCAATGGAGGGAGCACGAATGTGTGGAGCCTGTGGTGAATCCATGTCTGATGGGGTGCCTTGCACGGTATGTGGTCGCGAATTACATTTTCAATGTGCAGGCATTACAGAGGCCGGTTACCGGAAACTTGGAGATAGAAAGCTCACTTGGCGATGCCTGAACTGTAAGCAGACAGGAGCTGTTCGTCCACCTGACGCAGCTGCAGTTACTGTCAATCCGACTGGCGCACCTCGATCACCGATGATATTTGAACCGGAATTGCCAAGACAGAACCCAGAATCCGCAGTCTTACAAGAGATACGGGCGTTGGCTGTAAAACTTGCTCCCTTGGATGGTCTAAAGGAGGAGATTTTGGCACTAAGAACTGAATTCGCTGAACTAAAATCGTCCTTACACCAGCAGTTTGAAGAGACAGTCAATGAGTTTAGTTTAAATCTGCGAAATGGAACAGCGTATGGTCGTGATGGAAACAGTTACGGAGCAAGTGAATCGACTTCAGGATCGCCTGGACAAGTTGGAGGAAGAATCTGACATTAGGAATCAATGGTCGCGATCATATAACGTTGAAATAAAAGGGTTGCCACAAGTGAATAATGAGAATCTATTTGAAATTATTACCAAAATTGGCGCCAAAATAAATTATCCCGTTGCCAAGACACAAATCAACTTTGTTACCAGGGTGCCGGCGAGAGAAAAAGATCGTGCGGAGCCAATAATAAATAGTTTGTTTCTGTAGTCGCTACGTGAAAGAGGATTTTGTTGCTGCTGCAAGATACGTTCTCAAGACTTCGCCTATAACGGCAAGCCAATTTGGTCTATCTGGGAATCAAAGAGTATTCATTAATGACCACCTTACAACGAAAAATAAGCTTCTGTTATCGAAAACCAAAAAAATGGCGGTGGAAATGGTTTTTAAATATGTATGGGTCAAGCATGCAAAAATCCACGCGAGGAAAATAGACGCTTCTCCGGTAGCATTTGTCAAGTCGGAAAAGGATCTCACGAAAATTGTATAACTCGGCTAGAAGACTTCATAAAATACTTAAAATATATTTCATTGCGCATGAAGTTTGAGAACTACATAAAGCAGTGTGCTATTAGTGTTTTCCTATTGACATTGTGTCATTGCACAGTGCTAAAGAGTAAGTGTCTTAAATATTATTTTTACTCATATATTTTTTCCCAATGTAATTGCGATCTTTTGCTTGCTGTGTTACGGTATAATTTTGAATGTAGCGTCATGTTTGTTAATTCCATCTGTCCCGAGCGTTTCTTATCTTATTTTCTTTCGTCGCCTTTTGTTTCTATTCATAAGTCGATGGGCGTACATTTCTTAAACATGCTAATTGTAGGACACTGTGCATTACAGTGCCTATTACATTATCGCGAGATAATGACTTCTACCCTCGTAGTTTGCTTATTTCTTATGGTAAAAACAACTTTTGCGTTTTTACTATACGATGTAATTGTTTATATTATCTATTTTATTATAGTTGGATTGAGAAATGGCTACCCTTAACATATATTATCAGAACATACGTGGCATGCGTACGAAAACAAACAATATCTTTCGTAAAATATTACTTAGTTCATATGATGTTATTGTTTTTACTGAGACGTGGCTAGTAGATGATATATTCAGCAGTGAGATGTTTGATGGTCGATACATGGTGTTAAGACAAGATCGTGATTACTCTCGTACTGCTCAGCAGCGCGGTGGGGGTGTTTTAATAGCGGTGTGAAGCGAACTTGCCGTAGTTGAGAGACGTGATTGGTGTAGTTCTGCTGAGGACATTTGGGTATCGCTTGTTCTCAAGAGGTCTCGGCCGGCTACTACTTATAAATTGCACATTTGCGCCCTTTATCTTTGTAAGCAGAATCTTGGCAATTCATATAACATCCAACTAAATAATTTCACTGATAACATGACGACACACTTAATTTTAACACACCCGTTAGACAAGTTCATAATATTAGGTGATTTTAACTTTGGCAATAGTGTAGACTGGATAGTGAGTGGTGGCAACGAATTGATTTCGCAAAACGTTAAGTGTCAACACTTGAGTAATTTCTTTGATGCCACTCTTACTTTTAACTTGTCTCAGTACAACGGTGAGAGGAATATCAACGGAAGGGTATTGGACTTGGTTTTTTCTAATGACTCCTTGAGTGTTAGTGAATGTCATGATCCGTTAGCTTTGCCAGTGGATTTACTCGTACATCACAAACCGATATCAATTCGAGCTGATTTTGTTGAAATTCATAAATTGGCGGACAACATAACACGTCGATATATGTTTTCTAAGGGTGACTATGTGGCTATTAGATTGGAGTTGGACAAAATAAACTGGACTGGCCTTTTAAATTCGGAGTCAATGGACCGCGCTGTTGAAATCTTTTACAGTAAATTATATGAACTTAGGGACAAGTACATATTCATATTCATATTTTATTTGCATTCCATAATGTAGTAAGGTGTTACAATGGCTTAAAGCTAAGGTACAATTACGGACCCTGTAGGGCACAGCAAAAAGTATAAAAGTATAAAATTAATTCTCTATATAAAAATAAAATTAGAAAACAATATATTTAAATTTATGTTCTTAACAATAATTGAGATCATATTATTATAATATTGTATGAAATGTACGACTAACTGTGTATGGTGTCTGTTTGTGTTAAATCAATCGTTTTGTCTTGCATGTATTCGTTTATTGTGTAGTATGCTTTTTTAATTAATATTTGCTTGATCTTATCTATAAATTTGGTATCGCTGGTTTCATCTTTTACTGCATCTGGTAACTTATTAAATATTTTTATGGACATTACGTAGGGGCTATTGGTATGCAGTTTCATGCGCGAAGAGGGTAACATCAACATATTTTTATACCTAACAGATCGGTCTGTATGTTTATCGCCGCGGGTTGTGAAAAAGTTCATGTTTTTTCTAACAAATTTGCATGTTTCTAGGATATAGATGGATGGTAGGGTGAGTATTTTATGTTTTATGAAAAATGGTTTACAGCTATCGGTTTGTTTTATATTGACTATAATCCGAGTTAATTTCTTCTGGAGAATGAAAAGCGTAGGCGCGTCTGTGCTATTTCCCCACATTATAATGCCATAGCTGAGCCATGCATGAGCGTAGGCGTAGTATGTAGTAAGTGCAGTTTGCAAATCGGTAGTTTTTTTGACTTCTCGAAGTGCGTAGGTGAATTTTGAGAGTTTCGATCGTACTTTTTTTATATGGGGCTTCCACGAAATGTGTGTGTCTATTGTGAGTCCTAATAGCGTAAATTCATTAACTACTTCAATTTTTGTGCCGTTTGTTGTGAAATTAACTGTTAATGGGGATTTTTGCTGAGGATAAAAAGTCATTAGTTTGGTTTTTTTATAATTAATCTCAAGATTGTGGTCATCCATCCATTTTTTTGTTTTATTTAATATCGTGCTTAGTTGTTCGTTAATATTACTATTAGTGGGGCATGTGGTAAGCAGAGATATGTCGTCTGCGAATAGCACACATGGTTCTTTCATGATTTTGGGAAGGTCATTGACGTAGATGATGAATAGGAGACATCCAATAACACTGCCCTGGGGAATTGATGCATTTATAATCTTCTTATCGGACCTCACTTGTGTGATTCGTTTTTGGTCATGGTCAAAATGTTCTATTTGTACATATTGCTCTCTATCTTTTAAATAGGACGCAAACCATTTATGTGTAGTTCCACGAATTCCTATTCCATATAATTTGTCTAATAAAATGTTAAACTGTACTTTGTCGTATGCCTTTGTCATGTCTAAAAGTATGCCAACTGCATATTTTTTATCATTTAAAATATTAATGACTTCTTGCATATATTTGTAGACAGCAAGGGTGGTTGACCGATGTTTACGAAACCCGTTTTGACCATCGTCAAAGATTTTATATCTTTCGCAAAAACTGTAAACACGGTCACACATAGCCTTTTCGAAAATTTTGGAAGCCGTAGGTAGGAGAGCTATGGGTCGGTAATTATTGGGGTCGGTTTTCGAGTTTTTCTTAAATAATGGTTTTACAACCGCTTTTTTAAGGCGGTCAGGAAAAGTACCTTCATCGAAGGACTGATTTATTAAAACACAAAAAGGTACAGCAAGTTCATCTGCACATTGTCTAATCAGAGATGGGGGTAGTTCATCTATTCCGTGACTTTTTTTGTTTTTTAATTTTTTAATGATTCTATGCGTTTCTTGACAGTCTAAAGGTCTAAGAAATAGGGTATTTTCAGAAGGGTTGAGTACTGGCTGGCCTTTGGCCTTACAGCCAGTCTCTTCGCCAATTGATGCAAAAAAGTTATTGAATGTGTTTACTATTTGGTTTGGGTCTGAAACTAAAGAATCATTAATTTGTAATTGTATATTATATTTATCTGTAACTGTTTTTTTGTTAGTACGTTCGTTCACTATATTCCACATAGCTTTGACTTTGTTTTGAGACATTTTAATTTTTTTAATGTAATGCTGTTTTTTAGATGTTATTACCGACTGTTTTAGTATTTTTTCGTATTTTCTATAGTATTTTTTGATAATTGCATTGTCAGACTTATTACATAAAATTTTTAATAATCTTTTGTTTGTGCATGAGATCTTTATACCTTTAGATAACCAATATTTTTTATAATGTGTTTTTAATTTAGTTTTTAGTTTTGGTATTGTTTTGTTTAGTATATTAGTTAATAAGTCATTAAAAACATTATAATTTTGATTTGCGTCATTAGTTTCTATAATGATATCTCTCCAATTTACTGACTTTAATGCAGATTTGAAATTTTCAATGTTATTTTTGTTGTACAGTCGCTTTTCCGTATACCAAATGTTTTGTTTGGGTCGTTGCGGTATTTTAAATTTTATATTTGTACCACAATGATCTGAAAAACCTAGTTCTTCTACAGATGTATATAAATCTATATTTTTAAAGTTTGTAAATATTAGGTCAAGACACGTTGACGCTGTTTGTGTTATGTGTGTGGGGTGTTTTATGTGCTGTGTGTATTTGTATTCGGACATAAGGTCTAAGAATGTGTTAACTTTGGAGTTGTTTTTCAGAATATCAATATTAAAGTCACCACCGATGACTGTGTTTAGTTTCTTATATTTATTATTTATGTACGCTAGTATTAGATTGAGTTGGTTATAAAATATATTTTCTTCTCTTCTGTTCCAGTACATTGTTACTAATAACAAGTTTTCGTTAGGTATTTCAATCGCACAAACTTCCAAAATATATTCAAGCGACATCTCAGTTATATCGCATCTTTCTATGTAGTCTATGTGTTCTTCTAGTAAGATGCAAACTCCGCCGCCTCCACGGTTTTCTCGACAGTAGGATGCTGCGACTCTATAGCCACTAAAGTCAATAACGCTTAATTTATCTCTTGAAAGCCATGTTTCAGCAATACATATAGCCTGGTATGCCTGGTTTTCGTTGACAAACGCTTCCATTATGTGTAGCTTATTAAAGAGACTTTGGATGTTTTGAAACAAAATATTAAGATGTTGTTCTTTGTTTTCGAAATCTATTTCCTTCTTCGTTGTCTCTTGTTTATAATAGAAAAAACTGATCACTCGTTGTTTTAATATTCTCTTGCTCATTTGGAATCGCAGTAGAACTATTTGAGGCAGAGTTGACAGGCATGTCGATCTTTGAGATTGGCAAAAGTTCTTGATAACCAAACAATCTGTAGTCAAAACTTATCCTAGACATAATCTGGTCAAATATGTTTCTCCATCCATATTTATTTATTTTCCCAGTGTTGTAGGAAAACATTTCGTGCGAAAGGGTAGCATTGCTATCGAAAAAATATGCGTACTCGTTATTTTTTATGTCTGTTAAGAGAAGGTTATTGAAAAGCTCCACTTTATAATTATGTATTAATGCACCTTTTACGTAGATCGGGGTGCAGATGACAATATTAGTGTGGGTTACATTTTTCAGCGAGCAGTTTAGGTTGTGAAGTATATTTGCATAGTCACCATTTTTTATATCTTTGTCTCCAATGAAGATCAGGCAGTAGTCATTCATTGAGAAGTCTTTTAATTTGTATTGAATGGTCCTTAGGAAATCTGTTGAGGTGACGTTAGATACTAAATGATTACAATAATCAAACTGATTAGAGAAAACTTCTTTTATTAAGGGCAGAGTGCCCCTTGTGCAATTGCTGCTGATAATGGAAAGTCTATTTTTATGTTTCACGCCTGCAATATTTTTGCAAGCAAACTTACTCATTTCTGCCGCAGTTTCACAGTTTTGCAATTTCACAGTTTCACAGGAGTTAATACGCTCTGTCAGTAATGCGATCTCTTGTTCTGCGATCAGTAATTTCTTTTGAAATACTAATATTTCCTGTTCCAGGCGAAGTACATAGTCACTGGTCTCAATTTTCAATGAGGATGACGATGGAGATGACGGTAAAGAACACGGGTTGTGTTGCTGTAACAGGGCTTGCTTCTTTTTCTTTGTAATTGAACCCGGATTTCGAAAAATAGTAGAAGATTGGCACAGGGATTTCAACGTGTTGATTTCCTTGGATAATTTGTTTATATGTTTTTGTAGATCGGTGTTTTCTAACAATACATTCTCTAATTCATTTTCCGTACTTTCCAGTTTGAGTGTGAGTTGAGCGATAGTCTCTTTCATCTCTGAGGCAGTTACTAACTCATTTAAAGTTCTGTCAACACTCCTTGTTATTCCATTGGGAGTTATAAATGACTCATCAGATGTTTCGCAGTCAGTAAGAATGTGGGAGTTAGATAACATTGTGCTATTTTTTGACTGTGTTTTTGGTTCTTGTTTCTTTGGTGAAGGGGTCTTCAAAACAGTTTGCTTTTTCCGTAAGGTAATGCCGGATATAGTATAATCGGTTTTAGCATATTTTTTGTTTCTTATACACATCTTACATCTCCATTTCTGTTTAGCTTCTGCGTCCTTGAGTCGGTATGTATGTTCTGGGTATCCATCGCAATCAAGTTCATATCTGTTATCACAGGCAGAGCACAAGGCCGTACTTTTAATGTCTACTTTCTTTTTACATTTATGACATATTACACGGCCGCTACTGCTATTACTTGATGCACTGATTGGTGACATTGTTCCAGAGAAGTTGTAATAAATTACAAATATGAATTTATGATATTTCCCAAAAGTGAATGTTGGAGCTGAGGTTTGAACTCGCGACCACCTGAATGATGCAAGTAGTTTGGCAAAAGTAGACTGATTCACCACTAGACCAACCGAGTAATAATTGTTGTGATCGAATTTTTTGACCAGTTGCGGCAGATCAAGTTTCTTTGCCGAAATACGGTTCAAAATCGCTTATTTTGTTGATGTTATGACGGTTGAAGTTCAAAACACGAATGAATCACTTTTGCACTTTGTCTTTGTTGTTATTGACTGTATTGCAATTATTATTAGGTAAATGAGCCATAGAATGTTTTCTAAGTTGAAAATTAGTTGTTTTATTCCCAACTGTCACTTTGTTATTGTTTTTGCTGTGATTGTTTTTTGGGACGGATTATGATGTATTGTTTTGGAAATAACTTCACAGTTCGTGTACAGAACTCGTTGAAAACACTTACACTAAGTTATTGTTCCAAGTTTTATGGGTACACTTGTTTTTATACACTTCTATACACTAATAGTATTTTTTAAATATATTTTAACACAGAGCGTTTATTTTCACGTTAGGCTAGACGCAGCGCCATCTAGCGATATCTAGTTAAAAAATCTTCATATCCACTATGGTATAGTTCTGCTCTAATAAAAGTATTGAGAGAGAAATATAAGTATCATCGTAAGTACAGAACGTATGGTAATATCTCTGATTTTCATTCATTTTCCCTCTTACGGAGCAGAGCTATTAATTTGGAAAATACATGTTTTAATATATACATGGATAAAATAGAATCATCTATAGTCAAAAATCCAAAATCTTTCTGGTCTTATATGAAAAGTAAGAGAATCTCTAATGCAATGCCCAAGTTCATGCAGTATGGTGACATCACCTCGTGTAGTGGTGAGGATATCAGCAATTTATTTGCGGCGTACTTCCACTCCACTTTCCAGGAACCGGTTCCAGTCCCTAGTACATCTTCGCAGACTTGTACTGGTGTTAGTAGTGTTGATAGTGTTGCATTTATCAGTACGTTAGAAATATCTCATTCTAGAGTGTTGAAGTTGCTCAAGTCCTTGGACCTATCTAAATCTGGTGGCCCGGATCTCATACCTCCGATGTTTATAGTACAATGTGCTGATAGTTTGGTTGCCCCATTGTCTATCCTATTCAATCGATCTATTTCTGAGGGTATAGTTCCTAAAATCTGGAAATCAGCATTCATCACCCCAGTTCATAAGAAAGAAAACAAATCTAATGTTGCGAACTATCGCCCGATATCTAAATTATGTCTATTTTCAAAGATCCTTGAGCGTATAGTTTATGACGATGTATATGTGGCTATGGAAAGTAACTTTGTGGAGGAACAACATGGTTTTCTCAAAAAGCGATCCACCACGTCTAACTTGGTTTTATCACATGAGTTTATAACGGGTGGTATGGAACAACATGCGCAGGTGGATGTCATTTATACTGACTACAGCAAGTGCTGTCGACTGTATTGACCATCGGCTTCTGCTGGAGAAGCTGCTCAGGGCCGGTATACATGGCGACCTATATAGATGGTTTTCGTCTTATATTGAGAATCGGAGTCAGGCTGTGGTTCTCCAAGGTTACACTTCGGGTTGGACCTCGGTCCCCTCGGGTGTACCACGGGGTTCAGTTTTGGGGACCTTGCTTTTTACTCTGTTTATTGCTGATGTTGTAAGATGCTTCAAGCACTCTTACGTGTTGCTATACGCTGATGACATGAAGGTTATACGTGATATCTCTGATACTCACCAGTGGCAAGCTGATCTTAATAGGTTTGAAGAATATTGCAAACTTAATTTGCTTCAATTGAATGTCTCTAAATGTTTTCAAATGACTTTCACGCGTAAGAAGTCTATAATAAATTCAATTTATAGTCTCAACCGATTAACCTTGGGCAAAGTTGACAGCATTAGGGATTTAGGTATTATACAGGATAGTAAATTACTATTTGATCAACACATTGATAGTATCGTGAGCAGGGCCTCGAAGGCACTAGGATTTGTAATCAGAGCCTCAGCCTGTTTCCGTTCTCTGAAGCCGATCAAGGTTTTGTACTGTTCGTTTGTGCGCAGCAGCTTGGAGTATGCATCGCAAGTCTGGAACCCTCAGTATGGGATCTATAATTCGCGCATTGAGGGTATCCAGAAAAAGTTTCTGAGATATCTATATTATAAGTACGCTCCATAGGCTTTACACAATGTAGATATCATTATTGAAATAGGCTAGGGACCTGATGACACATCGCGCATAATTTTATTTTATTTTTGTTTTTGTTAAAGATGAACAATATTCTATAAAAGATGTAACAACATCTTTTATAGAATATTGTTTGTCTTTATTTATTTATTTCCTTTCTTTTAGCTTATTTTTCATTGAGTTAGCCCTGCTACTGTTAACGTTTGCTAATAGCTTGTTTTTTTTTAAATATAATATAGTAATCTGCGGAAAATGCTGTGGGTAGTATATTTGTTAAGTTTAATTTTAATACAACATTGTTTATGCTTAATATACTACTGTTTGTTTTCCCAAATGTAATTAAATAAATAAATAAGGCACACCAGGTATCCATAGATTACAGTCACCGTTGCAAGAGGTACTATTTTCTGCCATTGGATCGTAGGCGACTCATTTATGATGTATGTTTTTTGATTAACATAGCAAATGGCTCAAGTGACTGCTCTGAACTATTAGCAAAGTTAGCATTTCGCACTAACACTAGTGGATTACGTAGAAGGCCGCTTCTACGAGTAGGCGTGCCTTCTGCCACTACTAATTATAGACGTAATACTTTTCTTATAAGAGGCGCTCGAAGTTTCAATGATGTATCTTCTGAACATGATGTTGACTTATTTTGCACTAAGATAAGCACAGTAAGGACGGTCTTAGCCAAATCATTTTTTGTGAACGATGCGCCGGCTAGTGGTTCTTAAACTCATATGTAGCAGCTTAAATTGTGTAAGTAAATAAATTAGCCGAACCTGCTTACTTTTGTACACAATTGTGTTTTAACTGTTCAGCGTTAGATAAGTAATCGATGTTATATACACTGAAAGAAATGTTTAGCAAAAACTTGGTTACTGTTTACACAAAAATAGTGACTTGCGAACTAGATGTTATCTGTAACAAAACCCTGTTTTGCAAATTACAAAATCGTTTTGTTAAATTTAAGTAAAGTTTATTTCCTTGAGTTATTTTTGAAGTAACTTAATTAGTTCGGCTAATAATTTTTTTCAGTGTACCTGTGGAGGCTTGTTATTAGCAACTTGATAATTTGTTGTTGTTACCTATTATTTGTAATTAGTCTGTAAGCCTTCTTAAAAACAATAAAATAAAATAAATATCCACCCTGTATATTATAAAAGTGACTTTTCTTAAAATTGCGGAATTAAAACTAAATATTTTTACATCACGTTTTCTGTCATGGATTTCCGCAAAGTGACTCCTGATTCCATAACTTATCTCACGATATTTTGATTCAATCGTTGAGTGTCGTATCTCAGTGACTAGTTGTCCTAGTATGTATGATGTGACGTGTGTCAGGTTCGGCGCGCTGGAAGCGCCGCTGGAGCGCGGCGCGGTGTCGCCGGGCACGTACTGCACGCGTACCTACGAGGAGTGCCACCGCAAGCCCTGCCGCCTGCAGAGCCCCAACTACCCCGGCATGTACCCCAGGTATCACGACCGGGCCTGAGTTGTTTCATTTTCGTTGTGCCGCTATTATATTGCATCGTTCTTGACAGGAACGTCACCTGCTACTGGAGTCTCCGTCAAAAAGATATTCCTACGTGTAAACACGCGATGATTTCTGTGCGACAAGAATATTCACACAAGATGCAAATTAAGCGTTCAATATCGATGGCAAGGTGGGTGATCGCTTCGAAAGTAATCGTACGTCTGTAAGGTTGTCAGCTGAGCACAGTGAGCATGGTTGGTTGTACATCCGCAGCCTGAACAAGACAGGGCGCGTGGTGCGCGCGTGGCGCGAGTGTACAGGCGAACGTGACCGGCTCATATTCTACGACGGCGCGTCCACCGACGATCCTGTGCTGGTGGAGTACTGCGGTGGCGACTGGCTACCGCGAGTGACGTCACGCGGGCCCGAGATGCTAGTCGCTTTCCACTCGTCACCCTTCAGCGCGCCCCTGCGCCCACCCGCGCCAGCCGCGCCCCTCCGCGGCTTCGAGCTCGACGTCGACGTCGTGTTCGCTGACTCCGACTCTCTCGACTATGCTCGGTAATAAATAAACCTATTGAAGCGTCTGATTGGCACATCCAACAAAAACGTTGCAAAATGTTTAAGGGGTTTAAGTTTTTAAACTGTCATGGTCATTAATATTATTATTAACATAAGCGGGATATTTACCATGTGTAAAAACCGAAGAAGTGCCGAAAAAAGTTCGCGAGCGGACACAGTGAGTTTCGTGTGTCGGGAACAGAATCGAGTTGTGAGTGACAGTGGTAGCGGTACTGAGTGCAAAAAACGAACAAGAAAGAGGGTAGACCGTTTTGTCTGCTCATAAACACCCACCCGCAGTGACTTCAGTTTATCCGTGATCATGGTGCTTGCAACAGCGCCGAAATATCGGAAACTCAGAACAATGAATAAACATGGTAAATATCCCGCTTATGTTAATAATAATGTTTAAGGGGTTCCTTAGTAAATCATCGCAGTTATGTTTATGATTTTTTTACAGAAAGTCTTTTTAATGAAGTGTAATGAAGGTACTACAATGACACCTTGATCAATTTTGAATCGTGTTATATTTGGTTCGTCGACAACAGAGAGGCGCGGCGTTGCGAGTTTCATGTGAAAGCGTCATCGTCCGAGGAGGAGACGAATTCGACCACGTCGGGCAGCGCGCGCGGGCGTCGCGGCCGGCTGCGGGCGCCCGCACACACGCTGCCACCCAACACCACCTGCACCTGGACCTTCCACGGACGCCCAGGTGAGTCGCGACTAGCAGGAGAGGTGCAGGCGACGATACGAAGTGCTCACATCGGTACTCTCTGCAGGGGATCTCGTGTGGATTTACTTCTCGAGCTTCACGCAATACTCGCTAGTTGAACCTCGTCGCATGGAAAGCGGGGAGCGTGACGAGGAGAACGGCGTGGCGCACCTGAGCCAGCGCGCCGCGGGCGAGCCGCGCGCGCGCGTGGCGCCCGGCGCCTGCGCCGTGGAGCTGCGCATCTGGGACGGCGGCGGCGCGCAGGAGGCGGGCGCGCGCGCGCTGGGCCGCTTCTGCGACGCGGCGCCGGCGTTGTGCGCGCGCGCCGCGCTCGCCAACGCCACGCGCTCGCCGCGCCCCTGCGCGCCGCCTGACGGCTACGTGTCGGCCGCGCCGCTGCTGTCGCTGGCGGCCACCTCGCTGCCCGGCACCGCCACTCATCCGCTCGAGTTCGCGCTTCACTACGAGTTCGTAGACGCCCGGCTCGAGGGAACACCTCTGCCGGATGATGGTCGACGTCCGCGAGCTTTGCCGAACGAGTGCGCTCGGTGGATCACGACGCCGGGCTCGTTCGCGTCGCCGCGGAATGCTCTGTGGTTCGGACGCGGCGGCGCGCGACGTCTGCGCTGCGTGTACCGGCTGCAGGCGGACGGGGCGCGCGTGGCGCTGGACCTGCTGGCGGCCACGTTCGGCAAGGAGCCGCGCTGCACGACGCGCGCGGACCCGCTCACCGGGCGACCGGTGTGCGCGCCCGACCCGCCCGACCCGCACGACCCGAGACCTGACGACGTTGACGGTGCCGACGAAGCGCTCGTCGACTTCGACGGTGACGACGACGCTCCGCTTCGGGTGCCGCATCTTCGAATATATGAGTCTCCGTGGCCCGGATATAGAGTAAGAAGTTACGAATCGCTCGGACGGAAGACCGTATTAACGTTGAAAGCATCCTGTACAGTGTCTGTGTCGTGTGCAGGTGCCGGTGGCGTGCATCTGCGACAACGGCAGCGCGCCGCTGCGGCTGCAGTCGGGCGGACCGGCGCTGGAGCTGGAACTGGTGGCGCGCGCGTTGTCGGCGGCCGAGGACCAGCGCCACGTGCAGTTCCGCGGCAACTGGGCGCGCGCCGCCGCGCCTTCGCCGCCCTGCGCCACCCGGCGCCGCCTGGCGCCGCCCGGCACGCGCGTGCTCCTGCTCTTCCCTTACAGGTTACGTTTTATGCTCAAGTTTAATCACGTTCATTTATAGTTATATGTATCCATAATTCCACGGTTTGAAATTCAGTGGCAACAGGATGTCGGAGTGCGGTGAAACGCCGTTTCTCCTGGAGGCGAGAGGTAACCGGTCAGTGTTTCTGCGAGTGTGGGGCGAGGAGCTGCCCATGGCCAGCGCGGGAGGGGAGCCGCCGCCCTGCGCCACCGCCAACCGCGTGCTGGTGTACGAGGCGCACTCGTCGCGCCTGCTGCGCGCCATCTGCCCGGGCGCGGGGCCCGCGGTGCACATGTTCACGGACGAGTGGTGGGGGCGCGGCGCGCGGCCGGGCGCGCTGCTGCTGGTGTGGGCCGCGCGGGAGGCGGGCGCCGCGCGCTTCCAGTGGATGGAGGTGTGGCGCGCCGGGCCCGCGCCGCGCCCGCTGGCCGCGGGCGAGGCGTGGCCCAACGCCACGGCGGCGTGCGCGCACCCGTGCGCCGCGCTGGGCGCCTGCATGGCGGGCGCGCTGTGGTGCGACGGCGCGGCGGACTGCCCCGGCGGCGCCGACGAGGCGGGCGCGTGCGGCGCGGGCGCGCGCCTGCTGGCGGCGCTGGCGGCGCCGGGCGCGGCGGGCGCGGCGGCGGGCGCGGCGGGCGGCGCGGCGGCGCTGGCGCTGCTGCTGGCCGCGGCGCTGCGGCGGCGGCGGCGCGCGGGCGCCGACAAGCAGCTGCTGGGCGCGCTGGCGGCGGGGCGGCGCCTCACGGAGGAGCTGCTGTTCGACGCGTCGCGCGCGTCGTCGGCGGCGTCCTCCTGACGCCGCGAGCGCTCCGTCGAGTACATCCACGTGGACCGCGAGACCACGGTGTGACGGAGCGCTGTCCCCCGCCCTCTGCCCGCTCCTCTCCTGTACATAGTGCGGGCGACGCGGCTGCTCGCTATGTGATACGGTGTGCACTTGTTCTCCTGTTGCGTTGTGTCTCGGTTCGGTTCGTTGCGTTGCTCTCCGCGCGATCGGTGCGAATAGATTTGAGTTCGGTGCGCGTCGCGGGAGCTTCGCCCGACGGTTTCTGTTGGAGGTTGCACAAAGAGTCTGAGGTGGTCTTTAATGTGTGCAAACTGCGAATATAATTGAGTACCGGTTGTGAGTTGACATTACTGCCGACATATTTCATAACTGACCTCTGACGCTACTGCTATTGTACGGCCTGAGTGAAAAGGCGTGCGGCGGGGCGTTTTGCGTCGCGTGCAAGCGGCGAAAGATTGTTCGGCGCGCCGCTCGCCGGACGCTCGAGTCGAGCGTGCACTCAATTCGAACACTTAGCATCGCACTGGCGGCCTATGAGAATACACGAAGGATGCGCATTATTCTTATTTATAATAAAACTGTTTTACTAAATCAGTGTTGAACTGTTGAGTAGGTACAGAGCGGCGGTGTCCGCGCGCTGTGGCGCACGTGTGTACTGTGTACTGAAGTCTCCCTGACCGCGAGTACTCTGGCTGATACTAAAGTATTGTTTGTTACATTGTGTATCTATTGTTTATTATGTTCAGTTACGTTTGGTTGTACTGTTGATATTTATTGACGAACTATCCCGTCCCTCATTTCACTTATGTTATGAATGCTAAAATAAACACATAGTTCAAATCTAAGAACATAATACTATTGTTTCATTTGTGTGCCTCTAACTCACCACAGCTGAACCGCGCCTCCTCGAATTACCATGTCTGATAATGTAATTTATCATGTAGCATACTTGAATGGAAAATAACAAGCACGTGCGATATGAATGCAAAAGTAAGTAGTACTTCCCTTGGTCCGGCATCCGTCAAAATAAAACTTTTAATCGTAAGTAAATAATTAATAGTACATTAGTACCTATACCTAGACAAAAATGCTGGTGATTTTCTTACATCATCGCTTGGATTTCTACCTGGACATCTCCATACTACAACGAAAGGAAACTGCCAAGATCATTGTGTTGTTGAAAATATCTGTACCAGCGACAACGATGGTATTAAATACTCATGTTACTGATCATCTACCGATAGTTTTATGCTTTTTGTTTGTTTTATAATTCAAACTGTTATAAACAACTAGCTTTTGCCCGCGGCTTCGCCCGCGTGGATGTCGGTTATCGCAATAAAAAGTACCCTATGTCAGTAAATCCAAGCTATATCTCAAAATTCTAACTTAATATGAATTTTAATGTGATTCACTATGTGAATAGAAACCGAAACAAATGATTTAATATGATAAAAGTACTTATATAGTGTTCTGAACGTGAATGAGTCTTTACGTAAAGATAACAAACAAAATCAAAATACGAAATTTCACTCAAACTCTTAAAGCAATCAATTGTACCAAATTTCAACACGAAATAAAAGTGCGACACAAATAATAATTTTAAAATAATTCACGTAAGTACCAACAATGTAAAAACAAAAAGAAATCCTCCAAAATGTCGCATGACACACCACTTGTGCTGATAAAATGCTTGAAATGTCTAATGAACACCATTGGTGCATAACTTTTCTCAGGGTCACGTTCGCAATTGGACGAAATATTTGACATTTATTTTGTACTTGCAACACGATCTGGCTGTAGAATTCGATTAATCGACTAATACTTGACCGGTTGACATTTTAGCGGGAACACCACTAAACGAACGAAAAAAAAAGAAAACAAAATACGTCTGTACTCTGTGGTCGTATGGCGGTGTGGCGCAGTGCTTAATGTAAACATTAATCAAGGTTATACTTGCGTAAAGTAATGGATTCAGTGAGAAAACGGTTTAATCTTAGAAGAATCTTATACAGAATTACTGGGAAATAAGTGTAGATTTCGTATTGAGTGTTAGTTTATCGAAAAGTGATAAATATGTCAGTGAAAAAGAAACGAAAGTTTTGGAATGCACAAATTTTGATCATAAGGCCGCCGTGTTTAGTAATGTTTTTATGATAAATATTCTTGTACACTGTTTGAAATACACATAAGTAGCTAGCTTATTTATCTACGAACATAGTTTGGCTACTGATATTATAGCGTATTGTTATCGTAATCGTATTTCCAAGAGTAAAATTCGGCAAACAAATACCTACAAAAAGTTAATAAAATGGATATATTATGTTATCCTTAAGAGATAGACATATGCCATATCGGACTTTTTTGAAGACCTTTTAAGATACATAATTCCACCATACATTATTTTGTTATATCTCAAAGGGTTTAGACAGCGTTTTCGTTGAAAGCTCCCAGACGGCTTATTTTTTTCCGACACCTCCAACAAATATCGTTAATACATACAAAAATGCATACAAAAACATAACAAATTATATACTTAAACCTTCCTCGAGAACCAAGCTATCCATTGGTGAAAACAGCATGACGATCAGTGCAGTAGTTCTTGAGTTTATCGCGAACAGACAGACAGATAGACAGACGCGGCGGAGGACTTTGTTTTATAATATGTAGTGATAGTGATAATACAAAGACTTAAAAAAAACTGGAAAGTGTACTATTTTAAAGCCATGGATCACCTCCGGTCTACTATGGTGCATCCGAAATCGCGATAACATGCATCGGAAATTAAACAAATATCCGGACAATGATACATTTGCTGTGACATCTATACTACATATATATATTTGTCGGAGTTGGACAGGGCAGTTATTTTTTAAAAATAAGCAGAACCGCTGACCTTATTCTGGCCTTCGGTTCTGCTATAACTACAGTGGATTTCACATTTGATCTATTAGGAAACTTAAGGATTTCAGTAAAATAATAACAAGCAAACTACTTATAATGCAATAATTTTTAATCAAACAGACATAGATTTTACTTACAATGTTTCTTCTTCAAAATCGGCAGCAAAAGTGAGCTCCGCACTCAAGTCGCGCCTTTTATTAACGCGTTTGCCCCACCAGAGGCAAACGTCAATCACAAAGTATTTTACCGCCAAATAAACAGGTAAAGTTTAAACATATTTTAAAAGTAAATAACTTTTAGGTATTACTATTAACAAAACAATGTTCCAAAATTAAAGTTATTTAAAAATAATCAGAATTGAATTTTAGTAGCATTACTAGATTTAATTAGTCATGATCTTGATTGACATTAACCTAATGTCAAAATCATTACCAACCAAATCAGAGGTTATTTATTAACAAACATAAAACTTCTCTTAATATTGGTAGGTACTGTACTAACACACATTTATCACGAAATCAACTAATTAAAGAACGGCCGGATAATCTCCGCGGCGACACGGCCATACTGATGCGCGATGCGTGCTCTGCATCGCTCTTGGTCTTTCCTGTAATAGAAAAATAAATATTGTGAGGCCAGGCACTTCCACAGTACACATAAGCCTATTTGGAAAGGTTACAGCGGAAATGTATTTACTGTTCACTCCACGTGACTACAGATCAAGTAAATATTATTTATGTTATGATGACACAGAATAGGTATCTACTACTCATTTCACATGAAAGTAGTAAACTTAGTTGTCTATAGTTATTAGATTTATTGGTCCGTTCGCATGATAACAGTAGATTTCTTAACAATGTTTCTGCTCAATCCACATGACAACAGTAACAGAATTTCATTTATTTGTAAAAGGAAAGGATAGGTGGATGAAAGATCGATGCTGTATAGAACAGAGGCTCTAAGGATGATGGGATAGGTCGATGCTGTGCTCTGGGCGGTCTCGTACGCCGTGGTACACAGGGGACTTTTAATTCTTTTAGGATAGGCTTATTAGTGGCTTATTGGACGGCTCCACACGCCAATAGCATCTTTTTGTTAAAATAAATTAGTTGGCTTATTGGACGGCTCCACACGCCAATAGCATCTTTTTGTTATTTATAGTAGAATAGACAACAATCAGAATAGTTATTAGGAATTAATATGGAAGATTCTCACCGTTGTTATTTTTCATCGTTGTTCGTCTGCGGGCGGCAACGCATCTGATGTGGTTGGCGGTTGCAAGGCTGCCCCGATGCTGGAAGGCCCGGCTTGCTGATCATCTGGAGGCGACACGGCCGCCTGGGTGCTCCCTCCAGACAGTGGGGCGCGCCTCAGTTGATCGTGTGCGACCTTGCGAGGTCGCCCATGGCGTCCCACTACCTTCTTCACAAGGTAGCGGTCGTTTTCTAGAACCCTGTGAACTTCGTAAGGAGCGCTAAACTTAAGGTCAAGAGAAGTCTGGTTTCTGGGGTTGTTTTTTATCAAAACAAAATCGCCTCTTTGAAACCGGTGAATTTTAGCTCGGCCTTTATCAAACCTTGCTTTATCTTTATTAGCTACCTGCGCCATTCTTTGTTGCACATGGCTTTCAAGGGCTTCAATGTTGATTGATGCATTGTCCAGGTTGACTAAGTTTAGTAACTCTGGTGGGATACAGTTTTGACGTCGAGTCAGTAGTGCGAGTGGAGCTATGCCTGTGGTTCTATGGACAGTGCAGTTGAGGGCAAGCTGAAAGCTGTCCAGCGCTGTATGCCAGTCTGGAGTCTCATAGTTTTTTATCATTATGAGACCATTCTTCAGTGTTGCCATCACCCGCTCTACTTGTCCGTTGGCTCTGCTAACGCCTGGTGCTATACAGTGTATTTCTATGTTAAACATATCACAGTAATTTTTGTATTCTCCTAGAAACTCGCGACCGCCGTCAACGATTATTTGCCTTGGAGCTCCAAAAAGGTGGATGACCTGTTTAAGAGCCGCCAAAGTGCTGTGTTGACTTTTGTCATTAGTGTAGCGCAGTAACACATATTTAGTGTAAGCGTCTACCGTAACCACAACATACTCTTGTTCATTAGGGGTTCCCAATTTACCCGTGATGTCCATGTGTATTACTTCAAATGGAACTACTGGCTTGGCAATAGGATGCAATTGTACCTGCGTAGCTCCAGACGATTGCTTTGAAGTTCTGCACACAATACAGTTATCGACAAAGTCTCGGACGGTGGTGCTCATTTTGTCAAAATGATAAGTTTCCCTTATTTTGTGAAGGGTCTTCTCCCACCCTGGGTGTTTCAGAGCACTATGGAATGTATTGATTAGGCTCCACTGGAAAGACTTTGGTACCACAATAAGTTTTTGTAAGCCTAAGATAGCATCTAGCCTCTCAAATTTAAGGACGTTGTCTTCGAGGAGGTATCCGGGGACATCTTCACCATTATGCAGAGCATCTATGATGGACCGCAAGTGGTTATCACGTCTTTGTTCAATATTTACCCAATCTAGATTATTGGTCAAGACATTGACAGTTAAAGGATCCGGATTTCTACTTAGGTAATCTGCATGCTGCATCCGCTCGCCCTTCCTGTATTCTATATCAAATTCGAAATTTTGGAGATAGGCCCACCATCTGTGAATCCGGGGTAGTAAGTCCTTTTTGTGCTTTGAAGCTTTGAGTGCATTGCAGTCGGTAATTACCTTAAACTGGCGTCCATAAAGAAAGTGACGGAAATGCTTGATTGCTCGGACTACGGCCAGTGTCTCAAGCTCGTAGGAGTGGTACCTACTTTCTATGTCCGTCGTACGCATACTGAAATACGCTACCACGTGCTGCCGTCCGTTAATTATCTGAATGAGTATCGCTCCAAAACCAAGACTACTAGCGTCGGTAAATAGTTCAATAGGTTCCCCTTCTTGAAATATTGTTAGGACCGGTGTAGAAGTTAGGTGATGAATTATCTTTTGACGTGCCTCTTCATGAAAATGATTCCATTGCCACCTAGCGCCCTGTTTAGTCAATTCGTAAAGGGGAGCCATAGTTCGAGCGAAATCGGGTATAAAGCGACGGAAATATCCCGCAAGACCGTTAAATTGGCGAACCTGTTTAACATTAGTCGGTACTGGGGCCTTCAGTAAAGCTTCGACCTTTTAAGGACTGGGACGAACCTGGCCGTTTTCTATCACGTTACCTAGATATTCTATGGACTTTTTAAAGAACAGACACTTATCAATGTTAATCGAAAATCCTGATTCACGTAATGCTATAAAGACTCTTTCTAAGTATCTGAGACCGGATGAAAAATCACGGCATTTACAGATGACGTCATCTATATAAACCTGAGCTACGCTATCATTATGAGCTTCGTCTGCACTACCTGGACTCAAAAGAGGACCTAATGCACGGTTAATGCATCTTTGATACACTGAAGGTGCGTTACACAACCCGAATGGCATGGTTTTGTACTCAAATAGACCATCGGGGGTTACAAAGGCTGTTTTCTCTATAGAATCAGTAGCAACACAAATTTGATGAAAACCAGATGCCATATCGAGGGTTGTGTAATACTGACCACCAGCCAATTGATCAATTTGGTCTGCGATTAAAGGGAGGGGGTAATGATCACGGATAGTGTTCGAATTTAACTCCCTGTAGTCTACGCACATGCGGTCGTCACCGTTTTTCTTTTTAACTAGAATAATTGGGCTCGAATATGGGGACTTACTCTCTTGCACAATGTTATTATCTATTAACTCCTTAACGATTTCTTTAACCTTTTCACGCTCGACCGGGCTT
Organism: Dryobota labecula; assembly: GCA_947523025.1. Taxonomy (NCBI): domain Eukaryota; kingdom Metazoa; phylum Arthropoda; class Insecta; order Lepidoptera; family Noctuidae; genus Dryobota; species Dryobota labecula. The sequence goes on from OX383298.1 coordinate 58,865, forward strand.
AACCTATAAGGTCTTCGTTCAACAAACTTATTTGGATTTTTTAAACGAATCTCTAATTGACCTGTATTTACACGAGTCTGTGAAAAACCCCGAGTGAAAATAGAAGAATATTTATTGAGAAGGGTTAATAGTTGATCAACCTCAGATGTATTGTTCAAATCATGATTAATATCATCAAATAAACCGGCTGTCGATCGCATGTGTAAGACGCGAGGCGGGGAGCACAAAGTCGCGCTATTTTGGGTTACGATTACTGTTAATCCAGTTTCGCTTAAAAGATTTGCACCTATCAACACGTCTGACGTCATTTCATAATCGGGTAGGGTATGAAATTCGATTTCTACGTTTATATTGTCAATAACACACACCGTCGTTAATATACTCATGGAAACCACAGGAAACGGGCCTATTCCTCGTAAATAATTAACTACTTGTCGTCGTTTCCCGGGCAACTTATTTGCAATCGATTCGCGCATCACAGAGCACTCTGCACCACTATCGAATACCGTATCAATAATTATATCACCTACTCGCATACGCATAGTATTTAAACTCTGTTTATTTTTTATAAATGAATTCACATTAGAGGTTATCTGTTTCTCCCGACGGTAACACGTATCAAATGTATGACCAGATTTTGAGCAAAATGAACAAACCCTACTGTCACTCTGTTTATGTAACGATGTCACTGAGGCACTAGGGGTCTTCTCAGTTGTTTGTTTCTCTGCAACTACTGGCGTATTTTTATAACGACAATCACGAGAAGCATGCCCCGACTTCTTACAAAAGCTACAATAAGGGACGTTCCGATTATCAATAGCGTATTTTAAACGTTTGGATGGTGGTTGGTTGGTATTTTCACGATTGGGACGCTTAACACGAATAGATGAGGCAACGGAAATTAATTCTGGCACCGAGGTAGCTCTGGCGTTCATGAGTTCAATCCGAAGGCGTTCGTCACTAATTGTTCCTATCACCGCTTCCACCGCATCATTATCTTCAAGTTTATCTTTAGTAACCCGTCTCCACAAAATCCACGAACGGGATAGAAACTCGGCAATGTCTCTGGTAGGATCGTAATTGTGTTCCTTAAACCTTAGCACGTCCCTCGAATAGCGATTTTCGGGTTCAAAGGTAGTGATAATACTTTGACGCAGTTCATCCCACGTGGACGTTGTGACTAGCCAGTTATCAGCCCACATTTTAGCCCGACCTTTTAGTAAGCTAGTCACTTTCATACGAATATCATAATCACTGAGCTCATAATTAGTCTTAGCCGAAGAAATATGATTGCACCACTCGCGGACCTCGACGTTGCCATCCGGGTCATATGAAGGCAAAAATACATCAGTAATTTTAACCTTATCGCGTTGGTTCGACAGCCTTTCACTCATATTTTGCATCATAGTTATCATATGTAAGTAAAAATCAGGAGGTACGTTACCCCCATGTTGTTGTAGCGGCGCCACGTTGACAGATGTAGTTGATGCACCATAGCCGGCGTCTGGTCCGGACACGGTGCATGCTGGTACGCTTGGTGCCGTTGATTCGTTTTGGTCTGGTGTATCCATCGTGTCACGCAGGATAATTTGTTCAATGTAGGTAGACACAATCTGAAAAAATAAAATAAAACGGACAGAAAGAGTAGGTAAGTATCCCACTTCTGATGTCGGAGTTGGACAGGGCAGTTATTTTTTAAAAATAAGCAGAGGCGCTGACCTTATTCTGGCCTTCGGTTCTGCTATAACTACAGTGGATTTCACATTTGATCTATTAGGAAACTTAAGGATTTCAGTAAAATAATAACAAGCAAACTACTTATAATGCAATAATTTTTAATCAAACAGACATAGATTTTACTTACAATGTTTCTTCTTCAAAATCGGCAGCAAAAGTGAGCTCCGCACTCAAGTCGCGCCTTTTATTAACGCGTTTGCCCCACCAGAGGCAAACGTCAATCACAAAGTATTTTACCGCCAAATAAACAGGTAAAGTTTAAACATATTTTAAAAGTAAATAACTTTTAGGTATTACTATTAACAAAACAATGTTCCAAAATTAAAGTTATTTAAAAATAATCAGAATTGAATTTTAGTAGCATTACTAGATTTAATTAGTCATGATCTTGATTGACATTAACCTAATGTCAAAATCATTACCAACCAAATCAGAGGTTATTTATTAACAAACATAAAACTTCTCTTAATATTGGTAGGTACTGTACTAACACACATTTATCACGAAATCAACTAATTAAAGAACGGCCGGATAATCTCCGCGGCGACATATTATATATTATATTATATACTAGCTTCTGCCCGCGACTTCGTCCGCGTTAAATTTCTTGTTCCCCCCACCCACCCCGTCGCAACACATTGCCTGCCCGTGCTTTTACTTCGTTTTCGCATAAACTTTCATTAAAAAAAAAAAAATGGTGTTCTAGTTAATAGGAATGTAATTCTTCCTCAAGAATTGGGCTGTAAAATGCAAAAAGATTTTTTCAAATCCAACTCGCAGTTCCAGAGATTAGCGCGTTCCAAAAACAAAAAACCGGCCAAGTGCGAGTCGGACTCGCGCACGAAGGGTTCCGTACCATCCATACAATCCTTATCCTTACTAATATTATAAATGTGAAAGTAACTCTGTCTGTCTGTCTATTTGTCTGTCTGTCTGTCTGTATGTTACGTTTTCACGGCTAAACCGCTGAACCGATCTTCATAAAATTTGGCAAAGATATAGCCTGGGATATGGAGGACTTAGGCTACTTTTTTACGCGATAACCGACATCCACGCGGGCGGAGCCGCGGGCAAAAGCTATCCATACTAATATTATAAATGTGAAAGTAGCTCTGTCTGTCTGTCTGCCTGTCTGTCTGTATGTTACGTTTTCACGCCTAAACCGCTGAACCGATCGACCTGGGATATAGAGAAGGACATAGGCTACTTTTTTACGCGATAACCGACATCCACGCGGGCGGAGCAAAAAAAACCGCAAAAAAATCATGTCCGTTGTATGGGAGCCCCCCTTAAATATTATTTTTTTCTGTTTTATGTATTTTTTGTTATAGCGTCAACAGAAATACATCGTATGTGAAAATTTCAACTGTTTAACTATCACGGTTCATGAGATACAGCCTGGTGACAGACGGACAGACAGACAGACAGACAGACGGACAGCGGAGTTTTAGTAATAGGGTCCCATATTACCCTTTGGGTACGGAACCCTAAAAACTAACTCTTCAGCTTTAGAATAGACTACCTCGCAGAGTTGATCATTATTTTGCTGCGGAGTTATTATAAAACAGTTATATCTCTTAAGAAATTAAATGATGTAAGGGCAACTTTGTTCAAAATTGAATACTTGTGATGAATAACGTATTTATTTGGATAAGGATTAATACCATGTTTACGAAAACTCCAGAAATGGGACTCACCTGTCATATCGAGTACACTAGGTACTCGATATGACAGGTGAGTCCCATTTCTATGATATATGATAGCTTTTTCTTAACCTATAGGTTAAGAAAATGTAAAAAGGTAGTTCAATATGCCTTAAACTAAGAGCATGAAAGCCGCGAGACGGCCTTACTTAACCCTGCACATTTTCTGTGCGTTATAAACTTGCAAAAGCATTATACTCCCTTAGTGAGTGCAAAATACTAAGTCGCTATCTAGATTGTTATCAGTGAGTATAAATACTCTTAACAACATTATGCATGCAGTATGCCCCTTGGCAACATTACTTACCTCTCTATTGAGTACGAGGTGCTCTCAGTAAAGTTACTGACTAGATGAGAAAGTACTAGATGCACAAGATGCATTTAGCAATGTAACTCTACATACCTATCGCTGGCATGTATTTGACATGATAAGTGAGTCCCATTTCTATGTTATATGTTAAGAAAATCTAAAAGGTGGTTAAGCTAAAAAGGCCGCGAGACAGCCTTACTTAACCCTATACATTGTCTGTGCATTATAAACTTGCAAAAGCACTATACTCCCTTAGTGAGTGCGGGATACTAAGTTCGTTACCCGGATTGTTATCAGTGAGTATGAATTACTCATAACAATATTAACTCTTATGTTGTTAGCTAATACACATTTACAAAAATTTCAGGTTGATAGCATTAGTAGTTCTTGAGATATCTAGCTGTGACAGACAGACGGACAGACAGACTGAGTCGCACCATAAGGGTTCTTTTATACCAATTTGGTACGGATCCCTAAAAAGAAGCACATAAATATCTATTCTTTGGAATCCAAATCAGATTTGCATTGCTTTGTTGAAAGTTGACTGAAATAGCATAATATGGCATAATTGACTGCTTAGATCCATAAGGTATGATAATCATTTAAAAGATTAAATCTGTAACTATCTGATAAATTCGTTTCCTATTCAACACAGCGAAGTAGTAATGGAATAATTCGACTGTTGTCATACACTGATACATTGTGTTCGTTCTGAACTGTATGGAAAAACTTTTATTCGATTTCTGACTTTTCTAGTACTCAAACCTTAGTTGATCCCATAGAGTTTTTTGATCCTCATAAGAAACAGGATCGAATGGCATCAAAAAACTTTTTTTGAAAATTGCCCATTTTCATGTTGACTGTAATTTTTTTTCAAAATCTGTGAATGCAGATCAATTTTTTCCTAAAAGTTAAGGATAGTCTCTTAAGACCATTTTCTTGTAGCGACCACGGTTAAGGTTCCTGCCCCTATGGACCCATCTCACAACATAATGCAATACTGCTCATCCCCCATAGCAAATAGCGTGATAATTTATACGTAGTAACTTGACCAGACCTATAGGGAATATTTATGCAAAATTTGAACAAAATCTGTCCGGTAGTTTTTACGATTAGCTGAAACATACATTCAGACAAACAGATAAACAGACAAAAATTCTAAAAACTATATTTTCGGCATCAGAATCGTTCCCAGACCTCAAAATCAAAATCAAAATATTTTATTAACGTCAGAACCTCGTGGCAATTACTTTTTTTCAAAAATATTCAATGTTCAGTTTTGACTTCGCTACGATTTTATTATATGTATAGAAGATAACGTTCATTTCATATAGTTTTCAAATTGTATAATGCTCTTTTTATATAATGTTCATTTGACATAACTTTCATATTAACTTATTTTCTAAGGTAACGCTACTACACTAGGGGGAGGGGGGAGGTATAGAACCACCCTGTGAAGGAAAAAGTGCGGAGCCCCCCCTCCCTTTATGAGATATATATATATTTTTTAACTACTACTTAAATTTTCAAGGTCAAGGTCAACACCCTAAAAGTCAAGGTCAAACCAACATACTCAAATCTTGGAATATTACTTAGTGACAAGCTCTGAGGTCAAAGGTATTTTTGATAACAGACGTCTCGAAGGAAGGCGTGGTCGACGGAGCCCCGCTTCGCGGGTCTCCTACTTCTGGGTGGTTTAAAAAAATAACCACGAAGGTTATCCCCTTCTAACCTAACCCGTGCGAGTCGGGGTGCCCCAAGTCCAGAGCTCGCTTCGCTCGCTCTTGCATCCTAATGTTTTTATTTGTCTCACTGACGTTTGGTTTCAACTAACGGCAATAGTCGGTAAATTATTCTGTTAATTTAATAGCACTAATTTAAATCAGCAAAATATATGTAATATAATATGTAAATAGAAATAATCCATAATCCATACTAATATTATAAATGTGAAAGTAACTCTGTCTGTCTGTCTGTCTGTCTGTATGTTACGTTTTCACGCCTAAACCGCTGAACCGATCGTCATGAAATTTGGCAAAGATATAGCCTGGGATATGGAGAAGGACATAGGCTACTTTTTTACGCGATAACCGACATCCACGCAGGTGTAGCCGCGGGCAACAGCTAGTATGTATATAAAAAATATCTAAATCACTGAAATTTACGTATTTATTTTATTATTAACTAGCTTTTGCCCGCGGCTTCGCCCGCGTGGATGTCGGTTATCGCAATAAAAAGTACCCTATGTCCTTCTCCATATCCCAGGCTATATCTCAAAATTATAACTTAATATTAATTTTAATGTGATTCACTATGTTAATAAAAACCGAAACAAATGACAATGATTCAATATAATAAAAATACATATGTTCTGAACGTCTGATGAGTCTTTACCTAAAGATAACAAACACTAAACCAAAATACGAAATTCCACTCAATTTCTTAAAGCAATCAATTGTACCAAATTACAACACGAAATAAAAGTGCGACACAAATAATAATTTTAAATTAATTCACGTAAGTACCAACAATGTAAAAACATAATGAAATCCTCCGAAATGTCGCATGATACACCACTTGTGCTGATAAAACGCTCGAAATATCTAATGAACACCATTGGTGCATAACTTTTCTCAGGGTCATGTTCGCAATTGGACGAAATATTTGACATTTATTTTGTACTTGCAAGACGATCTGGCTGTAGAATTCGATTAATCGACTAATACTTGACCGGTTGACATTTTAGCGGGAACACCACTAAACGAACGAAAAAAAAAAAGAAAGCAAAATACGTTTGTACTCTGTGGTCGATCGATATCCACGAACATAATTTGGCTAATAGCTACTAATATTATAGCGTATTGTTATCGTAATCGTATTTCCAAGAGTAAAATTCGGCAAACAAATACCTACAAAAGACAATAAAATGGATACAGTATGTTATCCTTAAGAGATAGACATATGCCATCGTGGACTTTTTTTAACACCTTTATAAGATACATAATTACACCATACATTATTTTGTTATATCTCAAAGGGTTTAGACAGCGTTTTCGTTGAAAGCTCCCAGACGGCTTATTTTTTTTCGACACCTCCAACAAATATCGTTAATTTATACAAAAATGTATACAAAACCTTAACAAATTATATACTAAAACCTTCCTCGAGAACCACGCTCTCCATTGGTGAAAACAGCATGAGAATCGGTGCAGTAGTTTTTCAGTTTATCGCGAACAGACAGACAGACGCGGCGGAGGACTTTGTTTTATAATATGTAGTGACGATACTTACAGATTTTGAATATTATAGCAACTGAATAATATATTATGTAGTGCATTATATAAACTGTTCATTATACCATATGAAATTAGGTAAAATGAAATTATATCAATAATTCATTATATCATTTGATCGTTAAACTAAAAATATATTATATTAAATGAAATTAGGTCTTATGATCATTAGAGCTTTTGTTATTATATCAAACGTTACACACCCATAAAAAACAAACTTCTATTCGGTGTAGTCATGAATCAATTTAGGTTTTATATTGTTCCTGTAAAATTGACTTTTTACACTTGCGCGTTTATTCCGCGGGCAAGGCGATTTGTATTAAGGAGGGACATGTTTTTCAACTCAAACTCAAACTCAAAGCATTTATTTCAAATAAACCAATTACAGGCACTTTTGAATTGTCAAGGGGTCGGTCAGTCAGAAAGATGAAGCTAGTTGCCCATTCCAAAGCGTAGTAGGTTCCTATGGAGAAGAACGGATAAGAAACTCCATGGACACTCTTTTAAAACAAAATATTGTTACAAAATATGGGTTACATCATTCATGTTGAAGTTATACATGTGAGAACAATGTAGAAAGACGTGCACGTTAGAAGCGTCCGTAATAGAAACAATTCAAAAATTAAAATAAGCCGTGGCAGCTAAGAGATGACCAGTCCCAACTGACGGCGCCCGTTCACGAACATGACGCATGGATCAGCACCATTTAGCTCAACCATTTTGAAGGGAACTTAATGATCCAACACACACGCCACCACCAGCGAGACATTTGAGTGAGCATGACATACTCTCAGCCGCCAGGGCACATTCAAGTCAATAAAAGACATATTACCCGGTAAATGGTAGCTCTATAGTACATAGTACTCACACCTGTGCTATGCAATTATATAATTCAAGGACATTGAGTTTATACAATGCAAAAATAGTTTACAACCTTCAGCAGCTCCAACAATATTTTCAAATGCTAATCAATTAGTTTATGCGCCCTTATGGAGCAGGACCAGCATTGAGCCAAGCATTTTTGTCAGCGATGTAATCCCCCAATTTATAATATGCTTGGCTGCATAGTGTGCGTTTTATACAAGTTTTAAATTTTGTTTCGTTCAATTGGAGTATGTGGGGAGGTATTTTATTGTAACATTTTAAACAGTACCCCATGAAGGATGAGTCTACTTTAGCCAGTCTGAAACCTGGTTGAACTAATTGGTCCCTATTTCTGGTACTATAATTGTGTCTTTCACCTCTTTTCAACTACAATGTTAAGGTTGTTCTTGGGATAAATTCATCCCAACTACGAAACCCTTGATTGTTCGTGGCCCGAGGCCCGACACGCACTCCCCGTATGTACTTGAATGTGTGTATTTTATTATTCTATTTTTTTTTTTATGTGCCTTTTGTATGTGCAGAATAAACAAATTTTCTTTACTTTACTTATTTTTTTCTTTTTCATGTTCCCCGATTCCTCGAAGACGGTTGGACTGATTTGGAAAAGTCAAGACCTGGAGAATCTGGTGAATTTGGGGTCAATAAATTTCAAAATTTTTTCATGTAACTTATAGCATCGCCTTGGGTGAGTATTTAAATAATAAAATAAAAATTGTTTGTTTACCAAACAAAAAAAATTTTTTTCCTTCTCTTCTATTTTGCTCTCAAGGTTCCGATTATATTTGGTGCTGCATGGTTGCTGACTCAATCTAATTGGAAATACGTGTTTTCTGGGCCTAACATTTTTATAAAACCTCTGTTGAATCAGAATGGCATTAGTGAGTTACTCAAACTAATGTGTAAAACATAAAACAAGTAAAAATAGGTTTGTTTTTCAATCCGTTTAGGAACTTTAGGATAAAGATACTGCAATTATTTACTTAAAAATGGTGCATAACGAATTTGCCACATTTTAGGTAATAGTAGGTATCAAAGAACGTTGTATACATTCGGATTGGCTGCCCTATATATTATCTTGTGATACCTACTCATTATGTGTTGCGTGAATATTATTACAATACATAATTAAGACTGTATTTTTGTTCAAATATGACTGTGTATAGATATGTATCGGCTGCGCGGCGCACAGTGGTCTGAAATCGAGCTCCATCCTCATAGAAACTTAAAGTACGGAATTTTAAAAAAATAGTAATGGCTCTGGTATATCTGCCTTTACATAATATTAACGTATGGATGGTATAAGTCGCTCCACGCGTGAGAAAAAAAGTTACGTGTTTTTTATTTATTAGTACATTTATTTGAGATTGAATGAAACTGATAGGCTGGTGCTCACACGAGCTATTGTACTATACACGGCCATCAAGATGACATACAATTAATTCACTATTAGGCGCTTTGCACGTAGCAAATTTTTGAAATTTTTAATTTTAGATATGTGATTTTTCAAACCTTTGACGTGGTTAAATGAAGTTGCCGATCACTTATACTATCGTTAGTTTTAGTCTGCTAATGACCTTTATGATGATAACAACTAAAAATTACATTGATTATATACTTTTTTTTACAAAATTTCATTCCAAGAACTAACTCATTTGTTAATCACCATAATTATGGTTGAGTTATAATTATCAACCATAATCATGGTGATTAACAAATGTGTTGTTATTGTGTTGTGGTGGAAGGTTTTAGTACCAAATTGGACATTTTCATGTTTGTGGCAAACAACAATTGTTTTTCACAGCCCTATGTTTTATTTGAAGTTATTGAGAATACTATTGATTTGTCAGAAAATGAAAAGAAGGAATTGAAACAATTCTGTCAGACGTATGTTTGTTCGTTGAGGAGCAAATGGATCTCGTAAAATTGCACGAGACGTACATACATAAAAAAGTATGAGACATGGCTGCAAGAGAACATAAAACGGCCAGAAGTCGTGAAAGAAAAGATGACCCCTTCTTTAGTGTCAGTAGAGCAGCAACCATGTTCCAGTTCTGACTTTGTTGTAAATGAGGGTACAACAACATCCTACACACCGGAGACGTGCAGTGTTGGAACATCAACATCAGTTGTGAGGCCGCCGAAAAACATTTGAAGAGCTAAGTCCGCTACAGAAGAGAAGGAGAGTGGAAGAGCTCTTAACGCATAGCACTGAAAGCCTTGCTCATGCAACTGCTTTGAAATCACATAACATGAATGTAGCAGATATCGTTAAACTGGTCTCGGAGCATTCCGAAGAGGCTACAAGGATAATGAAATTGTTAAAGCCAATGAAAAGTGTGCCTATACTCGTATAAGATAAAGCTTTAGGTATTTGACCTCATTGAAGCTTTCGAAGTGGCAGTATATAACATTAAGATCTTGTGCAAAAGAAGAAGGAATACTACTGTATCCTTCTTATACTGCCATCCTTGAGGCAAAGAAGGACTGCTACCCTCCAGAAGATACCATAGACATCACGGAAAGAGAGGTAAAAGTAAAGCTCCAAGCAATTTTGGACAAAACAGTGGCTAGGCTTGGAAAATTCCTACGTGTGGAATCTTCGCTGAATGGCAAAGAGTTGTCAATTTCACGCAAGTGGGGCTTTGATGGTGGCACCATCAAAGCCCCACTTATGACATACTTATACCATACTATACTTATAATCAAACTATGGTAGATGATGACGATGCCAGTATTTTTATGTGTTCTGTTGTGTCTCTGCGCTTAGTTTGTGGAGAAGAAAGGTATGGGAGAATTCAAAGCCGTCTTCCACAATGTTCTGCAGACCAATTAAGTTTTCAAACGAAAACAAGTTGAATATCGTGGGAGAACAGCCTCTGATTAAGGCTAAGATTGAAGCACTGCAACCTTCTATTATGGGAAGCCATGCTGTTAAGCATGTCATGGCTTAAGACCATGATAGAGGGCAAAATCAAATTAAGTGTTTTCTTCCATACAAATAAAAACACAAAACTTTTTTCTCACGCGTGGAGCGACTTATACCATCCATACGTTGATAATAGGTTGGGGAAAAAGTTTCTTCGCATTTTTTAAGAAAATTCAAAACATTTTTTTATATAGTTTATTTACATTTAACTATAATATGTAGGTACCATGTTCGATAACTTTTTGCCATCTTGTAAGTAGGGACATGATCCCATTTGCTATAGAAATTTTGGGACTTCTGATCAAAATACCGCGACAAGTGGTTTTGGCAGTCCTCTCGTGATGTTAACCTGACACTGCGTAAAGAATTCTGAAGAGACCGAAACAGGTGGAAATCTGAAGGTGCAAGGTCAGGACTATATGGTGGATGCATTACCACCTCCCAGCCAAACTCTCTTAATTTTTTCTGAGTGGCTAAAGATGTGGCGTTATCATTATGAAAAACCACACCCCTTCTGTTGATTAATTCCGGCCGCTTTCTCTCAACTCCTTGCTTTAATCTCATCAGTTGTTCGCAGTAGAGTTCAGAATCGATGGTCCTGCCTGGTGGTAACAGCTCATAATGAATAATGCCCATCCAGTCCCACCACACACACAGCATCACCTTGTTGCGAGTTAACCCGGGTTTCGCCACAGTCTGTGAAGCCTGACCGGCCTTTGACCACGACCTTTTTCGCACGTTCTTGTCGTATGTGATCCACTCTTCATCACCAGTTATCAGCTTCTTCAAAAATGGTTCGGTTTCATTACGTCGTAATAAAGAATCACAAATGAGTACACGGTTCATTAGGTTTCTTTCAGTGAGCTCGTGAGGTACCCAAATATCGAGCTTTTTTGTGTACCCAGTTTTTTTCAAATGTGCCAAAACTGTTTTGTGGTCAATTCTCAGTTCTTCAGCTACGCAGTAACTACTGGTATGCCGATCTTGCTCCACTTTTTCAAAAATGGCATCATATTTTATCCGTAATAGGACGACCAGAGCGACGTGCATCTTTGACATCAAAATTTCCGGATTGAAAACGCTTAAACCAAATTTGTGCTACTCTCACAAACACTGCACTAGGTCCATAAACATCGCAATTTTTTTTCGCGGCTGGCGTTGCGTTTTTTCCCTTTATGTAGTAAAATTTTAAAATGTATCGAATTTCTTCATTAGATTCACTCATCTTGACAGTACGAAAAACAAATGAAAATCACACATTTTCCTAATTTGAATTTGGAATTATGTTCTTTAAAATTTAAACTTTCAATGATACCAAAACCAGCCAGATACAAATAGTATAGCCAAAGAGATTTTATTACAAGTTCATACATACTATAATGCGAAAAGACTTTTTCCCCAACCTAATATTACGTAAAGGGAGGTACATATACCAGAGCCATTACAATTTTTTTTATTTTAATTCCGTACTTTAAGTTTCTATGAGTATGGAGCTCGATTTTCAGACCACTGTGCGGCGCGCCGAGCGCCTCGCGTGTTCTCTGTTGACATATTCAGACGAGGCGGCGCGGCGGCGGCGGCGGGCGATTGCGGGGAAGGGGGCGGTGCTCTGCCTCGTTGACACTTCGCATTAGCAATCAGCGGCACCGGGTGACGCGCGCGCACCGACGTGTGCTCGAACACACAAGCGTTACTCTTCTGCTCTTTATAAACGACTATGTTTGCCAATGCCGAAACCAAATATAAAAAGTTACGTCGCGTGATTGCGTCTCGGTCTGATCACTATTCTACCTGAGCACACCTTCCCGTTCTCATTACTTTGAAATATAATTAATAATAACGCCGAACAGGCACTCTGTTATCGTAGCGTGTTGTTAGTTACAGAAGGATGTTTGGAATGATTTACGCAAACACCTAATAAATAGGTATATTTTTAATTCACGTTATGTTGGTTCATAACACCTTATTTTTAACCGACTTCCAAAAAGGAGTTTCTTTATGTATGTCTGCCGATATCTCCGTCAATTGTGGAACGATTTAAAAAAATATTTTTTTGTTTGAAAGGGTATGCTTTCGAGGTGGTTCCATTGTCACCAAGTCAGAATCTGATAAGGGGATCCTATAGAAATCGAAGGAAACCCTCAAATGTTATATCAAGCATTTGCATTCAGAAAGTATCATTTGGTGAACTGGAACTGATGAAGTAGACCACAGATGGCCACCGGAGCTCCTGAATGATAAGTATTCCACGGGTGGCGATAAGATATTATCTCGATTAAGATACTTAAGCGACTATGACGAAGCCAATTTAAATAAATGGTTCTGATCAAAATGATACTATGAAACTGATCTGATTATGAAGGTAGGCACCGGAACTCCGTAATAAAACAATGTATCCTAGCCGTGTTTGTGCTTATTGGAATTGACATGTATTGATTTATTTATTTATAACAGCTTAAACAATAATTTTACCCTAATACTTAACCTGCCCTGAACTTAAACTAATAAACTAAACTATATATGTACTTACAAACAAATTAGAAAAGTATAAGTGTAATATAAGTCGGATTCAAATCCGTTGCAGTCCACATACTGCTGTCTGCCTTGCATGTAACTGGCGAAAAACCGCAATAGATGCACTCTGGCTATATATGATTTTTAACCGATTTAAAAAAAAAGGAGGATGTTCTCAATTCGTCCAATCCATACTATCCATACTAATATTATAAATGTGAAAGTAACTCTGTCTGTCTATCTGTATGTATAGACAGACAGACAGATAGACAGACAGAGTTACTTTCACATCTTTTCCCTTCTGAGAAGGGCAAGAGCTTGATTTCGAACACGATTGCTGAACTGTAAAAAATAATATTATAACCACTGTTTTCCGCACAATTTTCGTGACTAGAACCGAATTGTTCAATCTCAGCCTTGACTATTGACATAATCATATCACATAATGACGAATTAATTTATCTAATTTAATTTAATTTAATTTAATTTATTAAATGTGTATCTAATAGTAGGTACCTAATTTCTAATGTTTACTTATCTATGACATGTACATTTCACTCATAGTGACTACTATGGGTGAAATGTATTTGTATTTCTGTGTACCTACTCGTACTTATGCAATGCCTGAAATTAAAAAATGATTTTGATTTTGATAACTTATTTGTTTATGAACCGATTTTTATCTTTATTATAAGTATTTGGTAGATGAAGCTTGCGCGGTGGTCCCGTTAAATTTTATTAACTTTTCTTGGGTAGTTTTTTAGTTAGCTTCAATAATAAGTATTTAATCCACTCGATGTATGTTGATGTTGTAAAACTTCCTGTCATTGTTGTTTACATAGCAAGTAGTGGTATACGAATTGGTGTGGGGAATGTACCACAGCTAAAAAGTAAAAAAAAAAACATTTTAGTATAAATAGTTTTTTCTTTTTATAACCAACTTTTATAAAAGCCTGCTGAGTCGCTGTGATTCGTTCCATTAAGTCGACGTAATCTACCAGGGGGCCAAGTCTACTAATGTACCAACGTTGCAATGGTCTCTTCATTGTGAGTTTTTGACAGATTTGCCATACAAACACTGGCAAATACTCACAATGGCGAGACCATTGCAACGTTTGTAAATTAGTAGACTTAGGCCCCAGATTAGTAGTCATGTTAAAAAAATTGTGATATGTGGCGAGAGAGTGTACGAGCCTATGCGATCGCTGCGGGGCGGGTGCGGGTAGAGCGCGGCACGAGTGTGGGGCGAGTGCGGCGGGTTATCAGAGCGGGATGATTTAATGAGCGCGCTCACCGGACGGCCGCCCGGCCGGACCGGCCACCGGCGGGTTTTACAACAACGTTTGGCGACATAATAACAAGAGAGATAAAAGTTTAATATCGAACTCGCCGCGACATTTATTTAAAACTAGCTTCTGCCCGCGACTTCGTTCGCGTGGAAGTCGTAAGACGACACAATATATTAAAATACCATTGCAGCCACATTTTAATAAAACTTCCCTGAATACTACGTTTGTAGTTTTGGTCACAGCAGTCAAAATATACAGAGTCAGGACTGGTGACGCGAGAGCAAGCAACGTGCAGTTCCATGTTCTATGGTAAAGGGTTTGGATTCCGCACTTAGTCCTTCAGGTGGACCATTGTACATGGGCCATGGCGGCCATCAATATTTGTTCCAACCAGCCCACCCCCACCAGAAGATAATTACGTCTCCCGTTCTGTTTAGAACATCTGTGAAAGATCTGGGTGCCCCGAGGATGTCTATTTTAATCTGGGTGGCGCCTGTGCATTTAAAGAGCATATGCATGACAGTTTCCTCAGCCTCCATGCAAGCCCTGCACAGAGGATTGTCCGATATGCCTATTGTGTGAAAGTGTTTGTTTAGCGAGCAGTGTGCCGTGATGGTCCCCGTCACCAGGCGCCGGTCCTGTCCAGGAGTAATAACCGCCTGGTTAGCCTACCATCAAAGAATGACATAGCCTCCCTGGACTGTCTGCAGGTCGATGTCGAGGTCCAACAGCTCTTTTCTAGTGAGTTATTGAAGGCCTGTGTTCCTGCATATACACTAACTAGCTTTTGCCCGCGGCTTCGCCCGCGTGGATGTCGGTTATCGCATAAAAAAGTACCCTATGTCCCCCATATCCCAGGCTATATCTCAAAATTCTAACTTAATATTAATTTTAATGTGACTCACTATGTGAATAGAAACCGAAACAAATGATTTAATATAATAAAAGTACTTATGTTCTGAACGTGAATGAGTGCAAACCTAAAGATCGACACAAAATCAAAATACGAAATTTCACTCAAATTCTCAAAGTAATCAATTGTACCAAATTACAACACGAAATAAAAGTGTGACACAAATGATAATTTTAAAATAATTCACGTACCAACAATGTGAAAACAAAACGAAATCCTCCGAAACGTCGCATGATACACCATTTGTGCTGAAAAACGCTCGAAATATATAATGAACACCATTGGTGCATAACTTTTCTCAGGGTCACGTTCGCAATTGGACGAAATATTTGACATTTATTTTGTGCTTGCAACACGATCTGGATGTAGAATTCGATTAATCGACTAATACTTGACCGGTTGACTTTTTAGCGGGAACACCACTAAACGAACGAAAAAAAAAAAGAAAACAAAATACGTCTATACTCTGTGGTCGTGTGGCGGTGTGACGCGATGCTTAATGTGAACATTCATCAAGGTTATACGTGCGTAAAGTAATGGATTCAATGAGAAAACGGTTTAATCTTAGAAGAATCTTATACAGAATTACTGAGAAATAAGTGTAGATTTCGTATTGAGTGTTAGTTTATCGAAAAGTGATAAATATGTCAGTGAAGAAGTAACGAAAGTTTTGGAATGCACAAATTTTGGTCATAAGGCCGCCGTGTTTAGTAATGTTTTTATGATAAATATTCTTGTATACTATTTGAAATACACGTAAGTAGCTAGCTTATTTATCTACGAACATAATTTGGCTAATAGCTACTGATATTATAGCGTATTGTTATCGTAATCGTATTTCCAAGAGTAAAATTCGGCAAACAAATACCTACAAAAAGTCAATAAAATGGATATAGTATGTTATCCTTAAGAGATAGACATATGCCATCGCGGACTTTTTTGAAGACCTTTATAAGATACATAATTCCATCATACATTATTTTGTTATATCTCAAAGGGTTTAGACAGCGTTTTCGTTGAAAGCTCCCAGACGGCTTATTTTTTTCCGACACCTCCAACAAATATCGTTAATTCATACAAAAATGCATACAAAAACATAACAAATTATATACTAAAACCTTCCTCGAGAACCAAGCTATCCATTGGTGAAAACAGCATGAGAATCGGTGCAGTAGTATTTGAGTTTATCGCGAACAGACAGACAGACAGACAGACAGACGCGGCGGAGGACTTTGTTTTATAATATGTAGTGATAGTGATAGTGATAGTGATAGTGATGTGAAAGTAGCTCTGTCTGTCTGTCTATCCGTCTGTATGTTACGTTTTCACGCCTAAACCGCTGAACCGATCGACCTGGGATATAGAGAAGGACATAGGCTACTTTTTTACGCGATAACCGACATCCACACGGGAGGAGCAAAAAAAAAACGGCAAAAAAATCATGTCCGTTGTATGGGAGCCCCCCTTAAATATTATTTTTTTCTGTTAATTTGTATTTGTTGTTATAGCGGCAACAGAAATACATCATACCTATGTGAAAATTTCAACTGTTTAACTATCACGGTTCATGAGATACAGCCTGGTGACAGACGGACAGACAGACAGACAGACAGACGGACAGCGGAGTTTTAGTAATAGGGTCCCATTTTACCCGTTGAGTACGGAACCCTAAAAACTAACTCTTCAGCTTTAGAATAGACTACCTCGCAGAGTTGATCATTATTTTGCTGCGGAGTTATTATAAAACAGTTATATCTCCTAAGATATTCATTGAAATTAAATGATGTAAGGGCAACTTTGTTCAAAATTAAATACTTGTGATGAATAACGTATTTATTTGGATAAGGATTAATACCATGTTTATGAAAACTCCTTCGCAAATAATGCATTAATTTCGAACAAATTTGATTACCATAAAAAGGTTATAGTGAGTCAATCTTAAAAGATAGACATATGCTGTCGCGGACTTTTTTTAGAACATTTAAAGAGGAACAATTCCATCATACATGATATTTGCGTAACTTAAACCGTTTACGCAGCGCACGCAACGGAAGCTCTGGAAAAAGGAATAATTCTTCCCGTTTTTGCAACATTTTTCATTTATGCTCCGCTCCTTTTGGTTGTAGCGTGATGTTATATAGCCTATAACCTTCCTCAATAAATGGACTATCCAACACAAAAATAATTTTTCAATTCCAACCAGTAGTTCCTGAGATTAGCGCGTTCAAACAAACAAACAAACAAACAAACAAACTCTTCAGCTTTATATATTAGTATAGATAGCACAACATTGATACATTCATGTTTCTCATTGTCATTCTTAGAGATTATTCCTGACGAACAGCTATCACTAATAGGTACAGCACATTGTAATTGTAAACACACGGGAAGTCAAGTATAAGCATAAGTCCCCTCTTATAGGAGTGCCAGGGCCTCGCTGGCAATAAGGCAACTGAAGTAACACGGGTGGGTTTTAATCAGTAAAAGTCTGAGTCGCGTCGGAGTCGCTAAAGAGAAATCGTTTTATTTTTCCTGTAATCTTTACATAAATCTCTATCACATAGAATAATTTCAGATTTTTATCTATGCAAACTTGGGAGATTTAAGGTTTCTTTTATTGTCAAAAGTCGAAAACACTGCGGCCTAAAAAAAACATGTTTGAGAATGTGCAAATAGCGCTCTTTCATACGATACCTCACATGCTCTAGTAGCCCGACTTCGATTTTTTTTTTTTTTTTTTTAAACTTTCTAATTTGAAAAATAGTTGGGCAAACGTCATCTATTAACTATTCCCAATTTAAAGTTGATAGCATTAGTAGTTCTTGAGATATCCAGCTGTGACAGACAGACTGAGTCGCACCATGAGGGTCTCTTTTAACCATTTTGGTACGGAACCCTAAAAAGAAGCACAAAACATATCAATTCTTTGGAATCAAAATCAGATTTGCATGCTTTGTTGAAAGTTGACTGAAATAGCATACATAATATGTCATAATTGACTGCTCCAATCCATAAGGTATGATAATCATTTAAAAGATTAAATCTGTAACTATCTGCTATATTCGTTTCCTATTCAACCCAGCGAAGTAGTAATGAATAATTCGACTGTTGTCATACACTGATACATTGTGTTCGTTCTCATCTCAGTCTCAGTATCACCTATGAACTGTATGGGAAAAGTTTTTTTCGATTTCTGACTTTTCCAGTACTCAAACCTCAGTTGGTCCTATAAATTTTTTTGATCCTCGTAAGAAACAGGATCGATTGGCACCAAAAAACTTTTTTGTGAAAATTATCCATTTTCTTGCTGACTGTAAATTTTCTTCAAAATATGTGAATGCAGATCAATTTTTTTCTAAAACTTAAGGATAGTCTCTTAAGACCATTTTCTTGTAGCGACCACGGTTAAGTTACCTGCCCTTATGGACCCATCTCAAAACATAATGCAATACTGCTCATCCCTCATAGCAAATAGCGTGATAATTTATACGTAGTAATTTGACCAGACCTGTAGGGAATATCTATACAAAATTTGAACAAAATCTGTCCGGTAGTTTTTGCGTTTAGCTGGAACATACATTCAGACAAACAGACAAACCGACAAACAGACAAAAATTATAAAAACTATATTTTCGGCATCAGAATCGTTCCCAGATCCATTATATAACTGGCTGTCGTGTTCTTCCCGAACCAATCTGTCGTTTAGCGTAACTCGTGGTCACAAAATTGCCTGTGAACAAAGGGGTACTTACTTAGTAGGTAATTCAATAGGTTTTGTTTTTTTTTTTTTTTTTTTTTGTTGGATAATAGTTATAATACAGATGTTATTTACCTATATCTATTTATTGTAAACATACTTTAGTCTAGCCAAATTGTTATTTTATTCGCACCTACGTCACTATAAATAATATAAGATTATTAATATTTCGTAATCACATCACACTATACATTTACACATATTAATTCACATAATCACATTATACATTTATAACTTTTATAATCAAGTAATATAAAAACAATCAGCACATCAACGAACGAGAACTTTTCTTAATGCGAAACTTACTGCAGAATCCATAGTTGCGGGTATACTTGCATAATCCGCGCCTGTCACAATCACAACACCAATTTATTTTATATCGTCAGCTCGACGTCCGTGTGTCACTGCAGGGATCCAGCAGAATATCAGCGTCAGGTATATCTGCCTGACACATGCTGAGCTGGACTCCCATTTGGTGCAACCTTGAGACGCACACCGCACCTTGTATATTCGTTATTTAATAGAATTATGTCATGTTTGTCTGTTTAATAATATTCATGAAATTTTTAATCGTTTGTGCTCTTGTGTGTTGTGCTATGTCTTTTGTGTGCACTGAATAAATGTTTTATCTATCTATCTATCTATCTATCAGACCTCGTTGCAATTATTTTTTTTCAAAAATATTCTATGTACAGTTTTGACTTCGCTACGATTTTATTATATGTATAGATAATATGAAGTGGGAGTACAATAGTTTCTGCGGTCTTCTTAATGAAGACTGGTGGCAAGCTATCTGGACCAGGACCTTTATTCAAATCTAATTGCGTCAAATTCAATCTAATTCAAATCTACGAGTATTCTCTTCCTTATTCAATGGGTTTCATACTACTAAGTATAATTTATTTTTTGGTTTCAAAAATTATCGACCCTGGTCTATACATATGGAATGCAATAAAGAATTGAGTATTGAGTATTGAGTATTGAACTTGCGGCGACTGACTGTACTACCCCTCATCTCTACTTCGTTGCGTCGTCGGCGTAAAATGATTTGTTTTCAATTTTCCCTGTGATGCAAACTGTTTGCATCACTGACGCCCGTATTTTAATACGCATTATAAACGAATAAAACGTTTTATATATTATAATTCATGATGACATACGACGCGCAGTAGTAACAGCTAACAACGGAACTGGGCCTCAAGTCTGCTATTACAATAGTGTCAGAATGGTCTCTTCATTGTGAGTTTTTGACCGATTTGCCATACACCTCTGTCAAATACTCACAATGGCGAGACCATTCTGACACTATTGTACACTATTCTACAATAGTGTCACAATGAAGAGACCATTGCAACGTTTGTACATTAGTAGACTTGGCCCCCTGATGTATTGAATGCATCTCATAGAGCAACGTGAATGGGTCTCGTGTAACGGTTCAGTGTCACCGTCAACGGCGATTGAATTAACGCACTGTAAGCCGATAAAAATTAAAATAGCGGCGTGTAATATTGTGGAGCGGCGAGGACGGCCAATTTAACGGCTGAAGTGGCGCGCGGGGCGGGTTGCGGGGGTTGGATGACGCGGCGCGGGCGGTGTGGGGGGGAGATCACCGCCGCCGCGCCGCCGCCCGGAGCCGCGATATTTAGATAATTTCACGCGCCACTTGAGCGGCTCAAAGAGCTCGCGGCGTCTGTCGGTGACGCGCCACTGCCACACGCCGCCGCCACACGCCACGCGCCATGCACCACACGCCCACATGATAAGGACAGAGGGAGCTGTTTACTTACTGATTTCCCTACAGTTTGAGTTGTCCGCGAGTATGGGCGGTGCGGGTCGCTGACTTGACCGTTTGCCTATCATTCGTCGCTAGATATACACAGCAAGCCGGCGTGGGTGGCGTGGCTACATACTCGCACCCGCTCACGGCTCGTTTCCGCGTGACATGCGATCCGTTTATTTCGCCTTTTAGATTTTCAGCAAATCGTTGAATGAGCGCGGGCGACTGTACGCGGCGTTGTGCCACAAAGCGCGCGACTGCTAGCGGTTTGTCAGATTATTGTTTATTTCGCTTCCATAATGCTTCATGACCATTATTAACAATGTAGTTCGATTGATTTTTTTACATACACAAGCAATTCCGTAACAAGTTCATTTTTTCTTGTTCCATGCGTGAATGGTACCGGGTGAGACGTAGCGCAGCAACCATCCGTTCAGCCATACTGCTGTGTCACTGCTCTCAAACTTTGCCAAGCTCTATGTTGAACTACACACAGTAGCCTGCTACATACAGTGGTGCAATATCGAAAGCTTATACTGGTAATATTTCTGTGATACTTCCCCTCTTTAGAGATTAACACGATTTTAGTGGCCCGCGCCTTATCCGCGGTGAGAAATGACCGGCGGCGCGGCGGCTGGATAAATCGCGGCTGCCTCTCCCGTCCCACCCCCACAGCTCACGCCCCCCTCCCCGCCCCCTGCGCTTGCCGACGTCCGTCACATTTGTCAACGTAAATGATTGTAAAGAAATGCAAGGCGAGCAGAATAAAGTGAGACGGCGGTGAAGTCGTTAGTCCACCTGATAAGGCGCCGCGGGTGAGCTGAGCCGGTGCCGATGCCGCGCCGCCGCCGCGCCGGTGCCGCGCCTGAGCTGCGCCGGTGCTGCGGGCAGTCTCACATCGGATTATGACGTTTATTTCTCGTCATGGCATTTCACAATGCCCCAGATTATTGATAACGTCCCGTTTAGGCACGGTAGTCGGTGGCTATTAAATATTAAAAAAAAAAACCGACCAAGTGCGTGTCGGACCACGCACAATGAAGGGTTCCGTAGTTGGGATGAGTTTATTCCAAGAAATAACTTAACATTGTAGTTGAAAAACAGGTTCTCCCATACATCCCAACTAAAAATGTAGGTAAGTTTGTACGCACAATATTGAGAGATTTGGGTGATACACAAAAAATAAAAGATGTTCATTCAACTTAAAACCTTATTTTAATATTATATCAACATTAATTACATTTAATAGTTATTTCGTCTTAAAAACTTATCATGTTTCATAAAAAAATCGCACTTTTTTATATACAGACGCCAGCAGGTCAAGCTACCCGAAGCTGTCAAATTTTCGCAATCAATCTTGAACCTTAAGCTGTAGTGATAAAGTGGAAAATCTATTAAAGAAATTTGACAGATTGTAGTAGCTTGATGTGCTGGCGTCTGTACATGATTTTCTTTTTTCATTTTGAATCTGAAAAAATCTCCTTCTGTAGACTGTTCGGATTGAGTTTAAGTGATGGTTAAAAATATATACACATACTTTCGATACTTTTATATCGTTTAATTACATCAGTTATACTATCAAATATACATACATAACACAAAGTATAAAAAAAATATAATTCTAAATTTTGAAATAAAACTTATAAACATGTCGTTCACAGATTTTAGGTCTACTTATGTCGTCGCAAAAAAATTGCCAAAATTATTGAAAGATAAACGCATTGTTATTATTTTATTTTTTATGTTGGTATCATTGTATTCTCTGTAATTTGCTCGGTTGTGAATGTTACGTCAAAAGCGTGTGACGATAAAAATCCCAATTTTATTCAATTACACACTTTTTCGGTCGAGATCAGTATTTCTTTCCTGTGCAAATGATGCCTGAGTAAATAGCCATTCCAAAAAAATAAAAACATCAAGATAGTACATGCGTATGGGCGCGGTATGCAAATATCACATTGTTAAAATTCTAACCTCAAAATGTAGGATGCCATCTTTGATTTCATAAAAATGTGTCTCTCGTGTAGACATATTTACTGTAGGCTTAGGGTCTACAGAAGGGAGTTATGTCAACAGAAGTGAATTAATAATGAAATTTCACAATAATGGTAAAAAAATTAACAATGGTGTTATTCGCTTTTTAACCGATTTAAAAAAGGGAATGTTCTCAATTAGAATGTATTTTCTAAAATTACTTTTTAACCAAATTGTATGTATCTTTTTTCTTTAAAACTGTATTTCTAGGAATTACTTTAGATTCAAAATTGCAATGGGGCGCCCACATTAGAGCTCTTTCAGGTAGATTAAGTTCAGCTGCATATGCAGTAAGAAAAATAAGGCAGTTAACTGATATAGCCACAGCTAGGTTAGTATACTTTGCTTATTTCCACAGTATTATGTCTTATGGGTAAACGATATAGAGGAAAACCGCTCACTAGATGGGAAGATGATATAAAAAAAATTGCGGTTCCACAATGGGAACAAATAGCCCAAGACCGGGAGAAATGGAAAGCTTTGTAGGAGGCCTTTACCTGAGGGGGGTTGCAGTTGTACAATATACAATACAATACAATAAATAAATAATAATTAATAATTATTAATATTAATTAATTAATATAATGTAATTATAAAAATAAGTTAATTATAAATTAGAATAAGATTAGATAAGTACGCTATCGCAATAGGTTACCCTGTAAGGATAGACGTAAGTTGAAAATAAATAAATAAATAATAAATAAATATAATACTAGTGCCTACCTATTTAAAATATGTTACATAGATATTAATTTCTCTATTTTACTCATCCTTTTTTAGCTAAGTTTAAGGTAGATACAACATTATGTCAATCTGTAAAACTGGAAATAAAAGGCTTTTTATTTTATTTGTTTATATGTCTTATGGCGTCCTGCTGTGGGGATCGGCAGCTGACATAGATTCAATTTTCATTCTACAAAAGAGAGCAATCCGCGCGATCTATAAAATGGGTCCTTGTGAGTCCCTTACAAATAAATTCAAAGAAATTGATATACTAACTTTGCCTTCTCTTTACATCTTAGAAAGTATTTTCTATGTTCGCAAAAACTTAGGACTTTTCAAAATAAGAAGCGATTTCCATAATATAAATACACGTAGTAAACATGAAATTGTGATACCCAAATTCAGATTAACTAAAACTAGCAAGTGTAGGAGTGTTATTCTCAGGGTGTGTGTTGGGTCTTATGGAATCAATTCGGACGTACGTTTAACAGTAGAAATGTATGTATGTGTATGTATTGCAAAGAACACAGTATAAGGAGCACAAACAGGTAACTATAAAAACAATGGAAACTTTTGCTAGCGGGACGCGAGCGTGGTGTAGGTACTCGCTACCCTGCGTCTACTGTCCGTTGGCCGGGGTGCGAGGTCGCGGGCGGGGGTGTCATCTCCCGTTATCGCTCTTAAGGGCAAGTCCGCACACAAACGTTAAGGCCGCGTTACACAAGTCATCACTACATATTATAAAACAAAGTCCTCCGCCGCGTCTGTCTGTCTGTCTGTCTGTCTGTTCACGATAAAATCAAAAACTACTGCACCGATTCTCACGCTGTTTCCACTAATGGATAGCGTGGTTCTCGAGGAAGGTTTTAATATATTATTTGTTAAGTTTTTGTATGAATTTTTGTATAAATTAACGATATTTGTTGGAGGTGTCGGAAAAAAATAAGCCGTCTGAGAGCTTTCAACGAAAACGCTGTCTAAACCCTTTGAGATATAACAAAACAATGTATGGTGGAATTATGTATTTTATAAAGGTCTTCAAAAAAGTCCGCGATGGCATATGTCTATCTCTTATGGATAACATACTGTATCCATTTTAATGTCATGTTGGATTCAATGAGAAAAAGGTTTAATCTTAGAAGAATCTTATACAGAATTATTTCGAAATAAGTGTAGATTTCGTATTGAGTGTTAGTGTATCGAAAAGTGATAAATACTCGTATGTCAGTGAAAAAGTAACGAATGTTTTGGAATGCACAAATTTTGATCATAAGGCCGCCGTGTTTAGTAATGTTTTTATGATAAATATTCTTGTATACTGTTTGAAATACACATAAGTAGCTAACTTATTTATCTACGAACATAATTTGGCTAATAGCTACTGATATTATAGCGTATTGTTATCGTAATCGTATTTCCAAGAGTAAAATTCGGCAAACAAATACCTACAAAAAGACAATAAAATGGATATAGTATGTTATCCTTAAGAGATAGACATATGCCATCAGATACATAATTCCACCATACATTATTTTGTTATATCTCAAAGGGTTTAGACAGCGTTTTCGTTGAAAGCTCCCAGACAGCTTATTTTTTTCCGACACCTCCAACAAATATCGTTTATTTATACAAAAATGTATACAAAAACTTAACAAATTATATACTTAAACCTTCCTCGAGAACCAAGCTATCCATTGATGAAAACAGCATGCGAATCGGTGCAGCAGTTTTTGAGTTTATCGCGAACAGACAGACAGACAGACGCGGCGGAGGACTTTGTTTTATAATATGTAGTGATAGTGATAATGGGCTCCATCCAGACACGGCGTAGCAGATGCTGCGGCGTAGCATATGTTTCCGCGTAGTCGCGTAGCACATGCAACGGCGCGCGGCGTAGCACAAGCTGCCGCGTAATGCATACTACGGCGTAGCACATGCTACGTAACATCGTAGCAGTGTCGTAGCGGTCTCTGGCACTGCATGCTATGAGCGTCACTGCCACGCGCCACCACGCCGCGACAGCTCTACCAACGCCACGAGAGAAGCCGCCGCTCACTCTCAGACACTCCATGTCCACCATGACATGGAGCGGGACTCCTATCGATAAGCGTATATCATGTTAGTTTGATATTTCCTGGCGCTTCCTTCTACATCTACACTAGGTATTTTTGTATTTTTGTACGTAACGAATATACTTAAATACTACTGGACCGATTTAAAACAATCTTTCGCCGTTGGGAAGCTACACTCTGCCTGGGTGACATAGAATATATAATAAAAGAAAGAAAAAAATCCTTTCTCCAATAATGTAACCCGAGGTGTAAAAAAATTACCTAAAAAAGATCGCGTGCGCTGATGCTATTGATGATAGAACAAAATAATATACAACGACTTTGCAGAACACATCATTATCTACAAAAATTGACGTGACAGCATATGCCTAGCTATTAAAGTTATGTTACAATAAGTTTCTTTTAAAAATTTTGATTCGGACATAAGTCGCGTGGTCGCCGCTCACCCCGCTCGGCTAGCTAGGCAGCACCATACGATGTTGGCGTTATCTATACTAATATTATAAAGAGGAAAGATTTGACTGTTTGTTTGTTTGCATTGAAATCCCATTTAAACGGTGATGTGCGTAGGTAACCGTTACTATAGCGCCCGAGCGCTGCACTGTAAGAAAAAAAAGTCCTTACGGTGCGGTGGTCCGATTCAGATGCCCGCGATAGTACAATATTTTTTTAAATTTATATTTATAAATAATACTAGATGTAGGGTACGCAAGGCACCCCAAAAAATGCCATTTTAGAGCCATTAAAAAAAAAACTAATGAAATATATGTATGATTAACCAAATTTGACTTTTTTGTAGATTGTAGACCTCGTCAATATAAGCATTTTGACACCTCAGTTAACTATATCAAATGTAGCTCTTTTGTGAAAAAGGGGTCCCTACAGAGCGATCGAAAAAACATTTCCAATGATAAAAGCGACAACACAAGTATTTATATTTTGTGTACCACGAATGGACCTTCTGTTTCGTTGCAAATATATACAATGTCGGCCATGCGCATGTAACCGCCCGTAGTTTTCTGAATATTCATGAAAAAATATCGAAAACAAACTTTAGACGGGGGGTCTATCTATAACATTTTTCACGTTATTCAATTTTTAATTTTTAAGTAGAGTTTGTAAATTTGCTTTCTATTTTTGACACATCTCCGAAGTTTATGGGTCGATTTGGATTTTGTTTATTATTTCCAAAAGCTTATGAGTTATTTTAACAGGTTAATTAAAATTTTACAAAAAATTATCGACTACGAAAAAAGAA
Organism: Dryobota labecula; assembly: GCA_947523025.1. Classification (NCBI taxonomy): domain Eukaryota; kingdom Metazoa; phylum Arthropoda; class Insecta; order Lepidoptera; family Noctuidae; genus Dryobota; species Dryobota labecula. The sequence goes on from OX383298.1 coordinate 86,056, forward strand.
ATGGAATCGAAGTCATTATTTTTTCGGAAAAAAATTGTGTATTTATTTTAAAAAAAACTATTGATTAAACCCCTAACCCCCCCAACCCCTTAACTAGTGATTATTAAGTGTGACCTAACTGTAACTAAATCCAAGGTAAAACTCTAAAACTCTAAGGAAAAGAAAATTTGAAAGTCAACTGAATGTCCCCGCTCTTAGCAGTGAGTACTAAAAGTTAAACTAATAATGAGGATGATAATGGAATTAAAAACAAACAAACAATAGCCAGATTTTTACTAAAAAAATAATAAATACAAGAATTTTAATTAATTATATTTTGAAATGGCCCCCACCCTCCTGTAAACAAACTAAAGCCCATGGCAACACTTTTGATTGTACGACGTAATTCTTCACGGTTTTCTTTTATTTCCGCAGCAGCAGCACATTCAAATTTTCTTTTCCTAAATTTGACTCTTAAAATTTTAGTTTTACCTTGGATTTAGTTACAGTTAGGTATCAATAATGTTTTGTGAATTTGTAGCTGTTATGTAGTAGATTACAAATAATGATTAAAAAGTCGTCCTATGGGGATAATTTATGGACTTACACTAGTTTTTTTTTTAAATAAATACACAATTTTTTACCGAAAAAGGATTTCGATTCCGTTTTTTTTTTTTCGTAGTCGAATATTTTAAGTAAAATGCTAATTAAACTGTTGAAATAACTCATAAGCTTTTGGAAATAATAAACAGAATCCAAATCGACCCATAAACTTCGGAGATGTGTCGATAAATAGAAAGCAAATCTACAAACTCTACTTAAAAAAATAAAAATTGAATAACATGAAAAATGTTATAGATAGACCCCCCCTTTTGAAGTTTATTTTCGACATTTTTTCATGAACATTCAGAAAGTTACGGGCGGTCACATGCGCATGGGCGACATTGTATATTGTAGTAGTGATATGCCCGTCTCTTTCTTGCCATGACACACATCTATGTTCTATGTAAGAGGGTTTGGTTTCCGCACTTAGTCCTTAAAATGGACCATTGTGCGTGGGCCATGGGGGCCGTCGGTGGTTATTCCAACCAGTCCACCTCCTTCCAGAAGCCAGTCACGTCTCCTAGTCTGTTTATAACATCGGCAAAGGATCTGGGTTCTCCGAGGGTTTCTGTTCTGATCTGGATGACGCCTGTGCATTCGAAGAGCACATGCGCAACGGTCTCATCCGCCTCCATGCAGGCTCTGCACAGAGGGCTGTCCGTTATCCCTATTGTGTGGAAATGTTTGTTTAGCAAGCAGTGTCCCGTGATGGTCCCCGTCACCAGGCGCAGGCCGTACCTGTCCAGGCGTAAAAGTCGCCTGGTCAGCCTACCGTCCAAGGATGGCATGGCCTCTCTGGACTGCCTGCAGCCCGTTGTCGAGGTCCACCAGTTCTCCGCTTGTGTGTGGGTGAAATCCTGTAGCCACCTGCGTAATTGGTTGAAGGGGATGGGTATGATAGGCTCGGGTCCACATGCCGACGCGCTGGATGCCCTTCTAGCCAGTTCTTCAGCTGCGTCGTTACCCAGAGACCCGCTGTGTCCCTTTATCCATTGTAGTGTCACTGTGTTGCGGTTGGGCACCGTTGCTCGTTCTAGTGCGTTGTGACATTCTAGTATTAGTTTCGAGGTACACACATTACTACGTCCGTGTTCTCGACATTATTGGTAGATTATCGTAGCATTTCTCATATTGATTATAACTCGCAAAAAAAAGAATTCATCACAAAGAGTTTACATTGTGTGGTTGCGGTGCATCTGAGAGATACCGTCATGAGCTGGTGCGGGCCGGGGGCGTCCGCGAGGCGGCGTGGATCGTATCAGATAATGGGCGCCCGCGCCGCGTGTCTCCGGCGCCAGATAACACCGCGCCGTATTGTGTCGCGGCGTGCCGTGTTGTGTAGTGCTCCCATGATAAGCTTTTACAAATTGTTATGCTGTATAGAATAGAATAGAATATACTTTATTTGCTTTGAATGCAGGTACATACAAATAGGATGGTAAATAACATAATAAAGAACCGTGTACATTCTGCCTTGTTGGCATGCAAACACAATAATTATTATACAAGTTATCAAAATAGGTTATTAAGATGTATCATTTAGGAAATCCTGAACAGAATAATAACATTTATCTAGAAGTAATTCAATAAAACATTTTTTAAATTTCATCAAGGGCAAGGTTTTCATATGATCGGGAATTTTATTAAAGACAACAGGAGCCATACAAATTACATTTTTTTTTAATAAACTCGTTTTAAATGTGCCTGTGTGAAGTAAATTCTGATATTGTGATCTTAATGATGTACTCCGTTTTCAGGTTTCTGTTAATGTGGCAAATAAATTACGGTTTGTTTTAACAAATATTGCTAATTCGAGGATATAGAGGCATGGGAAAGTTAATAGTTTCTGAGACTTAAATATAGGCACACAACTGTCAGTAACTTTGAGGCCAAAAATAGCTCTCAAACAGCGCTTTTGAGCTTTAAAAATGCTTTCTCGTTCACTACAATAACCCCAAAATATAACACCAAATCTTAAAATAGAAATTACAAGACCATGGTAGGCCACTAGTATTGTTGACCGATTTACTTTTTTGGATAGGTTGTATAACATAAACGCGGCTGTGCTCAGACGTTTACAGATATCTTCTGCTTGCGGCTTCCATGTTAACTGGCTATCAATTAAGATTCCTAGAAATTTTGTGCTATTCACTTTATCGATAGTTTGGCCATTGTAGTTGATATCCATGTCACCTGTAGATATACGTTGGTGAAAATGCATAGTTTTAGTTTTTTGTAGATTAATAACTAGGTTATTATTGTCAAGCTATTTTACTAAACTGCTGATCGAGTTATTGATGTCATTTACGTATGAGTCTTTATTGGTACATGAAACAATTGAAGTACTGTCATCTGCAAATAAAATCATTGGATTAGATATATGGCGTGGCAGGTCATTAATATAAAGTAGGAATAGTAAAGGTCCGAGGACATTTCCCTGCGGAACTCCATATTTTATTTCTTTAAATGACGATAAAGTTTTTTGTACCTTCCTAGATTTTAAACATAAGCGTGATATCTCTGTACATTGTCTACGGCCTTTGAGATAAGTTTTTATTAAGTTAAGAGCATTGCCACGAATACCGTACGCATCAAGTTTGGTTAAGAGAATATCGTGGTCCACGCAGTCAAAGGCTTTCGACATATCGGCATATATTGCACATACCGGTATTTTGGAATCTACTTTAGGCATTATTTCATGGAGAAAATCAAAGATGGCCATGTTAATATTTTTATTTTTCCTGAAGCCCATTTGTTCGTCACATAGTATGTGGTATTTAGTTAGGAAGTTGTCAAGAGATTCATAGATAACTTTCTCTATGATCTTGGAGAATGTAGAGATAAGAGCAATTGGCCTATAATTTACCATTTCTTCTTTATCATTTTTTTTATATACTGGTATGACTATTACGCTCTTGAGACTTTCTAGAAATACGCCAGACTGTATGCTTACATTAATAATATGAGCAAGGGGTTCAGCTATACAGTGTGCAACAAATTTGATAACTGTTGTTGAAATGCCATCGAGGCCAGAGCTCTTTTTATTTTTCAGGTTTCTAATTATACGCATTACATCTTGAGGTATAACAGGGGCCATAAATATTGTATGCGGGTTTATATTTATGTTAACGGTATCGCATAACGTATGTTTAGGTATGCCAGAGGTTTGTTCAATGAAAAAGTTATTAAAATATTCAGCTATTAAATTAGGGTTTGATATTATTTCATCTCCTTTTTTTATTAGAGAAATGGGTTCTCTTACAATTTTGTTGTTATTAATAACTTGCCAGGCCGTTTTGGATTTGTTTTTTGAGTTATTTATTAAGTGGTTATTCTGCGCTTTTTGTGTAAGTTTAATAATTTTCTTAAACCTCCTTGAGTAAATCTTAAATTTATTTTTGTTTTCAGACGTTGGTTTTAGTCTCTGCTGCCATAATAATTGCCGTTGTTTTTTGCTACATATTCGTATCCCGCGAGAGACCCATTTCATTTTTTTCTCTGATTTTACAGTAACTAATTTGCTCGAGAAACAGAGATCGTGTAACAGTAGGAAAATGTCAAGAAAGTTATCACAGGCTTTGTTAGCATCCTCTGTATTATATACATTATAAAATGATAGACTTTCGAGGTGCGATCGAAATTTAATAAGATTTTCTTGAGTTATATCTCGTATTAATGTTCTCCATGTTTTTATTTGATTCGTTTTATTAACTTTTATCTTAATTATTTGAGCAGTGTGGTCAGATAATCCAAAGTCAGTGACTTCATGTTGGCACTTTTGCTTAAGATTATGTGCAAAATTGTCTAAACAGGTATTACTGATAAATCTAGTTGGCTGATTAATTTCTAGTTTAAGATTGAAGCTCCTGAGAAAGCATTCAAATTCAGAGGTGATTCTATTCCTGTTCAAAACATCTATATTAAAGTCTCCACATAAAATTACTTTTTGAAAGGGTTTTTTACAGACATTTTTTAAATGTATGTGCCTACAACTCCATTGTGCTCCTGTAACTGGACTGACGCCCGATTATAGTAACTTACATTTTGCTGCTGCTTGGTATACTGTTGGAATAATTTGGAAGTAGGAGCAGTAGACAAGCGGCGTGAAAATATATATTTTCTGTTCGGTCGGTTAGGGTAAGGCTTACCCTATAAGTTGTTAGTATATTTTTGCAGCAGTGATTTATTGTACGTTTAAGTTTTTACGTCTTGAGAGGAAATCGTAATGCGGGCTGCTGGCGCGGAGTCCCCGAGGCGCTGAATATTTAAAAGGCGCTGCTAGCGGCCCGCCCTCTGCTCCCAATCAGCCACTGATTTGGAAGTGTCTCTGAGCTCGATATTGAAGCACCGTGCACGGAACACCCATGATGCTGAGCACGCAGTTATGTAAGATGTCTTATCATAAGAACAACATAACCAGTTTCCTATTACGTTATTTAGGCAGCTCTTTTATTTTAAGTATCTAATAAAATTAAAAAAAAACCCTGTTTCAAACAAAAACCGCTAGAAACTAAAATAATAATATATATTGACCCTTTAAGTTTAATATATGTAAGTTGTAGGAAATATTTTGATCCAAGCGTCCTTGAGTCGGCGGACGGCTAATGAAAATTGGATTGGAAGTTAATAGCAGCTATGTTTTCTACAATAGCATACATTCATTATTGCATGGTATAAGCCTCATCAGTTTGGCATTTTCATTAGTCGTCCCCCAACGCGAAGACGCTTGGATCTGGCATTCAGATCTATCCAGTGGCGTGCCTAGGGGTTAAAATTAGGGCAAGCCAATATATATTTTGGATAAAAAAAACACATCCTACCGTATCGCCTGGCAAAGTGGCGCCTACCGACTGAGCCGTTAAAGAACTGACTAATATTCGTTTTTCATAATTGTAAGTAATTGCTAGGTAAGGTATAGATATACGAGTATACCTAAATATTTAAATATGAATTAACAACAAAACACGACTGGAAAAATTTGGGTGTAGCTAGGTAGGTATACCTCTGTTTAAACCTCCGGGGAATACAGCGGTGATGTTATGCTTAAATATAGGTAAACTAGCTTTTGCCCGCGGCTACGCCCGTGTGGATGTCGTTTATCGCGTAAAAAAGTAGCCTATGTCCTTCTCCATATCCCAGGCTATATATCTCCTAAATTTCATGACGATCGGTTCAGCGGTTTAGGCGTGAAAACGTAACATACAGACAGACAGACAGACAGACAGACAGAGTTACTTTCACATTTATAATATTAGTATGGATTTTAAATACGAAGAGTACTGGTAATCCTTTACAAAATCACAACTATTTTATTTACAAGTTATCAGTATCGTGTAAAATATGATACGTGAGCCATCTAATAACATTATTGGCACAACAGAGCTCTTCGAGTCGTATTAATTCATATTTCAAACGCTCGCAAATTCGCAACAGTTGTTATGGGAAAAATATTACAATACGGCTACTAGATGGCGCACAAATAATTGATTGATTTGTGATTTCTAACTACACATTGTTTACATTTAATTCATTTGATAAGTAACTGGGCTCCGGTTTGTTGCCGTCTTGTTGCTGCATATGTTTCTCTAAGACTAGGTCGTATAAAGAAAGCAAAGATACAAGCCCTAAGAAATTGTCTCTATTGAATGAGGTTTTAAACTCATTGTGACCTCGGAAAGAAAGTTCTCAAAGTGCTAAATCACACACAACATCAACCTTATCTTTAAAAAACAGCGCGATTGTGATCGGCACGCATATTGTATTCAGCGAGATTATATTTTTCTGTAAAACTCAAAGTATTTACCTTTTTCCGAGTAACGATTGCACACCAATATACACTTTAAAACTTTAAGCAATGTTTATGAATAAACCCCCTTTTCCTTGAGTATGTAGCTCTGGCAACGTTACATCGCAGGTACGTATCTAGCGCGCGGCCGGTACCACGTTTTCAATCTTGTAGCCGGTACTACGCGGAGAGTTTAATGTTATTATTCGTATCAATTCTTGCGACATTGAGTTCGTTTACTTACAGGTGTAGTTTTTTTTATTGATAGGCTCACTTTTGATTGAAAGCCGGGCTTTTCGGCTTTAATGAAAGGAACGCCCCTGGGTCTGTCATCTGACCAGCTCGATGCTACCACATTATTTTGATAACATCGGAATGCATACATTTGCGAATATTCAAACTAAGACCACTAGAAGTGATTTACTATTCAAGTACTCCGTTATCTACCGTCCAGATACGTCCTACGGAACATGGCCGTAACTTTTTTCACGCAGCGATTTGAAAAGAACCGCCACAGTAGTTATTGCCCTTTATTGAAATGCCTATCTAATGACATATGTATGTTTGGTTGTTACTCAGTAACATACAATAAACAGCTACAATATAAAATGTTTACGTGTTTTTTAATTATGATCTAGTTAGGTTTTTTTTTGAATATGGTAAAGCTACAGAATTACATTCGATAGACGCCTTGACCTGTTAGGTTTATACACGCACTCTATTTAAAACGAAAATTCATAGGTTGGACTACACACAAGTAGTGGTGGATTTTGTTCCATTGAATTCCTAATATAGGCCACGGTCGAAAGTTGCGAGCTACTTACTGAGTTGCATGAATTAGTTTTGAATGCAGGCGCCGCACCAACGGGAAATGGCAATGCCCTACATCGCCGTAAACACCGCGGTAATTATTCCGTAACTATCGCGATAAACACACCACACACAAGAAAGAGAGAGACTGGCCACACTTGAACGGTTAACGTCAATTGGCGATAAAATTTGCGATAAAATTGGCACTAACGTTTCCCTTGAATTTCAAGATGGACGTTGACGCTGCTGCACTGTATTATTTAATGAGTGTCATTTTTAGGGTTCCGTGGTCAACACGGAACCCTTATAGTTTCGCCATGTCCGTCCGTCCGTCTATCCGTTTGTCCGTCTGTCCGTTCCTAGCTTAGCTCAGAGACTCTTAGTACTAGAAAGCAATAATTTGGCATGGATATACTCGTACATATTAATCACGTCAACAAAGTGGTAAAATAAAATCATGAAAAAAAAAAAAAAAGTTATTTAGGGTACCTCCTGTACATGTAAAGTGGGATGTTTTTTTTTTCGTCTACCCTATGGTATGGGGTATTGTTGGATACGACTTTCAAAAATATTGCGGGTGGTTGTGAAAACAACTTTTCGATTAAGGGATCCGTTTCTGAAATATTAGGCTTTAAAATGCTAATTTTTATTAGAGTCAAGTATCCCCCCCCCTGCCAGCTAAACGGTTAGTTTTGCATAGGTGAAAAAATTCACGACAGTAGTATATATAACGAAGTTAAATGAAAAACAATCACAGCTAAGTAGGCTTTTCAAGTTTACGAGTAATAGTTGACCAACTTATATTTGCAGTTGAAAAACATGTTCCCCCATACAATCTGTATATGAGAGCATGTTTCTCAACTACAATGTTAAGTTTGTCTTCGCCTACAGTGTGTGAATGACTAGTGTTATTTTTGCTCCTCAGTTTTTAAATAAGTAAAGTGGTAAAAAGAGGATATTGTAACAATAACATATTGTTACCATAAAGCCAGTGAAGTGACCTATTGAACAGTGTAGTTCTTATAGTAATTCGGCTTAATTAATACAGAGTAATTCAAAATTAAAACTGTGGAAAAAAACTCAAAATTTAAATAGTGTAATAACGAACTCAATCCCTGACCTACGACAACCCGCGGAGCGCTCGATACCTCCCGCGCTAAACGCCACTGTCCCCGTCGTCGCCTGCGCACTAGCCATCGCTCAGCGCGTAGTTGTAGTTGCACCAATTTCGACGTAAATATTAAAGCGTCGTTTGCGTAGCGGTTTATGTAGCGGCTTTACGATTCTGCGCGCCGTGGTTATCGGTTCGATTCCCGCTAAGTTTCCAAGATATTAATATATATATAGTAATTTTTTTCTCTAAGTTTTTAAGAACAATGGCAGGTGAACCGAATATTACTTTGAGGAAAAAACCGTTATCCCAATCATTAGAAATTGTGGATATCTCTGACGCCCTAGATTGTTCACGGTCAAGCGATACACTAGGACAAAGCCTGGACTTATCTACAGTCATGTTCTCAGATTGTGTGGAAGAAATGAGGTCTGAAATTACAGCTCTAAAATCAAACCTCGAAACTACACAAAACGAGATGGACAACCTTATAATTGAAAACGTAGACCTGAAAAACCAAATAAGTCCGCTTTCTCAAGAAATTCTTATATTGAAACAAATTTGCAGCAGTCCACTAAATAAACGAACTCTGACAAAAAAACATATCTCATCGAATAGGAAAGATAGTGTGAAACGCAGACTAACAGACAATTTTTGTCATAGTCCTACTAACGATTGTCTGAAGGAGAAAAGTAATCATTCCACTGAGCCACCTACACCATCTCCTGGGCATAACAATACTAGAGCTCAAGCACTGGAAAAACAAATGGTAGTTTTAGCCCAACAACTATTACAAGCGAAAAGCGAGATATTATGTCTTAATAAGCAAATAGATGCCTTGGAGCAAGCAAAAAATAACAGTGATTCCTCATCTCAATACAACATTACGACTTCTATAGAAATATCCAAACGCACGAAGACCAAATTATGCATCCTGACCAACAGTAACTCGTATGGGAGTTTGCAAGCTGTAGAACACACATTTGCCCATCAATTTAATTACTGTCGCCATATTCTGCCAAATTGTAGTATACAACGATTACTGCAGGATATTGACATCAAATTATTGGAGTATAACATGAATGACTACTGTGTTGTCATGCTAGGAGAAGATGTTAGGGGCACAAATGACTACATTGGGTTGGTGAAAACAATAAGGGAATCTTTAGCACATGACATAACCCACACAATTGTAATATTATGTACTCCCACATACATTTGTGGGGCTCTTATTCATAATTATAAAATTAAAATATTTAATAACCTATTAAGTTTGGAATTGCAAAACAATAAATATGCTTATTTTTTTGATTCTAACCAAAATCTCACGTTCGACATGTTCTCAAATAAAACAGGGAAAGTTAATATAAATGGAATTAAAAATATTTATAAGACTATTTTAGATAATATATATATTGATCTACTTAATACCACCACTATTGAACGAACAAATTTGGAAAGTGTTTCTGAACCAGATAATTCATTGAATTTTTTTCGTGAGTAGTCTTTCATATAATAAACAAATTATATTATCTCGGGAGAACTGTCCAAGCAATAAACACAAAACGTTGACTATCTACCATCAAAATCTATGTGGAGTAAGCAGAAAGAAGGATGACCCTGAAATATATTTGTGCGAATTAAACAAAGAAATAGATTTTATATGTATTAGTGAACATTTCTTGAATCAATCATTAGCAGCGCAGTTTAGTTTAATTAATTATAATTTGAGTTCTTAGAACACTAGATTAAATAAAAAACGTGGAGGTACTTTGATCTTGACATTAAATGACACGAAGGTTGAAGACCTACAAATTTGTAAACAACTTTATAAAATTAACTGTTTTGAGGTTTGTGGTGTAAAGGATTTGGAGACAAATACTTATATTATTTGTTGCTACAGAATTCCAGATAATAGTAATATAGATAGTTTTATGCAGAGACTTGAACAGCTGTTACAACACTTCATCAATAAACGGTGTATAATTTGTGGTGATTTTAATATAAATTTATCAAAGATGACTCAAAACGACATTCTTTTCTATCACCCTTGACATGTTACAACTTTCGACATTTAATTTACTCAGATACATTTCGACGCAATAATTCAAGTTCATGTATAGATAATATATTGACTAATATCGATGAGACAATTATTAAAAGTATAGACACGGACCACAATGGTCTATCTGATGGGCATGCGGGCCTTTTTTGTACTCTATCACTGGAAAAAGTGCAGAACAAAGTTGTATGTACATTGAAAGAAGATTATATAATGTAGGGAACAAGTCTTGATTTAGGCAAAAGTTGTCACAAGAAAACTGGTGCGCAAGTACATTTATTGACAAACTCAGTGAACTACATTCTAACACATTTAATAAAAAGAAAATAAAAATAAATATAAAAAACAGCAACAAATCTAAATGGTTAACTACAGGAATAAGAGTCGCTAGTAAAATGAAACGGTTTCTAAATTTCATTGACTAAGATAATTGTGACGATTCAATAGTAAAATATCGTAGTAATTATTTTAGGGTATTCAGGAAAGTAGTATGACATGCGAAACGACTAGTAGTAAGAACGGAAATAAATCTAGCTCAGAATTCTGGTAAAGTTATTTGAAAAATTATAAATAGTACTCGTAAGAGGAATCCTAAAAAATATGTAAATGACAGTTTGATACTTATGGATAATAATAAAATAGTTCATAATCCCTCAGAAGTTGCTAATATTCTATTGGAAAAGTTCTGTAATAATTCGAATTTTATCATGAGTGACATTAATATAGCAAAAGAGTATCTACAAAATCATGGGACAAGAGTAGAGGAGGATATGGTCTTTGAACCCGTTACACCTATCGAAATTTTCAAACTAATTAAGATTATGGATAGTAAAAAATCTTTTGGCCATGATGAAATTCCTATGACTATCATAAAAGACAACATTGATGTATTAGCTAGCCCTTTGGCCGATTCAATAAACGAATATGTAAATAAAGGTGTTTTTCCTGAGCAATTTAAATTAGCTAGAGTACTACCTATACATAACAAGGGCTCTAAAACAGATCCAGGGAACTATAGACCTATCTCTTTGTTGCCGGTATGTTCTAAAATATTTGAAAAACTTATGAAGGTGATGCTTGTTTGTCATTTGAATAAACACAAAATTATAATCGACCAACAATTCGGTTATCAAAATAATGTAGGAACAATAGATGCTATTGACATGTTGATTGATGATGTGGTGGGTAAGTTGAATGCTAAACTAAAAGTAGCAGGACTTTTCCTCGACCTAAGCTCTGCGTTCGATACAGTTGAACATTGTATTCTTCTGAATAAGTTAAATTTCTATGGTATTAGGGGAAATATGTTGAATTTATTTAGATCCTATTTACATAATAGAACGCAGTATGTGGAAATTAAAACAGTTCAAGAAGATGGGAATGAAAAACTACACAAATCAGACACAGTTATTATAAATAAAGGCGTACCACAAGGACCAGTTCTGGGCCCTGTCTTCTTTATAATATTTATAAATGATCTGATAGCTTACATGAAAAGTATTTCAGATGTGGTGGGTGTAAAGTTCACTCATACTCTATAGTAAAGGGAGGATCCTCCGACCAGACGGGTATTGTGTCTGGTGGGCAACTGCCCAACGGTTGATGTTGGGATGTTGTATATATGCTAGTCGCGCGGTAAACTCTGATAGCGCGATGCAGGATTTGTGACGTCAGGTCTTTGATGAGTAGCTCGCATGTGGCGTTGTTGATACCGCCACATTACTCCCCTCCGGAGATCGGAGGTCGATAGTGGGCTGAATCAGTGCATATGATGCTTGCCAGGGCCAGTTGTGATTCCAGTGAGTCGGAACCGGGTGCCGCATAGTTCACGGTGAGTCGGAACTGTCTGCGGTGATTCCCCAGTGAGTCGGGGTGGCGCTGCGTTTGTTGATCCAGTGAGACGGACGTCGTACAGCGCCGGGTTGAGGCTGACTGCTGGCGTCGACCAGGAGAGCGTTGGAAGGGCTCTGCTTGTGGACCGGTCGAAAGTGTAGTGTGCTGTGCCAAGGTTGCTGATGAGGCTGAGGGTCATGACCAGGTATGCGCGTTCGCTGCATGCTGGTGGTCAGGATATCCGTTGAAGCCGTGGGTGCTGGCTGGCTGTGTGACTCGCCGCTCGAAAGCTTGAGGAATTGATGGATGACGTCACGCTGAAGTAGTTTGCAAGAAGGCTGCGCTAATGTCCATGTTCGGGGTCACCAATTTTGAGGTATGAGGAACAGGGTGTAAAGTTCACTCATACTCTATAGTAAAGGGAGAATCCTCCGACCAGACGGGTATTGTGTCTGGTGGGCAACTGCCCAACGGTTGATGTCGGGATGTTGTATATATGCTAGTCGCGCGGTAAACTCTGATAGCGCGATGCAGGATTTGTGACGTCAGGTCTTTGATGCGTAGCTCGCATGTGGCGTTGTTGATACCGCCACAATACTAAACTTATAGATTTTGCCGATGACACAAGCGCTATTATAGCTAGCGACAATATAGAAAATTTAGAAAAGAAGATTAATTTTATCCTATGTGCTCTTGAGAAATGGTTCACTATGAATGATTTAAAACTAAATCTAAAAAAGACGCAATATTTATTATTTAAATCGACCATAAAGAGCAAAGATACTGTCAAAGTACATTTATTAGGGAATAAAGTGGATATTGTAGACAATGTGAAATTTTTGGGGGTACATATAGATGCCGTACTAAATTGGAAGAAGGAACTAGAAGTGGTCACTAACACTGATGCCCGGTTTCTGAGGAACTTTTAACGGTGGTTTATCTAGTCAATAGCGCTATTGGTTCGTTAACTTGTGAATGTGCGTTTCCGAACACCGCAATGTAAGATAAACTCCGTTTAAACTTCAGTTAACTTAACTGGCCAATGTGCGCCGTTTATCGGTTCCATAACTTTATTTGACGCTTCATTTCATAGCCATCTACATCAAATTTTAGGTTAAATGTGTATTATTAAATTAAATTGCCAGTAAAAGCTAAATATTAAAGTTAATTAACCTCTCGTATGTCGTAATTAGAGACACAATTAAAAACCCATTGTGTCTCGCGTAGATCTACGTTCCGGCATATGAAGGGTTAAAGGAGAAAACAATAAGTGTTCGCATAATTAATTATTAGCAGCTCATCCGAGTCTGATTTGGAAGTACTGGAGTTTATTTTCAATATATCAGGACACATAAACTTAAGTTATCGATTACGTTAAATTCTTTAGCCACTTCGATAAGAAACATCTTCTCTCTTTCAGTAAAATTTTTACTGCGTTTTCCAGATTCCATTACATGTTATTTTACAAAATAAGGGAAAAAAAATAAATGGAATAGAAAGCACAAACGATTGGAAAGATACACAGACTTTTAACTTAAAATCAAACGGCAAAGCAAAAATAATACCACATGAAACAAAAACAATGAAGTGAAAGCAGAAAGAAGTAAGGTTAACGTTTCGTTTTATAAAAAACTGTCAATGATGTCGTTCATTCATCCGCCTATAAATAACGACTTAAATCATATTTTTTTACTAAAACAGTGTAAAACCACTTATTTACCGTCGATAAAAATATTATTACAAATAAAACTAGTATTAAAGACGAATTAAAATAATAAAATCAATTTTAGACGCGATCTCTTATACAGACCCATCTAGCGGCAATTATGGAACTAGTTATCGGTCTCATAGATAGTGAATGGTTTGTTACGTATTCAGAAACGCAGTGACAGTTAACCGACGTTTATCTTATACATAACTTTATTGAACCAATAGCTAATGAGAGTTTATCTGAGAACTTCAGAAATCGGGCATGAGTAGTGCTTGCTATGCTCTCAGTAGTCTTAGAGATGAATTAACCATTGCTCACCTCAGAATGGTGTATTTTGCACTCATAGAGTCTAGACTTAGATATAGCATAAAGTTCTGGGGGAACAGCTACCAATATAATATGAATGCTGCTTTCGTTATGCAGAAAAGAGCCTTGAGAACTATGCTTCGCATTAAACAAACGGAGTCTTGTAGAGATCATTTTAAGAACCTGCACATTCTTACAGTACCATGCCTCTATATTCTGGTCCTGGTTGGTCATTTTATTAAAAATATTCATAAGTTTGTGACAGAAGAACAGAGACTTATCAGAATAAAAACGCGAAGAAAGGATCTACCCAATTTCATACAGCCTAAACTTAATGTTGTTAAACATGCCTCAAGAGTGCAATCAGTAAACATGTACAATAAATTGCCTGTACAATTTAAAAACTCAATGAATCCAAACGAATTCAAGAGAAAATTAAAATCACTGTTATTGAGGAAATGTTAATGTTCACAGCATTGAAGAGTTTCTCAAAGATAATAATAGTTCGAACAAATATGTGATTAATACTGATTATATTTTAATGACTAATACAGGGATCCAACATTCTACCATGACATTACCTACATGTTAATGAATTTTATTGACGTACATTTCTTTGAATTGAATTTATATTGATTATGAATTAATACTAAGTAAAATTATTGTAATTAATATTAAGACTAATAATGTTGTGACCAATGTGGAATGTAGTGTTTGTTTCTTTTTTGTTTTGTTTTTGATACGTTTATATTTTTTTTATTTTATACTGGATGAATTTGAATTTAAATACAATGTTGGTGATTACTTAAATTATTGGTACTAAATTATTGACATAAAATTGTATTAGTGATATAGATTTAAAATGTGTAATGAATTTTAACCTATTAATGTAATGTGTTTTTTTTATTAATTTTTATTATTTTCTTTACTTAATTTATTTTATTACTGTACTATTTTTCAACACAATGTATTTTGTTATGAAAATAAATGACTAAATGACTTTGTTCTTGGGATAAATTATTCATCCCAACTACGGAACCCTTCATTGTGCGTGGTCCAACACGCACTTGGCCGGTTTTTACTACATGAATATATTCTATGACTACCGAAGGAAGTTTCGAGAAACTCGATGACTTTTTCATTAGACCACTCCATAATACGTGAGTGCTATCCTGGCGCTCAAGCAGACTACGGTATTATACGGACAGAAAGACACAGTTTATGCTGCCTTTCTTGACCTTTCCAAGGCTTTTGACCTCGTATTATATGAGAAGTTATGGTCTAAGCTCCATAGTTTAAATCTGCCTACAGAGCTAGTTAACTTGTTGAAGTTCTGGTACAGTTCTCAAACAAATCGCATCAGGTGGAATAATGCGTCTTCCGAGCCGTATTTGTTGGAGTGTGGAGTGAGGCAGGGTGGACTGACCTCGCCTGCTTTGTTTAACCTGTACATTAATGACCTGATTGATGAGCTCAGCAGAATAAGTGTCGGCTGTTTAATAGATGGTGTCATGGTTAACAATCTGAGCTATGCAGACGATATGGTGCTGCTGAGCCCATCAATCAGTGCACTCCGGAAATTGCTTGTTGTGTGTGAGTCCTATGCCGCAACGCATGGACTTACATACAACATCAAAAAATCACAAATGTTGGTTTTCAAAATCAAGCATGTATCGTTAGGTAATGTTTCTCCTGTGACTATAAGCGAAACACCATTGCAGCGTGTTGCTCAGGTTAAGTACCTAGGACATGTGGTCACTAAGGACTTATTTGATGATGCACATTTGGACAGAGAGCGCAGGGCGTTGGCGGTTCGGTGCAATATGTTAGCCCGCAGGTTTGCGCGCTTAGTAAGGATGTGAAGCTGTATCTTTTTAAGGCCTACTGCCAAACCTTTTACACGTGTAGCCTGTGGATGAAGTATACGGAGAGGGCCTACAACGTCCTGCGCGTTCAGTATAATAATGGTTTTAGGATGTTGATGGGGCTTCCGCGCTTCTGCAGCGCTTCGCAGATCTTCGCGGAAGCCCATGTCGACGATTTTCATGCCATAATGAGAAAGAGGGCAGCGTCAATTATGGGTAGGTTGCGCGGAGGCTCCAACGGTATCCTAAGAACATTATACGACAAGGTGAATACCCCCTTTATTAGGCACTGGGTGCGGAGGCACGTGCCAACATGTGTTGAGCCACGATGCTATTAGTTTGTAACATAGTTTTTTTTTTAAGTTGTTGTTACTAATACTATATGGATTGTGTGTATTTTTGTGTGATCCGCAATAAATGAGAATAATAATAATAATACGGCTAAACATACACGTGCGATCCCGTCGCACTCACTGTGCGCAATGACAAACGTAAATGTGGCCGCTTTAACTTTGGCAATAATTCTCGCAGTAAATCTCTTTGATGTCTAACGTCAATCGGCAATGTGATTGCCGTTGTAAAATTATCACGATAAGTTGTAACGTTGTATCGTTCCTTTTAAATTAAATAACAAATTGTTAACGTCTTTATTATTAAACGCAATGCGCGTGACCTTGGATCGCCTCAGGAGAACTCGTCTTGTTGGCGATTCCCTCTCCCTTGCCACCATCTTGGCGAGCCCGGGCCGTCATCGGTGCGCGTCGGCTCGCCACACCGTCACATGCTGTCTACGGAAGCTCACGCTCGCGTCGCTCATTCTCAGCGGCGCGACTTGTCCGTGAGACCTCCACGACGGCCACGGTGATCTACGATGGCAAGGTTAATTTTATCATTCTAATCGACTAACTATGGATAGTAATGAGTAATAAATTCAGTGTAACCCCATATTGGGTAAGTGTTGAACAGTGTCGCTTTTTGTATTTTGTGTGTACCTACTTTTCTAGGTCAACGCAAGGGCATGTCGCCTGTTTGGCTAAACACTTTTTATTGTTTAGTTTTTGTATGCCTTCTGCATTATTATTTCAATTGCAACCTATTTTTGCCATCAGCTACATTTTTATAATTATATTGTACCTTCATAACTACTTGCAAATATGTGCAAGTCATGTCGTGCTTCTCACTCCATATTTTGTAAACTCCGTACTGATTGTGACATCCACACACACCACCATCATCAGCGCATCAGTACATCTCGCTTTGCTTATGCTTGGTGTCACAATCAGCGGAGATGTCCTTTACGGGCCATCTTGTGACACGCTGGACGTATGGTTCCAGGGTCCAAAGTTCCGGCTCGACTCATCCAAAGTTCCGGCTCAACACCTTCAAAGTTCCGGCTTACCACTCCAACTAATCCAACGATATCGTTGGAATCCGAGCGCTGTGCTCCATCCACCACCTGCTGGTTAAGCCGAGCATCATCGGGCTCCGCGCCGGGTACATATTTACCCGCGTGGCCGAGTCGAGCACTCTACGGGTCAGGCAAGACCATCTGCCGACCGTTACCACTCTTGGCGTCTGCAGCGTGGCACACTCGCTGTGGTCATCTTCACACCAGCTGAGCCAGGAGAGTACTGCGCTACTCCCAAGGAAATTGAGGGAATCTTGTGTGACCATAAACTTGCCCACCCCATCTGTAATTCTTTTTATGAAATATATATATTTTATGTTGACAAGGTACGTGGGTCTTATTTACCTCACCCACGTAACTCCTTTCCGTCACAAAGTCATGGCTACACCTACGGTCAACGCCGAACATCGCGATAATCAACGGCGTTTTCCGTTGGTGTGGACCCTGCATAATATTAATTACGTGTCAGTGAGTAGTGACTTGACATTAACGTGTAAACACTGGCGAGGGGTCCTCGCACATCGCGTGCACACTCGCGCGCCTCTCTATATTATGTTCGTACTCTACTAATAGAACAACTAATTCTCATCAACCGCCAAATGTGTGCGGCGTACACGGGTAATTACAAGCTACCTCACTAGTTGGCTTTATTAAAGGCTTACCCTTAATTGCTGCCTGTTAGCGGCAATTAAACGGCATTCAACAAGATTTCCTTACCTGTCGTAGGTATAATACGGTAATGTTTCATGAACGCTAACAATGTTTCCTTTTTCTTTACTATTTAAGTACAATTAATTACAATTTTAACTGGTTTAAAATGCTCTATTCAGTTCGGCTGCTGACACTCGAACACATCTTTCGGCTGTGGTGGACGCTAACAAGATTCACCCCGGGAGGCGTGCGCTGCGCACAGACGCACTTGTAAATATGAATAGCGTGTTACATCATAAGCCGATGATATTAACACAATGAGCAACTCCGGCCTGCTACGGCGCCCCGGCCGCTCGTATATTGTGTGGATAAATAGGGCGCAATTCCATTTGGTGTAACAACGAGGGGCAATTTATAAACACGGTGATGCGAGCGTGGAGCGCTTACAATGGCGGCGTGGCGTATTAATCAGAGGCAAAATGTGGAGCTCCATGAGCGGGCGAGCGCGGCGCCTCGCAGCGCGCCTCCAACAGAAAGTGCAAGCGCGCGCCTCGGACACCGCGCGGGCGATGTTTATGGCGTGGATTCGCGTGTCACTCAGAATGTGTCTTTTTTTTATTTTTTATCTAGGGCATCTCAGAGTGTAACCACTAAGGTTCCGACTCTTTAACCGGACTTTCCTGTGGCTGCCTTAAGCTCCTAACGAAACTTAATGCCTCCAGCCAGGGCGTAAAAACTATGAACTAAACGACTGCTGCTCGCTAAGGGCACCCCCTGTGGGGTACGAACCTCGGCTTAGGGCAGCTGAGTCGGAGGGAGGGTGGCAAGGTACCGACGGTGGCTGGATAAAATCAGTGTTTTGATTATTATTGTGGGGAGTTTGAATTACATGCTGCTCAGCTAAAACACGTGCTGGTGCTTCACTTACAGTCAAGGGTCGGGGAGGACTATTCGTTAGTCGGGGATTTCGCGCGGGGCCTCGGCGGCGAGGTCGGAATGACGATCGTGTATTGTGTGCTCTTATTTTGCGAACTGTACTAGTTTCCCTACGACTCTCCTGGAGGAGAGTAGTGGGGTCGTCTGGGGCGGTCAGTGCATGCCTTGGACGGCGGGTCGAACTAATTTTTGAGGGGACATAACTTGCGGCCTTCACAACTAGAGCGTTGCGATGAGTGGCTGCTGAATTGAAGAAGCGCTTTGAAGTGCGCTTCATGAATTGGGCTATCGTGGGGATTTTGAGTTCAACGTGGAGGTTAGTGTTACGAACAAACCTGGGGGCTCCCGTGATTTTACGTAAGACTCGGTTCTGTAGGGTTTGCATCTTATGGATGAGATGGGGATTGGCGTGTGCAAAGACAGGACTCGCATAGGTCATGATGGGGCGGATGCACGCGGTGTAAATGCGCAATTTGCACTTGAGTGACAATTTGCTTTTTGCATTTAGGATGGAGTGGAGCCTATAGAGAGCGAAGGCTGCGCGAACGCGTACCTTCTTTAGGTGCTCAGAAAAGGAGAGATGGTGGTCGAGAATCACACCCAGATATTTGGCTCGCTTCTCCCAGGGGATAGGCTTGCCGAACATGGTAATCGGGCGGATACTAGGCGGGCGGTGGCGAGGTTTCGTATAGAGAACCGCTTGACTTTTATCGGGATTTACTTCTATACGCCACTTTCAAAACCATTCGCCAAGCTTGTTGGCTGCGGTCTGGAGAGTGTTAGAGATCCTATCGTGACTGGTCCCTCTGCAATAGATGGCCGTATCGTCTGCGAACAGAGCCAACTGTGCCTGTCTTTGCTTCGGGATATCGCTAGTGAAATGTGTGTCGCGGCCGCCGCCACTTATATAATAACTAACACGCCAAATGTACTGCGCATGTCATGCGTCATGTCAACACGCGGCGCTACAACAGAAAGCTCACTCGCTATGCGTGCCCACAACCTAGCTGACTACGGAGCGCCTGTGATATGTGACACACGCGCTGCTCGCGAAGGGGCGGTCCTGTCGGTGAGTTGGTTGCTCTGGTGTATAGTAGTAACATGTAGCGTGATCACAGTTGCAATAGGCAGTTGCTTTGTGTGGTACATCATCATCTGCAGTGATCGGGCCTTTTCCCGCCTATGTTGGGCTCGGCTTCCAGGCTAACTGGATGCAACAGTATTTTACATGGAGCCACTGCCTATCTGACCTCCACAACCCAGTAACTAGGTAGTACGAGACCCCTTGGTAAGATTGTTTGTCAGACTTTTGAGCTTCTGACGACCCGTAACAACTGCCGAAGATCCATGAATGACAGCCGGGTTAAACATATAAATATTTCGTATTATTAACTATACCCAAAGTCTCAAATTCAGATAATTAATGTAAACAAAGGGGATAACATAACAAAAACATATCTTCGTAATGGTAATTCACATAAAATTGCGAAAAAATAGGTTGCATTTCCTTGTAAGTACTGATTTTAAGAAATAATAATAAAAAAATAATCATACCGTAATTATTTTTATAAATTTTTCGGTTTTAAACAAAGTTATTAATAAAAGGAGATTTTCTGGTATGAAATATTTTATGATACTGGTAACAATGCAGGAGATACAAACATTTTCAAATTTTTACATCTTCAACAACACTAATATTACAACTCTTATTAATATATTCTTAGTGTAAGTAGCATATTAAGGCACATTTTGGATGAAAACGGCTGTAAAATGTTTCGATTGGAAATCGATTTTGGGAGGCCTACGTCTAGCACTGGGCTTAAAAAGGCTGATTATGACGATCATATACCGTGTCTCCGACACACTACACAAAACATTGTTTGGCAACGGTATTTTGCATAGTTCTTATAATTAACTCACTTTAATTTTATCGATTATTATTACAAAAACATTTAATGATAAAATGTTTTGTACCACTGTCCTGTCATTTTGATAGTGACATTTCTTGACATTACTTTGTTTACATAAATTATCTGAATAGGAGACTTTGGGTATAGTTGTAGTAGGTAAACCAACCACCAAGCCATACCACCAGTCTAATAATAATACCAAATCAACCAGATCAACGGGTCTCGCTACCTATGTAAAGATGGTCAGCCATCCACGGACCAACCGCGACAAGCGTAGCTTAACCTGACCGATCGAACCGTGCGGCTGTTATTACTTTGCCACAAGCCCCTCCATGAACGGTCACCGGCATCATCAACGGTCATCATCATCAGCCTATAGCAGTCCACTGCTGGACATAGGCTTCTCCAATTGCACGCCATTCAGTTCGATTCTCGGCAACTCTGATCTAAATAAAATGTGCTTCCATAAATAAAATTAAATTGACCATAATAATAATATCCGAAATTAAAGTTATTTTTCACTTTTTAGTGTTTTTGTTTTGAAAGCCGGTTGTTTTTTTGTTAAAAAGTTTTTTATTTTTCACTTTTTAGTTATGATACCTATCCCACAACAATTCGATTACCACTAATGGCTACACCGCACAAACAACAGTGACACAAGATACCTTTACGAAGTGGATTGTATACGTAGGTATTGTCGAAGCTAACTCAAAAACTACCCAAGCAAAGTTAATAAAAATCGATTAATAACCATTTATAGCCAAAATGCATCTCATGACAATTCCAATAAGCCCAAACACGGCTAGGATACATTGTTTTATCGCGGAGTTCCGGTGCACACCTTCCGGCTTCATCTTCAGATCAGTTCGATGGTACCATTTTCATCAGAATTATTTATTTAAATTTGCTTTATAGGCGCTTAACTATCTCAATCGAAATATCTTATCGCCACCCGTGAAATACTTATCATTGAGGAGTTCCGTTGGCCATTTGTGGTCTTCTTCATCAGTTCCACTTCATCAAATGATACTAACTGAATGCAAATGCTTGAGTTGTTGATGAAAATATAAAAATCGCTATATGTTTGCCTGTTAAATTTGAGGATTTCCCTCAATTCCTCATAGATCCCATCATCAGAACTGGATTTTGAAAATGGGAAAACATGGGACCAATCAAATAAAAAAATAATTTTTCAAATCGGTTCATAAACGACGGAGTTCTGAGGTAACAAAAATTAAAAAAAATAAAAAAAAACAACCGAATTGAGAACCTCCTCCTTTTTGGAAAGTCGGTTAAAAAAGTAAAAAAAGTGTTTTTAGAGGTTTTTGTTTGAGTCGAGGGTTTAAAAAAAAAATATATATATATTTCTTGCTTTTTTAAACTTTATAATATTATATTAATAGGAAACATACTAGGATCGACACGTGCCTTGCCGATATCTGCGAAGCTGTACGTATTTATACCACAGTGAAGCTAGTTACTCGAGTTCGTTGGCGTTCATTCCATACTAACGCATTCCTATATTTTCTCCCTGGTTAATGATATAAGTCCAAATATTTTGGCTTATTTATATACAGGATTAAATTTTAACCAGTGCACAAACTGTAACCATGAGTACATGATTTTGAACGCCCCTGAGTTAAAATTTTACGTCAGTCAATAAAAAAAAAAAATTGCTCTGCCATATTCCGTTATCTAGCTTCCAGGTATATCATCTAACCAGCTCGATGGTACACACAGCCTCATTATGTCCTAACCCCTAAAGTTTTAAAATGTTACACTGCTACAATATTTAATTCGTTACGAATAATCTGAAGAACACTTCAAAAAGAGTTTACTAGTTCGACTTGGATTCGAACCATCGCATTACCGAATGTCGTCATACTCATACCGACGGCAGTTTAACAGATTAGCCAGCGAGCCCATGAGAATTGTGATGAAATTGTTATCCACTATCGTCCAAGTTTATCTTTAGGTCTCTGTCTAATCGATGGATGTTATCATTTGAGGGTATATAATAATTTTACTTACTTACGCTCAAATTATAACTACAACGTTGTCTAGGGACCCGTTTGTGTCAGTTGGCAAAATATGTAATGACTAATGATAACAGTGTATTATCAAATTTACCAATTAAAAAAAAAAAAAAAAAACTAAGTACTTTTACAAAAACAAAAAAAAAATATATTAAAGAAAATATAAATAAAAAGATTGTTAATATAAATTATTATCTTTACAATATATATATTTTTAAGTAAAATAAGATCAAAATTTTGTTAAATAATAGCAATAATAAATATTATTATTGCTATTATTTAACATGATATTATTTTATTTTCTGTGATTAATATTTTAACTCACACACTGACTTATTATATGTTGTTTTTATTTTTAATTTTTTTGGGAAATCATATATATAATGTTTGTAAATATGTGAGCACCATGTACCTATCGCATTTATTAATTTTTCTGTTATTACTTCACTTTTCATTCTTTTTACCAATTGTGGTAAGTAATTTTGATGATTTTTTTTATATATATTTTTTTTTATACTAGGTACATAGTCTTCACCTATAAATATTAATTAATGTATACAAACTATTGTTAACATTTTAAAAGAGTAAGTATGGAGTTTCTTGCCCATTCTTCTCCATACATAACTACATTTTGGAAGGCGCAACTAGAATCAATTATCTATTCATGTAATTTTTGACGTTCAAAAGTGCATCTTCGTGCCTATTTGAAATAAATAATTTGACTTTGACTTTATTAAAATATTTAATTTTTCTTGATTTTTAAATTCTTTCTATAAATTAGAAAGAAAACACATCTTGTGCCTAGGATTTGAACTTCCAATATTATGCACGACAAGCGGTCTTGAAACCTCCGGACTACTTAGACGTTGCGTAAGTCCTCGTAAATGTTAAGCTTATTGTTGCTTGTCATTATATGCATTAATAAAAGTATTAACTTTTTATTGAATAAAAATAATATTTAAAACAGAAAATACTTATTTATTCACTAAAACAATACATTAATTGTAATAACATGTTTTTGCAAAATACAAAAACCTTCTTGGGCCTATCACGGATTTGAACGCACATGTCTTTTGGGGGGGTAAGGACTTAATGGAGCTTTGTGTACCATATCATTTTGTTATCATTGGAATGCATACATTTGCGAATATTCAAACTAAGACCTCTAGAAGTGACTTACTATTCAAGTATTCCGTTATCTACCGTCCAGGTACGTCCTACGTAACCTCGCCATAACTTTTTTCGCACAGCGATTCGAAAAGAACCGCCAGAGTAGTTATTGCTCTTTATTAAAATGCCTATCTAATGACATATGTTTGGTTGTTATTGGGCGTGAGGACCATTTTGTCCATCATCAGCCCCTGGTCACCATCTATCTATAACCAATTCCTTGAGACCATTCCAAGGAGCCGAAACACGATACCTCTGCTGGTTAAGGGAGTTGGATTTCAGGTGACGCTGCAGCAGCAGTTCAAGGCTACAATGTTCTTTTAATATCACTGAAGTAACGAAATACCAAATTTCAACCTAATTCGACCTGTGGAACATGCTCACATCAATTCATCAACCAGAAAAGAGCTGATTATCTTTAAACGGCTGAACCGATCCATTTCTCTTTCCTCCTTCTTCATCAGCCCCTGGTCACCATCTATCTGTCTATAACCTATTTATTGAGACCATTCCAAAGAGCCCAAACTCGATACCTCTGCTGTATGTTAAGGGAGTTGGATATCCTGCAAATTCCAGGTGAAGCTGCAGCAGCAGTTCAAGATTAGTATGTTAGTGGGTTAGTATTAGGTTGGCGAAAAAGTCTTTTCGCATTATAGTATGTATGAACTTGTAATAAAATCTCTTTGGCTATACTATTTGTATCTGGCTGGTTTTGGTATCATTGAAAGTTTAAATTTTAAAGAACATAATTCCAAATTCAAATTAGGAAAATGTGTGATTTTCATTTGTTTTTCGTATGATGAAATTCGATACATTTTAAAATGTTACTACAAAAAAGGTAAAAAGGCAACGGAAGCCGCGAAAAAAATTTGCAATCTTTATGGACCTAGTGCAGTGTACAACAAAGCGCGATAGATGGCGTTGTTCATTGAGGCCTCATTTCTGAATCGCGCTATGGTTGATATTTCTACAAGTAAGGTTGCTACACAATTGCTCATTATGATCACGTGATTCAAGCTTTTGAAGGTAATCGTCGAAATCCTTGCTTTTCTTGCGTTGTTGCATTGTGTTTTTTCTGATTTTATTGATTTGTATGTAAAAATATATTATTATTATTAAGTATTAACGTAAGTGTCTTCTGGCCTCAGTCTGTCTGTAGGTTATTAATCATTTAAGTAGGTTGAGTATATTGCTTGGCACCGACTCCAAAAAATTGTTAAATTTTATTATATGTTAATCGTAGGTTAGGTTAGGTTTATTAATATAGGTAGGTAGGTTATAGTATTATTTTTAAATTTTTAGTGCTTTTATTGCTTTTTATTTTAGTTTTTTCGGCGGTTTAATTTTTTTGTTAAAAAGTTTTTATTTCATAATTTTTTATGGCTATAATCTGCTAATTACTAAATGCTTGATTTTTGATTACTTTTAAAATATCTAAATACTTTACTTTAGTTATTATTTGTTGTATAATTTTAAAATACTTAAAAAAAATAGGCTTTATATACTAACATGGGTAGGCCTACAAAAAATGCTGCTCGAATGAGAAAATATATTTAGAAGAATCTAATAATGAGAAAAAAAAAAAAAGGTTGGAAGTAAATAGAAAGAAAATTAGATTAACACGTTCACAGGAGAGTTTAGATCAGCGCGTGGCAAGACTGTCGAAGATGAGAAGCTACATTAACGATAGATTATAGCAAGAAGGTAATAAGCAGCACGCTCGTCGTTTAGATCTCATAAAAGAGCGACTGTCAAATGAGAGTGAAGAGCAACGCGGTCATCGTTTAGGTCTGGTAAGAGAGCGACTTTCAAATGAAACTGAAGACGAACATTTGCTGCGTTTGGATGCTGCTCGTAACCGTTCTGCAATGGTACTTCACGAAACTCCCGAGGAGAGAACTAATCGTTTGAGCGCCATGCAACAAGAGGCTTGCGAGCGAAGAAACCACTGTAACGCAGAAAACTTTAAGAAAGCGGTTATTGTTTATGCTAACTTGCCGTGTTCAATATGCAAAAAAAGTTTGTATCCTCAGCAACGTACGAAATTACGTGAGGTTTTTATTTTTTTGTAATACACAAATTAGTATTAAAATCTGTGAGTGAACAATTAATCACCCCTATTTTCCCACCCTTAGGGTGGGATATTTATTTCCAATTTAATTTATATGGGATCCACTTTGAGGTATACCCTTTCTAATAAAAAAAGAATTATCAAAATCGGACGACTCTGTAAAAAGTTATACGTGATCATACATTTAAAAAAAATATACGCATCGACTTGATAACCTCCTCCGTTTTTTCGTCGGTTAAAATGATGTTTAATGCCTAATGACGTAAATGTTACGTCATGACCTTTAACCGCAAGTTACAACCTACACATGCCACCTATACCTTAGCAGGTGTTGAAATAAAGCGCGTGTCAACCACTAAAGATCTTGGCGAGACATTTGACTGCGGATTGACTTTCCATGCACACATGTCTGCCTTA
Source organism: Dryobota labecula (assembly GCA_947523025.1). Taxonomy (NCBI): domain Eukaryota; kingdom Metazoa; phylum Arthropoda; class Insecta; order Lepidoptera; family Noctuidae; genus Dryobota; species Dryobota labecula. The sequence goes on from OX383298.1 coordinate 112,720, forward strand.
GCTTCAGAATCTTAAGGACGCCTAGGTTTTGTCCTACGCAATGCCCGTGATTTCAATAATCCTATTGTCATCAAATTATTATTCAACTGTCTAGTTAGAAGTAAGTTAGAATTTGCTGCAGCCGTCTGGAATCCCCATGAATCCACATATGAATTATTGAATGAAAAGGTTCAGATAATCTTCCTGCGTTTTTTATGTAAGAAGGTTTACGGATATTATTCATTTATGTATCCTATTCTTTTCCTGCTGGGAATGTTAGGATATAATTCCCTTTCAGTGCGTAGAGCCAGAGATCAGATTCTAATAGTTATAAAAAATTTAAGGAGCATGGTTGTTGAGACGCCTTCACTCAACATCGCCGCGCGCCAGCGGCAGTGAACGAGAGACGCGGGGACAGCGGGGAATCAGCCGGCCGACGGCCGAGCGCGGCCCCCACGCAACACCGCCACGTCAGTCAGCTGTTGCTCGCCTTTATGCACGGCTGCGCTTGCGCGTTTTAAACCTCTCTTGTTTTCATATATTATATAACCGACCGTTGTTATTTAATTTCTTTTTATTCTTATTCATCATTATACTTGTTATATAGTCCGCTATCATTTCATTTTGCTCCACCACGACCTATCGTCGCGAACATTGGTCCTTCTACCGTTAACGTTTTGAACCGAACATAAAAACGGAAATTTTCAAAATTTAAATTCAACGGTTCGTCGGTTCGAGAACACAAAATCTTCATCTTCAAGCTCAAGTTCATCAAGAGGTCATCATTTTTCTACGTGTCATCACCTGCATTTGGTCATCGTGAACGTCGATACGGCAACAGCCGTCTTCATCGAGTTCAAGCCAACGGGCGGCGCAAGAAAAGATCGTCGAAACTTGAGGCAAGAAGACTTTGAAGGCAACTTTACGGCAACATTCGTCAACTGGCATCGGGAAGATTCCAGGGTCTACTCATTGGAGACACAGTCGTCAGCTCATCATCAGAGGTTAACAGCATAAAACCGTGAGAACGTTCCAATTCCTTTGTTCCAACATTTTACCTAATCATCTTGCTTAATTTCAACTTATTTAATAGTTACATTTCAATGAGTAATTTCGTCAATCCATTATCTTCAGCCTATCAACTTGTTTAAACAGTTTCCTTTGTTTTATACAGTACAGAGGTTTAAATAAGCCATTCATAACGGTAATTTTTATATGATGTTAATTTGATATTTTTATTCAATCACAGTTATTATATAGTACATTATAATTCATAATCATATTCATTGCAATTTCTGACTAATATATTTTGCATTATTCCATCTAATTGAATTGAATTTACCTTGATTTTTGTGTAAAGAAAACATTTATGTATTTATTTATTTTATTTTTAGGAAAACTTACAGCTAAACAGATACAGTATGAAATAGTTTAAGCAAAATAAGGTCAATTACATTGCATCATTCGCATAGCATTACTCAGCAGATTCGATCGGAAACGCCTAGCGCTTTTGAAATAGCAATTTCATGTCTTACTGCTTATAACTCACATGTCTACTTTGCAACTTATTGCTAATCGTTTATTTTAAGTAATTTTCACGTAACTTTATTTTTTTTTTCCTTTTTTTGCTTCCTTCTCTTTTTTACTGCAACTGCTAAACTTTCAGTGTCATGGCTGACATGAAAAGTTTTATTAAGAAGCGAGTTTCAATTAAAGCCAAGCTTACGCAGTTCAATTCTTATTTGAATATTTCTAAGTCTTGCGAAAAGTTGAGTGAGGTACAAGTCATCGAAATTGAATATCGGCTTAATATATTCGAAAGCTTATATGAGAAATATGATACATTAGAGGATGAATTGGAGGCGTTGGTGGATGACCCCAGCGAGCAATATGCGGAACGCGAAGATTTTGAAAAGCTGTACTACGGTTTGGTGGCTGCTGCACGCCAGCTGATCACCGGCGCAAGAAAGATTCTTCAGGGGGACTCCGCAAGCGAGGTGAATTCTTGTATTACTAGTATACACAAACACAATTCAATTCGTTTACCCAAAATTGACTTACCCAAGTTTTCAGGTAACTATCATGATTGGCTGGAGTTTAGAGATACATTTGTTTCTATAGTACACAGCAACACATCCCTGGATAAAATAAATAAGTTACACTCTACGTGCTTCCTTAGAGGGTAGTGCTTCTTTTGTTGTTGATAACCTTGACTTCAGGTCAGAAAACTACGACGCTGCCTGGAAGTTACTCTGTGAGAGGTATGACAACAAAAGATTGCTTGTCAACAATCATGTGCAAGCACTCTGTAACGTTCAGCCTATAGATAAAGAGTCAAGTAAGTCACTGCGTTACATAATTGACACATCAAATAAAAATCTTAGGGCTTTGGCAACTCTTGGTCAACCCGTTCAAAACGCCTTTGTCGATGTGCTTATCATTTACATAATGACCAGTAAGCTCGACCACGTTACAAATCGTCAGTGGGAAGAACACAGAAACACTTTTTCCGAACCACCTACATTATCTGCGTTCACTAGCTTCATCAGTAGCAGGGCAGACTTACTGGAGACACTTGAAGAGTCTAAGCCTATATCAACAGCTAAGAATAAACACACCACACCTGCGACCAAATCTAAGAGCAGTGCTGTGCTACCTGACAAGTCATTAAAACCATTGTCATATCCCAAGTGTCGTCAAGATCATTTTATTTTTGCATGCGAGCAATTTAAAAGCCACTATGTATAGGCTCGTATTAAAAAGGCTCAGAGTTCAAGTGTGTGCATCAATTGTCATCGTCCAGGTCATGATGTCTCCAAATGCAAATTAGGTAATTGTAAATATTGTCGTCAAAAACACAGCACTTTATTACACATTGATAGTGATAATGTTCTTCCTAGTGCACACAACACTGCATTATCACCTAGTCAATTGTTTACATCTCGAGTAATTTTGCTTTCTACAGCGCTCGTGAGGGTGACCGACGCTGACGGTATCCACCATACAACACGAGTCTTGCTGGACAGTGGATGTACAACAAATTTCATCTCGGAGGACTTTGTTCGTAAGCTACATGTTCCTACCTACATTACCAAGTCCAAGGTAACAGGTATAAATTATCATGTTTCTAGTTGTACTCAGGGGTGCTCAGTGTCATTAAAATCAATTGATGATAGTGAGTACGTACTGAACATTGACTGCCTCGTATTGCCGAAAGTATCAGCATCAGTTCCTAATACTTTTGTTGATACTAGCAATATTCGTATACCTACGAAAGTGCATCTTGCTGACCCCACTTATTATGTTCCGTCTTCAATCGACGTCCTTGTCGGTGCGGAAGTCTTTTGGGGTATCATAGGCACTGGCCGTATCGCATTAGGTACTCATATGCCAACTTTGCTCGAGTCAAAATTAAGTTGGCTCATTTCGGGTGCTTATCATCAATCTGATTCCTCTTCACATGTTTGTATGGACACTAACAACTTACAAGTAGATTTAGATCAGTTTTGGGAGTTGGATTCTGTGTCGTCTATACATCACATCAACACTCTGGTGAAGAGAGATCGTGTGAACAACATTTTATAGATACCACATATCGTAATTCTGATGGGCGATTTGTGGTAAGTATTTCCTTCAAAGAGTCACTGGACGTATTGGATGATTCATACATGATGGCTAAGCAGCGATTCCTATCTCTTGAACGTCGTTTGGGTAGAGAGCATAGAGCTGGGGCACATGTCTGAATCTACTAGGCGCCCACTCGACTCAACATGTTCAAATTATTTACCACATCATGGTGTTCTGAAGGAGTCAAAAACCACCACCAAATTAAGAGTAGTTTTTGACGCTTCCGCCAGAACTACATCAGGTAAGTCCTTTAACGATATACAGATGGTTGGCCCCCTATCCAGGATGATTTGTTGTCTATACCGGATGACTTTTTTTACCGTCTCGAAAAAAATTGGGTATACTAGGTGAACGGAGTAGAAGCCTATGGCATAGCAATTTTTTTTTTTTTTTTTTTTTTCAGAAATAAAACTAAAATAAAAGATAAAAATATTGAAATTTGGGTGCGTATGATTTAAATTTAAATATTATTTATCGTATTTATTTATTGAATTATGTTTTTTGTTAAATTTCTGTGTTTATTGTTATAGTATGATAAGTTTACTTCAAATGTGTGGTATTTATCCATAGATCAATTTCTTTCTAGGTTAAAGAAAAAATAATAAAAACTATGCCATAGGCTTCTACTCCGTTCACCTAGTATACCCAAATTTTTACGAGACGGTAAAAAAAGTCATCCGGTATTGCTTCGATTCCGTCAGCATAAAATTGTCATAAGCGCGGACGTTGAAAAAATGTATCGACAAACTCTTGTCAACGACAGTAATCGTCCTTTACAAAAAATCCTTGGAGGGCAGAACCAACACATACGTTAAAGGAGTACACACTTAATACCGTAACTTATGGCACGGCATCAGCACCATTTTTAGCTATCAGGTGTTTATTTCAACTGGCTGAAGGGTGTTCAGATTCTTCTGTTTTCGATAGCACGTGATTTCTACGTGGATGACTACTTGTCCGGTGGATCATCTGTTTCAGAAGCTTTAGAGAAAAATTTGCCGTGTTGACGATGCTCTTCGGTCAGCAAAGTACAATCTTCGGAAATGGCGTTCCAACTCCAGTCAGGTGCTGCAGTCGCTTAGCGGTGAACACGACGTTTTGGATGTTGTGGACCTGAGTGGCAACGAGCAATCGAAGACTCTGGGGCTCCTATGGAAGAGTTTAAGTGACACATTTTCTTTTTCTATTATTTAAATTCCACTGACAAGGCTACTAAACGTCATATCTTGTCAACCATAGCACAAATCTTTGATCCCATTGGCCTGGTCGTTCCATGCATAGTGGAAGCCAAAATTATCATGCAGCATCTATGGCTGGCCAAGTGTTCTTGGGACGAGTTTGTTCCCACGCATATTCAGAATGCCTGGAATGTTTTTCAAAATAGCCTGCACCTTTTAAACGAGTTCAAGATACCTCGGTGGGTGTTATGTGAATCTGCGTCCCGTCTACGGCTGCATATATTCACTGACGCGTCCGAAAAAGCGTATGGGGCGTGTGTTTATGTTCACAGTGTTTCGAGAGACGGCGAGGTTAACGTACATCTCCTTACCGCTAAAAGCAAGGTAGCTCCAATCAAATCCACAACCATACCGCGGCTCGAGCTGTGTGGTGCGTTGTTGGGTTCACGGTTGTACTCAAAGGTTCGTCAGTCACTTACATTACATTTTGATGAAGTCCATTGTTGGTGTGATTCAACCATCGTCTTGGGATGGTTATCTACTTCACCAAACCAGTTAAAGACGTTCATTCGTCATCGTGTTTCTGAAATTCAGGAAACTGTAGGAGGAGAGGCTTGGCACTATGTTCCGTCAGCTGAAAATCCCGCAGACCTCGCTTCGCGTGGACTTAGAACTGACAAGCTGTTGTCGTCTTCATTGTGGTGGTCAGGACCACAGTTCCTTAGCAAAGATATGTCTTCATGGCCCCAGTTCCCTGAATCAAATCAAAATAATTTTGGGTTACCGGAAACAGTCGCATCTTGTCATGTTTCTAATAACATTATTGAAAGTCCTATAACTGTGTTATTTTCAAAATTTTCAAATTTTAGCTCATTACAGCGTGTGACGGCATATGTCATGCGATTCATATTTAAATGTAATAAGAAATCAGTTGAGTCTGGTTCATTAACTTCTACTGAACTTAACAATTCTATAAACCTATTATTAAGACTTAGTCAAATGGAATCTTTCCCGGAAGAGTATCACTTACTTAAATCAGGTAAACAGTTACCAGCAAAGAACAAGCTATTATCTTTGTCACCGTTCTTTGATACTCTTTCTAATCTAATTCGTGTTGGAGGAAGATTAAACAACTTATTTTATGATTATAATATTAAGCATCCAATTCTATTATCTAGTTCGCATATATTTTGCATTCTCTTATTCAACATGTTTCATGTACGCCTTTTGCATGCTGGGCCACAGCTTTTATTAGTCACTGTTCGTCATCAATACTATCCTATTGGAGGTAGGAACTTGGCTAAAAAGATCACACATTAATGCGTATAATGTTGTAGAGTCAAGGCCAACACAATTCAGCCTATCATGGGCAATCTTCCAGAGCAGCGTCTACATTTAGAGTTTCCTTTTTTTGACACAGGGGTAGACTACGCCGGTCCCATCATGATAGCTGACCGGAAAGGTAGAGGATGTGGGCTCATTAAATGCTTCATTTGTGTGTTTGTGTGTCTAGCTACAAGAGCCATCCACCTCGAACTTGTGTCGGACCTTACGAAGGAAGCTTTCCTAGCTGCATTAAACCGCTTTATTGCTCGACGGGGAAAACCCCGTAACATCTTTTCCGACAACAGTACCACCTTTCTCGGTGCTTTCAATGAGTTGGCCAGGCTGCTTTCGCAAGACTTAAATCTCAACAACATCGACCGTGGCATAAACTTTTCAATCATACCTGCGTATACTCCACACGTCGGAGGCCTCTGGGAGTCTGCAGTTACATCCACCAAGCATCACTTACGACGCATTTTGGGTTTAACAAACCTTACCTTTGAGGAGATAGCTACTTGTTTAATTCAAGTTGAGGCTATTCTAAACTCAAGGCCCTTAACTCCACTGTCCAACGACCCTTCCGACATAACTCCTTTAACCCCGGCACACTTCCTTATTGGTCTTTCTCTAATTATGCTGCCTCATCCACAGATCCAGAACGCCACCGTCAACAGCCTACAAAGATTTCGCCGCATCGAATATTTGAAGGAACATTTCTGGGCTCGCTTCTCAAACGAATATGTTCTGTGGCTATAGGAGAGAACCAAATGGTGCCGGTCGTCTGGCGAGCTCAAGGAGGGAACATTGGTCATCATAAAGGACAAAAGCTTACCTCCTCTTATGTGGCTTCTAGGACGCATCACACATGTTCTCCCAGGCAGAGATAGCGTTGCGAGGGTCGCCGACATCCTTACAAGAAAGGGTGTCATCCAGCGCGCCATTAACACCATCTGCCCGCTGCCGGTTTCTACTGTTGAAGACTCTTCAATGGGGGGAGTATGTTGAGACGCCTTCACTCAACATCGCCGCGCGCTAGCGTCAGTGAACGAGGGACGCGGGGACAGAGGGGAATCAGCCGGCCGACGGCCGAGCGCGGACCCCCCCACAACACCGCCACGTCAGTCAGCTGTTGCTCGCCTATATGCACGGCTGCGCTTGCGCGTTTTAAACCTCTCTTGTTTTCATATATATAACCGACCGTTGTTATTTAATTTATTTTTAAGCTATTGCATAGCTTCTATCGCGGGCCTTGAGCGCGGGGACCGAATCCAGAAATTCCGTAACGAAAAACCTCACGCTCCCCACTCCGACAGGCACGGAGGTGTGGCTTGAAGGCCGTGCATCGTCTAACGTCGTTTCAGTTCGGCAGTCTTCGACACGGCGTTGTGTGCGTGCGATTAGACGTATTGTACGACTCTACGAAACTCTGTGGTGGATTTACCGCGCAACGCAACGCCATCTAGTAATCGCAGGTAGAACTAACTAAATAGAGGTGACATTGGCGTGGCTTGTGATTCGTAATCGAGACAAGCGTTGCTCTGTTGGTGGTCTCAGTTGTGTTTTGTTGTCGGTTTTATCCACTAGATGGCAGGCATCGTAATTCAAAAGTTTTTGAAAGGTTGTTGAGGTATGTGAGCAATTTATTTATAAATCAATAATTTTACTCGTGTTTATGATTCTCCTAGCTAGAATTAACATTAAACATTAACGTTCTTCATAGCTTATAAAAACCACTTTTAAACGGTTCTCCAAAGTTCTGGGCCGATTATGGATTGACTTTACTTTCTTATCGGTCACCACGCTCAAAAAGTGTAACTTGAATTAATATCAAAGAAAAAGAAATACTGCATAAATAAAATAAATAAATAATTATAATTGCATAAGTTGATACAAAATGCTATGCAATAGCTTTACCGCGGCAGTCCCCGAGTGCCACACGTCTTTTTTTTGTTCTTATTCATCATTATACTTGTTACACAGTCCGCTATCTTTTCATTTTGCTCCACCACGACCTATCGTCGCGAACAATGGTAGATTCCCCAAAGCTGCACAATACTTTGTGTACACTTTGTGTGCCTGACAACTACCTGCGTCATAGGCCTACTCGGCAACACCGACTGTTCGCCACATCCCATTGCCGCACTGTGTCGCGCGCGCAATCCCCGTTGTGTCGCATGCATGGTGCTTTAAACTCCTTAATGGAGACAGTCCCGGAATGTGACATCTTTAATGACAAACTCAGTGTGATCATGTCAAATTGTCTCATGTTCTGTGAAAGCTATGTTGTTAGGTAAATAAGTTGTATGTTTATTAGTTTTTCTTTTCTTTTCTTATAGTTATTGTTAAGTATGTTTGATCTCTGACTTGTTATTTGTTTTTGAATTATGGTAATTATGTAATATGTTTAGTTTTACCTGTTAATTACTGTAATTGGCGCAAGCCGTTGTAGTTAATTATAAATAAATAAATAAATGTTCTTTTAATATCATTGAAGTAAGAAGTAACGAAATACCAAATTTCAACTCAATCCGACCTGTGGAAGATGCTCACATCAATTCATCAACTAGAACAGAGCTGATATTCTTCAAACAGCTGAACTGATTTTCTTGAATCATAGCTAAGAACATCTCGATTAAGTCACCTTTAAAACAAAAAAGAAAAAACATTAAAATCGGTTTAGCCGTTTGCGAGCTACGATAACACAGACAGACACACAGATACACAGACAAACACGTTAAACTTATAACACCCCTCCGTTTCTGTCGGGGGTTAAAAATGTGCGAGATGGTTGGACCAGTGTGTCGTAACAAAGGCCGCTTTGCCGTCTATTAACCGTGTTTGGGTAGATTCTGTGTCTGACCATTTGCCACTTTTTGTTGAATGTAATTTGGGTAGGCTGATTTGTTAAAAGGATTCTGCCCTTACTTCGGCCAATAAAATCGTATGGGGGGAACAAACGGCAGATCAAATTGGGTTATATCATCGTCAGTGTCACACTCAGCTTCAGTAAATCGATTTTCCTGAAGTTTTTCACAGTGCTGCGACGGTTACTGTACAATGATGCCCATAGGACCTCGTTAAAAGATATGCTTGGCAGCATCTGACAGGATAGATACTAATATATCCTGTCAGATGCTGCCATTGTTTCTTATGAGTGCAGAGGAGGGGTGGATATATAGCAAGGTGGAATAAACATGTGACTGGTTAACACAGGGAAGCCAGACTGAATTTTTTTTTATGGGTTCAAGCTGGTAAGCCTAATAGGAGCCAAGTGTATTCCGATACGTGCGAGTGTAGAACAGCATTTAAGAGACAGCGTAAGTGGTGCCAGGATACTCAGGACCAGATAAGATAGACATCCTGCCCTCACGTCACACTGACAAAGATTTTAAGTTGTTTTGGAAGCAAACTGGGAAAATGAACGTTAGTCCTGGTTTTCCTGTGAGCGTGGATGGGGCAGTGATCACGACGTGATCGCTGATCTCTTTAAAGACCATTTAAAAAAAACCGGCCAAGTGCGTGTTGCACCACGCACAATTAAGGGTTCCGTGCTTGGAAAGATTTTATCCTAAGAACAAACTTAACATTGTAGTTGGTAAACATAATCTCTCATACATTCCAACTGCAAATGTTAGTTTGTACGCACACTATTGAGAGATATACTATGTTATTTTAAGACCATAGACTTCTTATTGATTTTCCTGTAATTTATAAGTATAGAACTATTTTCTGTATTTTAGGTTCAGTAGTTTCGGAGATAAGGGGGAATGGTCAATTTTCGTCTATTTTCACTTATAACTTTAAAACGATTTATGTTAAAATTATAAAAAATATATATATTTGGGACCCTCATAGTAAGCCCTTTCATTTGATATGTCTCATATCAAATGAAAGTATCACGTGACCGTACGTGAAAATATTATTGAGCAACAATGACTGATAAACGAAAAAAAAAAACAGAAAAAGAAATCATAAACAAAGAATATTCTCTCCAAAGAAACCTGAAAAATTCAGTAAATGTTGAATCTGTTCTAAAATCTGATAGACATTATCAGATTTTAAAACAGATTTTCTAGAAGCACAGTATAATCAAGTAAAAATATTTCGTCTCGGCGGTGATTTGATAATACTATATAAAACGCTCTTTTTAACCGACTTCAAAAAAAATTGGTTTGTCAATTCGACCGTATATAATTATATATATATATATTTATGTTTGTTCGCGGATAACTTCGTCGTTTATGAACCGATTTTGATGATTCTTTTTTTGTTGGAATGGAGATATCCCAAGAGTGGTAATATGATAAGTAAACCAGGATCTGATTATGGGATCCATGGGAACTGATGAAGAAGACCATAAATGGCCACCGGAACTCCTCAATGATAAGTATTTTACGGGTAGCGATAAGATATCTCGATTAAGATAGTTAAGCGACTATGAAGCAAATTTAAATAAATAATTCGAAGTCGGAAAGTATGCACCGAAACTCCGTAATAAAACAATGTATCCTAGCCGTGTTTGGGTTTATTGGAATTGTTATAGGTGCACTCGGGCTATAAATGGTTATTAACCGATTTTTATTAACTTCGCTTGGGTAGACTTCTTGAGTTAGCTTCGATAATACGTATTTAATCCACTTCGTATATCATGTGTCACTGTTGTTTGTGCGGTGTAGCAAGTAGTGGTAATCGAATTGTTGTGGGGTAGGTAACATTTTTAACAAAAAAAAAAGACTTCCAAAAAAAACACTACAAAGTGAAAAATTACTTTAATTTCGGAAGTCGGTGGCAAAAAACTAAAAAGTTTTTTTGGAAGCCGGTATTTTTTTTTTTTGTTAAATATGTTTTTATATTCCAAAATCCACGGGGGCGAAACCGCGAGCAGCATCTAGTATTGGTATATCTTGTTCCTTCACTCGCACCGATCGCATGAAAAAAGTGAGATAATTATCTACTAAGTACCTGTCAAGGACGTTATTCTCGCTACATAAATATAACATCCTACATAACAGATATAAATAAAAACAAAAATTATTGTTATGTTTATAGATTTGCCGACACAGTTGGTAATTAAAAAAAAAAGACTTCGATATTGATGAATTCAAACATCCATATTTCTCGTAAATAAATGTCGCACCTACCGCGCCATGCGTAACGGCAGGGCACTCGAGACTGTTGCGTACGGGTATTCACCGAGATTTCGAAGCGCGCCGTTTCGGCCGTTCTCTATGAAGACGTAATACTCTTTATGCTAGAAGCAAAAGAAATTGATAGAATTGAGGTATCAGGATCAGCTGTGTATAACCATACGAAATACCAAACCATACGAGGAAATTATTTTAGTAGGTAAACAACCAGTGTGGATATAATGTAGGTCAATAATTATAATATTATGATTGTTTGCAAAACAACACAAACACTCAATACAGTAGGCAAGTATGATATATTTGTATATCTTTATATTATTTTACAGATATTCGTCAAACCCGCAGATTTTTGAACATCGTACTGAGCTTTCTTCAACAAGCTCTTTCACTCCTTTGACCTCAGTTGATATGAATATAGAAAATTCAAGGTAGGTAGTACACCTTTCCAAAAAAACATACAGCCCTGTGATAGGCGGACGGACGGATGAACGGACAGATAGCGGAGCCTTATTAATAGGGTCCGCTACCTTTTTTTTTGTTATGTGTGTAAAATCCTCATGGATGTCCTTCACCCATCGTTTACTGACTAAAAACCACCCCGGTGTTCCATCTCACACCTACGCAGGGGGTTGCGGGAACATACGACCCGCGGTCGGCACTAGTCGGGGGTTGCGAAAGATCGCAACTCCCGACTAGTGCCGGCCGCGGGCCTCCTCAGGTCGGGGGGAGGAGTGAGGTGTTTGACTCCTCCCGCAATGTCTAAGAGGGGTGCGCGTGGAACACTACGCACCGCTACCTCAGATCCTGACGTATGGCGGGTGATGGACGTCCCCAGATCCGTCGCTCTTGGACCCATTTTTGGGCCAGAAGAGGGCGTTGTCCGCCCTCCGCCGACGCCCGGTGCGCCTGCTACGGGTCGGGTGAGAGAATGAGATCTATATCTCCCTTTCTGCTGCCTCTTTCTGTGAGATTACTATTTCGCAGAAGGATACCACCGCGCCCCTGGACTCCTCGCTGCCGACCATCGCATTCACTAGGGCCGGCAAGGACAGGTCACTGCCTACTCCTGAGATGAGGGTACGGCGCTAGTCTTCCCAAGCGGCTCACTCTGCCAGCGTATGCCGCGCCGTGTTCTCCCGGCAGTCGACGAAGTGGTGACACCGGACCCAGATCGGGGCCCTGTAAAGGGGCATCGATCGCACGATCCAGCCGCCTACAAGCGACGCTCGGGCCTCCAAATTGGGAAGCAGCGTTGACAGCACTCCAGCCGCGCTCAGCAACTTGGACGCCAGCCGCCGGAAGTGGGGGCCGAGATCCCATCAGCTGTCGACCACCAATCCCAGGTACTTCATGGTATGCTCGAACGCAATTCGAGCCCCCCCTACCACTATGTGTGATGTGGGCGGTGGCGCCCGCCGGGGATCATAAAATATCATAGTCCCCGACTTGTTGAGGGCCATCTCCAGGCCTAGGCGCCATATGCGGCTCACCACCGCCACCAGCGCCAACCGACGAACCAACCAACGTCGCTAGCAACGCTGCCTCCCTACGAACTCCCCCGGACCGTGACCAGAGTGTCGTCCGCGTAGCACGTTAGGTCTACGCCCGGTTGGAGATCGCCGCTCAGTACCCAGTCGTACCCGATGTTCCACAGGAGCGGGCCGACGACCGAGCCCGGGTTTGCTACCTTTTTTTTTGTCGGTGAGAAAATCCTCATGGATGTCCTCCGCCCTGGGCCGGGAAGAGGGGTCTGTCCAACTCTAACTGACTAAATTCATCCCGGTGTTCCCTCGCATACTTGAGTCAGGGGGCTGCGGGTGCGAATGTGTCTTCCGCTGCCCCGGGCTTGTGACGGCCTGCGCGCTGCGGTCCCGAACACTACGCGCTACCATCTCGGGTCTTGGTTTGGGGTCCGCTTCCTAACCTCACCTCCTCACCTCATAAAAATGAAGTCTAAATCTATTTATACTACAAATAAATTCAACTAACAATATTGTCGGCTCCGTTGGCACCCTTTGAGTAAGGAATTCTTAAAAGTTGCCAATGGCAATATTGCTGGCAAATAAGAAATTCACCGGCAATATTGATGCTGGGAATATTGCCGGCAGTGGCAATATTGCCACCGGCACGTCACTATACCCAAAGTCTCTAATTCAGATAATTTATGTAAACAAAGTAATGTCAAGAAATGTCACTGTCAAAATGATAGGACAGTGGTGCAAAACATTTTATCATATTCTTTTTTGTAAATATTCATCGCTAAAATTAAAGTGAATTAATTATAAGAATTATGCAAACAAAATACCGTTGCCAAACAATTTATTGTGTAGTACATATGTCGGAGACACGGCCTATGATCGTCAGAATCAGCCCTTTTCAGTCCACTGCTAGACGTAGGCCTCCCAAAATCGATTTCCACTCGAAAGAGTTTACAGCCGTTTTCATCCAAAATGTGGCTAGATATGCTACATGCAATATGAATCTATGAATGAGAGTTGTAATATGTTGTTGAAGATGTAAAAAATGTGAAAAGGTTTGGTCCTCCTGCATTGTTACCACTATCATAAAATATTTTATACCAGAAAATCTCCTTTTTTTAATAACTTTGTTTAAAACCGAAAATCTATAAAAATAATTACGGTATGATTATTTATTAATTATTATTTCTTAAATTCAGTACTTAAAAGGAAATGGCACCTTTTTTTTCGCCATTTTATGTGAATTACCATTACAAAGATATTTTTTTGATATGTTATCCCCTTTGTTTACATAAATTATCTGAATTTGAGACTTTGGGTATAGATTCCCGATAAGCTGAAGAGATTATCGGGAATCTATACCCAAAGTCTCAAATTACGACGATACCAAATTACTAAGTACCAAGTACCAAATAAGACTACAAAAGTATTTGTGCTCTTATTTTCGGGCCGTTTTTGAAGAAAAACGGCCCGAAAAATAAGAGCACAAATACTTTTGTGGTCTTATTTCAAATTGATATCGTCCAAACATAGTCAACGTTAAGACGTCAAAATTCCGCAGTGCGCGTTCAAAAATTGTGTAAATAACCACCGTAACATCAAGATTTTGGAAGGAATATTTTTTCTTCGGTAAGTTTATATCATTATGTATGTGTTTTTCATAAAATAATAACAATTAAATAGTAAATTATATATCATTTAGCAAATATTATGATTGTTTGGCCAATGTCTGCGACAACGCGCCAACTATTGTAACAAACATCGACTGTTCTGGAACAGGGAAATGCATGGAGTAGTATTGTTATTTTATATGTTACTTTTGTTTGTAGATTTCCTAGCGACCCATTTCGCAATGCAGAATGGGTATCTATTGTCGCGAAAGAAAGAGGGGAAGAAATATTTAAACCTTGAAAAAGTTCTAAGTAACAAATTGTTGAATTTTTAATTCAACAATTTGTTCAATTCATTTTGATAAATTGGACATAACTGAATTGATCAAGATTACAACCTGACACGGACCTGCAAATTGCATAAAACGCAAGAAAAATTGAATTTCGCGGGCTACCACATCGCATCCCCCTTATTAAAATAACTATTGTACCAATTTAGTCCTACTACCTACTTTTTTAAATTGATCTAAAATACTTGCTACCTTAAAAAAGAGCCTTCGCTTAAAAAAAAAATATTATCGTGCAACTCTACGTCTTTCAATGATTACTGTGTTCTGAGCATTGAAATGTAATACCAAGAACTACGTCTAGTTCCAAAATAGAGTAAGCGTAGAGTTTCGAATCCATTAACCAACACCCTTTCTCTTTTTAGTTTTTGAAAAAAATATCAGTAACCAAGTCATATCATCTTTAAACTTATTTTCAAACTATTGTCAATATCCACCCACATGAATCAGACATTTTTATTTTCAATTTTATTTCAGGAATGCTGCTTTTGACTCGAATGAACCATTCGTGGTAGAAATAAAAACTAGGCTTGATGAATTCCCTCTCAATTGACCTCTCAAACAGACGATGCGAAAATCACACAAATTAGACAACCTAAGATACGGGACCCCGGAGCTATTTACCTCCACTCAAGTTACTCCCCGGAATAAACCGGGACAATCCATACAAAGGATACAACAACCACGCAACTAGGATGGTATCAGCAGGTAAATTTGATGTACCTAGAATAAGGAATTATTTTGGCAACCGAACGCTTGATAAAAGAGTACCATACCTTCTCAACCAGTTGCCTACTGAAGTAAGAAGTCAGGAAACAAAAGGTAAATTTGCCAAGTTACTTAAACAGTTCTTATTCCAGATTTTATAAGGGATGTTTTTTCCCATACATATAGGTTATAATATAATATTATTGTAAGTATCATAAGTGCAATAAGTCAAAATTAAGTATCCGCATTAATAAACATTATTAGATAAAACTATTTGTTCTGTTCCCACAGACAAACCGTGAAAACGGTTTTGCGGGGCATAGTTTTTATTTAAGGATTTCTGTAAGTTTGTTAATAAATACTTAATAAAAAAAAAAGGTCGACCATTGCGGAAAAGAGCAAGATCTGCATTATAAGTAGCAACCGATCGAATAAAATATTACCAATTGCTGAAAATACTTTTCCATGCTACCAAGACCCATTAACCAAGAGCAAATGCAAAATGAAACTTAACTCCTGGTTAAAATCACAAAGTTACGATGAAACAGAGAAAATCGTGGAAGTGTAAAATACACGTCACTCCCTTACACACCCCAACAAAACCACACGCAACACACTTGCCACAAACACCACAAGCACCCCCAGCACATCTCATTAACACTTACCCACACACTCATTCACTCTACACTCACCACATTAACTAAACGTCAAAATTCATCCCAAATCAAATTATACTATGTCCTGTACTGTTTATTTTTAACTTATTTTTTGTTTTTATTATTAGTTATCTAAATTAACTTAATTACCTATTTTGTATGGAACGTCATTCCATTCTGTATCTGGAGAGGGGTGTTGATAGCTGCGCCACAGTTTATACTTTTGCGGCTATCATCGTTCTACTTGTTGTACTTGTCTTGTGTTATTGTTCCGTAATAAACTTTTTATTATTTATTTATTTATTTATGTCATTTTCTTTTACCAAATGGTGGCATCAAAAACCTACTAAGTAACATTAACACTAAACTGTCTGGCTATACAATGAAGGACAATTGCATAATATTTATTGGTGAAGATGACTTCCAGAAAACGAATAATTACTTTGAATTAATAACGATCATACGTGAAAGTTTATCAGTTATAAAGCACACAAACGTAATATTATGTTTACATAATTATAAATATGGTTATTTTTACGGAATGTATAATTTTAGAATATAAATGTTTAATAATCTATTATTTCAGGACATACAAATTGACAATTATGCTACATTATTTGACTCTAATTTAGACTTACTATGGGATTATTCGATGTTTCAAAGAAGGAGTGGTCGTGTTAACAATTATGCCGTTTCAAATATTTTTTCTAACCTTAAAGATTATATTTCAACTGATTGTAATTTAAATATTCAAAAACCTGCGAACGAGCCGGCGACGGAAAAATATCTTTTGTATTGCGACTCACCTCTTGCCTTTACTTCATGTACTACTGAAGTCCTCAACCAAGATTTAAGAACGAAGATTTCACGAAGATTTTCGTGTATAATGAATTGTGTATATTGCATCAAAACATTAATGGACTGTTACCCAAGGCTGATGTAATGACAGAACATTTAGATACGCTCGCAAGGAATGGGAAATGTGTTAATGTTCTATGCTTTACAGAACACAATATGAAACAAGGTGACCTTGATCTTTTGAATATACCAAATTTTATCTTGGCTGCAAGCTTCACTAGACTAAAGCGAAATGGTAGCTCTAGCATATTAATTAATAACCACATTAATTTCAAAGAAATAGATTCTGTTAAAAAGCTAAAAATTCCCAATGTGATTGAATGCTGTGCAGTGGAATTAACTGACGATAACGTTATAATTTTGTGTATTTACCGAGTTCCCAATCCAACTAAGGTACATCTTTTCTTTGATAATTTATCGAACATATTGCAACAGTTTTGTTATAAAAGTAACCAAAAAATAATAATCTGCGGTGACTTTAATATTGATGTTCTTCAGAAGACCAAAAATTCTACACTGTTTAAGCAACTTTTGAAGGAATTTAATCTGAAACTAGAAATAAATGAACCTACGCGTCCTAGTAGTGGTACATGTCTAGATAATTTTCTCCACAACATAAGAGGCTGCAAAAGTGAGATTATGGAGCTGGGCGTGTTGGACCACACAGCCCAACTTATAAAGTTCCCGGTACAACAAAAGTGTATTTTACCTTATTATTATATATATAAACGGGATTATGGCAAGGACAATATTAACCTTTTTAGGAAATATATCGCCAGTCTCAGTTTCTCTGAAGTTTATGAATCTGATGACGTAAACAAATGCTTTAATTCATTTTTTGAACTATTCAAATTAATATACGATCTCTGTTTCCCAGTTGTCAGACACAAAACTTCTACAGTTACTAAACCAAAATGGATCACACGTGGAGTTAAGCGTTGTAGTAGGACTAGACGATCTTTATTGTGGAAATATAGACTGACTCGAGATAGTGACTCAAAAATGGCATTCAAGACTTTCTCGAAGAGATATCAAAGAGTTATCAAACTAACACAGAAAGCACAGAATTCATATATTATTGGAACAAGCACCAACAAATCGAAGGCAACTTGGAAAGTTATTAAATCTATAAAACCTAACATTCCTAAAAGTAATATAAATGTGATTAATGTAATGGCAAATATATAATAGAACCCAAAGAAATAGCACAACAATTTAATGACAATTTTGTGTCCTCTGTTCAACCGAATGCTGATTACTCAAAGTCAAATGTTTTTAACACGCCAGGATCATACAAATCCATGTTTATGCCACCAACCGTACCAAAAGACATAATTACAATAATAAATAATCTTAAAAACACTAACAGTACAGGCTATGATGATATTAACACCGGAGTAGTCAAATCAGTTGCTCTTATAATAGCGCCCATATTAAGTGACATAATAAATAAAAGTATTCAGAAAGGCACTTTTCCTGATAAGCTAAAGATTTCAATAATAAAGCCATTATACAAAAAGGACGATAAAACAAACGTTACCAATTACAGGCCAGTTGCACAGATACCAATTTTTTCAAAAATTATTGTGAAGGTTTTATATAACAACTATTTAGAAAAACTAAATATTTTTTGCAAGGAACAAATGGGCTTTAAAAAGAATAGAACCATTAGTGTGGCTATTTATAACTTTTTAGAAAAAAATCATCATAATATGGATAACAGAAAACCAGTGATGGCGATGTTTATGGATATGACTAGAGCGTTTGACTTTGTAGAGCATAAAACACTATTAACTAAGCTCGAAAGATATGGTATCAGAGGCAACGTGCTTAATCTGATAAAATCTTATTTGGAGAAAAGAAGTTGTGACTGTCTGTCACGTACTCCAATATAATAACAAAATATTATATTTATTTTAAAACCTGCACGTGGTTCGGGCCACTTAAGAGCACATAAATCCTCTATTCAATGGGAAACAAACTCCTAAGGACACAATTCGAATACAATAACTCAATAAATTCTAAAGAAACTAATAAAATATCCTATTCCCTAAAATTGTAAAACAATATGACTCTTCCGCAAATTCTAAGAACCATTGGAATAATGGCCACATCTGGCTAGCGTATGTTGGGCCGAGGCAGCTCAAATTGACCCTTAAAACAATTGAGATCTTTTACAAAAGCGGCAATAAATATCCGAAAGCATGGGAACGCGTGAAAGGCCCGCGCTCGCGTCGTGTTTTTAGGGAATTTGGAAGTTTGAAGTTTTAAGTCAGGGACAGTCGGTTCTGGACCACGAGAGGAGAGAGTCCTAGTTTAGGCTAGTTAAATTAGGAGCCTTGGTGAATACCAAGAGATGTCCAAGTGGGTTGTCGCAAGATAGCGAGTTTTAGATATAACGTACAGTTAGCTTTCGATCGTGAAACGATGCGAAGTCCTAGGTTCGACTAATTTAGTATTTAAGGCAGTGTGAGGAACGTGTCGGAGAGTGTACTGGTAATTCATGCAGTGGCTTTGTAAGAGATTTGTAATCTAATTCTATCTAAGGAATTATATGGTAAGTGTCAACTTTAATTAACTTTTATATTTAGTAGTAGTGTATACATAGTAGTTACGGATTTCTCCGTTATAATTGTTCTTGCAGGCTAATTTGTGTGGTGATTTATAGGTCACAGTTAGGCGATATCGCTGACGAGTTATTAATTATTATTTATTCCAGTATGGTGAAATAGCATCGTATTTTATATTTAACGCTATTTGTTTCTAGTATTATGTGTCTATCTCCTAATCCGTACCTTAGCAGATATTGTCATTTCCGTTTGGTTTTAGGGAGACGGGGAAAGCCTTCCGCTAAACTTGACATTGAGCAGTAATGCTCTGACTTTTATATACCTGTTAACTAAATCCAATCTGTTCTTATGTGACACACTAAATAATTTATTAATTTTGATTATTGTTGTATTAATGAATTAGTGACATTATTTTTCTATTTTTTTATTATTTTTACTTTATTTAATTTTATATTTGTTTTTGTGACTGTACCGACTTTTAATTTTCTAAAATGTATTTGTTAAACCTTTTATATTTTGTATGTCTTTTGGCGGGACACAGCTCGGATCTTATGTATTTATAGCACCTTCTGTATGTACCCTGTGTTCACGAAATAAATGAATTTGAAAAAAATTGAATTTGAGAAAGGCTGAATTTGCTTAAACAATTAGATGTGTGCTTTGGGTGAAGCACAGTTGTAGTTTTTCTGGGTTGGTACGGAACCCTCGGTGCGCGAGTTCGACTCGCTCCTTGACCGGTTTTTTTCAACCACTGTCGAGAGTAGACGTGTTCATTGGCTAATTTCCTACAACCGAAAAGTATCTAATTAATAAAATTGTATTATATACACAACTAGCTGACCCGACAGACTTCGTTCTGTCAAAAGCTATAGTATAAACTACACTACTCTACCCTACCGTACCCTACTCTACCTACCCTACCTACCTACCTACCTACCTACCTAACTACCTACCCTACCCTACCCTACCCTACCCTACCTACCTACCTACCTACCTACCTACCTACCTACCCTACCCTACCCTACCCTACCCTACCTACCTACCCTACCCTACCCTACCCTATCTACCTACCTACCAACCCTACCCTACTCTGCCCTACCCTAATTTTTCGTAAAAACAATTAAAAAAAAAAAAAAAAAAACGTTGCTATAAACCTCACGGAGCCCGAGACCTTTCCAACGAATGCAAAACCGTGGAAATCGGTTCGTGCGTTCTGGAGTTATAGCGTCAGGAAGGAAAACCCGACTTATTTTTATATAGTAGATATCACACACATTTACAGCACCTACACCGCACAGATACACACCCGCACACACTTTTCTGTGTACTTCGTAATTGGCGTAATGTTTAGAATAATAATGATGTTATACTTACTGTCAGCTGTGAAGCTACCTTATAAATAAATAAATTACAAATTAGAGTCCACAATCATAAAGTCATACAATTTATGTCTTAAATATAATCATATCCATGATAAGAATGCTTGGAAACATACTGGTGCTGCTCCATAGGACAATGTAGAATTTAGACAAAATCAAACAGGTTGCTAATTTAATTGTATAATTTATAATTTTTAAGACATTAATTTTATGATAAGTTTAACTAGAACACTGACTTTTTATTTGTATTTTTTTTTTGTAAAATCATCTTCTCTAACAATATTTGTAAATATGTGACCACCATGTATCTAACACATTGTGACGGCATCTATCAATCAATCAATTATTTATTTTGTTAAACATAGGTATGGTTACAGACAATATATTGTCTAAAATATGTGCACTATGTTTTGCCAATTTATGGCGTACAAAATTAACATAAACAAGCAATTACAATTAAGGTGACATGTCAATAGATTACAAAAACAAAAAAACACTACAACGCCACGTATGCGAACTATGCATCAAAGACCTGACGTCATACAAATCCTGCATCGAGCAGAGTTTACCGCTCGACTAGCCTATATACAACATCCCGAAATCAACCGTCGGGCAGTTGCCCACCAGACACTATACCCGTCTGGTCGGAGGATCCTCCCTTTTCCATAGACTATGAGTGAACTTTACACCCTGTTTCTCATACCTCTATAATAATAATAAATTAATAAATATAATTCATTTATCCGTCATTGCTTAATTTTTTATTGTTATTACCTGTTGTCGTATAGTAATTTTATTCTGGGTACATCGTCTTCACATGTAATGATATAATTGATGTATACAAAGTAATGTAAAATAGACTCAAACTCAAAGAATTTATTTGAAATAAATGCTTTGAGTTTGAGTTTGAGACTGTTTAAAAGAGTAACGGTGGAGTTTCTTGCCCATTCGTCTCCATGAGAAACTACCTTTTGAAAGGCGCAACTAGAATCAGTTTTATTTCCGTGTAAATTTTGACGTTCAAAAGTGCCATATATGTGCCTATTTGAAATAAATGCTTTGACTTTGGCACGCCGCCGCCGGCGCCGCGCCCGTATTCTCGTGTGCTATGTGAGTGCTACGCTCGCTACGGCCGCTACGACGTGTCTACAAGGAACTACGAGGGCAACTAAAAAGAAAAAAAAACAAAAAAAAAAAAAAGACCGATCGTCGCGGTCATTTGACTCTGGTCGGGTAGGCGATCGCAGCTCGAATTGCTTTCTATTAGGACACCGTCTACGCCACTCATTTGTTCGGACAACTGACAATTCTGTTAGTACAGGTCTCACAGATTAGTTTTTAAGAATAGAACGAGCAAGTTAAATTGAAGCACATCTTCATAGCCTTTGAGGGGGCTGTAATTTAATATGTTCGTAGTCATTGCATAGATGAGGCGCCCTGCGTGACGTCACACCGTGGTCTGCTGTGACGAGAATACCCCGCTGTATGTTTTAGTTACTGTTTGAGATAACTGCACGGGCATAAAATAGAGTCTAGTAACACAATGTGAGTAAACATAGACACGTTCGTTATATTTTTGCAAGCGTCGGTGTACCATGAAGACTGGTTTCAGTTTTCCTTTCGACTCGTGGTGGCGGCGGTGGATAACGATCACACGAAGGGTATCGGGAACTAATTTGTTGTAGATTCGAGCTAAGCCACGCGGGCATACTCGAGAACGCGTGGAGAAACTCGCATGACCGGAGCGCAACATAATTAAAGGCTCATAACAAACAGCTCCCGGGTGCAGGGCGCGCCTGATGAACACGCGATCGATCCGCGCCCCCACACCGCCCGCGCTCCCCCCGCCCGCTCCCGCCGTGCCTTACGTCACTCGCTCAAAGAAACGTGACGGCATCCGAGATGAGCGTGAGATGAGACGCACCACTATACAGGCAATGATCTATACATATAAAATTCAAATTCCTGACTGACTGACTGATATATCAACGCACAGCCCAAACCGCTGGGTTTAGATTTTACCAATTTGGCACGTAGGTTCCTTATGAGGTCTAGGGGTACACTAAGAAAGGATTTTTGGAAATTCCACCCCTTAAGGGGTAAAACAGGGGATGGAAGTTTATATGAAAGCCCGTCAGTTTTGAAGTTAGGATCATCAAATTTTGTGTTTAGGCTCAGCGTTTTTGATAATTCCACCCCCAAAGGTCAAAAAGTGGGATGAAATTGAAAAGCCCTTAATTCTCGAAGAAAAATCACAAAATTTACTATCTAGGCTTATGGCTGGAAGCTAACGCAATGGTGTTGTTAGAATTCCAACTACTAAGGGGTGAAAAGGGGGATGAAGTTTTGTATTGAAGTGTTCATTCGCTAAATTTTGTATTCAAGTAAAAATAATATAAGTACACGTGTACTGTTTCTAACTTTACAGTATTTTACATGGAGCGACTGCCTATCTGTCCTCAACGCAGTTACTGGGTAATACGATACACCTTAGTAAGAATGGTTCTCAGACTTTCGGGCTTCTGACTTCCCGTAACGACTGTTAAAGATCCACGAATGACAGCCGTGACCAACAGCTTAATGTGCTTAAATCGACCTGTGCGTTTGTTATTATTTAGCCACGGGCCCCTCCCCCGGAGAACCCCCCCATCCCCTTCTCCGGGAGAATCGATATAGATATAGAGTAAGATAGTTAGATGAGGTTAGATTAGATTAGGATATAGAGTAGAAGACGTCAGCTAAGAAAGGATTTTTGAAAATTCTACCATTAAGGGGGTATAAAGGGGGGATTTCCTTTGTTTGAAAAATCTTATTCCTTGAGTTTATAAACTTGATACTTGGCACGAATGCTTATCTAATTAAAGAATAAAGTTTGTTTATTTCAGTTTTTATAAACTACACCATAAAGGGGGATTGGGGGTCAAAGTTTGTCTGGAAAAAGGATTACGATTATATAGGGTTTTTGAGAATTGATCCCAAACAGAGGAAAGAGGGGTAATTAAGTTTTTAGGGGAGAATTTTACTGCGTGCATTGAATAACTCAAAAGTTTTTATTTTTAAGTTTTTGAATTACTCAAAAGTATTTTTAATCTCGGTCATAGGGTGCTTTCAATCCCGGTAGTACGTTCCCATTGGATGTTTACCGACATCCACGCGGCGAAGCCGCGGGCAAAAGCTAGTAAAATATATAAACTATACAGGTACTTATCGCGACGACTACTGACATGTGCATGACCGCCTCGTAGACTATAATAAGTGCAGTAGCATGGAGGCCTTATTTACAAGACATACACGGGGTAGCCCGGTTAGGCAGCCCTAGCTTGACCTGAGAGAAGCCATCCGCACTGGGCCACCAAGGCGAGCCGCGTGCAGCCTACGGCTCGTGGCTCTCTAGTTCATTTAGGTGTGCGTGAGTGAGCTGAGCGCATGTTCGGAGTGATCCTTCTGCGGGCGTGTGCTGCGCGTGTGGCAGTGGCGATAGTGTGGTGGCGCCGTGGCTGTGAGCCGTGTGTCATGATTGCATAGCAACACATCGAGGCGCACGGCGCATGGTGCGCGCCACACGCCACATTCCTACCAATCTTACCTTAAGAATTACGATTAATCCGCACGGTTCGCGCCCTGTTCAGGCAATCTATTTTGTAGTCTTTTAAAATGCTCCGATACAAATAGACATGGTATCATGGTCTATAATCATTCTCAACATATTTGATAACCATGCGCAAATAAGCTAAACTCTTGCTCTTGATAATTATCAAGAACGACGCTAAATCAGCAATTCACTATCTAGCGTTTCAGATCACGAATCAGCACAATCAATAACGGTTAGCTTAGAAACAGATTTTCAAGTTAAGACATTCGTAGCTTTTGGTTTAAAAATGTAAGAGAGCTCAGTGACGAACATCTAATTAAATTTATTAACTGCATCTCAAGTTTATCTTTTTCCGAAGTTTACGAAGTTCAAACAACAAATGACGCCTTCGATAGACTGCACGATATAATTACCCTTTTCTACAATCTGTTTTCCTATATAATAGTTAAAGTAAAAAATACTTGTAAACAAGTGAAAAGTAGAGGTCTAACCAAGGGTATAAAAAAATGTTGCATTAAAAAGCGAACATTACACTGGTAAACAAAATGTAACTTTTTTTTTGTTTTATGAAATTTCTAAACTGTTTCTTAGTAATTTGAGTGCACTGATTTCATATCTACCCTCAGTTTTTTTCCAGCAGCTCTAGTTTTTGTGATACAGGTACTTCTAAAAAAAAAACGATCTCTAGGCTAATTAATTTAGAAATTTATTAAAAAGTATTTTTTTTAAGATAAATTAGTGTAATACAGTTGTACCTAGTTAGTAAGTAGTATATTCAGTGATTATACAGTGTTTTTTGTCGCGATAACTTCGCACAAAAAGGATTTTAAACCGGCTGTCAACTCGACCAAACCAACGGTGACGGATTTCAAATACATATCTTCAATCCCGGGGAGTATTTTGTTTTATTTATGTTATTATGCATAATATTTACAGACCTAACCTACCTTTCTAAGTAAAGCAGCAGAAAGCGCGGGTGAGGAATTTAAAGTTTCTGTAGTTTTAAGGGGAATATTACCAAAAAAGTTTTCAAATTCCTGAGCTATTTCTACATCGGAGTTGATGGGGCCATGTGCAGTCTCTAAATTAAATTCAGTATTTCGCTGTTTTTTCCTACCTGTTTCATTATTTATTATTTGCCAAGTAGTTTTTATTTTATCATCAGCTGATTTTATTTTATTGCTAATATAAAGAGCTTTAGCTATTTTGCATACATTTTTAAATGTTTTTGAATATTTTGCAACATATTTATGAAAGCTAGTATTATTCATATGTTGCTTTAGGCCATAAAGTTCAAATAGTTTTTCCCTGCTTTTACTAATACCTGGAGTTGCCCAATCACTAAATAAGAACTTTGTATAAATACTTTTAGTCTTTAGTGGAAATGTGTCATTAAATTGCGTATTTAATAGTGAAAAAAACTCGGCGTAGAACTCATTTGGGTCACATACATTATTAAAACTCTGAAGACATAATTTACTGGCCAAATAATTATTTAATTTTTCTAAATTTTTACATGTAATTGGCCTAAACCTTAATTGAATTTTTTGTAAAGGCATGTAAGAGCAAAATGTTATTGTTTGTCCACTGTGATCAGATGGCAACTTATTTACGATTTGTTTGTGTAAGTAATCACAATTACAAAATATATTATCTATACAAGTGGCAGAAGAAGCTGTCACTCGGGTTGGTTCAATAAAAACATTTGATAAATCAAATGACCTAAATAATATAATATAATAATATAATATTCTAATGACTTAACAATCTGACACTATTCAAGTTATTTTCTAATAAATTAATATTAAAATCACCACATACGATTATTGATTTACTACTAATACTAAGTTTCATTAACACATCTTCCATTACAGAATCGAACATAACAAGATTCTGGTAACTTGGAGGTCTGTATACGCATACTATAACATGCTTATCGAGCTCAACACAGGACAATTCAATTGTGTGTTCAACAGACAGTTCAATGATGTCTTTTCGTTCTTTAGATTTAATCGATTTTTAATCAATATTAATGATCCGCCGTGTATCATACGTTTTCGGCTGAAATGGCTGACTATGCAATAATTTCCATAGTTAATTGACATTACTTGATGATCTTTCAGCCAATGTTCTGTTAAACAGATGACATCAAACTTAGTTTTTTCCAAAAATAATTCAATTTCCAGTAATTTGGAAGAGCAACCTTGGATATTTTGATTAAATAATTTTAAAGTATGTTGCTCTCCCTTTGTTTTTTTATTTTTAAGTGTTACATGGCCAGAAGATACCTTTTTATTATTCACTAATAATAATTGGTTATTTGAAGGAGTAACTTCTGTTGTCTTACTAACTAGTTTAAAGAATTATCCGGAGTGACCTCCACAACTACAAGTGAAGAATCTATAATGCCCGTATGAGTTCCAGCAGGTAGAGAATATTCTATCTGACTGGTAGTGGCCTCCAATGATGTTGGTATTATAGGTGGATCCTCCTTCGTACAACATGATGATACATAATTAATCACTATGTTGTTAGTATAACTAGACAACACAGACTCGTCTCTAATACTACAATCTGTTATATTAGCTATAACCTCATTCATATTATATGCTATCAACATAGCAATCATATGTCAACATTCCCAAGACAGAGATAAAGTTCTCTGAGTTAACTTAAATCCACTAACAAACTTGTTAGTGTCAAAATACAATAATTTGTCACTATGACAACACGTCAGCCTGTGAATAGTATTATTCAACTTATAAATATAATTATTTTCAGCATCAGATAAAGAATTAGAGTAGGGAAAAGCACACAATATCAGCTTTCCTACATTTAACTTTAATAAGGTGTCTACACCACCCACTATGTCCTTTCTGGTAATACCAGTACTATTACCTAATAACAAAACCATTGTAGAATAATTATTTAGGTTTGTGGTTGCAATTCTTTTAATCATTTGCTTAAAACTTATGTTATGATAAAAATTATTGGTAAAACTATGGCTAAGGTAATTATTTTATATTTTTCCAAAGCCTAACCTAATTTGTCACAAAAAAAATTCAAGTTCATATTCATGTTCGCAATTGGACGAAATATTTGACATTTATTTTGTACTTGCAACATAATCTGGCTGTAGAATTCGATTAATCGACTAATACTTGACCGGTTGACGTTTTAGCGGGAACACCACTAAACGAACGAAAAAAATAGAAAACAAAATACGTCTGTACTGTGTGGTCATGTGGCGGTGTGGCGCGATGATTATTGTAAACATTCATCAGGGTTATACGTGCGTAAAGTAATGGATTCAATGAGAAAACGGTTTAATCTTAGAAGAATCTTATACAGAATTACTGAGAAATAAGTGTAAATTTCGTATTGAGTGTTAGTTTATAAAAAAGTGATAAATATGTGAGTGAAAAAGTAACGAAAGTTTTGTAATGCACAAATTTTAGTCATATGGCCGCCGTGTTTAGTAATGTTTTTATGATAAATATTCTTGTATACTGTTTGAAATACACATAAGTAGCTAGCTTATTTATCTACAAACATAATTTGGCTAATAGCTACTGATATTATAGCGTATTGTTATCGTAATCGTATTTCCAAGAGTAAAATTCGGCAAACAAATACCTACAAAAAGACAATAAAATGGATGTAGTATGTTATCCTTAAGAAATAGACATATGGTATCCAGACTTTTCTGAAGACCTTTATGAGATACACAATTCCATTATACATTATTTTGTTATATCTCAAAGGGTTTAGACAGAGTTTTCGTTGAAAGCTCCCAGACGGCTTATTTTTTTCCGACACCTCCAACAAATATCGTTAATTTATACAAAAAATCATACAAAAACTTAACAAATTATAAACTAAAACCTTCCTCGAGAACCACGCTATCCATTGGTGAAAATAGCATGAGAATCGGTGCAGCAGTTTTTGAGTTTATCGTGAACAGACAGACAGACGCGGCGGAGGACTTTGTTTTATAATATGTTAGAGAAGGAATAGGATATTTTGTTCGTTTCTTTAGAATTTGTTGAGTTATTGCATTTGACCTGTCAGCTTTCTTCCAAATAGTTCTCATTAAATAGAGTATTTATGTAGTCCTAAGTAGCCGGAAACATTTGCCAGTTTTAAAATAAATATAATATTTTGCTATTATATTGAAGTACGTGACAAACAGTCACACCAGCCAATCTCCACGTTCCTGTAACAGCCTCATCCAGATGCTACTTGCGTCAGCAACAATGTCCTCCGCTCATCGCGCCGCCGCCGCCGAACACCACTAGCTTCATTCATTTTGTTGATGAGTAAATGGACTGTATGTATTTTAAATGATTGGAGGATGATGGAAACACTTAGAATATGAGTAATTGCTATTTATTAACAATAATAACGCGATAAAACTATGTACAAGGCACACTGACACTTGACAACTACTTTAAAACAAAATATTACTTCTATTCTAAAAGTATATACGTCATTATAAAAAAATATGTAATTCTTAAAAAAAAAGGTAGCATCCCAGCCAGTCGCCAACACATTTATTTCATTAACAACTTTTACATTGAGTCGTAATGTCTTACACTAAAAACTAAAACAATTTGCTTACAAAAAATTAAATGATCGCTGCAGCGTATTTGATATTGATGTATTAGATTCTGAGAACACTTTTTGTAAAATTAATAATGTTTTTGTGCAAACTGGCGTCATCCTCATAACATAGGTACGCTTAGCGTCACTGTCAAAGTTCAACGCTTTCGCCAGCACATATATCATCTCACCTGGTTGAGGCTATAATTGCGCGTAACATGCATACGTAATATCAGAGAGCTTACATCCAATTAGCGAGGAATATGTATGGATTTCCCTGTACACGACACGATAAGGCAGTCGATCGAACTCGCAGCCTGGACTGACCAAATGCAGGAGGTGCTGTGAACTGCACCACAGATTAATACGATGGGACACTTTATTGTATCGTAGCAAGAGTCGCTTTTTATTTAAATGATTTTGCGGAGTGTCCCATCTCTACCTATTAATCTGTGGCTACACCATGCAGATCGACAGGGCCATAGTGCCCACAGCTCACATGCAAACTGAGATAACTGAAGATTTTCTGCAGAGATTAATGTAATGTAATCCAGCATTTGATAGACAGAATCTCAATTGACCTAAAGCAATATTAGATTAGGTGCTCTCTGCAAATTAAGGGATTTGACTTGGAGCGGCGCGCGGCGGTCGAGTCGAGTGACAAGTTGTACGTTAGTTAGTCACAAATAGACCGCTTGTCAGTCGGGGGGAACAAGGGGGGAGGGTCTGAATCATAAATTAGAGGAGCGAGGATGCGAGGGCACGGGGGCGTTGGATGTTTGCTAAGATAATTGTCAGGTTTTACTCAGCGGGCGTGACGAATGGCCCGCGTCGCTCCCGGTCTCGACATGCGCGTCTCCAACATGCACTGCGATGGCACTTACAGTCACATCCGAAGCTCACCACAGGAAGCGAAGGAACCGCAGGCACCACGCCGCGCCGCCGCCACGCGCCCGCGACATAATGAATGAGTGCTAGGAATGTAAATACGCCAGATAATTGTGACCCGGATTCGCACTAATTCGTTGGAGCGCGCTTTTACGAGTATTGAACGGTCAATGATTGAATTACAGGGATGTACCGCTGCCGTCATCACGTACCTCGCTGCCTGCGGGACACAGCTAATCAACGAGTGCGCGGTGTGTACCAACAGTAGATAGCTTCCTACATTATGTTTCATTTAATGTTTAGAATATGATTGACCTATTTCACGAAGTAAAGTATAATTTCACCTTAAGTATATTTTCACCATATCAACTCAAAATAATAAACACGTTGATGGTAACAATTTGGCTTTGAGAGCGGCTTCATTTTGTTGCTGTAGTTCAAGTGTTACAATTGGCATGCAGTTGAATGTACATCATATTATTACATACCTGTGTGTTATCCACAAATTGTTCTACTTATGTACTTAGTAATAAGTTTAGTGTATAGTTTTACTAGCGCGACTGTTTGCTAGAGGGGAGGCGCGGCCGGCTCGGATCACTCGCCACTCGCGCGGATTAATTAAAACTTGCGCCCACTGTTGTACCTCTTCTACTCTCACCTGTAAGCTCCCTGAACAGCTGAAATGTTTAATAATAAACCTTATGGCGTGTTACTTAGTGCCGTGTCGGCCGCTCGTGTGAATTGATCGCGGTGTTGTTCGTACAAAGCGCACGGCGGAGGTGTAAGTCGGCACAATGGCACGTATCCGCTGTGTGTTGTACAATGCACATCTGTCGCGACAACACACTGCACCGCGCCGCCTGCTGTCGCACATAATGAAAACTTATAAGCCGATTGTACTACACAGCTATACAGGTGTTAAGGTGACTAATCAGTAGAAGCTATGCTGTGCTCAGCTAAGCAAAATTTCTCGTGCTATATTTTTTTTCACAAGCTTTTATTTAACTTGCAATTTATGTTTATCCAGCTGAAATCTTGCAAGCTGAATTAAATCCACTTCCTCTTATTCTACGAAACCAAAACTTTACGTGTTGGTTCAGTTTCTAAGACAATGCATTTAAATATGATGCATGACCTGATTCTTAACCCAGGATTGGCTCCAGCTGAGGAAATTCCGCAGCGGTAAACAGCGGAGACACTAAATTTAATATACGCATTTAATTATGATAGCCCGTTCTAAAGTCTACCATGACCTAAGTGCTGCACCCAGGGATGGCTGCAGACAAGGGAACTCCTCAGCGGTCTACAGCACTGGCACGACATTTTTTATACGCATTCAATCAATGATTTAATATAGGACTAGATCAGCAGTGTACGGCGCTGATGCATTACTATGCACAGGCACACACACACCCACAGGCATATGCAACTTCAGTTGTCAACTTGACATCAAGTGATCGATTGCTTACCGATAAAAAAATATGAAATGTGTGGTTGAAATTTGTTTGTCACGGTCTGAAAAGACTAATAAAGAAAGTGGTGCTACATTTCAAATTTAAGTTTGCTAAATTTTCTTCAGATTAACCAAAAAAAAAAAAACATTAAAAGGCGAATTACATATATAAAACATTTTTTTGCCATCAAGGTTACCAGTAAAAACGATTTTGATTTTGCCAGACTGTTGGAAGTTTAGTGAATGACGAATGTATGTTCCTGTAAGTCTACATTATTATTATAGTCTGTTTGGTTTAAACATACTGTGCAGTACCCAAACACTTACTAAATAGAAAAGTAACATATTCACGTTATTTCGAGTGAAAAGAGCAAAATTAATTTTATTAGCAATAAATAATCTTAGACGTAAAATGAGGTTATTATTTTAAATGAAAAATTCTAGATTATTTATGATCACATTGTGTTAAATAGTGTTGTGCACTGACTGGACAGGTCCGCTCAATCTGTGTAGTTCTTTCATCAAAAGCCCATTTCAGACACCAATCTACATGGTCTTCACATGATCTGACCAAGATTATGTTTGGACTATCCAAGGCGCGATTCTGATTAACAATTTCCATGATTTTTTCATAGAAATGGCTCAAGTGCAATCGCGTCGCGCTGCCGCGTCGCGCCTGTCCGCGGGAACCGACACGCTAGATAGGCTTGTTGAAAAAATATCAATACATCGATATATCGATATTACTTTTTCAATGTATTTTTGAGCGTTATTTAATATTTCGATATATCGATGTATCGATATAAAATTCCAAGTATCGAAAAGATATAAAAATCGTTTTTTTTTTCAGACCAATAAACATTTATAAGTTTTAAGATAAAAAAATCATAAAAAGGAATACTTTTTTTATACTAACATCTTTTTAACAAATTATATTTTATGTATTTTCGGTTTTTAGTCGACTCAATTTGCTGTTTTAAAAGAGCTTTTCTTATATCTGTATCAGATCAGGAAAAGTGGGGAAAGACTTTTCGAGCTGTATGGCCTTAATTAACACAGAAACTTTTAATACGAGTTGTTGCTACTTAATCCAGATTTTTTAAGAACACTTGTAAGGCAGCTAAAGCCTTATTCATTAGCATCAAGGTTAAATTAGCAGACAATAAAATAATAATAATATAATAATTAAAAAATTATTGCATAAACAAAATCACATTGCACTGCATACATTCAGTTAACATAATTCAATACAACGCATAGGAGTACAATAATTTTAGACTCTATCCCTTAAACTAGGTCTGGCCTCTATCTTAAGAGATAGGGTTCAGCCATTATGTTGGACTAAATTATTCTATTTATTATAAGACAAGTGAAACAAGCGACGATGTAAAAAATAATAATAATAAAAATTAAAAAAACTAATAGTAAAAGTACAAAGGTATGAATCGGTTGCGTTTTTTGTATGGATGTGGGTGTGGTGTTGAGTGTGGTATTGAGTGTAGTGTATGTGTAGACCATGATGTGATGATAGGGGAGAAGTAAAGTATGAGTTTAAGAAATGTATGTCAGTAGATGATCTGTTGTGATGTAAAGACGACAACGACAACGATGAAATAAAGACGGTTTGGAAAATTTTCAATAATGAAACAAATAGTAACAAATAGCATAATTCTGATTATACACTGGAGACGTCATGTGGTCTTATTTGCGATAGCAAAGTAGTTGCGCAAGAATTTGTAAATTTCTTTACAAGTATCCCACTCAAAACGACTGAAACCTTAAATTCCTCGCCCCCGATCTTCTCTCTTTTGATTTAGTAAAGGCGAACGTTTCAGGCTGCCCGATTGAATTTAACTTTAAGCATATTAACCCCATAATAGTAATAAAAGCTTTTAAGCAAATCAAGATCAAATTAACCGAAGATCTTTGGGGAATGTCTATTAAAATCTGTGCCTCTATAATTGTAGTAGAGGACTCCATGCGGGGATTTCGGGATTTACTAAAGCGCGGCAGATTAATATACAGGGGAATACCTTGCCCGGTTAAGTACTTCCACCAAATATGAGCCCCATATATATGGCCGCCCGTCAAGGATAAAGGATCAGATTAGTAAAAAAAAATTGATCATCTGAAATTCTCGAGCGCGTCAGATTAAGTTAGGGTGAGTTATACCCAAAGTCTCTAATTCAGATAATTTATGTAAACAAAGTAATGTCAAGAAATGTCACTGTCAAAATGACAGGACAGTGGTGCAAAACTTTTATCATATTTTTTATTTTATTTTGTAAATAATCTAATCATCTATGAAATTAAAGTGAATTAATTATAAAAAAACTACTAGCTTTTGCCCGCGGCTTCGCCCGCGTGGATGGCGGTTATCGCATAAAAAGTACCCTAATGTCCTTCTCCATATCCCAGGATATATCTCAAATTTCTAACTTAATATTAATTTTAATGTGATTCACTATGTGAATAGAAACCGAAACAAATGATTTAATATAATAAAAGTACTTGTGTTCTGATCGTGAATGAGTCTTTACCTAAAGATAACAAACACAAAATCAAAATACGAAACACTCAAATTCTTAAAGCAATCAATTGTACCAAATTACAACACGAAATAAAAATGCGACACATTTGTGTCGTGAATTATTTTAAAGTTATTATTTA
This sequence comes from Dryobota labecula, assembly GCA_947523025.1. NCBI lineage: Eukaryota > Metazoa > Arthropoda > Insecta > Lepidoptera > Noctuidae > Dryobota > Dryobota labecula. The sequence continues at coordinate 146,788 of OX383298.1, forward strand.
ATAACTTTAAAATAATTCACGTAAGTACCAACGATGTGAAAACAAAACGAAATCCTCCGAAATGTCGCATGATACACCGTTTGTGCTGAGAAAACACTCGAAATGTCTGATGAACATCATTGGTGCATAACTTTTCTCAGGGTCACGCTCGCAATTGGACGAAATATTTGACATTTATTTTGTACTTGCAACACGATCTGGCTGTAGAATTCGATTAATCAACTAATACTTGACGGTTGACATTTTAGCGGGAACACCACTAAACGAACGAAAAAAAAAAAAGAAAACAAAATAGGTACGTCTATACTCTGTGGTTGTGTGGCGGTGTGATGCGATGCTTAATGTAAACATTCATCAAGGTTATACGTGCGTAAAGTAATGGATTCAATGAGAAAACGGTTTAATCTTAGAAGAATCTTATACAGAATTACTGAGAAATAAGTGTAGATTTCGTATTGAGTGTTAGTTTATTGAAAAGTGATAAATATGTCAGTGAAAAAGTAACGAAAGTTTTGTAATGCACAAATTTTAGTCATATGGCCGCCGTGTTTAGTAATGTTTTTATGATAAATATTCTTGTATACTGTTTGAAATACACATAAGTAGCTAGCTTATTTATCTACAAACATAATTTGGCTAATAGCTACTGATATTATAGCGTATTGTTATCGTAATCGTATTTCCAAGAGTAAAATTCGGCAAACAAATACCTACAAAAAGACAATAAAATGGATATACTAGTAGTATGTTATCCTTAAGAGATAGACATATGCCATTGCGGACTTTTTTGAAGACCTTTAATTCCACCATACATTGTTTTGTTATATCTCAAAGAGTTTAGACAGCGTTTTTGTTGAAAGCTCCCAGACGGCTTATTTTTTTCCGACACCTCCAACAAATATCGTTAATTTATACAAAAATTCATACAAAAACTTAACAAATTATATACTAAAACCTTCCTCGAGAACCACGCTATCCATTGGTTAAAACAGAATGAGAATCGGTGCATTAGTTTTTGAGTTTATCGCGAACAGACAGACAGACAGACGCGGCGGAGGACTTTGTTTTATAATATGTAGTGATGCAAACAAAATACTGTTGCCAAACAATGTTTTATGTAGTGTATCGGAGACACGGCCTATGATCGTCATAATCAACCCTTTTAAGTCCACTGCTAGACATAGGCCTCCCAAAATCGATTTCCACTCGAAACAGATTACAGCCGTTTTCATCCAAAATGTGGCTAGATTATGCTACGTACAATATGAATCTATGAATGAGAGTTGTAATATTAGTGTTGTTGAAGATGTAAAAAATGTGAAAATGTTTGGATCCCCTGCATTGTTACCAGTATCATAAAATATTTTATACCAGAAAAACTCCTTTTTTTATAACTTTGTTTAAAACCGAAAATTTATAAAAATAATTACAGTATTTATTTATTTTATTTAACAATTTATGTACACACATATAAACAGACAAGAAGAAAGGGACAGAAAAATACGTACAAAGGTGATGCTTATTTCTAATGAAATCTCTTCCAGCATACCTGCGATAGGAAAGTAGATATAGAGATGTAGACAACGTGTAAGTGTAGAAGAGAAAAAATTAAATAAAAAAATATACATAAAATCAAAATAGCTATACACTAATATTAATACTTATAAACATACAATAAGAGAATATACTTACATACATACTTCTAAAATAAATATCACTCAAATATATACTTAGAACTACAATGTAGTGGAAAATAATAAATACATAATAATATGCAACTATGACGAAGTAGAAAGATAGTGATCCTTTACTCTTCTTTTAAAGGCTGCAACAGTTTGGCAGTCCCTAATGTCAGGTGACAGTGAATTCCACAACCGAGCCGCGTGCACAGTGAATGAGTAGGAGTAGAAGTCGGATGAGTGGGGAGGGAGTCTAAGGAGATTTCTAAGATGCGACCTGCAAGGTGCATCCGAAGGACGATCGTAGGAAAAGCGTTGTCGCAGATAGGATGGCGTTTTAGGGTTGTGAAGGATGTTAAATAGCAGACACAATATTCGAGTGTTCCTGCGAAGTCGAATAGGGAGCCACTTGAGTATCTTGCGATAGATAGAAACGTGATCATAATTTTTAAGGTTAAAAACAAAACGAATACATATATTTTGTAAACGCTCAAGTTTATTTAAAAGCTCCTCAGTGGCATCCAAACAACAGCGTAGTCAATGATGGGTTGTATGAGAGTTTGAGCAAGGGAGATTTTGGTATTCAAGGGCAAGAAGCTCTGGAGGCATTTTAACGAATGGAACGTGTAGTGCACTTTGCGACTGACTTGAGCAACATGGGCAGTCCACGATAGGTAAGAATCTATGGTCACCCCCAGGTTTTTAACCGTGTTCGCGTATTCAATCTGAACTCCATTCAGACAGAGTGGAGACAGGGACGCAACATCAAGCCTTTTCCGCATATATCTGCCACCGATAACTATGGCCTGGGATTTCTTAGGGTTGATTTGCAGTCCAAAAGACCGCGACCACTCGCTAATCAAATCCAGGTCAGGATACGGCTGCTTTCGCATCCTACCTCAAGAAGTGACTGTAAAGCTGCAGATCATCGGCATAGAGATGGAAGTGTGAAGAGATGACTCTGGTGACAAAGTTAATGAAAATAGAAAAGAGAAGTGGAGAGAGAACGCCACCCTGAGGCACACCCGCTGTAAGAGAACACCAGTCAGACGAAGGCTCTTCGAGACAAACCCGCTGCGCTCGGCTTTCAAGATAGGAATCGAACCAATTAATAGTAGAAGGAGATAAATTGAAAGATTTTAGGATACCTAGAAGGATGTTGAAATCGACAGAGTTAAAGGCACTGCTAAAGTCGAGAAGTACAAGCAAGGTAAGAGATTTGTGGTCCATAGCCCAGCGGATGGCATCAGTAACCTTCAAAAGAGCCGTTACTGTGCTATGACCAGGTCGAAAACCAGATTGAAACGGACTAAGAAGGTCATTCGAAGATAGAAATGCAGAAAGTTGCTGATGAACAATGTGCTCAAGAACTTTAGAGAGGTAGGGGAGGATAGAAATGGGTCGGAAATCGGCCGGTGAGACCGGATTAGGAATTTTAGGTAAGGGGATGATGTGGGCTTGTTTCCAAGCCTCAGGAACAGTACATGAAAACAAGGAAAAATTTAAAATATGGGTCAAAATAGGAAGCAGTGTGGGAAGGATAGGAGAAATCATTCTTGAGCAAACATTGTCATTACCAACTGCAGAGGAGGAGATAGCACCAATAGATTTTTTGACCTCTTTTTCATCCACAGGACTTAACTTGAAAGAAGGACACTGCGGCACAGGCAAACAGGAAAGTTTATTTAAAGTAGCTGTTTCGACGTGCGTATCTAACGTAACAGGCGGATGTGAGAAAAGTTTGTTAAGAGAAAAACGCGTCAGTGTTCTTACTGGAAGCGACTGGGAACTTACCAATGCCGACAGTTTTTAAAAACTTCCAGACTTCTGATGAATTACGGTTGTCGAGAGAATTATGGAAGTAGCGTCTCTTTGCATCTCTACACATACAACTGCAGCGATTTCGCAGCACCTTGAACGCATTCAAGTTGCGCTCAGAAGAACAGCGTTTTAGCCTCCTTTTAGCTCTATCCCTACTTGCCATCGCAACCTTAATGGCAGGAGTAAGCCAGGGAGCCGGAACATACTTGACTTTGACTCGACGGATAGGGGCATGACGATCGTATAAGCTGAGTAATGTGCTGTTGAATAACTGAACCATATCGTTGATGCATGAGCTCTCCAAGACGTCTGTCCAGTCGATGACACTAGCATCACGCAGTAATGCCTCCAGATCAATGGCCTTATAATTCCTGAGGAAAATATATTGAGGCTTACGCTTGGGAGGGCGAATCCTGTAGGACATAAAAATGAAGTCGTGGTAAGAAAAATAAGCAGTGAGCTGTCCGTGGACAGATACATTATTAGAATTAGAGACAATCATCAGGTCTAAAAGAGATGGGGTGCAGTTAGGAAAATGATGAGTAGCAGAAAGAGGCAGAATACTAAGGTTAAAAGAAGATAAGAGATATTGAAGTTTGTGAGTACGACTGTCATTTTTAAGAAGGCAAGTGTTAAAATCGCCCATCAAGACTACGTGGTCATAAGAGGGACAGAAACCATTTAAAAGTGAATCCAAAGAATCAAAGTAATCGATAGTGAGGTTAGGACTGTACATTACTCCAAGAAGCATTTCAACGTGATGCAAGGAAATTTCAAGAAATAGATGCTCCGCTGACCCCGAGTAGGAAGATGGTGATGTGCTAATAATTTTGTAGGGAATATCAGTACGCAAGTAGATGGCAACTCCACCACCACCCTTACCAGTTCTATCATTACGGATAAGATCAAAGCCAGGAAGGGCAAAGTGTTTAGATAAAAGAGAGGGTTTAAGGAAGGACTCTGAGATAAGCAAAGCATCTATATGTGCACTGTTAATGGAAGCCAGAAGAAAAGAGTAATGGCATGGAACACTCTGGGCATTGATGTGGGCTATATTGAGATTGTTAGGGAGATGGGAAAGCAAAGAGGAAATCTGATCGCCGAGTGTGAGAGGAGAGAAAGAACCACTCGCCGCACTAAGGAAACTGCTAGAAGAGGATGAACAAGAGAAAAAAACATCATCCAGGTCCGCATCGATCATAATTAGCAAGAGTAATAAATAATATATGAATAAAAATAATACAAACAATAAATATATCAAAACTACTTAAAACTACTTTAAAAACAAAACAATAAAAATAATTAAATACGCAATACTAATAGAAGCACCTATTCGCTGTTGTTGGCAGAGATTTTAACAAACCATTTAAAAACAAATGTGAAGAAAATTTATCAATAACAGAACACAAATATAATAATTAACAAACGAGAATATCATCCGCAACATTCGGATACGGACAGAAACGCAGTGTAACGAAACGTAACGTCAATTGTAGGAACCAAACTAAAAATGACACTGACAAACGTCTACGTCACGTCACATCACTATCCCTGCGTTCCGAGTTACGATAATATCGATATTCGCGTGCTAAAACCCGTACCGAATTAGCGTGAGCGCGAGCGTTCCGAGTTGTTGACAGCCCTCGGCTGTCATAATCGTAATATCTAAATCGGAACGCATGTGAGACGATGTGAGCGCTGTGAGCGATTATAGCCAATTCGGAAAGCGGCCTATTTCACAGTAAAAATAAAATCATCAACATTGAGCAACTACCGGCAAGTTATGTTGTGAATTGTGAGGAAAAGATCAAAAGTAGAAGCTATGGGTAGATTAATGTAAAGGGAAATCGAATTTTTAAAGTGTACCGACACTACACAAATTAATATTAAACAAAGCGGTCAAAGACGCAAGGGGATATAAACGTAAACAACTAACCTTGGCGGCGAGCCTTACAGTCTTTTGTTTGGGGGTTGCTGTTACAGGCACAGTAGATGCAACGGCTGATGAGGTAGAAGTGGCAGGCATGGGATTACTGGGTGCGGGTGCACTGGAGGGAGCGGGGAATAGAGCAATTAGCGTTTCAAGCTCACCCATGGTCGCTATCTTTCGGCGTGACTTGTCAGGCGTCAAGACAATAACCTTTCCCTCTGCAGACCAGCAGTTGTTGATGCTAAAGTGCTTGCGAGCCGCAACAAATACCTGGTGCTGTGTCTTCGTCAGAAACTCTGAAATGGTGATGCCGCTGCTCTTAAGTGTAGTTTTACCGTCCCAAACTAACCGGCGATATTCCATTTTTACCCTGGGAAGCTCCTAATCTGTGGCAAATGTCTAAATGTTCCAGTTTAATGTCGTCAATCATCAGTTTTTTGGATATGATCTGGAGAATTGAGTTGCTCAGCATTTCATTAGGTTTCTCAGGAATACCGTGAAACAGCAGAACCTTTCTGCGCATCGCAGTCTCATGAGTATCCAGGCTCAATGACAGGAGTTCAATCTGAATTTTGAAGTGGGTGAAAGTTTTGCAGACAAATGCTTTAAACTCAGTGAAGTCCAGGGACAGCGCAGCAAGATCAGAGTGTGCAGGGTCAGCACCAGCTGTAGCTCTCTGCAGCTTATCTTCATACTCACACATGCGGGAGCTAAACAGCTTTTCTAATTCCTCCATACTATGCACAAGCTTGCTGTCCATGTTTAGTTGGAATGTTTCAAGTGTTGTGGTTGTTGAAGAGTGAAAGTGAAAGGAAAGTTCAAAGCGAAGGTGGGTTTACTAGTTTTTTAGCACATAAATATAGTATAAAAGAACAATTAACAATTTTAAAATAAATATCAAATAAGGAAGCTACTAAATTACTTGTATAGGTAATGCCTACCCACGTATGATTATTTTTTAATTATTATTTCTTAAATTCAGTATTTAAAAGAAAATGGAACATTTTTTTCGCCATTTTATGTGAATTACAATTACGAAGATATTGTTTTGATATGTTATCCCCTTTGTTAACATAAATTATCTGAATTTGAGACTTTGGGTATAGTTACATGCTAAAACGTGTATATTCCACTAATCTGACAATTTGAGAGTGACGTAAAGAAGAGGGAGGGCTACAAAGTTAAAAAAAAAACGTCATCGTTGACTTTGACTTTGACTCTCGAGCGTGGCAATATTATTTTATTTTGAAGGGAATAATTCAAGGATTACGAAAAATATATAATCTGACGATTTTCACAAGCCGAAGTAACAAAAATTCATCGATAAGGTTTAATGCGTGCAACTACGTGATGCTTATATTCTCCTCTCAGCGTTTCTATTCGTCTCTCACTCTTTCTCTATCTATTACTCTCTCACTCCGTCCCCACTCTGGCTTCTGTTGCTATGACGCCATGACAGCTGATCACACAGCACAGATTCGTTCTTGGCATGATATTGTTTACCTTTACAACGTATTTCCAACGTTTTTGCTTATTTTGTGATTTTAATATAAATTATGTGAATTAAAGTTTATAAATATTTACTACTAGCTTTTGTCCGCGGCTCCGCCCTCGTGGATGTCGGTTACCACGTAAAAAAGTAGCCTATGTCCTTCTCCATATCCCAGGCTATATCTCTGCCAAATTTCATGACGATCGGTTCAGCGGCTTAGGCGTGAAAACGTAACATACAGACAGACAGAATTACTTTAAAATTTATAATATTTGTGAATATTAAAGTTTATAAATATTTACTACTAGCTTTTGCCCGTGGCTCCGCCCACGTGGATGTCGGTTATCGCGTAAAAAAGTAGCCTATGTACTTCTCCATATCCCAGGCTATAGCTCTGCCAAATGACATGACTAGTGGGACTATGGGCGCCTGCCTAGGTATCGACATCAATGTGCAGCAAATATTGTTTTATTTTCGGAATTTTTATATTCTGTAGTTTACAGATAAAAAAGTTTCACGAGTCTAAAAGGTAAGGAAACAGAAAAATAAAGATAAGTTTTCACAAAAAAACTCTGCTTTTTGATAAGAGATGACGCTTGGCGTTGTGGTTATCGAGTTTATGAATGATTTTTAATTTATTGCATAGCTTCTATCGCGGGCCTTGAGCGCGGGGAACGAATCCAGAAATTCCGTAACGAAAAAACCTCACGCTATCGCTGTCTCGCTTTAACATCTATTCGACTCTATCGCACTACGCTACTCAGCCGCCATAGCTACCGGCCGCCATATTCTTGTCTTGTTTGTTGTCAAGAACTTTGTCAACAAAGCGCTGTTTTTGTTTTTATTCTGTGTTTTGTGGATATTTATCGTAAATTAGAGTTATTGTTGTATTTGTGTATGTACGTGTGACGTAATTTAAGTTGCAATGCATTACAAAACGTGTGAAATATGTGTTATAAGATCCGGCCGGTCAGATGGTCAAATGCGAATCTTCATAGCCAAATTTCCTTTGAATGAAGATAGGTAAGCATATATTTTCAATTGTTATGTTAAAAAACATTGATAAGCTCTTACAGAAAATAAATTACTTGATTTAAAGTCCAAAATTTACAAAATTACAAAGTAACCTATCAATATGCTAGTGCTTGACGCATGTTACTTTTTTATCATTATAATATTCGATATTTTTATTATTATAATATTCCTATTTCATTTAATTTTCTCTGTTATTCTATTAATACTGCAAAACCAAAATAACAAAGATATAAGTTTAAATACACTACTATTATAATCATAATAATGTAATAAAATGTTCCAGCTAGATGTAAAAAATGGGTTAAAGTTACGGGAAAGAAGACTTGGTGTATGTACCCATTGAAAAGCTACATCAATTGGAACATATTTGTGGCAGTCATTTTCTACCAAAGGATTTCAATAAAAAGAAGACACAACTAAGAAAAAATGCTACTCCGTCTGTAGAACTTACTGCAGAACCAATGGCAGATGAGCTGTTCGTTGGATTTCCACTACACATCTTCAAAAGTGAGTAAACAGGTAAGACTTTATTTTCCAGTCGTAATTCATCCTAACTCACCCTTTCCGATTACTTTAGTAACTCATGTTCAATTATATTTTGCAGAGTTATCTTCTACTTCGACTACTGCGATTCTTGGACTGGTACATCTAGTAAGTTTTTTTTTTTGGGTACTGTACGTCCGAATGAAAAAACGGAACCCTTATGTACCTTCATCTACTGGACCGATTAAGTTGCATTTTGGTACACATGCAAAATGTATCATGTGACATATGAAATGAAAGGACTTGACAAGAGAACTTTTTTTTTAATTATTTAAAAAAAAATCCTCTTGACAAGTCCTTTCATTTTATTTTACATTTTTAATGAAAATTATTAAAGAAAATAGATGAAAATTTACCATTTCCCCCCTTATCTCCGAAACTGCTGATCCTAACATTAAAAAAAATACAGTGTACAGTTCTATACTTAAAGATTACAGCAAGACCTTTAAGAAGTCTATGGTCTTAAAATAACATGGTAAATTACTCAATATTGTGTGTACTTAAATTATTATTATGCAGTTGGAAAGTATGGGGAAACATGTTTTTCAACTACAATGTTAATTCGGTTCTTGGGATTAATTCATCCCAACTACGATACCCTTCATTGTTTTTGGAATTAGAAGTGAATGACTACATTTTGTTTTTATTGCAGTACCTTCAACATCAACTGCTGAACCATTGCCAGTAGAATGTTCAAAAGACAGGAAAATATGTTCTATTGCGGGTAAGGTTTATGTTTATTTTAAACTTATTAAATTCACTTTACTATTTGATTAACTGTATTGAATGTATCAATTGTAAATATTACAGATACTTTTTTGTCTATTACAGACCCTTTTTCAAATGAAAATGTGATAAAAAGAATGAGACTAAGCCCAAGTAACTATTCAAGATTAGAATTAAATTTGAATTCACTTGTTCATGTGTCAGTTAATAAGCAACGTGTTTTCTACATTTCAGTACCTTCAACATCAACTGCTGAACCATTGCCAATTGAATGATCAATAGAAAGGAAAAGGTGTTCTAATTATTATAAAAAACTTAAGTCCAAAGTTTTGTTTTATTTTATTATCATCACAGCAAATCTCATCTTATAGTCAAGTTTACCTCGGATTAGATCTAGACTATACAATGGGATTTGTCTCTGAACCCCGCTTACGCCAACGTGGAATCACAGCCGTAGCTGGTTTCTTTTTATAAGAAAATTACCACGTAACCTTAGTTCAAATCGAAAGTTACCGTTGGCCTAAGTGACCTTTGCCTTAAATTTATTAAGAATTAAACCGTAAAAATGTCAGGATCCTAAAACCCGAAATTTTTTACAGCAACATATCGATAAAAATTACGAGTGAGTAGTAGTACATCCCTATCTTGTTATTATGTTGGCAGCTTTATGTCATGTCTGCGGTCCGTGTCATTTCTGTTATGTTGGTATTCATTATTAGCTCACGTTTCATACAAGCGACGTTTTTCATTTTTATCTATGGGACTCCCGTCTCTTAATATTTTACACTCTTTGTTTATTTAATAAAAGAAAAATTTGTTTTCTTATCGGTCACCACGCTCAAAAAGTGTAACTTGAATTAATATCAAAGAAAAAGAAATACTGCATAAATAAAATAAATAAATGATTATAATTGCATAAGTTGATACAAATTGCTATGCAATAGCTTTACCGCGGCAGTCCCCGAGTGCCACACGTCTTTTTTTTTGTTTTCAACCCCATCAGTAATATATTTTTCCTATTATTTAGCAAATCATACCAAGGAATTTAAAAATGACAAATTAGTCTTCATCTATCCTTGAAAAATAACCAAATTGTATTTAATGATTATACAATATCTTGATTAAGTTAATCAACGGCGAAATAAACTATATTTTGGAGAGCACAAAAATGATGAAACTATTAACAGCTGCTGTGACTGATACGAATGGTTTAGCACCATGAAAACTGTACTTTTATTACATCCACCACCTTATTTAATGGACGGGGGGGAAACACCCATGAAAACGCATGCAGGTACTTAACTCATTTTACAGAAGCAACAAAATATACAAACAAAACGCCGGAAAATAAATATTTATATATCAATGTCCAAATGGGAACAAGTTCTGAAAATATCAAAGGGCTATCCTGTACCAACAGTATAATATATAACATAGTCGATAACAAACGCACAACATTCTAGACCTACTGTGCAGATAATATAATTAACAACAAACTCAAATCATTTATTTCAACTAAACCATTTACAGGCACTTTTGAACTGTCAAGGAGTCGGTCAGTAAGAAAAATTAAGCTACATGCCCATTCCAAAGCGTAGTAGGTACCTATGGAGAAGAACGGACAAGAAACTCCATGGACACTCTTATAAATTAAATTGTTACAAAAATATTAGTTACATATAAAATGTTGAATTTATAAGTAAATGTGAGAACGATGTAAAAAAAAAGCGTCCAGAGTAGGTACAACATATAGAAACAAAATATAATAATTAAAATAACCCGTGGCAGCTAAAAGATGACCAGTTCCCCAATTGACGGTGCCCGTTCACGAACATGACGTATGGATTAGCACTTTTCAGCTCAACCATTTTGAAGGGAGCTAAATGATCCAACACACACGCCACCATCAACGAGACATCTAAGTGAGCATGACATACTCAACGGCACGACAACATGCAAAACGGGACAGTTCCAGGAATAGAACAAGTGGTAATCGAGCTATACAAAGTGATGCCCCAAATATTACAGAAAACTTTTACCAAACATATGATCATGTCCTGGATACAGAACAAAGCACCGGACACGTGATTAAAGACAATGTAGGTACCAATTCCGAAAAAAAAATAACCCCAAAGATACAAATGACTATAGGCGGATATCGGTTTGCAATACGAATAATATAAAATTTACGAAAGGTACTGCCTAAAAATAATTTACGAAATAAAAAAATAATTAGGCAAGTACCAAGCTGCTTTTTTAATCAATAGGTCAGCAGATGACCACATCTTTACTCTTAAAAGGGTATTGGACGAAGAATGGCGTGCAGGTAAGAGAATTTCTGTACTCCCCTGGACATAAAAAAAGCTTTTGACAATGTTGTACTCAACGCACTGCGAGATATTTTAATAGAATGAGCTAACAAATCATTAACCAACAGAGTAACCAAAGTCTAAATGAATGAAGGAACATGCATCAAATGGTGTGGACAGCAAAGTAGCTGAATTATCATAGGAAAGGGAATCAAACAAGGGTACCTTTTGTCCCCTCGCCTTTTTACACTGTTCATAGATGAAGTCTTAAGAACCCTCCAAGAGGAAACTCACTTAATCAAACTAGACCAATATCGCGAAATCTCACTCTTTCTGGTATTATCCTTTGCGGATGACCTTGTCTTAATTTCAGATGACCTAGAAGGCTTAAAAGGAATTGTATACCATATTAAACTAGCTACTAGCTAGCGTCGGCCTCCAAATAAACGAAACAAAAATACTAATTAAGGACCCCATAGCTACACAGATAACGACCAATAATTTAAATATGGTCGAAATTATATACCTAGGCATATACATAACATCTACATTAAGCAGGAAAAGTGTAATTAAAAACGTTGTGAACAGGCCACTAGAAACGCAGTCACTAATACCATTCATAATAAAACCACCATTCATTCAAACTCAAAAATGGACTGAAAACTAGCCAGACTCATATATCGAATGGTGATCGTACTTTTTATGATACACGGTTTGAAAGTATCGGCATTCACTAGCTAAAGCTAACATATCAAGACTATCTTCTCAGAATGAGAGAGTTATCATGAGAGACCTGATTAATCACGCTAGGAATAAACCAAGAAAAAAGAAAATGCATGAAATCTTAGACGGAAAAACCGTAACCAAACGCATTAAGAACCACAGGATGTGCTATCTCGCACATGTTCACAGGTGTCATGAACCACACCTTTTACATGCAGCAATGCAGTACACGGCCAAATCCAAGAGAGTAGGCCGTCCTATTTTATACATGGAACTAGCTAATGCCGGTGATATCGGTGATATCCGTGGCTGTCGGTTATCCCGAGGGCCAAGTACCAATTGAGATTCTAAACGAAATAGGTGATGAGTTGGCATCACTTTAGTTTGTATAAACAGCAGGTTCTCGATTCAGTGGGTCGGAGACTATACCAGAGTATCGTAGTCGTAGCTCGTAGAAATCGGTATCTGCTCATTGAATGAAATCGTCTGCTCAATGAATAGTTCGTGGGTAAGCGTTATGCGGTAGCTCTGGGTGGTATAGTCGGGTTTTGCCTAGACGCAAAGACCATATAGTCAAGGGTTGACTCGGAATTCCCGTGGGGAATAGTAATAGTAGTAGTATGTAATTGTTGTTGACAATGAATAAGATACCTGAGGTTTTGTTTTCTTTGATTAATTTAATGTGAAATCGTTGTGCTTAGTCTCGGTAATCTCGAAACTAGATAGTTCCAATTCGTAAGTTAGCCTATACCCAAAGTCGCAAATTCAGATAATTTATGTAAAGAAAGGGGATAACCTACCAAAAAAATAGCTTCGTAATGGTAATTCACATAAAATGACGAAAAAAAAGGTTCCATTTTCTATTAAGTACTGATTTTAAGAAATAATAGTTAAAAAATAATCATACCGTTATTATTTTTATACATTTTCGGTTTTAAACAAAGTTATTAAAAAAAGGAGATTTTCTGGTATAAAATATTTTATGATACTGGTAACAATGCAGGAGATCCAAACATTTTCAATTTTTTTACATCTTCAACAACACTAATATTACAACTCTCATTCATAGATTAATTTTGTAAGTAGCTTATCTAGCCACATTTTGGATGAAAACGGCTGTAAACGGTTTCGAGAGGAAATCGATTTTAGGAGGTTTACGTCTAGCAGTGAACTTAAAATGGCTGAATATGACGATCATAGGCCGTGTCTCCGACACACTACACAAAATATTGTTCGGCAAAGGTATTTCGTTTGCATAGTTCTTATAATTAATTCACTTTAATTTTATAGATGAATTATTTACAAAAAAAAAATGAGATATGTCACTGTCATTTTGACAGTGACATATCTTAACATTACTTTGTCTATATAAATTATCTGAATTTGGGACTTTGGGTATAGTTTAGCCATAAACCGCGTGACAAAGGCTTCACCTCTAGAGCTTTTAATTGGCAAAGTCGCGAGACCATTATCATTGATGTGTAGTGATGTAGTTTGAGAGAAAACACGCAGCTATAACTAAATTTTCAGTTCGCGATTTCATGTTATTAGAAAACGAAGAGCAAAATCAGACTGTTAGATCGGAAGTTCAGAGATCCGTTTAAGGTAGCGAAAGTTTTGGATGGTGATCGCTATACGCTAAAAGCTTTAAATTCTAACCGTACTTACTAATACGTTCACGATAGGTTAAGTCATGTACCAGTCGAAGTAAATAGTAAACACAGTGGTGCTGAGCAAGCCTAAGTTATGGAGAATACGTGAGTGGAATTCTCTATCGGCCGTATTGTGTTAGACCGTACCAGTAGCCATTTCGTAGCCGTAGTCTGGTAGAAGTCGGTGTCTGCTTGTAGTAGTCCGTGGATGCGCGGTGCGCGGATGGCTCTGGCGGAGGTCTGTGTCTAGAGAGACTATAGTGTGTAGTCACTGGGAGGATGTACACGGGCAATCCATTTGATGGATGTGCTAAGTTTTGATCCATGTGATGGATGTGTGAGAGCAATGTGATTGCTGATTGGCCGAAGAGCCGTGGCATTAGAGTGGTTTACTCGTGTATGGGTTTCCAGGTGTCTAATAAGGCTCTTCGTGAAAAAGATGATTGTTAATGTGGATAGAGATGGTACATGGCTCTGGTTGATAATTTTTGTTATGACTAACCAAAGTTCGTTTAGTTAATTTAGAAGTATTGTTTTGATATAAAACAGACAGATGTGCTACTGGAACTCAACCCATGGAAACCTATTCCAGGGATAAAAAGTAGCCTATGTCTTATTCCAGGCTATCATCTATCCCTGTAGGTACCAAATTTCAGCCAGATCCGTTCCAGACGGCTTATTTTTTTCTGATATCTCCAACAAATATCATTATATTTTAGCCAATGTATACAAAAACTTGATAAATTATATACTAAAACCTTCCTTGAGAACCACTCTATCCAGTGGTGAAAACAGCATGAAAATCGGTGCAGTAGTTTTTGAGTTTATCGCGAACAGACAGACAGACGCGACGGCGGTGGCAGCGATCCCCCGGCTGGTACCGCCGCAACCGCTATGTCGCTGCATTTTAAATCTGTAATATCTTCGAAAATATTTATTTAAATCACATGCTTTACAAGTCCATATTGATCTATATTAAATGCACAATATATTTAAGGTACTTAATTGGATAAGGATTAATGCTGTACTCGTTTTGCTTAAAATCGCTTCGTAAATAAGCCATTATTTCTCGTAAAAAGTAGAAAATAAAAAATGGTTATTGTGGGTTATGTCTAAGAGATAGATATATACCATTGCGGACTTTTTTGAAGACCTTTTTACGGTGTACAATACTGTAGTACATTATTTTGATCTATCTCGACTCAGACAGCGTTTGCAATATAAGCACAAAAAAATGTGTTTATTTACGACATCACATTAGAAACCTCTAAAATTATCAGTGTTTTTCTACTATATTATGCATGTATTATACATATAAACCTTCCTCTTGAATCACCATCTATTAAAAAAAACCGCATCAAAATCCGTTGTGTAGTTTTAAAGAACTAAGCATACATAGGGACAGACAGACAGCGGGCGACTTTGTTATACACTATGTAGTGATAGTGATGATAACCTAAAACATGACATGACTTACTTCAATAATTGACCTTTGACCTGCCACTCATATTGAACTCTTGAACTCTATGTTGAAGAACTAAGAGTTCAAATTATCATCTACGGGGTCCTTTTGATGAGTAATAGTACAAATCTGACGACTACCGGTACAAATCGCTCTTTTTACATTTGCCTAAATAAGTATTGCCTACTTGAGCGTTTGCAAAATGTATGTATTACACATAAACTCTCTATTTAATGTGAACAATACTTGGAAGAAAGCTGACAGGTCGAATACAATAACTCAATAAATTGTAAAAAAACGAACAAAATATCTCTGCAAGTTCTAAGAACCAATTGAATAATAGCCACATCTGGTTAGCGTATGTTGGGCTGAGGCATCTTAAACTGACCCTTGAAACAATTGAGAAGTTCTACAAAAACGGCAATAAATATAATTCTCCGAAAGGATCGGAATGTGGGCCAGCGTGGTGTTTTTGAGGGAATTTTAGGACGCTGAAATGATAAATCGAGGCATTTGGTTTTGAACCGCTATAGGATATAAATGTTCGACTCTAAGCTAGTTAAGTTAGGGAATTGGAATTCATACCAAGAGGCCATGTCCTAGTGGGTTGTCGTAAGACAGCGAGTATTAGTTATTAAGTTAAATATAGTTGGGTTAAAGCCCAGATTAGACTAATTTAGAACTTAATGTAAAATGTGTTGTGTGTGTTGGAGGGATTGGGTGAGTCTAATTTTACTTGCATTTTAATGTTCTACTCTATTATCTAGTACCTGATTCTTGAATTTTGTATTATATGCCTCCGGCCTATTAAATAGGGCTTTAAAAGAGATTATCCAAAAACTCTATTACTCGTAAATAATAATTCATAAGTTTCGATTCTCAACTCTATTATCTAGTAATTCGTGAATGTTGTATTCCTTATCTCAGACCTATAATTCGGTCAGACTGATATGAACACGTGTCTTGCAGATATGCTTGTTGTGCAAAGGGTGAACTTCCAGGGGTTTGGGTTACCACATCTATCTCATATCCAGTCCAAGGACTGATAGGGACCATGTCTCCTTAAAAGCATGATATCGACGTAATGCCACTGGAACTAGCCGCCCCGTTGCTAGACAAGGACGGTCGCACGGTTGCCGCAGGGAAAGTGCTTGCGTCACGTTTATCAGTTCGAAAGAACTGCGAGGACAATGTCTCCAAAAGAGCATGATGCCGACGCAAAGCCGCTGAATAGCCGCTTGTGTCACTTTATGGAAGTGTTGCTCTGAGTACTCCGAGTGCAGATGTAAAGTATCGTGTGAGTAATGACTGACCAAATATCCGTTACGCTATAGCGTATGGGTTACTCACAAGTTTATATAATAAAATACTTTGCATCCCTTTATTATTTATTAGCTTTCTAAAACCACATCCAATTTCATAACTATGAATTCCTAAGTTTTATTTATTATTTCTTTCAATACTTTACTTACTTTATTTATGAGACAAGGCATTGGACTTCTTCATATTTGGAATTCATTTAATCTCTATCGGTGGGAGAGTGACCAGTCTGGGAAACGAGCTATACAAGGCTGCACGGGATGGAGTGCAGCCTTTTCCCCAAAGGGGGAAACCAACCTAAATACCAATATAAGCATAATTAGGAAAAACTAAAATTTTATCAGCCTGGGGTAATTTAAGTACAGTCACACTATCTTTCGCAAGATACTCAAGTGGCTCCCTATTCGACTTCGCAGGAACACTCGAATATTGTGTCTGCTATTTAACATCCTTCATAACCCTAAAACGCCATCCTATCTGCGACAACTTAAAATTTAAAACTTACAATTTAAAATGTATGTTTAATGAAGCGACTAGAATAACAGCAACCTCAGCTTCATGCATAGACAATGTATTTACTAATTGTAAAATAAAAGAATCGTCCTTAATTACTGGCGTCAGGACTGACTGTACTGGTCAACTTGTATCATTTGACTTACATAAGAAGTTACACTTAGATAAAACTATTAAATTAAGACCGCTCACTAAAAATAAATTTAAAATGTTTTATAATAATGTTTTGAGCACTCTTTCAACAGCTAGTTTTGATTCACAAGACCCCAATATAAACTATGGTACATTATTTTCTACAGTATGCCATGAGTTCAATAAAGCGTGTCCAGTAAAAAAAGTTACAATAAATGCTAAACCAAAATTTAGTGAATGGGCCACTGCTGGTATCAGAAAAAGCAGAGACTTTTTATATAATTTGTACCACGAAAAATCATTGACTTCTGATCAAATCCTTCATAATTATGTCAGGAACTATTCTAAGATATTTAAAAGAGTCTGCGCTCAAGCTAAATCTAAATTAATAAGTAACAAAATTAGTATTTCTAATAATAAAATAAAAGCTGTGCGGCAGGTAATTAACAAAGAAACTGGAAACACAATACAGCGAGATCAGAATAAACTGTCGTTAAAAATTCACAATGAAACCATTTCAGATAAGTTAGAAGTTGCTGAGACACTAGGAAATTTCTTTACCAACATCCCAATAGAGGTTACGAAATCTCTCCCCTCATCATCTATATTAGCTGAATCTCTTCTCAAAGAAAACTTCAGTAAGGATATTCCAAGTTTTGAATTCAAGCCCATTTCTATTGTCACAATTAAAAAAGCATTCAAAAGTCTTAATATGAAAAACACTGAAGACTCATGGGGGATTTCCGTTAAAGTTCTTGGAGATATCGTTGACACAATCGCCCCTGTCCTAACAGGAATATTTAATCAATGTTTGGACAGCGGTACGTTTCCAGACTTAATGAAACATAGTAAAGTAGTACCAATTTTTAAATCGGGTAGTAAGAGTGATCCTTCTAATTATAGACCTATATCTGTGCTACCAGCATTGAGTAAAATATATGAAAAAATCATGCTAGACCAGATGTTGTCACATTTTAACTCAAATGGGATTTTACATAGTCGCCAGTTTGGTTTCACGAAGGGTAGGTCGACGACTGACGCAGGAGTAAAACTCATCAGTCACATTTTGGAATCCTGGGAGAAGTCTCAGGATGCAATTGGCATTTTTTGAGACCTCTCAAAAGCGTTTGACTGCGTTGACCACAACAGACTGATCTGTAAATTACGCCACTACGGAATTCGTGGACAAGCTGCCGTTCTAGTTCTTTCCTATCTATCGAACAGGCAGCAAAAAGTACACGTTAACGGGGCGACTTCCTCGGGGTCTCTAGTTAAGATGGGCGTGCCTCAAGGTTCAATTCTTGGGCCTTTTCTATTTCTAGTTTATATTAATGACCTTCCTTACATGATGGCTAACTTATCGGATATAATTCTATTTGCTGATGACACATCTCTAATTTTTTAAATAGATAGAAAAGACACGGATGTCTTACATGTCAACGATAGTCTTGCTGTTCTTTCAAAATGGTTCGCAGCTAATAATCTTTTACTTAATGCGAATAAAACTAAATGTCTTAAGTTCTCATTACCAAATGTACCCCAAGTGGGTCTAAATTTAAAACTTGATGGCAAGAAACTAGATGCTATTACGGAAACTGTATTTCTAGGAATTACTTTAGATTCGAAATTGCAATGGGGTGCCCACATTAGAGCTCTTTCAGGTAGATTAAGTTCAGCTGCATATGCAGTAAGAAAAATGAGGCAGTTAACTGATATAGCTACAGCTAGGTTAGTATACGTTGCTTATTTCCACAGTATTATGTCTTATGGCGTTCTGCTGTGGGGATCGGCAGCTGACGTAGATTCCATTTTCATTCTACAAAAGAGAGCAATCCGCGCGATCTATAAAATGGGTCCTCGTGACTCCCTTAGAAATAAATTCAAAGAAATTGATATACTAACTTTGCCTTCTCTTTATATCTTAGAAAGTATTTTGTATGTTCGCAAAAACTTAGGACTTTTCAAAATAAGAAGCGATTTCCATAATATAAATACACGTAGTAAACATGAAATTGTGATACCCAAATTCAGATTAACTAAAACTAGCAAGTCATTTCTTATAAACAGTTTCCGCTTTTAAAACAAGTTGCCAAAGTCGGTAACAGAACTTAGCGATGGAAAGTTCAAAACCCACATCAAACGTGTCCTTATCAAAAAAGCATATTATAAGATAAATGACTACGTTGAAGACAAGGAAGTTTGGCAATAATTCCTTCTGCACATGTGGCTTCCCTGGTACCTCATAAACAACATAACTATGTCAATGTCTATTAACTGCTCCCAAATAACGATGTTTATTAGGTTTTTTTTTTTTTCATACTTCCTTGTCATAATCATTTCATTATTTGACATTATTTACCTACAAAGCGAATTCCAATTCTTTATTAGTGGCTTTTGAAGACATGATATTTATTCAGATATGTTACTGTAGTTGTAATTGCAATCATGTCATTAATATTTTATATGCTTAGATTATTTTGGCTTATTCCCGAAATCCCCCCTGAAAGTCCCCCCTGAGGAGCAAAGTGGAATTTATAAAAAAAAAGTCTA
The DNA here is from genome assembly GCA_947523025.1 of Dryobota labecula. Taxonomy (NCBI): domain Eukaryota; kingdom Metazoa; phylum Arthropoda; class Insecta; order Lepidoptera; family Noctuidae; genus Dryobota; species Dryobota labecula. Next base: position 166,675 of record OX383298.1, read on the forward strand.
GAATTCCCCCTGAAAATCCCCTCTAGGGGAGAATTTTGGAATCGAAAAAATACTTATTCCACAAATCCCTCCTGAAAATGTTCCTTGAAGGGGAAAACTGGAATCTAAAAAAAGAAAAGTCTGTAATTCCCCACTGAAAATCCTCCTTAGGGGGGAAAAACGGAATCTAAAAGAACCATCGTCCAGAAATCCCCCCTGAAGTCCTTAAAATTTAAGGCGCTCTTCTACTACCGGCCGCGGCGCCTATTTCTTCGCCAGTGTTGGTTGCCAAAATATTTACCGCGGGCGCCGGCAGATATTTTACTTTCATAACCTAGAATGTAGGAGCGAGCGAAGCGAGCTTGGGAATAATTTTGCAAAAACAACTAATACAACTGGTATTTGTTTCAACTCATATTTATTTTCTGCTAGCTTTTGCCCGCGCTCCGCCCGCGTGGATGTCGGTTATCGCGTAAAAATGTAGCCTATGTCCTTCTCCATATCCCAGGCTATACCTCTGCCAAATTTCAAGACGATCGGTTCAGCGGTTTAGGCGTGAAAACGTAACATACAGACAGACAGAGTTACTTTCACATTTATAATATTAAGTATGGATTCCGAACGGATACCACTCTCTAAATAATTAAATTTAATGTGCGAATGAATACTAACAACTTGAATTTGGTAGTCAGCTCAGTCAAACCTTTAGATGTGTGAGGAACAGGGTGTAAAGTTCACTCATCCTCTATAGAAAAGGGAGGATCCTCCGACCAGACGGGTGTTGTGTTTGGCGGGCAACTGCCCAATGACGTCGGTGGTCGTCTCTGCGCCCCGGGAGCGGGCGCGAGGAATCGGTTTTGGGGCTTTTTGACCCCTTGCCCGAGGCATTTGTCTCTCGGACCCCATAACTGGGGACCCGTCGTTGGGTTTCCTCCCCCTCTCGTGGGAGGAGGTGGGAGTGCTTTATTGCACACCTAGTCGCTTGAGTGGGGATTCCCCTCAGCGGTCTGAAGTGTAATTCTGGGGGTGTGACTGTAGGAGCACCCGAAGTGCTTCATGACGCCCGTGCGACCAGACCCCTGCTAGATGAGATCCCCAGTTCCCTGCCCAATGATTGATGTTGGATAGTCTTATATATATCGTTCGCGCGGTAAACTCTTAATTGCGCGATGCAGGATTTGTGTGACGTCGGGATTTCGTGTGACGTCAGGTCTTAGATGCAGTTCGCATGTGGCAACGTAGATGCCGCCACAAACCTAATCAAATTAAATTTGTTTTCTAATATGACCATTCAAACACCACTAGGAGCACCGAAGGGGGCCTTCGTCGACATAGTGAATATAGTAAAATATAAAAAAAAAAAAAAATATATACTGATTGTTTTATGTTATTCGAGTTTAAATACTATAAGTAAGCAGACATGTTGTTGTTTATTTATTAGTAACTAGCTACGCCCCGCGGTTTCACCCGTATAAGTCTGGATCCCGTAAGAATATCGGGATAAAAAGTATCCTATGTCCTAATCCAGGTCATGGTCTACCCATGTGCCAAATTTAGGCAATTATAACAAAATTGTGTGAAATAAAAAAAGACTCATCATCATCATCAGCCTATAACAGTCCACTGCTGGACATAGGCCTCTCCAATTGCACGCCATTCAGCTCGATTCCCGGCAACTCTCATCCAGCTGTTACCAGCCACCCTGCGGAGATCGTCGCTCCACCTAGCCTGAGGACGTCCTACCTTACGTTTGCCGATTCGCGGTCTCCACTCAAGAACACGTCTTTCCCAGCGGTCATCGCGGGCTGCAGTGGTCAGTTAGCGGTCAAAAAAGACTGATTATTGTATATTATACTGTCGTTTTTTTTTTTTGTTTATTACATTGGATCTAATCACTATTTTTTTTTTATTTACTTTAAGAGCGTAGAAATCAAAACTAATATTAAGGGGGAAAACTGGAATAGTTCAAAATGAGAAGAGGACATTCTGGACTTTTTTTAAATTAGTGTCCAGTTTTCCCCCCTGATGAGAATCTCTCAGGGGGGAAAAGTGGAATAACTCAGAATGATAAGGGGACTTTCTGGACTTTTTTTACATTAGAGTCCAGTTTTCCCCCTTGAGGGGGATTCTCTCAGGGGGGATTTGTGGAATAAGCCGATTATTTTCTATTTTGTGAATGTGAGAACGTTGTAGGCCTAGTAGATTGTAGATTTGTTGGCGGTTTTCTATTTTGTTAAGTACCTGGTAATTGTTGAAAGGCCTACACTGTCCTCCCATACCTATTATCACTGTTATTTAATAATATGCAATTTTAACCAGGATACAATTCTAATAATTTTTGTTGGTAATAGGGGTAATGTGAATAAAGGAGAATTACTCCAATATTATAGTTCTTTATGCAACCTTAGTTTAAGAAAAAATGTGATGTTCACATTCCCATACAGCCAAAGTTTGCCACAGGAAGAAAACAACTTTAGATCTGAAATGAATATGACATTGCATAATTTGATGTTTAATAACAATTCATTCCATTTAATTGACACTAACAATTATGTTGGTAATCATTTATATTTGACAAAAGATAGATTTTTTATGGATAGGTACTATCTTTCAAAGTACTGTAAAAGACAGATAGCTGTGTCGCTATCATATTATTTTTCTATTACAGCCAAGAATTTGGCTAAACAAATTGCTTCTATTGAGCAATGCTATGACATGTTAAATAATTCAGCCAATAATTTGGTTTCAAAAATTGACATTGATAATAATTTAAATTAGAAATTAAGACAACAGAGGCAACCTCTAGCAATAATGTACAGAATCGCAAAAATAAAAGTTTAAAATCAGTAAATAGTATCAACCTGGTGCATCAAAATATTCAAGGATTTATGAACAAAGATTTAGAAGTAGAATTATTTATGAATTGTAACAGTATTGATATTCTTTGTATAACTGAACATTGGCTTAAAAGCCACCAGTTCTTGTTCAATTTTAGTAATCACCAGGTTGGTAGTTCGTTCAGCAGAGTAAATGCTATACATGGTGGCTCATTAATTTTAGTAAGTAACCAGCTTAAATTTAAAGACCGTAAAGATATTGTGAGCCTGTCTGTTGAGCGGATAGTTGAAATAGCCTGTATAGAATTGGAGCAGTTTATTGTATTAAGTGTGTACAGACCTCCTTCAGGATTGTATGACTGCTTTGAAAAGGTAATGGATGAAGTGTTACACAAGATTTGTAACTCGAACAAGTCCATTATCACTTGCGGTGATTTTAATATTAATTTATTAGAAAAATCAGGCTCTTGTAGTAAAATAATAAGTCTTTTTCAGTCCTACAATCTTGGACACCTATTTTTGGAGCCCACAAGAATAACCCCTACTAGCGCCACATGCCTAATGCAAATGCACAAAGAAATTATAAATTTACTAGATTCTGATCATTGCGGGCAACGGATTACTATCCAAAACCAAAATAACAAAATGGCAAAAAAGGATATCACTGTTAACCCCAAAACTGCAAGTCGCTTGGAAGCTTTTAAAGTTGAACTCATTAATAAATTACCAGCTTTGTCTATTCACGCTGATCCTATTCATCTATATGATGATTTTTTTTATATATACTGTAAACAATTTCATTCCACGTTTATTCCCAAAACTATCTCGGTTGATAGTAACGCATCTTTCAGTGATTGGGCTACCATTGGTATTCATAAAAGTAGAACACGGCTTTATGAGCTGTACAATGAAAGGACTTGTGTAAATACCGCTGAATTTAATTTATATGTTAGAAATTATTCAAAATTATTTAAAAAAGTTTGTTGTATGGCCAAGTCGCGTTATTTGAGTTCGAAGATTAAAAACAGTAGTAATGTTATTAAAACGACTTGGAATATTATTAATAGTGAAACAGGAAGGTCTAGCAACCGAAATACTGACTACAGCCTATCAATTAATGACAAAATAATAAAATCAGACTCACAAGTCGCCGCGGCCTTTGAAAATTTCTTTTCGGATATTCCCGTTTTAACTACTAAATCCCTAAACTCTTCACCTTCTGTTGCTGAGTCTTTGCTTAAGGAAAATGTTAATGTTTGCGATTCGGAATTTAATTTTGAACATATTACCTGTAGAGATTTAATTAAAACCTTTCACACTTTAAACGTAAAAAAGACTGCGGATCTGTGGGGTAATTCTGTAGAAGTTGCTAAGTCTATTATTGACACTGTAGCACCTACTTTAGCTCTTATCTTTAATAATTGTATCGACTGTGGGGAGTTTCCCGATCTTATGAAAAATTGTAAAATAATACCATTGTTTAAATCAGGTAGTACATCAGACCCCACAAATTATAGACCTATTTCAGTACTAACCTACCTTTAGTAAATTTTTTGAGAAATTAATGTTAGACCAATTGCAAAGATTTTTTAATAAAAATAAATTATTACACAGTAAACAGTTCGGTTTTACAAGGGGTCGTTCAACTACTGATGACGGTGTTGAATTTTTAGGACATATTTATAATGCATGGGAAGATAAATGTGATGCCTTGGGCATCTTTTGTGATTTGTCCAAGGCATTCGATTGTGTTCTTCATGAAACGTTAATCAGGAAACTCCGCCACTACGGGATCCGGAACACCGCTCTGGATCTTCTTGCTTCATACTTGAGTAATAGGTTTCAGAGCGTTGACGTTAATGGGAAAAGATCTCCCGGATATTAAGTAACAATGGGAGTCCCACAGGGCTCAATTCTTGGTCCTTTTTTGTTTCTTATTTATATTAATGACTTGCCTTAACTCATAAAGGATAATCATGAAATAGTGTTGTTTGCGGATGACACTTCACTTTTGTTTAAACTTAAACGTCAGGAGCTGGTTACTGACGATGTAAATAGCGCGATCTCAAAAGTAGTTCATTGATTCAATGTTAATAATTTACTTCTTAATGAAAAAAAAACCAAATGCATTAAGTTTACGCTACCTCACGTTAGTCAGATGAAAAATAATGTGTTGATAAAGGGCGAAGAGTTGAATCCTGAAGATAGCACAGTATTCTTGGGCTTAACTTTGGATGCTAAGCTTCAGTGGGGCCCACATATAGATAAATTGTCTAAGAAGCTGAGCTCCGCAGCATACGCCGTTAGAAAAATTCGTAATTTAACTGACATAGAGACAGCCCGTTTAGTGTACTTTAGTTATTTTCATAGTGTATGTCGTACGGTATTCTGTTGTGGGGAAATGCCGCCGACATTCAGTCTATCTTTGTTTTGCAGAAAAGAGCTGTTCGATCAATTTATAAATTAAGTTCGAGACACTCTCTCAGAGAGAAATTTAAGGAAATTAATGTTATGACTGTGCCTTCTCAGTATATTTTTGAAAATCTTTTATATGCCCATAAAAACATAAAATTGTTTAAAAAATACAGTGATATCCATAATATAAATACTAGGAACAAACACATGTATGTTATACCTAAAACACGGCTCAAGAAAATAGGTGGTTCGTTCAGATGTCAATGTATACGCTTTTATAATAAAATTCCAAGCCACGTTCAAGATCTAAGCATTAATCAATTAAAATCATTCATTAAACGTAAGTTGTGCTAGAAAGCCTTTTATACCATTCAAGATTATATTGAGGACAAAAAGGCTTGGGACAGAGCTGCTCCAAATTTTATATATTGAAACTTTTTTTTATTGTGATTGCTTTATACACATTGACATGAATATTTACTTGTGAAGTATAATGTTATTATTTTAATTATTGTGAATGTGAAGACTATGTGGGTCTTTGTTTATTTTTTATTTTTTTCCTTCTCAGTATATATATATATATATTTTTCCTGTTCATGGTATGGCAGTTTGAGTAATTTATGCGGCCTGCCCAAATGTCCTTTCTTTGGTATTGTTCGTCGAATCGTTGAGCTCCTTATGTTCTGAGTTGAGCTGCACGATTACTGACAAATGCGTGCACTGAATGGACAGGTCCACTCAATCTGTGTGGTTCTTTCTTCAAAAGACCATTCCAGACACCAGTCTACATGGTCTTCACATGATTTGACCAAGATTATGTCTGGACTTTAAAAGAGACTGTGACCTCTGAGTTTGTTTCGGTCTTTCTTCTCAGAGTAATCAGATACGAAATGCCGACCTCATCTAGTTTTAAAATATGATTGACGTGTAAAAGTGTTTGTAAAAACCTACTTACAGAAATAAAATCATTTATCATTTATCAATATTGTAAAGCCAATTATTTTTAAAAGAGTAACCGTGGAGTTTCTTGCCGGCTCTTCTCCATAGGAAACGACTAATTGGAACCGTGCACCTAGCTTCTGACGTTTCTTAAGTGCCCATGTAGGTTTATGTGAAATAAAATATGTTGATTTTAGATTTTTTTTAACAACGCTTTTCCTACGATCGTCCTTCGGATGCACCTTGCAGGTCGCATCTTAGAAATCTCCTTAGATTCCCTCCCCACTCATCCGACTTCTACTCCTACTCCTTCACTGTGCACGCGGCTCAGTTGTGGAATTCACTGACATTAGGGACTGCCAAACTGTTGCAGCCTTTAAAAGAAGAGTAAATGATCACTATCTTTCCACTCCTTCATAGTTGCATATTATTATGTATTTATTATTTTCCACTACATTGTAGTTCTAGGTATATATTTGAGTGATATTTATTTTCGAAGTATGTATGTGTTGGGGCTATTTAGTCGTTGACGGATACCCCGGTAGTTGTTATAGTTAGGTAGTTAGTTAGTTCACACCAAACCACTGTTAAGGTTAAAATAGTTTATTAATGGAAATAGTTAAAAGTTATGTTTGTTTTGTTATCTGAGCCGCACTTATTGTTAGGTATGTTATTATTGATCGACCCGCACATTAGCGCGTGACGGAGTTTTAGTTACGACTGAATTTACGTTAATATTCATTAGGTACGCATAAACGACTAAACGTACTTTTGCTGTATGAGCATTATTGGCTCGTACATGCTCCCGAGGGAAAGATAAATACGTACTCAGATGACCAAACTTGCGTTACAAGTTAAATAGGTATAAAGTTATAAAAGTAACAAAAGCAATCAAAACAATAAGCAAGAAATCATTCTTAAATAATTAATCATAGTTGAAATCTTGTTCCAATTGCTGAATGTCCACTTCGTATTTTAGCGTAGGCAGGAATCTCCTTTAGTTCTATATCTTCTGTCCTCTCTCGAGTCTTGTTCGTATTGGTAGGCGTATTCTTATGCGCCTGAAGATACCTTCTTATTCGCCAAACTATTATAGCGGCGACGATTCCTCCCACCAGCAAAGTGCTTATAGTGTAGTTGCCGATGTCGTGGACACTTAGGTCGTGAGGTAGGCTCTCTCGTCCCTTTTGTGCGGTTATCTGGTCATCTAATAATCTGTGATCATTAGATAAGTTTAGTTCCGGAAGCACAATCTTTGTGTTTTTTAACGTATTCCACATATCATTTGGTGAGTCAATAGTAGGTACCTCCAGGGTAGTTCCAATATTAGTACTGCTACTAAAAACGTTATGTGAATAAATTGTAGCGTCTTTGTGCTGAAGTATGCAATCCTGACCTAGGGCAAGTAGCTTTTGTTAAAATTGTTGTTGTAATGCGATTTTCGCATACAATGCACGTCGTACACTCATTGATGCAATTATACACTCACTTCTTGTGGTTTAGTGCTTCCGCATGCCTCGTTTATAGGTAGCGGGGCTAGTTTAGTTATGGGTCTTTTTAGTTCCCCATTTTGTGTCTTGAGCGTTGGTCTCTTCAGTTTCATTGAGTGGTAGTGTTAGGGTTGGATCTGGAATACCTCACTCCTGGTCACTTTCTCACGGAGAGCCGTGAGAAAGTGACCAGGAGTGAGGTATTCCAGATCCTCCAGATCCTCTGATAATGGACACAGCGGTCTGCTGTTCATGCATGCTTCGATTTGTGTAAGAAGCGTTGCAAATTGTTCATAGGTAAGCTTCTGTTGTCCGATTACCCGTTTCAGGTGTGCTTTCATGGAACGTACAGCAGCTTCCCATAAGCCTCCTGCTGATGGCCAGGATGGAGCGTTGAAGTGCCACTCGATTTGAAGGTCGTTGATCTCTTTAAAGAACTCTGAAGATAGCATTGTTTTAAATAGTTGGAACTCTTCTTTTAAAACTCTAGCGGCTCCGACGAAGTTGGTTCCGTTATCGGAATATATATGTTTTGGGGTGCCTCTTCTGGCGCACATTCTTTTTAGTGCTGCGATGAAGGTTTGCGTTGATAGGTCCGAAACAAGTTCGATATGTACTGCTTTTGTGCACATACATATGAATATGGCTATGTAGCCTTTGCAGGTTTTAATCCCGCGGCCCTTGTTTATCTTTACATCCACATGGCCTGTAAAGTCGATGCCGGTGTGTGAAAACGGCCTCGATGGAGTTATCCTTTCTTTAGGAAGGTTGCCCATCAACTGTTCAGTTCGGGTTGTTGCGTATCGTCGGCATCGAATGCATTGTCGCAGTATTTTCTTGACGGTTCGATTGCTGCTGATAATCCAGTAATTGTTTCTAGTTTCAGCTAGCGTTAATCTTGCTCCACCATGTAAGGTTCGTTGATGCGCCTTTTCAACAGTTAGTTGGGTTAGTCTTCCCTCTCCTGGTATGAGGATGGGGTGTTTAGTTTCCACTGGCAAGTTTGAGTGGTATAGACGTCCTCCAACACGTAAAACTCCATACGAGTCCAAAAATGGGTTAAGTTTCAAAATGGTGCTTCTGTTGAGAAGTTTTCCACCTCTTTTGAGAGAATTTATTTCATTTTCGAAATAATCCCGTTGCACTGATTTAATCATTATAAATAGTGCGTTGTTTATTTCATTCAAGTTCAATTGATGGCACTCAGTTGACCTTCTTTTGTTTCGTAATGCATCAGCGAAACGTATCACCAAGGCAAGTATTCTTGTAATACGATCTATGTTGCTATGTCGCTCAAGTAATGAACCGATTAATTCATTTTTAATCGACGTGGGTTCCGTACTATTAGTCGTGTAACAGTTTGTTAGGAAGCCCTCATTTGTTGTATAAGTTTCTTTTGAATTAAGGGCTTGTTGTTCTTGCTCCTTAAGTCATTTAGGGCCTTCCCACCACAGGGTAAAGTTGACCAATTTTTGCGGTGGGAGTCCTCTTGTTGCACAGTCGGCAGGGTTTTCGTTTGTCTTCACGTAACCCCAGTTTATCGCAGGCACGATGTTTAATATTTGTGTGGTTCTATTGGTTACATACTTCTCGTATTTAGTTTGCCTTCCCTGAAGCCATGCTAGAACGACCTTAGAATCGGTCCAGCAGGTAATCCTTAGATCGTAATCTTCAAGGATCTTAGTTATCCTTTGCAGGAGTTTCGCTAACAAAACTGCGGCGCATAATTCCAACCTCGGTATCGTAGTTTTCTGTTTGATTGGTGCCACCTTAGTTTTTGCCGCGAGTAGTATAGTTTCGTACGCGCCGGTGGATGACGTAGTTCGGCTGTAGATAACGCATGCGTAGGCTTTCTTGCTCGCGTCACAGAAGGCTTGCAATTCGATCGCCCTGTTGTTTTCGTTTTTAATCCATCTTGGTAGACTTATGTATTTTATGTTCGGCAACTCGGATTTAATTTGCATCCATTCCTTTTCTATGGAATCCGGTACATTTTCGTCCCAGCCAATATTTTTACAGTTATCACTCCATAGTTTTTGAAATAGCAGTTTTGCTTGTAGGGTGATTGGAGCCAACCAACCGAGCGGATCGTAGATCTTGCTTATTTCTGACAGTAGCCTGCGTTTAGTGTAAGGTGCATTTTTGTTGTTGCTAGGCGCTTCGCTAATAAAATGGAATGTGTCACTTGCGTCATTCCACGTGAGTCCAAGTGTTTTGCTGAACTCTTGTTGCTTGAAGTTAAATTCGGTATTGTTACTTTTCTCTTTCGTCTGTAGTTTCTTGAGAATAGATGGTTCGTTAGTGGACCATTTCCGTAAAACAAAACCACCTTTCTGCAGTAGTTCGCTTAGCTCCTTTTGCAGTAGCTTTGTTGATTCTATGGTATGATGGCCCGTGATGGCGTCATCCATATAAAACTCGTTAAGTAGCGCCTTTTGGGCCAGAGGGAAAGTGTTGCCTTCATCTTTGGCCAGCTGTTGGAGAGTGCGCATCGCTATGAATGGTGCGACTTTGGTCCCGTATGTTAGGGTACACAGCTGCATATCTCTCAGTGGTTCTCTCTTGGAGTCTCTCCAAATTATTTTTTGAAGACATTGTTGATCTTGATGAATACGGATTTGACGGTACATTTTTTCAATGTCCGCCGTTAGAACATATTTATAGCTCCGCCATTTTATGATCAGGGATAGAATGTCCTTTTGAAGATTTGGCCCTTTTTCCATCAAATCGTTTAGGCTGTACCCGGAGTCTGTTTTCAGTGATGCGTTAAAAACAGCTCGTAGTTTGGTTGTTGTAGAGCACTCCCTTACTACTCCGTGGTGTGGTAGGTAGGCTTGTACTCTACTATCGGATTCTGTCACTGGTTTCATGTGACCTAATTCGATGTATTCTCGGATGAATCGTTTATATAGTTTAGCGAAGTGTTCTTGTCTCGCCATTTTCTTTTCTAAATGAAGAAATTGTGCTGTAGCTTGAGGTTTCGAGTTACCAAGTTTTTGTTCATAGTTTAGCTTTCATCGGCATCTTTACCACATAACGCCCGTTACTTAATCGCTCTGTTGTTTCAGTGTAGTATTTTTCACAGAATGCCTTTTCCGTTGTAATTTCGGGTTCCGAAGGGATGTCTTCTATCTCCCAAAATTTTGTTAAGTTGTCTAGGTCTGTTAGAGTAACTAGACAGTTAAACTGCTTTGTAGCACCGCACAGTATCCAGCCCAACTTTGTCTGTTGCGCTACTGGCGAATCATTGTTATGCTTGATTATTCCTCCTAAGATCACATCGGAGTAAACATTTGCTCCAAGCAATAGCTCGATGGGTCCAGAGATGTTGTAGTCTGGATCAGCCAAATTGATATCATGGAGGTGCGTCCAGTTTTCTGTGTTGATCGTTGAGTTAGGCAGATTATTGATGAGTTTACTCATCACTAACGCTTCGGTTTGGAATGTATAATCAGAGTGAATAGACTTGCATTCCAATTTTATCATCCCTTTACTCTTGCCCATTATAGTGCTAACGCCAGTGACCGCAGCGTTCATTTTGTTTCGGGGTAAGTTCAACCGTTGAGCAGCGTTTTCTGTGACCAAGGTCACTTGAGAGCCTTGATCCAGTAACGCCCGAAGGATGACGTAATCTCCTTCCTTGTTCTTGACCCTTAGTTGAAGAGTCGTTAAGAGTATCTCTTGTTCCCCGTTAACGTGATTAGATGTTTTCTCAACCACCGTGGATGTGGTCGGCTTTGATTGTTTCCCTTTCAGATTATCATCATGGAGAAGGGAGTGATGTTTGAAGTTACATGTGCGGCATGTTTTCGTTGAATTGCATTTATTTCCGCCGTGACTAAACAACCAATTTTTGCACAAGTTTAGGTTACTTGTTGTTTGGTTTCGCGTTACGACATCCATGTTCAAAAATGTAGAACACTGCCTCAGCGTGTGTTCGTTTTTGCAAAGTGGACATTTCCTTAGCGTTGCATGGAAGGTTTTTGTCATGCTTTCCAGATTAGTTTTGGAGACACATCCGATTACGTAACAGCGATGATAGGTGCTTGTCCGTTTCATCATCGATTTGTTGGTGTACTCCAGTTGTATCAAATTGTGGTGTTCCGAGAGTTTCTAGTATTTTCGGTTTTGATGTCCCCGAAAATCCAGGTTCGTTTATCAACTTGTTTCGTAGTTGATTCATAGATTGCAATGTTTCGTCAAACATGCTTCTTGTTATGATCAAAATGTCCTGCTTAAAGTAGTCATGTTCTCTTTGTTTAGACTCATACTTCTTCAAGATTTCATGGTTCGATCGAAATTCATCCCATAGGGATTGTAAAGCGTCGATTCGCTTGTTAAGGTAGTCCATGGTTTTTCTACTCACAGCATCCTTCTTGTAGTTAGTTTGAAGAGTTTTTATTCTCTCGTAGCTGCTTTGCTGCTTAGTTATAAGTTCCACAAATTCAGGATAGTCTTCTGTCGACATTGTTTATGCCTTATGGCTGCTCGTGGTTGGCGTATAGTTAGTGTGTACTCACGAAGTTTTCGGAGCTGAAGTAATCGCAGTGGACGTTATCCCTGCTGATTATTTCTTGTTTGTAGCGATAGACGTAATCTCCGCTGTAGTAACCGGCGTGCACGTTATCCTCGCCGATTGTTTCTTGATAAGTAACTTGTAGCAGTAGACGTGATCTCTGCTAGTTCGTTAGTTGCAGGCACTCAGTGTAGCTCATCCTCCTTTACGTCATGTGCAACGTCTCAATGCTACTGGTTAGACCCGCTTGTGGGAAGCCAACAACACCGATATGCTAACGTAACTGGGATACACCACGCTAAGCACTTTGCAGATGAGGAGAGGCGACGACTCACAAGTTGATTTGCCGTGTCATCCGGCTCGAAGGACCAAAAAGATGTTGGGGTTATCTAGTCGTTGACGGATACCCCGGTAGTTGTTATAGTTAGGTATTTAGTTAGTTCACACCAAACCACTGTTAACGTTAAAATAGTTTATTTATGGAAATAGTTAAAAGTTATGTTTGTTTTGTTATCTGAGCCGCACTTATTATTAGGTATGTTATTATTGATCGACCCGCACATTAGCGCGTGACGGAGTTTTAGTTACGACTGAATTTACGTTAATATTCATTAGGTACGCATAAACGACTAAACATACTTTTGCTGTATGAGCATTATTGGCTCGTACAGTATGTAAGTATATTCTCTTATTGTATGTTTATAAGTATTTATATTAGTGTATAGATATTTTGATTTTATGTATATTTTTTCTCTTCTACTCTTACACACGTTGTTTACATCTCTATATCTACTTTCCTATCGCAGGTATGCTGGAAGAGATTTCATTAGAAATAAGCATCACCTTTGTACGTATATTTCTGTTCCTTTATTCTTGTCTGTTTATATGTGTGTACATAAATTGTTAAATAAATAAATAAATAAGTATTTCACTCAAAGTTATAGAAATCAACTACTTAGAATAACGGATATTTTTTCTATTTCTTCATGCAATAAGTTTAATTTTAAATTAAATACTTTTCACACATTAGCAGCAGTTTTTTAAAGTCAGTGAATTTCAAAGTATTGGTATATTTATTTTAATTGAATGCTATTAGGAGCAGTAATGAAGCAGCATACGACCTAACAAACGGATTAATGATGCTTCGCTGAGAGTTAACTAAGTTGTGAGTGTCGCGCGCTGAGAACTGTGTCAGTCGACAAGCAACGCTGAGTGACGCGCATTAGTTTGCGAGACGCGGCGACTAATCAGAGCGCACACTATAACAACGTACAGAAATACTACACGCGATCAAACAAGTCCAAGAATTTAAATAATTGGTAGGCAAACCGAAACTATTTCGAATTACTAAGGTATTAAGGTACTTACTTTCAGTGACATTCTGGAGTTATATTGTTAGTTGGCCCTCTGCGTGTAGTTACCTGTGTGGTGGCACACGTCAGCTGGCGATCAGCTCGACAGCGCGTGCAAATGGAGGGTCCTCAGACAAGCTGTCGCCGCGAGGCACTCGTCCACACACTATTCTCGCTGACCGCCGCGACTAGCGGAGCCCATGATGAAAGGCCGATAATTATAATAACAATGGTAAGATATTATATTCTAATACAGATTGTAAGATATATGACTATTGTAAAAAAAGGCTTTGAGAAGTATTAGAATTTCGCCGCTCGTCCGATAAATTGGGATTTCATCAGTCTATTCATCAAGGAATTGAGTTCATTTGAACTGTGTGTGGGTCGAACAAGCATGATGTTAGAGCACACGTAGACACGCAGTGTTACGAGCACGCTGGGGCATGATGATGCGGTCATACATAAGCCGGAGCCTATTGAATAGCGTACGCAGTACTCACACTATTTGATGAAAGCGAAACTTATGCGAAAACTAAAGCTCCGGAAGGCGAACCGTCGGGTTCACGAATATTGAGTGAAATGGTAGTAGTTTGGGAACATGTTAACTTATTATTGAGGGATCTTAAACTCTAAATACGCAGTTTTTCGAAGTCTTCCCTAATTTGTATTCTAATTTACAAAAGCGAACAAAGATAAATAAAATAAATTTAATTCAAATCCTCTTACAATTGTGATAGCTGAGGTCAGCGATATAATGACGACATAACTAGTAATAGTTTGACACCGACTCATGTATACGTATGTGTAGCGGCGCGGCATATAACCGGTGCGAGCGGCCAGGCGCGCGCCCAATGGCCCGGAAAATAGCAGATTTGTGTAATCCCCACTGAGCACCCACCGATATACCTAACTGTGTAACTAGTGTAACTTTATATACGAGTGCAGAAGCTCCACTGCATACGAATAAGCTACAGCAGAGAAACGTCGATGACCAAAGAAAGGGACCAATCAGAGCGCGGCCGATCGACATCGACCGTCAACTTGAAACACTAATCGACCGCGGTCTGGCTATGCCCTTAGGGAAAACCTTAATTTAAACCTACCGTGGAATGGCTGATGATTTGACGAGGTTCTGATGTATAATTTTGAGCCCTATGTCAACCCTTAGGAGACGTTATGACTAATTGACCTGTGGTCCTTCTGCAAGTGATCACCTGGTGCAACGGTACGCACGCCGTCGAGCTCGTGTTATTGACTCGCCGATACCGACGGAGGTAGGTAGGTACCTCAGTACTGCGCAGTTCGCGCGATTGGATTGGTTTTCAAATACACGCGAGAATTTTGAGTGAAATTTTAGTGTATTTTTTACGTGTGGAGTCTGTGAAGCGTTCAAATGACTCGCGGACGAGTTGACTGTCAGAACGACCTCGATAGCTCCGAGCGGCTAGTATATAGAATGATTATTGAGCAAACCAAAGTAATGTTAATAGCAACATTTTTTACAAATGCTGTGGTTATATTTACTAATGCTGTTAAGCATACATGGTCAATGATCTACGCCGGGTCATTAAAAGTGCAAAATGTAAGATGTTCGCCGACGACCTTAAATTATATATGGGCGTGGTCGGTTTACTGCGAAGTTCTCCAACGACATATCCGACGTTATTGTACTCAATAACGTCGGATATGTCGTTCGTGTGCTCTACTGAGCATCAGATAGTCTGCAATTTAAAAAAAATACGAATTATGACTTACACTAGAACTAGGACCTCCATTCAACACAGTTATCGAATACTAGACACTAGACTGACAAGAGTCCATGAGATGCGTGATCTGGGCGTGACGTTTGACCCTCGCCTTAATATTGTGGGAACATATCGTGTCCATGACATATCATGCGTCAAACTTCCAAGTTTCAGGATTGTAGACTGGCATCATGATATACAACGCGTAAGTTCGCTGCCGGTTAGAGTATAATGCTCTCATTTGGGCTCTATACGAGGCCAAGTACAAAGTTATGATAGAAAAAATACACAAATATTCTGCCGATACATACAAGAAGAAGTACGGGTACTACCCATTTCTTTATTTCTCGCTTTGTAACGGGTATGCTCGAACTTGACAGCCTAAGAGCTGAGAAGGAGCGTGCAGGCAATTATACACTTTTACCTAAATGGGGTGTGGGGGAGCGTGGTTTGCGTTCGCGGCGGTCCTTGCTGACTGTGGCTGGTCCCTGTACCTGTGCCACAAGGAATGCATCTACGCGACTTACTCCTACGCCCCTCAACTCGATCATACTAACTCATGATGTGGACCTATTCACTGACAAACTGAGTAGAACTATATCTGCGCCAAATGTCCACCTCACACACTTTTATACAAGTTAACCCATGGTATCGACGTAACTAGGCTAAGCTGTTATTTATTATAAGTTATTATTATATACTGTTATTTATTTATTCATTATAAGTTAAGCATTAGAACAAAAAAAAAATAGAGGAAACAGATACCATCAAATTCCTAGGACTGGATTGACAAAAATATTTCATGGAAAACGCAAATTGATACCGTGTGTAAAAAACGAAATAAATTTTCCTACGCGTTATACAGACTAAGATTGTAAATCAAGCAGCAGTACTTACCGCCTATCATGCCTATGTAACGTCTACGCTTAAATATGTACGTATTTATTGGGGGAATGCTACAGACAGGGCACTCGCTTTTAGGGTACAAAAGAAATGTCTTAGAGCCGTTTGTGGCATACGAGCCTCAGATGGCTGTATGCCAGATTTTAAAAAGTTTAAGATTTTAACCTTTCCTGCACTCTACATCCTATATTTATAAGAACCAATAAGGAAAATTTTGGTGACCTGCACTCCCGTCGACAAGTTTCTTCGGAATGTCTTCACGATTATTTAGTAAGCTAAATTGAATTTTTTTTTAAAGATAAAATTATAATTATGACTTCTTGGTAAATAGACCATATTATACAGTGTATGAATTTTTGTCCGACAGATTCGTGATGAGTTAGTGCCAAACTGTTTTTTATTTTTAAATGCAAAATATTTGTCTATTTGAATTAAATTAACTTAGGTCTAAGATAACATATTATTCAAACTATTGTATGCCTAACCTAACACACCAAAATAACACAATAACAACTCTATAACCACTGTCTCACAATAAAGATCTTTGACTATGACTTTTGACAAAATTTTAACTATATATTATATAAAATTTTCGTGTCACAGTGTTGGTTGCCGTACTCCTCCAAAACGGCTTAACCGATTTTGATGAAATGTTATATGTACACTCACCTGCAAAATTGCATGGATACCTTAGTGTCTATTTTCCAGTGAACGTTTGAGTTCAAGTTTTCGAAGATACAACTAGATGGCGTTGGTTTCTTCACAACTATGACAGATTTACGAAACGTAAGAAGTTAGGAAGAAACGTATTAGGTAGGATTAACTAAGGACCTCCACAGCTAATACATTTATCAATTTAGCTATGTAAGCTTTAGTGCAGCATTACATTTACTAGCATACGTAGCTTAAATGATAAACATAACAAAATAAACTGATAGGAATATATTAATTAAGCTAACGAGTGGGTATAAATAATATAATATTCGAGTTGGTAGTTACTTAGCAACAGGAAAAAAGAGCAGAGTCATCCCAGGCAAACAGGCTCGCCAGACAAAAAGGCACTATTAAAAAAATATAGGCGTTTATTTCTTATAGTTTATTATTCAAATTTAACAGTCAGTTATTAATTATTGTATAACATTATAATATTATATATAACTTCTTATTGATACCATAGCTTAAGTATTCGTTTCCAAAATCGGAAAGAGGATTGAAGCATATGTAACCTCAATAAAAACAAACAGGAGACAAGATTATTTTATCACAAAGGTCAAACGGATTAAATATGTAGGGTAAAAACTACAAAATTGCACAAAAACATAAATATCAAATGGTTAGTAAGTAACATAAAAAAGTTAACATTGTGTTGTGTTACCTTAATGTTCGTAACTTTTTTTAATTTATTAAAAACACGTAAGTCAATAGAATACACAATACACACACATACAACCTGGTCTCAAGTTAATGTAAATAATGAGTACTAAGTAAAATCGAGTAAAATCGAAAAAAAGTACACGTTAACGGGGCGACTTCCTCGGGGTCTCTAGTTAAGATGGGCGTGCCTCAAAGTTCGATTCTTGGCCCTTTTCTATTTCTAGTTTATATTAATGACCTTCCTTACATGATGGCTAACTTATCGGATATAATTCTATTTGCTGATGACACATCTCTAATTTTTTAAATAGATAGAAAAGACACGGATGTCTTACATGTCAACGATAGTCTCGCTGTTCTTTCAAAATGGTTCGCACCTAATAATCTTTTACTTAATGCGAATAAAACGAAATTTCTTAAGTTCTCATTACAAAATGTACCCCAAGTGGGTCTAAATTTAAAACTTGATGGCAAGAAACTAGATGCTATTACGGAAACTGTATTTCTAGGAATTACTTTAGATTCGAAATTGCAATGGGGTCCTCGTGACTCCCTTAGAAATAAATTCAAAGTAATTGATATACTAACTTTGCCTTCTCTTTATATCTTAGAAAGTATTTTGTATGTTCGCAAAAACTTAGGACTTTTCAAAATAAGAAGCGATTTCCATAATATAAATACACGTAGTAAACATGAAATTGTGATACCCAAATTCAGATTAACTAAAACTAGCAAGTCATTTCTTATAAACAGTATCCGCTTTTATAACAAATTGCCAAAGTCGGTTACAGAACTTAGCGATGGAAAGTTCAAAACCCACATCAAACGTGTCCTTATCAAAAAAGCATATCTATACTTCTATACTAATATATAAAGCTGAAGAGTTTGTTTGTTTGTTTGAACGCGCTAATCTCAGGAACTACTGGTTGGAATTGAAAAATTCTTTTTGTATTGGATAGTCCATTTATTGAGAAATATTATAGGCTATATAACATCACGCTACAACCAAAAGGAGCGGAGCATAAATGAAAAATGTTGCAAAAACGGGAATAATTATTCCTTTTTGAGAGCTTCCGTTGCGTGTGCTGCGTAAACGGTTTAAGTTACGCAAATATCATGTACCATGGAATTGTTCCTCTTTAAATGTTCTAAAAAAAAGTCCACGACAGCGTATGTCTATCTTTTAAGATTGACTCACTATAACCTTTTTTATGGTAATCAAATTTGTTCGAAATTAATGCATTATTTGCGAAGGAGTTTTCATAAACATGGTATTAATCCTTATCCAAATAAATACGTTATTCATCACAAGTATTTAATTTTGAACAAAGTTGCCTTTACATCATTTAATTTCAATGAATATCTTAGGAGATATAACTGTTTTATAATAACTCCGCAGCAAAATAATGATCAACTCTGCGATGTAGTCTATTCTAAAGCTGAAGAGTTAGTTTTTAGGGTTCCGTACCCAAAGGGTAAAATGGGACACTATTACTAAAACTCCGCTGTCCGTCTGTCGTCCGTCTAATAACTAGGACACAATTTTTTTAATGAAAGTTTTGCGAAAACGAAGTAAAAGCACGGGCAGGCAATGTGTTGCGACGGGGTGGGTCGGGGGAACAAGAAATTTAACGCGGACGAAGTCGCGGGCAGAAGCTAGTTATAAGATAAAAGACTACGTTGAAGACAAGGAAGTTTGGCAATAATTCCTTCTGCACATGTGGCTTCCCTGGTACCTCATAAACAACATAACTATGTCAATGTCTATTAACTGCTCCCAAATAACGATGTTTATTTAGAATTTTTATTTTTTTTATTTTACATACTTCCTTGACATAATCTTTTCATTATTTGACATTATTTACCTACAAATCGAATTCCAATTCTTTATTAGTGGCTTTTGTGGACATGATATTTATTCAGATATGTTACTGTAGTTGTAATTGCAATCATGTCATTAATATTTTATATACTTAGATTATTTTATATTTTGTGAATGTGAGAACGTTGTAGGCCTAGTAGAGGGTAGATTTGTTGGCGGTTTTCTATTTTGTTAAGTACCTGGTAATTGTCGAAAGGCCTACACTGTCCTCCCATACCTATTATCACTGTTATTTAATAATATTGTAAAGCCAATTATTTTTAAAAGAGTAACCGTGGAGTTTCTTGCCGGCTCTTCTCCATAGGAAACGACTAATTGGAACCGTGCACCTAGCTTCTGACGTTTCATAAGTGCCCATGTAGGTTTATGTGAAATAAAAGATTTAGATTTTGATTTTTAAAAGTAAATATTAATTATGTATTATTTCAATGTTTGAAGAGACAAGAAGAAACTACAAAAATATTTTATCATTTAAAGCAAAGCAACGCCATCTTGTAACAGCATAATTAAATTTTGCTGTAGATTTTGTTTTTTTTTTTTGATTTTGGTTGTGTTTTCTCGCTTCACACGATTTTATTTCTGTACTGTCCATGCATTTTTGCAGTCGACCGTACATTTGGTAGGTCTAAGAATAGGTTTTTATTAAAAAAAACGTTTTATGTAGGTAGGTAGGGTAGGGTAGGGTAGGATGGGTAAGGTAGGGTAGGGTAGAGTAGGCAGGTAGGTAGATAGGGTAGGGTAGGGTAGGTAGATAGGTAGGTAGGGTAGGGTAGGGTAGGTAGATAGGTAGGTAGGGTAGGTAGGGTAGGGTAGGGTAGGGTAGCGAAGAGTAGTGGAGTTTACACTATAGTTTATGAGAGAACGTTGTCTGTCGGGTCAGCTAGTATACAGGAAACGGTTTTAACCCTACAGTCAAACCATTGCAATGGTTTTGTGGGGCTAAGTTTATAAGTTAGGTACTTACCATGTTAAATAAATTAATAAATAATAAATAATCAGTGCGCAAATTTTGACAAATTAAACTTAAACGTGTTTTATTATAATAAAATGATTATTATTAGTATAATAAAAAATATGATTATTATTGTTTTATATTTATACACCTATTTCTTATTTTGATATGTCTTAGTACATACAGCTCCATTAAGTTCTTACCCCCCCAAAAGACATGTGCGTTCAAATCCGTGATAGGCCCAAGTTGGTTTTTGTATTTTGCAAAAACATGTTATTACAATTAATGTATTGTTTTAGTAAATCAATAAATATTTTCTGTTTTAAATATTGTTTTTATTCAATAAAAAGTTAATACTTTTGTTAATGCATATAATGAAAAGCAATAATAGGCTTAACATTTACAAAGAAATATACAACGTCTGTACAATTCCCAAAAAGTTCTGAGGAGCCTGCAAGGTATTTATGGCTTGGCCAAAGAAAACACCGAGCTCAGAACAAGGTAGATTTATTTACACTATACAAGAGGGGTCATGAAATCACGGAGAAACATAACGCCGCGATTCAGCAAAAAAAATTAAATATACAACACCATCTATCGAGGTTGAAGGAACAAAAACATTCAAAATATGACAGTTTGACATTCGACACTTAACATTCTGCCCACCATGGACAGTGTCCATAAAATAATACCCAGAGTTACTTAACAATTTACCTGCCCATCATGACAAAATAAAACTACTATCTATTAACAACAATAAAATAAAAATCTAACTTAAACATTTACAATGTTAACATCATTTCATAACATTGCTGCAGGTAGCTTTTGAATATATTGAACACAACAAAAATTACTAATTTAAACTAGACAGCAACAGGTAAAATAATAAGCTTGGACACTGGGCCTCAAGTCTGCTATTACAATAGTGTCAGAATGGTCTCGTTGGGAGTATTTGACAGTGTTTGTATGGCAAATCTGTCAAAAACTCACAATGAAGAGACCATTCTGACACTATTGTAATAGCAGACTTGAGGCCCTGGTCTCTTGATAACAAAATCTCTACATTTTAACGAAACAACGCGCATCTTGCCGGTGGCAGATTATCCTCCTTAACCAGCACTATATCTCCAACCTTAGGTTCTGGAGTTATTTGTGACCATTTATAACGATGCTGAAGTTGTGTTAATATTCGTGTGACCATCTTCGCCAAAAATGTTGCACAAGTCGTTGAGTAAAATGCCATCTTTTGAGAGTACTCATATTCGCATTCTCATAATTAGCATCCGGTACCAGCACTAAAGGCTCACCCACAAGAAAATGACCTGGGGTAAGTGGGTACGGATCTTCTGCATTGGAACTGACTTGAGTTATCGGCTGTGAATTAAGATATGCCTCTATTTGGCACAAAAGAGTCATCATTTCCGTGAGTGTACTGTTGCCGATTACTCTTTTAAGGTGATGTTTCGCGGACTTCACTCCAGCTTCCCAAAGTCCACCAAAGTTTGGTGAGTGGGGTGGAATGAAGTGCCAATTGGTGCCGTTTGTCGCTAACCAGCTAGCTATGTCACTAGCTACTACCGACCCTTCTCGAGGTAATAAATTCTTAAACTCCCTATTTGCTCCAACAAAGTTAGTGCCATTATCACTCCACAAATCTGCGCAATGCCCTCTACGTGCAACAAAACGCTTAAATGCTGCTAAAAATGCCTCTGAGGTCAAGTCACTCACTACCTCGAGATGAATTGCACGAGTGGCCATGCATATGAATAAGCAAATGTAGCCCTTGGTGGAGTGATAACCACGTCCCTTTGTGGTTCTGACCGCAATAGGTCCTGCGTAATCAACACCGCTCTGATGAAAAGGGCGGCAAGCAGTGACACGATCTGACGGCTTTTGACCCATCAACTGTTGATTCGTTTGAGCTGAATAACGCACACAAACAACGCATTTACGAACATGTTGCCTAATGAGACTTTTCGCGTTCATAATCCAATACTGAGTTCTTATAAAGCTCAGCATTAACTGAGGACCTCCATGAATAGTACGTTCATGAGCATCCGCAACAATCAGATTGGCTAGATGTGATTTATATGAAATCAGTATTGGATGTTTCATTTCTTCTACAACGTTAGCCTTTTGCAATCGCCCACCAACTCTAAGGATGCCGTCGCCATCAAGAAATGGATTAAGCGAGGTAAGTCTACTACTTTTATTTACTTTACCTAATCCTTGTAAACTCTCTATTTCTTTCAGGAACCCTTCCCTTTGACACAACCGGATACAGGTAAGTAATGAATCATTTATTTCCTTAGATGTTAGCCAACGTGTAGTTTGAGATTTAGTGATTGATCTGTTTTTCATATTAAGAAACCTTCTACAATATGAAATTACTCGTATTAGTCCTTTTAAACTTGAAAACCTTACAATTATATCAATGGCTTCAGTTGTTATGTGACATAAAACCTTATCTTTCTTTTCCTCTAAATCTGTTTGCTTAAACCTTCCTCTACTGTAATGGACTGTATTTTCTTGTAGCCACTTAGGGCCGTTTTTCCATAATTCAATTTCAGAAATATTACTTGGATTTATGCCCCGCGATGCACAATCTGCTGGGTTCTCATCGGATTTGACATGCGACCACTGATTGTTGTCTATAATAGTCAATATTTCGGAAACTCTATTTGCCACGAACGTCTTTCACTTGCTGGGATGACTACTCAGCCAAGCAAGAACAACACTAGAGTCAGTCTAAGCATGTATGTTTTCCTTTGAGATACCTAATACTTCCGAGACTTCTTGGAGCAGCCTTGCTAACAAGACAGCTCCACAAAGCTCCAAACGAGGTATTGATACCTGTTTTACAGGAGCAATTCTCGATTTGGAAGCGACGAGATTCACATGAACTTTACCGTTACAATTTACTGTCCTAACATAAACAACGGCTGCATAAGCTGCGTTAGACACATCAGAAAACCCCTGTAGGTCCATATGGACATCATCTCTACTTGTCCCAACCCATCTTGGAAGTTTATAACTAGTGAGATGAAAGAGATCTTTGCGATATGAAATCCAATCTTTAAGTACGTCAGCTGGTATCTCGTCATCCCATCCTACACCAGCAAGCCATATTCTCTGAATAAAAACCTTGGCAGTTTTTATAACGGGTGCGATCCAACCGAGTGGATCAAATAATCTTGCGATATCCGAAATGACTCTACGTTTAGTCACAGATGTTTCAAGCGAAGGAAGTTGGACAATGTACTGAAATTCGTCATTAGATCTATTCCAGTTTAATCCTAGAATTTTCATAACAGAATCTAACTTCACCTCTAAGTTTTCCTTCCTATCCTTACTGTGTATGTTAATGTTTTGCAATAAACCGTTGTTATTACAAGACCACTTCTGAAGTTCAAACCCCCCGCGACTAAGAAGTTTGTTCAATTGATGATATATCTGAACACCTTCTTCAATGCTTTCGCAGCCTGTCATGAGATCGTCAACGTAAAACTCTTTTAAAACCCTGTCTGCTGCTAAAGGGTATTTATCACCTTCATCATGTGCAAGCTGTTGCAGAGCTCGTACAGCTAAGTAAGGTGCTGAAGATGTACCAAATGTTACACGTAATAACCTTAGATGTTGAAGTTCTGAATTCACGTCTTGACGCCACAAAAGGCGTTGAAAATCAACATCTTCAGATACTTTTACTTGTCTGTACATTTTTACTATATCGGCAACAAGGCATATAGGGTAACAGCGCCAACGCATGATGATGTGCCTCAGTTCAGGTTGTAGCCTTGGACCAATTATCATATCTCTTTTTAATGATGAGCCATTATTTAGAGTATATGACGCGTCGAATACAACCCTCACCTTTGTTGTAGTTCTATCATTTTTTACAACTGCGTGGTGTGGCAAATAGATGGCAGAAGAATTCTCTTTTTCTAATTCTGGAACCACCTCTATATGGCCTAGCGTCAAATATTCTTCAATAACATCAGAATATTTCATCCGAAATGTTGGATTCTTAAGCAATCGTTTCTCCAATAAATAAAACCGTTTCCGAGCAATTTCGAATGAATTGCCATACTGACACTCTGGATTATTTGACTTAAAAGGCAATCTTACAACGTAGCGACCTGATGAATCTCTTTTGACAGTTTCTGTAAAGAAGTCCTCACAGGCCTGTTCTTCTTCTGATAGAATTTTTTTGTTTCCAACAGAAGGTTCCTCTATCTCCCAGAATTTCTTTAACAGATCATCAGCCGATACGTGAGTGTGCATGTTCACGATTTTATTTTGTTGCAGACAATCTTGGTTTCTTGGTGAGTGTATGTAACCAGAGAGGATCCATCCGAGCTTCGTATTTTGTGCCACGGGAAACCCAGGTAGACCCTTGATAACACCTTCCATTAAAATCTGGCAATACACTTCTGCTCCTAGCAAAATATCAATTTTGTTTGGAGTATGAAACTCAGGATCGGCTAATTTTAGATCCAACATTTGAGGTGACAGCACAGTCAAAACAACCTTCCTTTCAGGAAGAAGTGACGTAATGTTCTTAAGAACGTGAGCCTTTACAACAACTGTATAGTTGGGATTATGGCGTGACTGAAACTTCATGGTTACATACCATTTAGAGCGCAATGTTGCACTCTGGTCACTGCCAAGTCCTGAAATAAAGCTCTTGTTTGAAATCTTCTTCAGATCAAGCATCTGTACCGATGACTCGGTAATAAACGATGCTTGAGATCCTTGGTCTAAGAGAGATCTCAAAACAAAAGTACTTGTTCTCCCTTCTACCTTTACCAAGGCTGTAGCCAATAATACTTGGCTGTGTATATTTGAGAAACAAGATACCATGTTGTTTGGTGCCTCGCTCTGTGAAGTTGATGGCGAAGATTGATCCGTACCATCTCCCTCTTGATCACTTTTAGGGATTGATTTTGGGTGCAGAAGAGAATGGTGTCTCTTTCTACAAACGCGACAATTGGTTGAATGACGACATGAATATACCGAATGATTTGGACCAAGATAGTTAAAGCACAACTTATTGGTTTGGACAAAGTTACGATGTGCTTCAACATCTTCCTTTGCAAACTTCTTGCAATTAATTAGTTTATGACTTTCAGAAAAAAACTCACATGCTAAGTTTGAAGTAGTGAGCATAACCTTAGTTGTGCGAGTATTTTTAATTGACTTATTGATGATTTTACTATCTAAAAACTCAAGAGACCTGAATCGCTGCTCTAAAAATCGTTCAATTCACTTATTGTAGGAAGTTCACCATTGGCCTTACAGATTTTAACTTCCCATAGTTTCCTAGATTCAGTATCAAGTTTTGAACTAACAATTTAAATTACAATAATGTCCCAAGAAGAAATGTCAAATTTTTTAGGGCGTTTAAACATTCATGTGTTGTATCAAGTAATTCTTTAAAGGCACTGGAAGAATCTGACTGTATGTTCTTTTGATCCATGAAACGTTTTAAAATACAATTAGCAAGATGTAACTTATTATTGTAAAGATGTTCTAACTGATCCCAACAGACTTTGTAATTAATGGCCGTGATAGGAATATGCCGCAAAAGTTGCTCGGCCTCACCTGTTAAATAGCCCTTGAGATAATGTAGCCGTTGAACATCGTCCAATGCTTTGTTGCTATGTATTAACGATATGAATAAATCGCGAAAACTTGTCCATTCGCTGTATTTGCCATTAAAACTAGGAATGGAAATCTTAGGTAACTTAACACTAAAGGATTGACCGATGTTTGACTCAATAACCTTAGAACTAGACAATGCAACAGTATTAGAATCGATCTTAAACTTAAGCAAACAATCCTTTAATTCCGTTTTATAATCCGTGTATAGTTCCTCAGTAACAGTGTATTCATCAGCTGTGTAATAAGTAGTCTTCAATAAATCCTTTCTACTAAATTCCGAAATGATGACTCTATGTGTATCACGATACAAAATCCAATAATTTTACAGTGTTTCAAACCGAGTTTCCAAATAGGATTGCGTTATTCTTTCCTTTGGAGATTTTTTGAAATTAACTCTAGCTTTTTGTATTTTTAATTTTGTATCTTCTTGCATTGTAAAATACGTTTCCATTTTTTCTAGTTTCTTATTATAATGAACAGTCAAAAATATCTTTAGTTTCAATAATTAGTTAGAATTTCCAACTAACTTGTATGCCAGATGTCAGAAAAATTACAAGTCAATGAACTTATTTCTCAAATTTTTCTAAGTGTTTCGCACTTCTGTAAGAAAACCGGCATGGATTCCCCGTCGTACACTTTTTGCGAAACTATTAAGTCTCGCAAAAACTACTAAGTCCAAACAACTTCTAAATTTTTCTAAGTTTATTTCTTCTTGTATTGAAAGTTCTAATTTGCTTGAATTGTCTCAAAGTCAATATATAAAGCGTACTCACAGTTTTTTCACTTCAATACTTCACCTGAATTGGATCCAACAAAATTCGTATTCGAACCGCAGTCCGATCCCGCTCCTTCCAATACCGCTTATGTACTGCTTTGTATTGGATATGCCGCTGTGTGGCTCAACCAGTATATAATCCGGCTCGAAGGACCATGTACAATTCCCAAAAAGTTCTGAGGAGCCTGCAAGGTATTTATGGCTTGGCCAAAGAAAACACCGAGCTCAGAACAAGGTAGATTTATTTACACTATGCAAGAGAGGTCATGAAATCACGGAGATCCATAACACCGCGATTCAGAAAAAAAAAAAAAAATATATATACAACACCATCTATCGAGGTTGAAGGAACAAAAACATTCAAAATATGACAGTTTGACATTCGACACTTAACAACGTCTAAGTAGACCGGAGGTTTCAAGACCGAATGCTGTGCATAATATTGGAGGGTCAAATCCTAGGCACAACGTGTGCTTGCTGTCAAGCAGTATGCTTTTTTTTTAATATACAGTATTTTGCTATTTTATTTTAGTAATATATAGAAAGAATATATAAATCAAGAAAAATAAAATATTTTAATAATCATTTAATAATATTTATTATTGCTATTATTTAACAAAACTTTGATCTTATTTCACTAAAAAGATTTATATTGTAAAGATAATAATTAATATTATCTTTACAATTTTTTTATTAATATTTCTTATCAATTTTTTTTTCTTTTTGTAAAAGTTCTGTTTGTTTTTTTTTTTTTTGTTTTTTATTGGAAAATATGATTTGATAATTGACAGTTATCATCAGTCATTACATAAGATAAGATAAGACAAGATATTTATTTTGCAAATATGGGTACAAAACACTGTGACATAAAAAAAATATTATTAGCAACAGCCAGTGGCGTGCACAGAGATTTCAGACAGGGTATGCACATCTAAAATAAAAAACATTACCCTCCTTCTGGGGCAGTTGGGCTTTTAGCTTATTGCGGTCGGTGGACAACCGACTACCTATCCTAGAAATTAAATCATTTTGGGTCCTATTCGATAACCCCGTGAATGAGCTACCCGATGCTGATTGTAAGTGGGTTTCCAAATTTCCATCATATTGAGCCGACAAATCTATAAGTTCCAGAAAATGGCCTATGTTAAGCGACGAGCAGGATTCGTCATGACCACGGAATGCTAATTCTTGTTTACCCAGAAAACAAACTACATTAATCAACCGTTTGAAAATGTTTCATTTCTTTGCACTTTCGCATTGTGCCTTTCAATATCTAACTTAAACTGGCTATTCAAACTAGTATCTATTCTACTTTTACCAAAAGTTTGGAACTTCAAGCAGGATTCCAAGTGTTTTTCTGAAGAGTCGTGCTTAGCAGCCGCTTTGTGAAAAATATTTAAATCGGAATATCCGTTATAGGCCCAAACATACTTTTTATCTTTTTTTGTAAACAAAATGCAAGGGAAACAATACAATGTGTTTGTGTGTACACAACCTATTAGCCAGTTATAATTATCATAAAACTTTTTGTGAAAATAACGAGTAGCATTACCTTTTTTTGAGTAAAATTCAACCCTGGTACACACCTTCCCTTTGCAATCCATTTAACTTTTTCCTCAAAAGATAACATCAAAAACGCGGCAGATTTCAATTTATTCAAACACACTTCGCCAGCACAGGTCTCACAGGTATAATTTTCCATTTTTTACAATAAACTTACTTAATAATTACTAAGACAGTCAATCACTTGCGCCAAGAAAATCAATATGGCGAAAAAACTTCAAAAAACTGCAATTACGAAATATTACAAACGAATGAATCAATCGGTCATTCGGTTAATCCGACTAAAAAAAAAAAACCGGCCAAGTGCATGTCGGAACACGCACAATGAAGGGTTCCGCACTTGGAAAGAATTTATCCTAAGAACAAACTTAACATTGTAGTTGGTAAACATAATCTCCCATACATTCCAATTGCAAATGTAAGTTTGTACGCGGAATATCGAGAGATTTACCATGTTATTTTAAGACCATAGACTTCTTATATATTTTCCTGTAATCTATAAGTATAGAACTATTTTCTGTATTTTTTTCAAAATTTTAGGCTCAGTAGTTTCGGAGATAAGGGGGGGGGGGAATGGTAAATTTTCGTCTATTTTCACTTATAACTTCAAAACAATTTATTTTAAAATTATAAAAAAATATACATTTGAGACCCTCACAGTAAGCCCTTTCATTCGATATATCACACGGTACAGTTTGCAATTTTTTTATTTTAATTTTCTTGTTTGCCCCCAAAACTGACCCCAATATTCTAAATTCATTTATTTACGCTTCACGTCCGTGTTTGGGTCACTCAAATTGATATGTATACCAAATTTCGACTTAATCGGTCCATTACATTCGGAGCAAATTGGCTGTGACAGACGGACAGACAGACAGACACACGAGTGATCCTATAAGGGTTCCGTTTTTTCCTTTTAAGGTACGGAACCCTAAAAATCGACCCTTTGCGAATCAACATTGTAGTGGTGCTTTTACGGCTTCTTAATTTAGACGGTTTACATTGGAAGCTCTGCTTCCAAAACTCTAACACGCACACAGTCACACTTTTGCTGTGTAATACACGAGATGCGATGTTTGAGGAACAAGCAAGGTGTAGTACTGCTTTTGGTCACGGGAGCGCTGTCTCTGCGCGGGGATGCATGGCGGCTGATAATAATCGTTGCCCGAAGGAGTTAGTTCCAACAAAAATCAATAGATGGCGCGTAAATAAAAATGGCGAATAAGCTATATTAATAAATTACCATGTTATTGTTATTATTATTATTATTTTATTTTTTATTCTTACATTTTAAAGAGACTTTTATCCAGAATGGCATGTCAGCCTCATCATAACTTAAACTATTCTAAATAAAATCTACTCATACAATATAATTTATTAATATCTAAACAAATCAGCAAGTAGATTTGCTATCTCAGGTGAAGGCTGCGCTAAAACTTGAACGTATGAACCAATATCATATTTATTAACTTTTACCGCACTCAATAGTATTTCTCTTTCCTTTTTTGACTTAGTACACTCCATAAGAAGATGGTGAACATCTTCAACCGTTCCGCATGTTTCACAATTGGGAGAATTCACTTTATTCATCAAATAACCAAACTTCCGAGATGGGTAATGACCAGAGCGTAATCTGTGAAGCAAAACAATATGATACCTACTCATTTCCTTGATAGCAAACCACGGTATTCGAGGAGGCTAATATTGTATGGTTTTGTACCAGATACCCTTTTCCCTACTTCGTTCGTCAAAGTACTCTTTAAACTTATCATAACAAACTGTTTTGCATTTACATAATTGCTCTAAATAGTTAGGAACTATATAAAATTCCTGTCCTTGAAAAACCGCTAATTTTGCTAGTCTATCAGCCTCTTCATTACCTCTCAAACCCACATGAGATGGAACCCATTGCAATCTTAGCACTATGCCATTGTTTGTAAGATCTATAACCTTACTTAATATGGAGTAAGCTACCGAAATACCTCTGAA
This sequence comes from Dryobota labecula, assembly GCA_947523025.1. Classification (NCBI taxonomy): domain Eukaryota; kingdom Metazoa; phylum Arthropoda; class Insecta; order Lepidoptera; family Noctuidae; genus Dryobota; species Dryobota labecula. The sequence continues at coordinate 197,047 of OX383298.1, forward strand.
ACCAGAGGCACATCGAGCTAAATGCTGCAGACCACTCTTACTATCTGTGAAAATCACAACATACCGATCTCCCGAGTTATAAGCAGAGTTAATGGCTTCATAGATTGCAATGAGCTCCATCGTCATAATAGAAACATTAGTATTTACTTTGTACATAGCTGAGTTGTTTCTATCAACGTCATAAAACGCTGCTCCCACACCATCCCTACCCTCAGAACCATCAGTGAAATATTTATTATATTCATGGTATTTATCGTGAATTTCTTTAACAATTTCAAATTTTAGAGATGCTAGATTTAAAGAATTTTTAGGACATATTACACTTTCTAAATTACATATAATAACTTCATCTATTTTAATACTCGTTACCCAAACATCTAATGAAAACATCTCCAAGGGATCAGAGGAATGCACACGAAAAGATCCACATTCATTAAGTACCGATACAAGTAAAGGTTCCGTTTTTTTTGCCAAAATCTCGTCTGCATAACATCATTTAGCTCTATAAGAAGTCGCATAATTATACTGTTTGACCATGACATGCTTTTCAGACAGTACTTATATGAAAGAAATAATCTTCTATTATGCAAAGGAGCTAAGCACAGTTCGCTTTCGGCAATAATACTATTGTGGCATTATTTAAAATTATATACAATGAAAAAAACAATCTCTTTGTCGTTTATTTTAGATCACACATCTAAAATAAACGGCAAAGAGATTGTTTGTGACGAAGATGAAATTTTAGAGTTTCTTGGGGAAGATGGTGATAAAAACAGTGTGAAACAAATCGCTAAAATCCAAAGGAAAGTTTTGAAAAGCATGATAAAATCTTTTGACTTGCAGGATATATGTGATGATGATGTAGCCCATTGGAATGACCTTGTGATTATTAAAAAAAAAAAAAAAACATTTATTTCAGGTCTTTAACCCATATAAAATTAAAAAGGAATTTTACAAATTGCCATTTTTGCACTATAAAAACAACACCCCACAGTGTTTCCCATTGTTCATATGAAACTATCCTTGAACGCCTTGAAGTAATTATTACCAATTTGTGAATGTTTAAGGGATAATATTATAAAAATTCAATAATGAATTTCTTCGAGAACATCACGTTCAGAAAATCGAATACAAAACGTCGTTCATTGACCCAGACCAATTCGGTAGAAACTAGTCCCAACAGTTCTAAGATAGATGGCAGTACCTGTAGCTTACCAAATATATCCACTGATGAAAATTATGTGCAGGCGCAACAACTTCAAACCCAAATACAACAGCTCAATTTACAACTAAATTCGGCACACGAGGAGATTCAGAACCTAAATCTCGAAAATACTTCACTAAAGAAGACCGTCCTTGAACTGACTTCTAAATATGATATTTTAAAAAAAGCTACCAAAACATTAACTAGTGAAAGAGGAACTCCTGGCAAAAGCAAGAATACACCTACCTCATCAACTCCACGTATTAATTCTCAAAAGAAAAACAAGAAGAAGCATAGTAACAAACTCAATGAGAACTTGGACTCCAGCAAGACGTCTGTTATTATACCCAGAAACCATGAAAACCAAATAATAAAAGATGTAAACATACCAGTGAAGAATAAATTATGTGTTGTTAGTGCTAACAAAGTTAATAACATTACATCAATAGCTGAAGAAACATTTAAAAACTCTCAAATATGTCACTATATTTTGCCAAGCTGTGGTTTATTACAACTTATTAATAATTTAGATAAGAAAATAGCGGACTTTACAATGTCCGACCATTGTGTCATCTTGATTGGTGAACAAGACTTTCAGCAAACAAAAAACTATGTTAATATAATTATAGAATTAAGAGAATCCTTGCTTAAAATTCAGCATACAAATGTAATTTTATGTGTTCCTACCTTTAAATTAAGTAACTTCTCAACTATGTTTAATTGGCGAATTGAGACTTTCAACAATTTACTACATCTTGATCTTCAAACTTATTGTTATGCAACTGCATTTGACACTAACTTAGATCTATTGTATGATTTCTCTATGTTTTCAAGAATAAATAGAAAGATAAACGACCGCGGAATGAGCAATATTTTTAATAACTTATTGCAAACTATATCTAAAAGTTCGATAGAACGTGATGCCTTTATTCACGAGATTGATAATAACGTCGTTGCATCCTCAAGTCGTGAGTTTTTTCTTTGATTCTATGTATATTCTTCACCAAAATATTGCCGGACTTATAAATAAATCAGACCTTTTAAATATTTACATTCAGGAATTGTTGAGTCAACAAAAAGTAGTTGACGTAATATGTATAACCGAGCATTTTATAATGTCAGGCCAAGAAAAGTTATTATATATTCCTAATTATAAGCTGGCGGCATGCTTTGCTAGACAGAATAAAAAACGTGGCGGTGCCTGTATCTTAGCAAGAGTTGGACACGAGTATAAAGAACGACCTGACGTAATGAAATACTCGATATCAGGAATTATAGAATGTTGTGCTGTAGAATTTCCTTCTCAAAAAATTATTATTATATGTTTATATAGGCCTCCTAAATTATGTAATCTAAGTAAGTTTTATGAAAATTTAGATCTCGTTTTAAAAAATGTCTGTAAAAAACCCTTTCAAAAAGTAATTTTATGTGGAGACTTTAATATAGATGTTTTGAAGAGGAATAGAATCACCTCTGAATTTGAATGCTTTCTCAGGAGCTTCAACCTTAAACTAGAAATTAATCAGCCAACTAGATTTATCAGTAATACCTGTTTAGACAATTTTGCACATAATCTTAAGCAGAAGTGCCAACATGAAGTCACTGACTTTGGATTATCTGACCACACTGCTCAAATAATTAAGATAAAAGTTAATAAAACGAATCAAATAAAAACATGGAGAACATTAATACGAGATATAACTCAGGAAAACCTTATTAAATTTCGATCGCACCTCGAAAGTCTATCATTTTCTAATGTATATAATACAGAGGATGCTAACAAAGCCTGTGATAACTTTCTTGACATTTTCCTACTGTTACACGATCTCTGTTTCCCGAGCAAATTAGTTACTGTAAAATCAGAGAAAAAAATAAAATGGGTCTCTCGCGGGATACGAATATGTAGCAAAAAACAACGGCAACTATTATGGCAGCAGAGACTAAAACCAACGTCTGAAAACAAAAATAAATTTAAGATTTACTCAAGGAGGTTTAAGAAAATTATTAAACTTACACAAAAAGCGCAGAATAACCACTTAATAAATAACTCAAAAAACAAATCCAAAACGGCCTGGCAAGTTATTAATAACAACAAAATTGTAAGAGAACCCATTTCTCAAATAAAAAAAGGAGATGAAATAATATCAAACCCTAATTTAATAGCTGAATCTTTTAATAACTTTTTCATTGAACAAACCTCTGGCATACCTAAACATACATTATGCGATACCGTTCACATAAATATAAACCCGCATTCAATATTTATGGCCCCTGTTATACCTCAAGATGTAATGCGTATAATTAGAAACCTGAAAAATAAAAAGAGCTCTGGCCTCGATGGCATTTCAACAACAGTTATCAAATTTGTTGCACACTGTATAGCTGAACCCCTTGCTCATATTATTAATGTAAGCATACAGTCTGGCGTATTTCCAGAAAGTCTCAAGAGCGTAATAGTCATACCAGTATATAAAAAAAACGATAAAGAAGAAATGGTAAATTATAGGCCAATTGCTCTTATCTCTATATTCTCCAAGATCATAGAGAAAGTTATCTATGAATCTCTTGACAACTTCCTAACTAAATACCACATACTATGTGACGAACAAATGGGCTTCAGGAAAAATAAAAATATTAACATGGCCATCTTTGATTTTCTCCATGAAATAATGCCTAAAGTAGATTCCAAAATACCGGTATGTGCAATATATGCCGATATGTCGAAAGCCTTTGACTGCGTGGACCACGATATTCTCTTAACCAAACTTGATGCGTACGGTATTCGTGGCAATGCTCTTAACTTAATAAAAACTTATCTCAAAGGCCGTAGACAATGTACAGAGATATCACGCTTATGTTTAAAATCTAGGAAGGTACAAAAAACTTTATCGTCATTTAAAGAAATAAAATATGGAGTTCCGCAGGGAAGTGTCCTCGGACCTTTACTATTCCTACTTTATATTAATGACCTGCCACGCCATATATCTAATCCAATGATTTTATTTGCAGATGACAGTACTTCAATTGTTTCATGTACCAATAAAGACTCATACGTAAATGACATCAATAACTCGATCAGCAGTTTAATAAAATGGCTTGACAATAATAACTTAGTTATTAATCTACAAAAAACTAAAACTATGCATTTTCACCAACGTATATCTACAGGTGACATGGATATCAACTACAATGGCCAAACTATCGATAAAGTGAATAGCACAAAATTTCTAGGAATCTTAATTGATAGCCTGATAACATGGAAGCCGCAAGCAGAAGATATCTGTAAACGTCTGAGCACAGCCGCGTTTATGTTATACAACCTATCCAAAAAAGTAAATCGGTCAACAATACTAGTGGCCTACCATGGTCTTGTAATTTCTATTTTAAGATTTGGTGTTATATTTTGGGGTTATTGTAGTGAACGAGAAAGCATTTTTAAAGCTCAAAAGCGCTGTTTGAGAGCTATATTTGGCCTCAAAGTTACTGACAGTTGTGTGCCTATATTTAAGTCTCAGAAACTATTAACTTTCCCATGCCTCTATATCCTCGAATTAGCAATATTTGTTAAAACAAACCGTAATTTATTTGCCACATTAACAGAAACCAGAAAACGGAGTACATCATTAAGATCACAATATCAGAATTTACTTCACACAGGCACATTTAAAACGAGTTTATTAAAAAAAAATGTAATTTGTATGGCTCCTGTTGTCTTTAATAAAATTCCCGATCATATGAAAACCTTGCCCTTGATGAAATTTAAAAAATGTTTTACTGAATTACTTCTAGATAAATGTTATTACTCTGTTCAGGATTTCCTAAATGATACATCTTAATAACCTATTTTGATAACTTGTATAATAATTATTGTGTTTGCATGCCAACAAAGGCAGAATGTACACGGTTCTTTATTATGTTATTTACGATCCTATTTGTATGTACCTGCATTCAAAGCAAATAAAGTATATTCTATTCTAGTACATTTCATCGAGATAATTAATGTAACATATATTATGATTACATATTATCTTATAACTCGTAGAAAAATCCATTCTTCATACGGTTTATTTCGTAAAATTCAATCTATACAACATTGATTATGGATTGAGGTGCTAATAAACTAATATGCATCTGGCGGCTGAATGGCGGGATTTTGATTTAATACTTACAATTTCTTTGATGCCAAAGCCATCTTTATAACAATTCAACAATTTCAAATTGTTTTGAAAATATTTAGCGCGAACCACAAGTACCACAACAAACACATTTTAAATTGACAAAATGTTAAAGAGACAATTGTATTCTCGCGTTCACACATATGGCAGCGTTCACGCAATTCCCACCAATAATAAATTGACCGAATGAAATGAATGAAACCGGCGTTACTAAATTATAATATGGTATGTTTTCATGAAATGGCAACATCGGTTTTCTCGCGTCGAGAAGGCGAAGTCACGACGAGATATCTTCTCGAGCGTGGTGCGCATGTTACGAAAAGTGACAAACGAATCGAGAACGACAAATATTGTCATCTCGTTTATTCGATATGTCGACTTGCGCATGTTAGCCCTGCTGGTGAGTAACTCTCTATAGAGCTGTATACATTTTGTTGGTAGCGGCGACTGGTTGCGCCGCCATGGTATCCCGGTGTAATATAGCCCTAACGCTACGTCGCGCGTCGCGCCGGTATGTAAGCACGCTAAAGTAGGAAGAAGAAATACTTGGAATTGTAATTTACGTACCTAGTTACCTATCCTTCACCCGGCGTTATCGAAGTATTCGGGCGTAGGTTAGGATTGCGTTCGGTAGTACCTATTATAGGTACACCTAGGTAACTCTAGGAAATTATCAAATTATTAATTAGCATGTAAACAAAATAAAAACTTATTATAAGCAATTTTTTAATCAATTCTAAACGATTGCTATTTAATTAGTAGGTACTACATTAGGTTCATCTTATGATAATTTTAGTTTTTTTTTTTAAGGTATATTTTTTTTACGGGTTCCTTTATCGATCAAATCGAATCAAATCAAAAATGTTTATTTGTTAGGTTATGGTACAATAGATGTTATAAATATTGGTTCCAGCATACCCTGCCATAGTATGGCGTACAAATATTTCCAAAAACAAAACCTTTTATTACTAATCTACTAATAATTATGAATAATAATGAATTAGAGAATAAAATATGAATGCATAATAGTTAATTAATTGTATTGTATTGTAGTAATAATATTAATTACTAATGAAATTATGTCGTTTTTGCATATAGCGGAATTAAAGGTTATTTTTACTTTATTATATTATTAATGATTTATCCTTTAATACTTAAAGGATAAATCATTAATAAACTCATTGAACACTGTAATAATTTTTTTCTAATAATAGTCTGAACAATACCCTTTTGAACACTGATACTGAACTCACCCTGGATATGGCACGCAATTTCTTTAACACCCTGTACTGAAAATGTAACTTGTTTGTCGACCCCTTCGGCCCTTGGGTTCACCTATTAAATCAACAAAATGTTTAATAAATAAATACCTACTCGGGCATTCAATTATACGGTGAAAAACCATTCCTGCACTCTAATAATTTTTTCCTGCCTTTCCCAAATTAGCTCAGAAATATTACATGCACGCTTTCGCCAACATACCAATAGTGTGCCACAGTGGGCCGCAGTGGCCTACAGTGACACAGGTCGGCTCCACATCATTGTCGACACCTAACTAGAAGCGTACACAGAGAGGCGCGGGGAGTGCGGTGTCCTGGGAGAGGGACGGGGAGGACACTGCGGTTCACGTAAGTAATTGGATCCCGCCGGAGGATTATACTATATCACCAAACTAAACTACCTAACGAGATTCTACTTCGTCAACTCATAACCCGCTTCCGATGAGTTGGGTAAACGAAACGCGAGCCACTTTGATGAGCTCAGCGCCATTTCTAGGTCGGACATCATTAAAACATACATCACTCTAGCTAGATTTACTTACAAATAAGGTGTCAGAACAACGTATAATAGGTATTTCGCTTATTTATCGTGAGCGCGCATTCTGATGCTCCTACATTATTAGCAATAAATAGTACACATGAGCGCACCGTGCGCGTCGTCTCGGGACGCACACGATCGCACGTGATCGCACGTGATCGCACGGTGGCGTCGAAGCGTAGAAACGTGTATAATGATCGTATTCTGTTCAGCGGAGCGCGAGTTGTCGCGATGCCGGAAGAAATACCACTTATCATTATAAATTGAAAATTGATATACCTACATATTTTAACGATACAGTATGATGAGACTAAATAAAAGGGTAGCGAAAAATTGCGGTTAACTAATTTCTGGAAGATTTTGAATCAAATGGAAATACTGAGTCAGGCACTCGTGATGCTAGACCAATCTCAAGCAAGTCTAAACAAAACGATGCGCACTTATATTATAAGTAGGTACTAGCTTCTGCTCGCGACTTCGTCGCGTGAAACTTCGCTATCGCTTAGCGTTCTTTCTGACTTTTGTTCTTTTCGCTTGACTCCTAAGGATCGTGGCGTGATTTTATATAGCCTATAGCCTTCCTCAATAAATGGGCTATCCAACACTAAAATAATTTTTCAATTCGAACCAGTAGTTCCTGAGATTAGCGCGTTCAACCAAACAAACTCTTCAACTTTATAATATTATTCTAGCTTTTGCCCGCGACTTCGTTCGCGTGGAAGTCGTAAGACATTTTAATAAAACTTCCCTGAATACTAAGTTTGTAGTTTTGGTCACAGCAGTCAAAATATACAGAGAGTCAGGACTGGTGGTGACGCGAGAGCTAGCGACGTACAGCTCCATGTTCTATGGTAAAGGGTTTGGTTTCTGCACTTAGTCCTTCAGGTGGACCATTGTACATGGGCCATGGTGGCCATCAGTGGTTATTCCAACCAGCCCACCTCCCTCCAGAAGATACATAATTACGTCTGGTCTGTTTAGAACATCTGTGAAAGATCTGGGTGACCTTCCGCCTGACGAAGGTCCTCACCGGACACGGTTGTTTCGGGAGGTTTCTGTTCAGGATAAGGCGGGAGGAAACACCCGGGTGTTACCACGTGTGGATCGCCCGGATGACACGGTAGAGCATACGGTGGAAGTCTGCCCGGCTTGGGTAGAGCATCGCCGTGTCCTCACGGAGGCGATCGGTGGCGACAATCTCACGCATCAATTATGCACGTATAATTTCAGATTTTTATCTATGCAAACTTCGGTAATAAGGAAGGAGGGAAAGGTTTTTTTTTTTTTTTTTTTCAAAAATCGAAAACAATGCGGCCTATACGAAAATATTTAAGAATGTGCAAATAGCGCTCTTTCATACGATACCCCACATGCCCTAGGTAGCCCCACTTCGATTTTTAAGATCCCTGTTAAGTCCCAGTTACAAAAAAAAAATCTTTCTTATTTGCAAAATAGTTGGGCAAACGTTATCTAAAATAGTCCAAACTTCAAGTTGATAGAATTAGCAGGTCTTGAGATATCCAGATGTGCCAGACAGACGGACAAACAGACTGAGTCGCACCAAAAGGGATCCTTTTTACCATTTTCGTACGGAACCCTAAAAAGAAGCACAAAAGATATCAATTCTTTGGAATCGAAATCAGATTTGCATTACTTCATTGAAAGTTGACTGAAATAGCATGTCATAATTGACTGCTTAGATAAGGTATGATAATCATTAAAAAGAATTAATCTGTAACTATCTGCTATAATCGTTTCTTATTCAACCCAGCGAAGCAGTAATGGAATAATTCGACTGTTTTCATACACTGATACATTGTGTTCGTTCTCATCTCAGTATTTATTTATTTATTTACTAGCTTTTGCCCGCGGCTCCGCCCGCGTGGATGTCGGTTATCGCGTAAAAAAGTAGCCTATGTCCTTCTCCATACCCCAAGCTATATCTCTGCCAAATTTCATGACGATCGGTTCAGCGGTTTAGGCTTGAAAACGTAACATACAGACTGACAGACAGACAGACAGAGTTACTTTCACATTTATAATATTAGTATGGATTTATTTAACACTTTCTCACACAAATGTACAGAGGCGGACTTAATGCCATAAGCATTTTCTACCAGTCAACCTTTGGGTGGTGCAGAGACAAACAGTGGTAGGTGCAATTACGAAAATTGGGGAATAAATTGTATTAAAATATAAGGATAAACCTATACCTTAACTATAAATAAGATATACATACCTAATTACATATAAATATAAGAACAAATAAATATACATAAATACACGAATATACTAAAACAAATAAGACAAACAATGAGATAACATTAACGTTGTTGTGATACTGCCAGCTTCTTACGAATGTGCTCGCAAACTTCAACTTTAAAGGATAATCGGTTGGTTGCCATCCTGATTTCCTGAGGGAGCGCGTTCCACAGAGAGATAGACTGTACGAAGAAGGAAGAGTGAATGTTCCAGTCAGTGCGGTGAGTGGGACATTGAAGAAGACGGTTGTGCGATGAACGTAGATTTCTATTGTGGTTGGCGCAAATGTACTGAAAGTGGGGGGCTAGATAACTAGGGGAAGAGGGAGAGTCAAGAAATGAAAACAAGGTGGTCAGCGCCCTTTGCTCTCTGCGCTGGCGTATGTGTAACCATTTTAGAAGCACTACTAACTACTACTACTTTTAAAGTGGTTGCCTATCCGGCAGCGCAGAGCTCTGAGGGCTTTGACAACCCTGTTTTATCTCCTTCACAAACCCACTTCTCCTTCTTATCTGACTTCTCTTTGTCAATATTTATGCGCTGCACACAGCAAGAATCTTCGGTCCGAGAATAATCGTCTTCGTTGTCCTTCTCATCGCTCTGGTTTTATAAAGTCTTCTTTCTTTGTCCAGGCGGTTTTCCTTTGGAATGCGCTCCCTCAGAATATCAGGACGGTAACCAATCAGATCACATTTCAAGTGAAAGCTCGAGAACACATACACAAGAAGTTGGCAGATTCGTCTCAGAATTAAGTTGTTGTAGGTTTTATTGTTTAACTCTCATAACATTTTATTTTTTTAATATGTATGTATATATGTATTTATTCTTGTATCTTAGTTATAAATTCTTCTAAATTGTTTTCTGTTATTGCACCTACTATGTATTATCTCTGCATCACCCTAAGGTAGACTGCTAGAAAATGCCCAAGGCATTAAGTCCGCCTTTGTACAGTTTTTACTTGTGCATAAAGTTTTAATAAATAAATAAATAAATAATATTTACGCAGATTGAAAACGAATCGAATGCAGTTATTGAGAAGACGGTCAAGTTTGTCGAGGAGATCTGTATTCAGGTCATAGCAGCACACATCACCATAATCGATGATAGGGAAAATTAAGTACTGCACAAGCATTGCCTTGGTACTAGATGGTAATAAATTTTTCAAAGTAAAGAGCTCGCAGCATTTTTTGCTAGGTAAAGAGCTCGCAGCGTTCCAGTGACCTTCTGGCTAACCCAAGCGACTTGAGTACGCCAGTTCAGGGTACAATCAATGTGCAAGCCTAGGTTCTTCACATCAGTGCTAAATGGAACGATTGACCCATTGAAGAGAACTGGTGGCAAAGTTGAACCATTCACTTTACCAATAATACGAGGACTCCCAATGATTGTCGCCTGACACTTATTAGGGTTTACTGCAACACCAAATCTATCAGACCAGGTTTTAATAGCTGCCAAGTCCCTATTTAACTTGTCGACAGCGTCAGGTATTTCATCAATCCCTCCGTGACAGTACAACTGCAAGTCATCTGCATACAGATGATACGCACACTGAAGCTCGGAAGTTATAAGATTAATAAAAATAGAAAACAGAAGAGGAGAAAGAATACCGCCTTGAGGAACGACAGCTTCCAAATCACACCAGCAAGATGATGAATCCTCAACATGAACGGACTGCTGACGTTCTTGAAGGTAAGAATGCTGTCCAGCCTGAGGCAACGGAGGACCCGTCCCAGACTGAGAGTTTGTCTCAAGACTGTATCCTCAACCAAGATATATCGGATACTAGCTTTTGCCCGCGGCTCCGCCCACGTGGATGTCGGTTATCGCGTAAAAAAGTAGCCTATGTCCTTCTCCATATCCCAGGCTATATCTCTGCCAAATTTCATGACGATCGGTTCAGTGGTTTAGGCGTGAAAACGTAACATACAGACAGACAGACAGACAGACAGACAGACAGATAGATAGACAGACAGAGTTACTTTCACATTTATAATATTAGTATGGATAGTACAAGGTCTATCTCATGTGGTACAGCCTGAGATTGGTAGTTGTCCATCTTTCAGTAGTCATGATTTTTATCATTCAGTTATGTTCTCAGATAGTATAGGAAGAGGTTTAGGAAAATTACTTAGCAACAATCTGAGTCATTCTTCTCAAACTGTTGTATGCCTCAGACTTCTTACAATCAAATAATGTTTTCATTAACTAGGAAAGAATATGTTCCTAAGGCCATTATTACTGTACTTATAGGTAATAGTTTTAACGTTAAAAAATATGATATCACTAATAGTGTCACCAAACTATTGAAGTTGAATTGTAATAAAATAAATTGGAGACGCCATAGGAATCTTTTGTGACCTCTCCAAGGCATTTGATTGCATCGATCACGAAACCTTACTTTTGAAACTTGAGCATTACTTGTAATCATCTTCGTAAAGGACGGCGTCAACTGCTCCGTTACTGAGCCCTGTCTTGAGGAAGCAAGTGGTCTACTCTGCACTATTGACAATTTTATAGCAATCCTTGCTATTTATAGATCTCCGTCATTTACGATGATAGACAAGTTTATGAATAGCTTGGACAGAGTCTTATCAGAAATATCTGCTTTTAAAAAAATTGCTTTGATTGGAGATATCAATATTGACATAAAACAAAACAATGTAGATCGTTGTTCTAATTCATATCTCACCCTCACATCCTCTCATGGTCTACTTCCAGCTCACCTTACACCTACAAGACTTAATAACTGTTTAGACCACGTAATCCTGAAATCTAACCAAATGGCTACGACTTTAATTGTAGAAAGTACCATCACTGATCATGCTGCGCTTTTGTTATTTTTACCATGGAAACCGCAAAAATGTAAGCCAAATCGTACAAAAACTATCATAGATTACCCGGCTATTTCGAAAGTTATCGAAACAACAGACTTTTCTGGAATTATGATTACTCTTGAGGCAAACGAGGCTGCTGATCGGTTCATTGACATTATTGCATCTATAGTTAGAGACCACAAGTCTATCGTGAATATTCCCCGTAAAAAAAGAAACATAAAACCCTGGATAACACCTGGCCTTATGCGCTGTATAAATAATCGGGACCGGATGCATTATGACTTAAAAAAATCCCCAAAGAATGTAGTTTTACAAGTAACATATAACCGATACCGTAATTTTTGTAATGATTTGTTGCGAAAACTGAGAATTGCGTACGAGAAAGATGAATTCGAAAAATCAAAGAATAATCCGAAGGCAACGTGGAACGTCATTAAAACCATAACCCATACAAATACCACTAAAATACCGTCTACCGATCTCCTCAAAATTTGTGACAGTCCGGAAGACTCGGTCAACTCAATAAACCGTTACTTTGCGGAAGTTGGCTGCAAATTAGCTGAAAAAATACTTTCGGAACAACCACAAATCCCAGAGGCTCCATATTATCCTGGTTCTCAGCGTAACTCTTTCGTCCTCCAAGAGGTGGACGAGGCTGAGGTAGAGAAAGTCATCATGACCCTTCGCACTGACACAGCTGTTGGTTGGGACAGCATTTCTACTCGGATGATTAAAGCCTCACGTAAATTCCTAGTCCCAGTAATAACACATATTTGTAACCTCTCGATTACCACCGGTGTTTTCCCCAAAGCCTTCAAAAAGGCACTCATCCACCCAATTTACAAGTCAGGCGACGGAGGCTGTGTCAACAATTATAGACCTATTTCTGTTCTTTCTGCGATGTCTAAGATATTGGAGAGAATATTAAACAATGGGCTTATGAAGTACCTAGATACTTATAACATTATAGCACCCAATCAATTTGGCTTCGTATTGGGCAGGTCTACAGAGGATGCCGTGACTGGTATTAGCGATCTCCTATCCCGCAACCTGGATCAGGGCAAGAAATCCCTTGGCATCTTTTTGGACCTATCTAAGGCATTTGACACGGTCTCTGTCCCTAGACTTCTACTTAAACTTGAGAGTGTCGGTGTAAGAGGAACTCTACTAGATCTATTTAAAAGCTATCTCACAGAGCGAATGCAAAGTGTGATTATAAATAATTGCATAAGCAATGAACACTCTTTAAGTAATTACGGAGTGCCACAGGGAAGTATCCTGGGACCAACACTCTTTCTAGTCTATATAAACGAGTTATGCACACTATCACTTACAAGTTGTAATGTTTTTACTTATGCAGATGACACAGCGCTCATTGTGCATGGTTCCGATTGGAATGAAACAAAGCGTCACGCTGAGAACTGTCTTATCGTGGTATCAAACTGGCTCGCTACTAATCTTCTTACTCTCAATCTCGAAAAAACTAAATTTATACCTTTTTCTATAAGCAAGAAGAGCCAGCCTCTACAGGAATTTAATATCCAATTCCACAGTTGCCACTTAAAACCTGACTGTACCTGTCCACACTTGAGCAAAGGTTCACACATTAAATATCTCGGAGTAGTAATAGACGACCGTTTAAATTGGCACAAACACATTACATCACTTGCATCTAGAATTCGCAAAATAATTTATATCTTCAAGCTACTTAGAAACTCAGCGAACATCGACACACTCAAAACTGTTTACTACTCCTTGTGTCAGTCACTACTGACATACTGTGTGACTGCCTGGGGGGGAGCAACAAAAACATCACTTCTACTGCTGGAGAGGACTCAAAGAGCTGTTCTGAAGGTGATGCTACGCAAACCGTTTAGGTACCCGACTGAACAATTATATCAGGACTGCAAGTTGCTCACCGTCAGACAGCTCTTTGTTTTCCGCTCCACTCTTCGCAAACATGCCTCCGTCCCACCAAGGCAAGTGCTCCATAATCGACGTAGGTCTGCTCGAGTATGTCAAGTCGAGCGTTACAGGACCACGTTTGCTACCCACCAATATTTCATCCTAAGTTCTAGTATCTACAACAAGCTTCAAAACAAATTAAAAATAAATAACCTGAATCATTTCGAATTAAAAACAAAATTGGTAAATTTCCTCTTAAATCTTAACTATTTCGACACAGAGGAACTCATCTATTCTACGAATTAACGCCAATATCCATAAATTTTCACTTACATGACAGACTTTTGTTTACTAGTATACCACACTCACACACAGACACCAACGGACGTAAACCCCACAGCAACAAACTCACACAAACACTCCTCACAAATAACCACTAAACCCACTCAATAAAACAACATCACATCAACATCAATGCATCACATCACATTAACATAAGAATTATCACCCATAATATTATACGTCATAAATAATTTTGTAAAACGTTTCAATCTCACTAAAGTTCACTGTCCTTCAAGATACAGGATTTTCCTAGTTTGAAGGGCAGGGGTCTTACTCATCTATAATAGCCATACCCATCCCTTATTGAAACAGCACTGATGTTACCTAGGCTAAGTTTTTTGGTAAATAAATGATTACTTACTTACTTACTTACTTACGGACTTGGAAAACTTGCACTTAGTTTAGTAAAATCTTATTTAAATGATAGACAACAGCGAGTTCAAATAAATGGTATCCATTCACTCGGTTTAAAAGTAAAACTGGGTGTTCCGCAAGGCTCGATATTGGGTCCTTTCCTTTTTTTAGTGTATATAAATGATCTACGCCATTTATTAAAAAATCAAGCACAAATGGTGTTATTTGCTGACGACACTTCCTTAATTTTTAAGGCAGATAGACGTGCTACAAATTTTGACGACGTAAATAACGCTCTATTGCAGGTCCAAAATTGGTTTACTGCTAATAATTTAGTATTAAATGGGAAAAAAACCAAGTGCATAAAATTTTCATTTTCATTACAAAAGTAGTTATTGTGGGATAGTATTGAATCAAGAGAAACTAGAATTCGTCGATAAAACTGTTTTCCTGGGGATCACGCTCGATTTAAGACTACAATGGGGTCCTCATTTAACATCTCTTGCAGGACGGCTAAGTTCAGCAGCATATGCTGTCAGAAAAATCCGTCAATTTACTGATGTAGATACCGCGAGGCTAGTCTATTTCAGTTACTTCCATAGTATAATGTCTTACGGTATGTTACTTTGGGGACAGGCTGCAGACATCGAGTCTATTTTTATTCTGCAGAAAAGAGCCATCAGAGCCATATATAATCTCCGCAGGCGCGATTCTCTAAGGGAACTGTTTAAGGATATTAACATCATGACGGTACCTTGTCAATATATCTACGAAAACATCATGTACGTAAGGAAAATTTTACATCTTTTTAGAAAAAGAGGTGAAAGACATAATTATAGTACTAGAAATAGGGACCTATTAGCTCAACCAGGTTTCAGACTGGCTAAAGTAGACTCATCTTTCATGGGGTACTGTTTAAAATGTTATAATAAAATTTCTCCCCACATACTTCAACTGAATGAGACTAAACTTAAATCTTGTATAAAACGCACACTATGCAGGCAGGCATATTATAAGTTGGGGGATTACATCGCTGATAAAAATGCTTGACTGAATGCTGGTCCTGCTCCACAACCACAGCTAGTTTATTAACATTTGACAATAATGTTGGAGCTGCTGAAGAGTGTAAGACTATCTTTGCATTGTATAAACTCAATCTCCTTTGTATTATATAAATGCATAGCACAGATGTGAGTCCTATGTACTATAGAGCTACCATTGACCGGGTAATATGTCTTTCATTGACTTGAATGTGCCCTGGCGGCTGAGAGTATGTCATGCTCACTTAGATGTTTCGCTGATGGTGGCGTGTGTGTTGGATCATTTAGCTCCCTTCAAAATGGTTGAGCTGAATGGTGCTAATCCATGCGTCATGTTCGTGAACGGGCGCCGTCAGTTGGGACTG
This sequence comes from Dryobota labecula, assembly GCA_947523025.1. Taxonomy (NCBI): domain Eukaryota; kingdom Metazoa; phylum Arthropoda; class Insecta; order Lepidoptera; family Noctuidae; genus Dryobota; species Dryobota labecula. The sequence continues at coordinate 213,346 of OX383298.1, forward strand.
GTCATCTCTTAGCTGCCACGGGTTATTTTAATTATGTTATTTTGTTTCTATTTTTGTTGTACCTACTCTGGACGCTTTTAACGTGTAAGTTTTTATTATTTTTATTTTTACATCGTTCTCACAGTTAGTTATAAATTCAACATTATAGATGTATCGAATACTTTTGTGGCAATTTAATTTAAAAGAGTGTTCATGGAGTTTCTTGCCCGTTATTCTCCATAGGTACCTACGCTTTGGAATGGGAATGTAGCTTCATTTGTCTTACTGACCGACTCCTTGACAATTCAAAAGTGCCTGTAAATGGTTTTATTGAAATAAATGATTTGAGTTTGAGTTTGAGTTTGAAGAGGAGAACCATTCCAGTGCTTCGGGAGAGACCATAACATAGGACAGAATAGCTGACAAGATGTCGTGACTGACGGTATTAAAGGCATTCTAGAAATCAACCAACACTAGAGCAGTAAATTTGGTATGTTCCATTCCTCCCTTATATCGCCAGTCACTTTAAGGAGGGCGTAAACAGTGCTGTGCCCAGGCCTGAAACCAGATTGGAGAGGTCTAATTAGTGAGTTACTATGAACAAAATTGGAGAATTGTTTGTGGACACAGGCCTCGAGCACTTTGGATAGGAAAGGAAGTATAGAAATTGGACGATAGTCGGTAGGAAGGGAGGGATTAGATACCTTAGGTAATGGATGAACATAGGCTTTGCGCCACAGGGAAGGGAAAACCCCGGTGTACAGGGAAAAAATGATCATGTGAATAATCGCGGGTAGGAGATGATCCAGTATAGTTATGATCATACCATGGGTACTATTGTCACATCCCACCGCTTTCGATTTGATGGAGAGAATGATCTTTCTGATTTCTCCCGGTTCAACTGTAATGAAACTGAAAGGATTAATACGACGACGCGTTAGACCAGATATTAAAGAAAGTGTTCGTTGCTTGGTTAGACGATCCATGGTAGAAACAGTGGAGAAATGACGATTGAGATCGTCTAAGTCAGTTAAATTAGGAAGGTCTAAATCATTACAAAGAACTACGAACTTCATGGGAATAGTTTTTTGCGGTTTCTGACTTTTCTAGTATTCAAACCTCAGATGGTCCCATAAAGTTTTTTGATCCTTGTAAGAAACAGGATCGATTGGCATCAAAAATCTTTTTTGTGGAAATTGCCCATTTTCTTGCTGACTACATTTTATTTCAAAATCTGTGAATGCAGATCAATTTTTTTCTTAAAATTAAGGATAGTCTCTAAAAACCATTTTCTTATAGCGACCACGGTTAAGGTACCTGCTCTTATTGACCCATGTCAAAACTTAATGCAATACTGCTCATCCCCCATAGCAAATAGCGCGATAATTTATACCTAGTAATTTAACCAGAACTATTGGCAAATATCTGCGTAAAATTTGAACAAAATCTGTGTCCGGTAGTTTTTGCGTGATGCTGGAACATACATTCAGACAAACAGACAAACAGACTAACAGACTAACAGACAAACCGACAAACAGACAAAAATTCTAAAAACTATATTTTTGGCATCAGAGTCGTTCCCAGACCTCGTGGCAATTACTTTTTTTTTAATATTTAATGTACAGTTTTGATTTCGCTACGATTTTAGTATATGTATAGATAGATTATATATAGCCGACTCGCGCAACTTCGCCTGCGTCACCTGATTAATTTGTTAACTTTTTGTATGCATTTCTGTATGAATTAACGATATTTGTTGGAGGTGTCGGAAAAAAATAAACAGTCTGGGAGCTTTCAACGAAAACGCTGTCTAAACCCTTTGAGATATAACAAAATAATGTATGGTGGAATTATGTATCTTAATAAACGTCTTCAAAAAAGTCCGCGATGGCATATATCTATCTCTTAAGGATAACATACTATATCCATTTTATTGTCTTTTTGTAGGTATTTGTTTGCCGAATTTTACTGTCGGAAATACGATTACGATAACAATACGCTATAATATCAGTAGCTATTAGCCAAATTATGGTCGTAGATAAATAAGCTAGCTACTTATGTGTATATCAAACAGTATACAAGAATATTTATCATAAAAACATTACTAAACACGGCGGCCTTATGATCAAAATTAGTGCATTCCAAAACTTTCGTTACTTTTTCACTGACATATTTATCACTTTTCGATAAACTAACACTCAATACGAAATCTACACTTATTTCTCAGTAATTCTGTATAAGATTCTTCTAAGATTAAACCGTTTTCACATTGAATCCATTACTTTACGCACGTACAACCTTGATGAAAAAAGCACCGCGCCACACCGCCACACGACCACAGAGTACAGACGTATTTTGTTTTCTTTTTTTTTTTTTCGTTCTTTTAGTGGTGTTCCCGCTAAAATGTCAACCGGTCAAGTATTAGTCGATTAATCCAATTCTACAGCCAGATCGTGTTGCAAGTACAAAATAAATGTCAAATATTTCGTCAAATTGTGACCCTGTGACCCTGAGAAAAGTTATGCACCAATGGTGTTTATTAGATATTTCGAGCGTTTTATCAGCACAAACATGCGACATTTCGGAGGATTTCGTTTTGTTTTCACATCGTTGGTACTTACGTGAATTATTTTAAAATTATTATTAGTGTCGCACTTCTATTTCGTGTTGTAATTTGGTACAATTGATTGCTTTAAGAATTTGAGTGAAATTTCATATTTTGATTTTGTGTTTGTTATCTTTAGGTAAAGACTCATTCACGTTCAGAACATAAGTACTTTTATTATATTAAATCATTTGTTTCGGTTTCTATTCACATAGTGAATCACATTAAAATTAATATTAAGTTAGGATTTTAAGATATAGCCTGGGATATGGAGAAGGGCATAGGGTACTTTTTTATGCGATAACCGACATCGCGGGCGAAGCCGCGGGCAAAAGCTAGTCCATAATATAAATACTAGGAACAAACAAATGTTTGTTGTACCTACAACAAGGCTCAAGAAAATAGGTGGTACGTTCAGATGTCAATATATACGCTTTTATAATAAACTTCCAAGCCACGTTCAAGATCTAAGCATTAATAAATTCAAATCATTCATTAAACGTAAGTTGTGCCAGAAAGCCTTTTATACCATTAAAGATTATATTGAGAACAAAAAGGCTTCGGATTGAGCTGCTCCAAATTTTACATATTGAAACTTTTTTTATTGTGATTGCTTTATACACATTAACATGAATATTTACTTGTGAAGTGTAATATTATTATTTTAATTATTGTGAATGTGAAGACTACATATCGCACTCTAATTTCCTTAACGTCACTAAACAAAATATACACATTTTCAGTACAAGCGTAGTTTTGATTATTTTGGAAAGGGTATAAATAAAAGTAGAGTAATTATGTCGGTCATATCTTTTGTTATTCTAGTGTATTAAAGCCAGTGTGTTTGGAAAAAATAGGGAATAGTTCATAGTATAGATGGCGTTACTTAGCTCAAAATTGATAATTTTTGTTTAATGACGTTAAGGAAATTAATGTGCGATATGTGGGTCTTTGTTTTTTTTTTTTTTCTTCTCAGTTTATTTTTTTCCTAATCATGGTATGGTATGGCAGTTTGAGTAATTTATGCGGCCTGCCCAAATGTCCTTTCTTTGGTGTTGTTCATCGAATCGTTGAGCTCCTTATGTTCTGAGTTGAGCTGCATGATTACTGACAAATGCGTGCACTGAATGGACAGGTCTACTCAATCTGTGTGGTTCTTTCTTCAAAAGACCATTTCAGACACCAATCTACATGGTCTTCACATGACTTGACCAAGATTATGTCTGGACTTTAAAAGAGACTGTGACCTCTGAGTTTGTTTCGGCCTTTCTTCTCAGAGTAGTCAGATACGAAACGCCGACCTCATATAGTTTTAAAATGTGATTGACGTGTAAAAGTGTTTGTAAAAACCTACTTACAGAAATAAAATCATTTATCATTTATCAGATAAAGGCAATTTAATTATTTGGTTACTTGAACGTAGAAACTAACCGTATAATTAAGAAAACAAAAACATAATATAAATAAAATTATAGTAGATGACACCTACTAATTTTATTTCCAAAAAAACTTCAAAAGAAATGAAAAATAAAAAAAACAATGTTGATGAAATATTCGATCGAATTTCAAACCAGTCGCAGTAAGTCCCGTTGTGAAAACTTTAGAAAAAAAAAACATAAGTCTCCTAGCGCACTCGGGTAAAAAACCAACCTTTAAAAGAATTCACAAAACAATACCTAATAGAAAACTACTACAAAATGAAAGTGTATTTAAAGTATTATTTGTTGTTACGGAGTTATTTTAAAATTGTTATTAATAATAATTTATAATATTATATATATATATTTATATATATTTATTCATTGTTATTTTAATATTGCTAAGATGTTGATTGAAATATAGTGATGTCAGGGACAATTTTGTTTACATTTAAATACTTGTGATTAGTAACATATCTATTTGGATAAGGATTAATATTATGTTGGTAAAACTCCTTCGCAAGTAATGCATTAATTTCGAACAAAGATTACCATAAAAAAAGGTTATAGTGAGTTAATTTAAAAAGATAGACATAATTATGCTGTCGCGGACTTTTTTTAGAAAACCAATTCCATCATACATGATATTTGTGTAACTTCAACCGCTTACGCAGCGCACGTAACGGAAGCTCTCAAAAAGGAATAATTTTTCCCGTTTTTGCAACATTTTTCACCACAACATCAACACATCACGCATCACGCATCACAACATCACGCTACGACCAATAGGAGCGAAGCATAAATATGCTTCGCTCCTATTGGTCATAGCGTGATGTTATATACCTTCCTCGATAAATGCACTAACCAACACAATTTTTTTTCAATTCCAGCCAGTAGTTCCTGAGATTAGCGCGTTCAAACAAACAAACAAACTCTTCAGCTTTATAATCTATAATATAAAAATGAATCGCAAAATGTGTTGGTAAGCGCATAACTCAACAACGCCTGGACCAATTTTATCAATTCTTTTTTTTAAATGTTCGTTGAAGTCCAAGGATGGTTTTTACGGCGAGAAAAATTAGGGTAGGGTAGAGTAGGGTAGGGTAGGTGGGTAGGTAGGTATGTAGGTATGTAGGGTAGTGTAGGGTAGGGTAGGGTAGGTGGGTAGGTAGGTAGGGTAGGGTAGGGTAGGGTAGGTAGGTCGGTAGGTAGGGTAGGGTAGGGTAGGGTAGGGTAGGGTAGGTAGGTAGGGTAGTGTAGGGTAGGGTAGGGTAAGTAGGTAGGGTAGGGTAGGGTAGGGTAGGTAGGTAGGTAGGTAGGTAGGGTAGAGTAAGGTAGGGTAGGTAGGTTTGTAGGTAGGGTAGGGTAGGGTAGGTAGGTAGGTAAGGTAGGGTAGGGTAGGTAGGTAGGTAGGGTAGGGTAGGGTAGGGTAGGGTAGGTAGGTAGGTAGGTAGGTAGGGTAGGGTAGGGTAGAGTAGTGGAGTTTATACTATAGCTTTTGACAGAACGAAGTCTGTCGGGTCAGCTAGTATTAGTATAGATATATTTTGTGTGTCAGGTGACGACCCTTGACTAAACTGTTCAGACGACTATAATCGTTGTTTAGATGTCCCATCACATGGCGTTACGAGTCGCAATCAAAACTTATTTGCAGGTGTAACAAGAACCGGCGGTTAGTTGACGCCAATTAGTGCGCCAAATGGCAGCAGACGTAATGACGCTGCAGCGCGGCAACACGCAGCGGCACCAACAACTTATTGGCTCAACAAATCTCAAATTGGACACAAACATGCCTCATTGCTCTAAAGGGCACAACATTGAGACCCAAGCGCGAGAGGTTCCAATGTGTATCACTCTCAGAGTAGGATCAAATAAATCAGGTACTTTTGCCTTCATCCTAGCTACCTAATACCACCAATGTTTGCATGCAGTGCACGAGATATAACAACATGACACAAACTACAGCATCGCACCAAACACAAGCGGATTCGAGTAACACCAGCGCGTTCTGCATCACGCCATCTTGGAAAGAAATGGACCGCGGGAAACTGTGAGTATCTGCGGACGAGCTGGAAGGTATCCAAGAGCCTGACGCCGCCAGTACATGCAAGTAATGAGGGCAGAGGTGGCTCCGAATACACGAGGAGTAATTTACTGAAGCCTCGATGAACGTGGCGCACGATCCCGATAAATTAATACATTCAAGTTCGTTATTGTTTGAGTAAAATTTGAGAAGCAGTGTGTACGAGTAATTTTACATTGCGTCAGGGCAGTTCAAACACTGTTAGTCCAGGTAAGCACGGGTGATTTTTCCCGCGAGGCTGTTTTTCGTACACTGGATTTTCAACGCACTGCTTAGCGCTGTGAGTAAAAATCCAACATTGTGTTTTTTTTACGCGCTGGGAAGCGCTCTGTTGGATTTTCAATGCTCGGTGATGAAATCCCGCCGCGATATTTTTAAGAATCGTAATCGTTTACAGTGTAACTTACTCTGTACCTATACGCTTCGACGAACAAAACGTTGCCAACAACTGTTTTGTCGATCTGATGTTAGGTATATCAGATCTCACCTCAGTTACTTTATCTTTGCCTTTACCACAACCAAACTATTTGCAGCAAGATCAAATTTGTTAGCAACCTCCTTAACAAACATAACAAATGGAAGAGACAGACACTAGCGTCATCATGTTAACAAACTTTTCATTAGCATAGCAGGTACTGGATCAGTTGCCAGACACCTGAATATCATTAACAAGGGAGCGTAGTATCTTCTGCACGTATGTTTTCGATGTCATGTAGGTTAACTACATTTATGTAGTAGATGTGTGACACGGCGCGGCGCACGGTGGGCTGAAATTGAAGCACAATGGACTTAGCGTCGCTCAAAAATCAAGTACCGAATTTTGAAAAAAGAACGATGCCAGCTTATTCCTTCACTTAATAGCAATATTTTATGCAGTGGAACTTTTTTTGATAAAGCTATTATTTAACAAGTTATCTGAGATTTAATATTTTTTTGTATGGAGCTGAACCGTTTTTTTTATTGTATTCCTTATTCTTAAGCTTTCTCCTAATATAACTTTCCGTATCATAGAATGCATCATAAAAGCTATATTAACACAAAAGCCTGAATCTCGGAAACCCTCGAAACTTTGACATTTTTAACGACAAATATTTTTTTTCATTTAAGCACGTCATTTTAAAGTTACTAACTGCAATGTTATGGCCTTTCTTCTACACCCACCTAAGGCCCCCCCTCCCCCACCTACCTACACCTTACCAATGCAACTTACTCAAAACAACTTACAAATGCAGTGTAATTTGTTTGTTATTATTATTTCCCTTACTGAATTTAATTATTACTAAGGGTTTAAAGTGAATGTACCTTCAAATTTGAACTGACCAAATTGCGCGTAGCAAATCAAATGATACATCTTTTCTGAGAAATAAATGCCACAAGTTACAACTTGTTTGTGGCATCTATTTCTCCGAAAAAAGTGCAAAAATAAGTGACGTCATTGAATGACGTCACTAATTGTTGCAGTTTTTAAGTGGAACTTGTTTTGATAAAGCTACTATTTAATAAATTATATGCGATTCCTTTTTTTTTGTATGGAGCTGAAACGTTATTTTAATTTATTCCTAATTCTTAAGCTTTCTTAAGATATGTGGTATAAGTTGACGCGGCTTTTCGAAGGACCATATGCGGGAATATAATTTTATGCGGGGTGGAATATTGGACGACACACAGAATTGAGCAAAAAGGGAATATGAGGTATTTAAGGTAATTAGTAAGAAAATAGGAGTGGATGGACTTACTTGGGAATCTTCTGGACGAAGCACGTTGGCACAAGGACGGCCTTAGCAGACGTCCCACGTATTTACTTATCTTCTTACTTTCCTTGTGATGCACTTTCGCTTTATATTTAAATGTCACACTTGTGTCGGCCAACACTTTTATAAAGAGAGTTTAGAGTTTTATTAGCGGATTAATTTATGCGACGCTGCGCATTGCGTGAACGTTGAGTTAGAACAGCAATTCAAACGAGAGAGTTTTCTCTCAAATCACGGTTGATGTGTGCACGGTTGTGTGTGATTGGCTTACGCTGCAGCGAAAGCGCCTCTGATTCGGTGCGTGCGATGAGCGTCCCTCTCGTTCTGTTGTATGGGAATTGGGAGGGAAGGAAATATAGCTCAAAACTGCGGTCGGAAATGTTATACTAAAAACATAGTTTTAACGAGCATTCTGCCCGGTTTTGAGGATATGCAATATTCTCAAAAGGAAAGAAATGATATTAGAGCGGGCTAAGAAAAATAAAAATATTTTAAGTATGTTAACTACAGCTAAATTAGGGTATTAATTACGCAGTGATGTTATTGAGAAGATAAAGGACATAGTTTGACAACGGGCCTCTTGAAAGAGCCACTGCATGTCTTCACCATAGCAACGCGGGTTGTCCCATCCTTGCCGGGGAAAACTTCGGTGATTATACCCATTGGCCAACCTAAAGGAAGGACATCATCCTGATGTATGAGAACCACTGTACCAATCTTAATATTGTCTGCGGCATTCAACCATTTTTGTCTAACTTGAAGATTATGTAAATATTCTATACGCCACCTTCTCCAGAAACTACAAACCATCTGGTCAAGCAATTTTTTGCGGCAAGTCAGAGACCTCGTCGTTTCGGGAACATTCACGACAGGCAACGAAGTCAACGGAGAAGTCATTATAAAATGAGCAGGAGTAAGTGGTTCTGGGTACGGATCCTCATTCAGGACACAGAGCGGTCTGGAATTTAGAACTGCCTCAATTTCAGTGAGAACAGTCGAAAGCTCCTCATAGGTAAGAAGTTGAGAACCGATAACACGGTATAAATGCGTTATAGTAGATTTAATATTTGATTCCCACAACCCTCCAAAATGGGGAGCGCGGGGTGGAATCATTTTCCACTCTATGCGCTAGCGGTTAACAAGTAGTTCTTGCAATTGAGCCTTGGCTCCAACGAAATTTGTTCCGTTGCCGGAATATAAATAAGAGACAGGTCCTCTGCGGGAAATGAATCTTTTAAAAGCGGAAATAAAAGTGTCCGATGACACGTCGGTAACCAATTCAATATGAATTGCTTTGGTAACGAAACAAACGAATAAGCATATGTAAGCCTTCTGACTTCTCTGACCTCGGCGTCTACATAACGTTACTTTAATGGAACCAGCGTAGTCCACACCCGTATAAACGAAAGCTTTAGTCTCTTGAACGCGACAAGCGGGTAAATCAGCCATCTTTGGGCTAGGGTGAGAAGGAGAAACTTTAAAACAAAAGTTACAAGCATGTAATCTTTGTCTGATAACACCTCTAGCAGAGAGGATCCAATATTTTTGGCGTAACAGAGAACTAAGAAGGCTTACACCGGCATGACAATAAATGCGGTGATAATAATCTATTAGAACATGTGTAAAATTATCATGTTTAGGTAAAAAAGCGGGATGCTGAGCTTCATAAGGAAGGTTCGCATTTGACAATCTGCCGCCGATTCTAATTATATTATGCTCGTCTATGAAGAGATCGAGTTTTTTAAATTGTGAGCGAAGTTTTTTACTTTTAATTTCGTCATACACATCTTTAAAATGAAATTGTTGAATACAATGAATTAAATAAATTTCAGCGGTAGATAGTTCACGGACAGTAATTGTCTTGTGTGACTTATCATAAGGAATAATACGTAAATCTTAGAATGTATACAATTATGCGCGATATTTTAATTATTGATGCAAATTTTTGTGAAAGACTATATTAAATTGAGTTCTGATACAGTAGATACCAATGTTAGAGTTTTGTTATTAAATTCAGGCAATTGTTCATTGCATGAAGAAACAAAAGGAGTGATAGGCCACTCAGCAGATGGGCGCAGAAGCTACTCCGGGCCATGCCACCATAAATCGTGGTTTTTACTGTTCAGGTAGAAGACCTCGAGACACTAGGATTTTCCTTTCCGTTAATATGATAAAAATGCTTGGGATCAAGATTTTCTTGACATTTAGCGACACGGTTACTAACAAAAATGTTTCATTTGTGCGGTGAGGAATGAATCCATGAAAGCGTAATTGTAGGATCGGAAAAGGCAAATATATTATTAATAGCGGTACGAGAGTGGTAAGTATCATAAACGAATTTAATTAATTTAGTCAAAAGAACAGCGGCACAGAGCTCTAAACGAGCTAGAGATATGACCTTAACAGGTGCAACTTTGGACGTGTGTGTTACCATTTGTATCAGTGACATGTAAGTATATAATGCAGCCATCGGCAAAACCCACTGTTTGTCACGCAACCCATAGTAACGGCTACATGACGAGGTAATTTTAAAGAAGAAAGTAAAGGTAATAAAAATATGTCAGCCTGTAAATTCGGCGCTGTATGTAACAAGTCATTCAATGACACGCCATTATGAGACTTAGCGCTTGCGTCAAGAACGATGCGAACTTTAGTGGTTTGTTTATCATTCCTAATAACAGGGTGATGCGGTATGTAATAGAACCTACAGTCTGATCAACAGAACTAGGTGTAGTTTCAGTTAAATAATTTTGATCGATATACTCTTGGATTATTTCATTACAATTAGCGCGCAAAACAGGGTCGCGAAGCTTAGTTTTTTCCAAATTAATTAGACGTCGATAAGCGACAGCATAAGAATTTCCAAGTGAATCTGGATTTTTACAAAATGGTAACGCGGTACAATACCTACCACTGGAGTCACGTGACACAGTAGAAGCGTACAGCTGTTCACACTCCAGTTCAGCAGGGCTCATAAAAGGTTTTGAAGGTATTTCTTCGATGTTCCAAAATTTATGTAAAGATTCGTCTAAAGACAGAAAACAATGAAAAATATCTATATTTAGCGCGGTAGAAAAATATGAAGCGGGACTATAATTATTATTAGATAAACTAGCGGGTACCTCACCCATAAGAATGTAACCAAACACGGTTTCAATAGCGGACGGAGCGGTAGGTGAGATAATTTTATTGTGAAGTAATAAATACGGGAACAGTTTTGCCCCTAGAAGCAATTCAACATGACCAGGTACGTGCCACAGGGGGTAAATCAAACAAATGTTGCACTGCAAAAGTGTCAACAAAGTGAGATGGTAAGTTATCCGTGATACAATCGACAACAAGAGCGGTAATTTTAAAAACATTAGTTTTATTTTTAGCAGCAACTGTTATCTCAACGTAACCTATGATAGGCCGCGAAGAGGTTCCGACACCCTTTATAACTGAGTTTGAAAGCGGTATAATGTTTAGTTGTAGTTTTTTACAACAAGCGGAAGTAATTATATTATTTTGCGAAGCGTTATCTAATAAACATCTCACAGAAACGTATTTGCTATATTTGTTATCAACATAGACTTGCGCAGTTGACAGAAGTACAGTACTAGTACGCGGTGTGTTTGTACCGACGCGAGTGCACGCACACAGCGCCACCTGTTCCGAATTCGCGGAAATAGTGACAGCGTCAGTCGAACTCGAGACAGATCTAGGCGGCTGCGAACTGTGTTCTAGATGTAAAAGAGAATGATGTTTTTTGTTACACGTCCTACAAGTACGTATAGATTTACATTGTGAAGCAGTGTGCGTTGCACTAAGACAGTTTACACATTCATGTTTGCCTTTAATAAAATCCAAACACGAATTGGCTGATAGTGATTTAAAGGTTGGACAAGTGTAAAGTTTACAATGATCAATTTTATTGCAATACAAACAAGTTTGATTGTTATCAAAAGCAACAAAAGTATGTACTGTAGTATCACGTGACTGATTCGAGAAGAATTATTTTTATTAGGGTTGTTACTCACTAACGCGATTCGAGATGAAATAGTGCGATCTAATATTTTAACTTGCGATTTTATAAATTCAACGAAATCCGTATATGTAGGAATTTCCTCATCTCTCTTATGCATTTCGAATAAATGTACGGTTGCTGGGTCTAATTTTCTCAAAGCTAAATTTAGCAAAATGAAATCCTTTAAATCTTTAATTTGTAATTGTTCTAAAGCAGATACGGACGCGTGAAAACTTTCAATGAAACTATTTAAAGATGCGGAATTATTAATTGCGGGTTTAATATTTAATATATTAGACATGTAATGTGAGCCTAGTGCTCATTTATCTTGATAGTTTTGAACTAAACTGTTCCAGATAGCGGTATAGTTATCACCCGAGGGAATAATTCCGGTGGTAATTTGCAATGCGTTTCCTTTTAAATTACCTATCAAATACTGCACACGTTGAGAATCTGTAAGGTTTAAATTACTATGGATATTTGATTTAAATGATTCATAAAAAACAGGCCAGTTGTCAGTCCTACCATTAAAGAACGGAATTTGAATCGGTGGCAGTTTGACCGCACCTTTATATTGTTTTGCGTTTTCATGAGACGCTGAGTCGCCTAATGACCTTGAATAGTTCACGGTGATCAGTGATCGCACTCGTTCTACGCGAGTATATACTCCGTCGTAAGATGTTAGACTGCTATAATCGATTTTATGATCAGGATTAAATTGTAAAGAATATGTATTTATTTTATCTAAATTGGAACTAAATTCTTGACGAGTGACCGAGAGTATCTCCGTGTCCGCCATGAATGTTTCCACCGAACGAAGCTCGATACTAGTCGTATTTATTTTCTTAGAATTTTCGTATAATGACGATAAACGTTCAAAAATTGCTTGATTTTTAGCTTGAAGTAGTTTAACTTTCATTTTAAGATCTTCCATGTTGGAATAGTTCTAGAAAATATAGCGTACAAAATATTAGCTATAGCGGGTAGACTTAGAATAATAATTTTATTCTAAGCCGGTATAAAAAAAGGAATGCGGTTGAATATTATGTTGTAGGTAAGTTAGCTGAACTAACTCACGATAATTAGCGGTTAGAATATGTACCTATGCTATTTCAATGCAATAGGCGAAATATTAAGTTGATACAGTAATTCTCAATGAATAATGTATCTAGCGGGAGTGTATGAACGTAAGTACGCGATCAATATGGCGGTTTTACGAACTTTGTATTTTAGGTATTTTGACCTAAATCCTAGGTATTATGAGACCTATAATGATCGTTGATTCTTTGAATCCGACTCGATTGGACCAAAAAACTATGGTGTAAGTTCACGCGGCTTTTCGAAGGACCATATGCGGGAATATAATTTTATGCGGGGTGGAATATTTATTGGACGACACACAGAATTGAGCAAAAAGGGAATGCACTTTCGCTTGATATTTAAATGTCACACTTGTGTCGGCCAACACTTTTATAAAGAGAGTTTAGAGTTTTATTAGCGGATTAATTTATGCGACGATGCACATTGCGTGAACGTTGAGTTAGAACAGCAATTCAAACGAGAGAGTTTTCTCTCAAATCACAGTTGATGTGTGCAGCGATTGGCTTACGCTGCAGCGAAAGCGGCTCTGATTCGGTGCGTGCGATGAGCGTCCCTCTCGTTCTGTTGTATGGGAATTGGGAGGGAAGGAAATATAGCTCAAAACTGCGGTCGGAAATGTTATACTAAAAACTTAGTTTTAAGCTTGCGCGAGCAATATGTCTTTTTGTATTATGAAATGCATTATATAAGCTATATTACCACTAAAGCCTGAATCTCGGAAACCTTCGGAACATTGACATTTTCAACTTCACTACATATCACTATCACTACATATTATAAAACAAAGTCCTCCGCCGCGTCTGTCTGTCTGTCTGTCTGTCTGTCTGTCTGTTCGCGATAAACTCAAATACTGCTGCACCGATTCTCATGCTGTTTTCACCAATGGATAGCTTGGTTCTCTAGGAAGGTTTTAGTATATAATTTGTTATGTTTTTGTATGCATTTTTGTATGAATTAACGATATTTGTTGGAGGTGTCGGAAAAAAATAAGCCGTCTGGGAGCTTTCAACGAAAACGCTGTCTAAACCCTTTGAGATATAACAAAATAATGTATGGTGGAATTGTGTATCATAAAAAGGTCTTCAAAAAAGTCCGCGATGGCATATGTCTATCTCTTAAGGATAACATACTATATCCATTTTATTGACTTTTTGTAGGTATTTGTTTGCCGAATTTTACTCTTGGAAATACGATTACGATAACAATACGCTATAATATCAGTAGCTATAAGCCAAATTATGTTCGTAGATAAATAAGCTAGCTACTTACGTGTATTTCAAACAGTATACAAGAATATTTATCATAAAAACATTACTAAACACGGCGGCCTTATGATCAAAATTTATGCATTCCAAAACTTTCGTTACTTTTTCACTGACATATTTATCACTTTTCGATAAACTAACACTCAATACGAAATCTACACTTATTTCTCAGTAATTCTGTATAAGATTCTTCTAAGATTAAACCGTTTTCTCATTGAATCCATTAATTTACGCACGTATAAACCTTGATGAATGTTTACATTAAGCATCGCGTCACACCGCCACACGACCACAGAGTATAGACGTATTTTGTTTTCTTTTTTCGTTCGTTTAGTGGTGTTCCCGCTAAAATGTCAACCGGTCAATTATTAGTCGATTAATCGAATTCTACATCCAGATCGTGTTTGCAAGTACAAAATAAATGTCTAATATTTCGTCCAATTGCGAACGTGACCCTGAGAAAAGTTAGTACTTACGTGAATTATTCTAAAATTATTATTTGTGTCGCAATTTTATTTCGTGTTGTATTTGGTACAATTGATTGCTTTAAGAATTTGAGTGAAATTTCGTATTTTGATTTTGTGTTTGTTATCTTTAGGTAAAGACTCATTCACGTTCAGAACATAAGTACTTTTACTATATTAAATCATTTGTTTCGGTTTCTATTCACATAGTGTTCATGAAGAAACCATAAAACCATAGTTATTATTGTGAAATGTTAAAAGTTTGATGTCAAGCTCGATAGATGGCGTTGACGTCGAAATAGATCTCGCTATGGTTTCGTTACCGCGATTTGGTTGGGGTCTCGCAATTTTAATTAAGTATACCAGCTTAGATCAGTACACTATTGTGGTTTTATTTTCAACCCTATTAGTGTGCACATTAGTTAGATAGTTCAACTCATTACCAGCTCGGTAATAAACACATAGTGAGTCACATTAAAATTAATATTAAGTTAGAATTTTGAGATATAGCCTGGGATATGGAGAGGGTAGTACATAGGGTACTTTTTTATGCGATAACCGACATCCACGCGGGCGAAGCCGCGGGCAAAAGCTAGTTGAATATAAATAAAAAATATTTTATGTAAGCCCGTCATTTAAAGTTACTAAATGTTCTTTCTTCCACACCACCTAACGAGTTGAAGAACTAGGCGCGTCTTTTTTATAGTGGTGTCCCCAGTAGGCCTTATCCACATGGAAGATTTTTTTTTTTTTTTTTAATAAAGTTAGTGTGAAGCTGATAAGTGAAGTAAGAAGAACTAAGGAGTGTAGAAGATGTTCAGTGCAACGGTTAGTTAGAGTCACTTTCTGAACCGTGGAATAGATTAATATCTACAAAAGCCAAGTTCTCTCTCTCGATATCGGCCTCATCATCCAAATTATCATTAATTATTAATAAGTTTTGTGCAGCTGTTGATAAAACTTTGTGTTTCCTATGAAATTTTGGTCTATTCGCCGTTATATAAGGATCAGATGTTAAAATTAAATTGTGTATAATATCCTCATTGGTTGCCTTTCTACAAAATTTTCGGGTTTGATGTCGGTATGTCCTAAAATCCTTATTTCTGAATTCAGAGGCTTCCTCTGACAACTTTCCAATTGGAAGTAAACCGAAACTTTCAATTATTTATTTTCCGTGAACAAGAATTTTGTGAACGCTTGCAGGCATGTAATACCAACTGTACAAGTCCATATATAAAGAGTTTGGTCTGCGAATTCTTTGAATTTCTGCGTATCAATGGCATACCCTGTGGAAAGTGTTTCAAAAATGACTGAAAACCGTTGGATAAGATTTTCATCTACACCGTTATTCTAGCGCTAGTTTCAGGGTTCTCAAAAAATCTTCTGGCCGTATTGCCATCATTGGTTGTACCATGTCCCTGTTTCACGATATCAATCAATAGCCCGGTTTCTCTTTTGAACTTGTCCTGAAACTGCCGTTTCTTAGCTTCCATTTTATCTTTATTTTCATTCTGTGATATCCAAGTCTTAAATTCGAGTCTATATGAAATATGAAGAATGCACTCCATAAAACGAATCCAACCATGGAGTGAAGATAGGCCGTCTTTACATATGTCGTTGTTAATTTCCTTGTTCGCAATTAGCTCCAAATTATTCATTTCTTTTGGTGTGGCTTTACAAATGTCACATCGCTGTGTACTGGTTCCACTTAACAACAATGTTATTTTTCCGTCTATCATAGTAAGAATCAATGAATGCGTGATTGTTTTGCCACCAAGTATGACGAAGGGTATTAATTTTTTTGTCTCCGCATTCATCAAGTTATTTTCATTAGTAACATTGAAAGAGGTCTCTTTAATAAATTTGAAAAAAATGGTCTACAATAGAAAGTGGAGTTAGGAGCCTCATTTTCCCATATGATTTTATCTCCAGACATCAATCGAATGGGTATTAAACTTGCCATGAAAACTGATACTAAACTTGCCATCGACAAAGATATTAGCCTGATATCAGGCTGGCAGGCTGTGTTTTAGTTTAGTTAGTTAACCTTTAGTGTTTGTGAAAGTGTTAAATGTATAAAGTTGTGGAGTTTTACGACGATGATGGTTACGGTGGGGAACTCGGTGTGGTGCGTGAAGAATGGATGACGCCACGGAAGACTCATTGCATGTGTGTTACAAAACGTGTAAAAATCGTCGCTGCACATGAACCTTATCGGCTTCAAAATAAGGTTGGTTATTCAGAACAAATTGCTACTCTAGTAGCATTTTTTGTTGGCATTTAGTTGGGTCACTTACCTCTGGTTAGTTGGCAAATGCATACAATTGGCGGGCAGTTTGCAGGTTGGGCCAACAACTGATGGCCTACGTGGATTTGCCTACGAAGGCCCAACTTGCAATGGGGCCAACGTACATTGCCCTACGAAGGCCCAACAAAAACGTGTTATGGGTAGGCCCAACGACACATAATACATTAAGGCAAGCGGTTTTATGTTGGTTGTTTCTATGGCTGGTTTCAGAGCGACGCGTCTCGCCAGTGCCGGCCGTACGCGCGTCGCTATACATGAACCTTATCGGCTTCAAAATAAGGTTGGTTTTTTCAAAACAAAGTGCTAAAACCAACCTTATTTTGCCCCTCGCGGAGCCGCGGGCAGAAGCTAGTAAGGAATAAAATAAAAAAAACGGTTCAGCTCCATACAAAAAAAATATTAAATCGCAGATAACTTGTTAAATAATAGCTTTATCAAAAAAGTTCCTCTACATAAAATATTTCTAATATGTAAATGAATAAGCTGGCATAGTTCTATTTTCAAAATTAGGTACTTGAATTTTGAGCGACGCTAAGTCGGCGCCAAATGGTACCCGCTCGGGATAATATTTTTACATCACTGTGAGTGGAGCGTTTGTGTATTCATGGGGCGGTTCGCCACACAAAGGTACACAATAGTTGACAGTAATGGACCTGCTTCAGCGTACGTCGGCGCGGCTTCACACCTCTTAGCTCTGTGTGAACAGCCTACGGGACGCAAGCGGTATCTACTACTTACATAAAACTATTGGTACCGGCAGATTTATCGAATGTTGATTGTTTTCTATGTTTCTATCTTAATTTAGGATCAGTCTTCACATTAGCACGGTTCAAAGACAGCATTTGCATCACTTAACTCAATACTTCTGGCCATAGGTTGCTCTTCTTTTTTATGGCCTCTTTCAGGGCCCCCAAGTCTTAACCGACCGCACATTAGATACTGTATTTAGTTTTTGTGTAATTTGTATCGTACGTACGCATACAAGGCTTGCACAGACTGGCGCGATATCGCGAGCGCGACAGGTAGCGCGATTACCCTTGTCGCGCCCGCAATATCGCGCCAGTCTGCGCGAGCTTACATACGTTATTGGACGTACGAATTAAGCGCGCGCATTGGTTGTGTTTTTCCGGTGAAATGCTAGTAACGACTGTGACTCATGGTCCGTGGTGGTGCTTCGCAGTCACTACTGGCATTTATATATATCTACTAGGCTCAGTGTAATTTATATCCACTAGATAATTCTTCGCTGATTCAAGACTGCGGCGGCGCGCCGCCGCACCGCAGTCTTGAATATTTGGCGGACTTATAAAGGCGTCTTTATAATTGGCGGCGGTATCGCAATATCCGTCGTAGAACCGAATTATGTGTACACTCGCGGACAAAGAGTACGGGGTCAGTACGTAAAATTAAATTACTCTTAAAATAATATAGCTAGCGGCATTAATGTACTGTATTTTGTATTATAGATAATTTATCAGTTAGTAAAACAACACCAAATGTTGAAAACATTATTTGTTTAATTGTCAAAATTGTTTAATTACAAACAGACACTTAAATTTATTTGTTGTAAGGATATATGTTCGGGCATAACTTATTTGTTTATGAACCGATTTTATGATTACTTGCGCGGTGGTCCTATATTTATTTATCAGCTGGGATAGTTTTTGAGTTAGCTTCTTTAATACGTACTAAATCCATTCGTTGTATGTTGATGATGTTATAAAACTTCCAGTCGCATTGTTCTTGATACAGCAAGTAGTGGTATAGGAGTTGGTGTGAGCTAGGTACCACAACTAAAAATCGTAAAATATAAAAGTTTTTAACAAAAAAACAACAGGCTCCAAAAAAAAAAAACACAAAATATTCTAAAAAGACTAGGTATAATTTCGGAAGTCAGTGTCTTCGGTTCAGTTTTTTTTTTTTTTGTTAAAATGTTTTTATAATTACGTTGTAGTTAATTTTAAAGGTTTTATTTCATACGATATTACATTTCTCGGTAATATAAAGTTAGTTTCATGCATATACCGTTATTAATTTGATTTTTACTGGGGTTTTCGTCATCGACCCGTATTATTTGACCGCGAGTATATTTAAAAAGAGATAATTTTGGTGAATTCCATTCAATTCCATGTTAATGGTGTATTCCGCAACAGTAATTATTGTTACATATTAAATTTAAAAATAAAACAAAATATCTTTATAAACATAAAAAAGCCTTTATTTAATAATTTAAAAAATATTAACATATTGATAGACAATCAAACACTATGGTAATCGAAGTCATATATTATCGACTTATGTTGTAGATACATATTTTTAAATTCCTTCAAACAAACTTAATTTATTTCTTTTTTGCCTCTTATAATAATTTGATTCAGAGCTTTTGTGTGCGAAATGTAGGCGAACATTAATAAATTTCTCAATGACCGCGCGAATAAGCTGCACTCTGTGATCAAATGTGGGATGTTGCTCTAAAGAATGTTGATGCAAAGAACAAAATACGTCATTGCAGCTGATAAACGACTTTAAAATACGGTTTTTTAAAATTTGGATATCTTTGTGATCGGGAAGGATAATGTGACCCATTTCTTTAATGTGGTTTTTAATTATAGATTCTGACTTCAGACAGATTCGGAACACATCCTCACTCGGGAAACATAGTCCACCCATATTTTTTAAAATAATCAGTTTGTGAAACCACAATTTGTTATTACAATACAGACTATCGGTGCATGTCGAACATTTCAATACTGAAGCCAGTTTTCTGGATACCCATCCTGAAATATAACCGACAATCTGCTCAGTGGTTTTTTTAACGCCTTCTTGATTTAACATTGTCGAAAACACTTCGACATTTGTGTTAATATCATCTTCTACAGCAGTTGCATTTATTAACTGAGAGTCATTCTCGATCGAGTCAATCTCCTCATCCATATTTCTTCTACTTACTGTAGAATTAATGTTGTGAACTGCAGACGAACACGTTAATACAGTTATGTCTTCTAACGGTAGGCAGTTTCCTAAAAACGAAGATTTCATTTCAAGGTGTTGAAGGATTTTTTTGAAAATTCCCTTGAACTGGATAACGTTTGGATTATTGTTATAACCTCCATGTCGCCGGATAGCACCGAACAACATTTCAATGTGATCTTGGGACAACCTGTAAGTTGCGATATATTGCAAACGTTGTCCTTCGACCAACGTTGTGTATAGATGCTTTAAACTTTCTATACAAATAAGGAAGCCCAAAAAGCCTGTTTTATTTTTAGATTCCACAATTTTTTTCTTAATTATTTTTATTGTGATTCGTTTACGAACCTCGCGTCTATACTTAATAAAAATATAAAGATTTAATATATATTGTTTTGCTTTTTCTAGAAAAGCTATGATGTTATTGGCGTTTTTTAGAGAAAGCGGTTTTTTCATGCCGTACAAATCGGATGATTTGGAGTTAAAAACATCAAATAAATGATTAAAATTTTCTATAAAATCTACCGTTCCTTTAGTGTCCACGAAAAGAGAAGACGTTAAAATCTCATCACACAATTTGAGAGCATTTGCAACACTCATGCTCATGAGTTGTGTTGCCAATTTGACTTTCATCACTTCATTTCTAAAATAAATGTGACGAGGGGTGATTTTGTTAGCAAAATTAAGTCCAACATTTTTTTGAAGCTTAACTAAATTTTCTAATAACTGCCAGCGAATCTTCCTTCCACTCCCGTCAAAAAATTGTCTTTTAGATTCAAATGAATTTCTTACTAATTTAATCATGTGACAAGGGTCAAACATAATTTTATTGCAACATCTAAATCACATTCAGGGTGTTTGAATGTTGTTTTTAGGTGTGATGGTTGTTTGAGATCACAACCTAATAAATTAGCTGCATTTATATTAGATGCACAGCCATCAAATGTTATGGCTACAATGTCAACTCCCACACGGTAGCATTCACTAAGACATGTTTTCAGTAAATTTGCCCGAGTTTCAGCCGACAGTCCGTTAACAAGAAAATATGCTACCGGGATTTTCCAACTTTCGTTCATACAGACTAATATAAAAACATATGCCTGAGTCGCTATTTCACACGATTTTGCTGATCCAGCACCAAAGTCTACGACACCTACAGTCTTTTTTCCTGTCCACGTAGTTTGGTGACGAAGAGCCATCTCGTCTGCAATTAAGGTGCACAATATTCGCTGGCCACTATGTTTATACTTCTTTTCTAAAACATCTAATGCTTGTTTATTAAACCCAGGATCACCTGAGCTGTTTTCGTACCATTTCCCTATGACACGAGGATGTGGTAAAGATCCATTAAATATCTGTCTTACATATTTGTAGGCAGCTACGGAATAATAGTGCAAGGTGACAGCAAATTTTCTTAACGCTGGCGTATATTTTTGGCGATAGCCCTTAATTTTGCTCTTTTGAGCCAGTCTATTTATAAATTCTACTGCTTCGGCTTTAAGATTCAGTTCATTGATCTGGTCAATAGTAAAAAAATTTTTTTTTTGGAGCTCAGAAACTAATTGTTTTAAGTTATTGCATTTTTCTTTTAGGCTTTTACTTTTTCTTACTAAATTATAATTTTTAAACTGTAACTTGCGTTTTTCTAAGGAAAGTTTACTAATCTTTTTCTTCAAAATAGCTTTCCTTGGTGTTTCAAAAATTGAACCTTCTTCCGACACTTGAACATGTTCCAAACTCGTCGGTGATGAAATAATATTTTGTGCTTCTTGCTAAAAAAAAAATATATATAAAACAATCCGGTTATTTCACAAAAACCAATACTTTTAAATAATGTGTTTAAAAATGACGTATAATTATACCATAATTATAGGAACTGCAGTTTTTTTTATTCTTCGATAATTTTTTTTCGTCACATAAATATCGTCAGCTGAGAAATGTTTTGAGCAAACTTTAGTATAGGGAGTTGGTAGGCAATCGTTTTCACGTCTTTGAACCCTTATCATTTTAAGCCACTTTTCTTTTATCAGCCCATCTGTAGGCAATCTAAAATGAAACGGAAAACAATAATGTATATTCATAACATAACAAGTGCATATTATATTCAAACAATATTATAAATTCTAACAACAAAAAAAAACTTGTGTATTAGTGTCTCAACCTCCCCTAACGTCACGTGACTACTAACTTCATGCGCCGGCCGCCATTAGACGCAGCGTCGTACAAAATAAAATAAAATAATGTAGTTTTGCAAACTTACGCGTGAAATGACACATTTTTGTCTTTAACTTTTGGGGTATAATTTGTACATCCTCTGAAAACACACGACGGCATGTTTTCTTTATATTTTGCACAGGTTTTCACACACGATATAAATTAAAAACAAACGTAGCGTCGCGCGACAGGTTGGTGCGTGACTGAGCGCAATGTGGCCAATTGGCTTCATTTCATGTTGCCATTTTAGAGTGCGGACAACGTATCTATAGTTTTATACATCATTGACGTAGACCGTCTATTTAAACCGTTCGTTGATTCAACGCCCATCCCTAACTTGAATATTATAGTGGTGGGTCGTTGTCGAATTTTAACTGTATTTTTTGACAGACGAAACGCATCCGCTGTAGCGGTGGGTCGTTGTCGAATTTTAGACGGACGAAACGCAGCCGTTTTCCCGACGACGAAAACGGTTGCAAAAAACGGTCGTCGTTGCAACTGCTTTGAAGACGACGACGGACGACGAAACTTAACGGTCGTCGTTGCAACTGTTTTAAAGACGGACGACGAAACTTAATTGCGTTTTCGTCGAGTGAAATAGTTGCAGTTTCTTACAACTGTCAACAGGTTTAATCGTCGCATTACGAACGACAGTATTGAGAACCGGTAGGTAAGGTAAGGTAACATATTATCGACTGTATTTCATTGACATAAAGTTCACTTTCTATTGCAAGGACTGCTTTGTAAACGAACGAACGACGACACGACGGACGAGATAGTTGACTCATTGCATTCTAGATTGTATTTTCATAGACGTAAAATAAAAAATCGCACTAAATATTTCGAAGACTGGTTTGTGCAACGAAGACTGTTTGAACCCAGGACGTAAAACGGTTTCATCGTCGCAGAACACAAAACGGTCTTTGAAAACGGTTCGTCGTTGCAACGCCTACTCCTAATCCGCTGTGTTGTCACACCTGATTTTAGAAAATCGGTAGATGGCATGTCAAAAAATAGGTAGATTTTAAATAAAATATTGGTAGATCGTAGATCCTACCACCCTAATTTCAGTACATTTTCAGAATTAATAATTCGAGTAAATAAAAAGGTTTTCTGTTCTAAACAGGTTTTATTCTTTTATTGGTGATTTTAGTTCGGATCTTTGACTCCGTGTTCCTTCTCCTCTACTATCATTTTCATTGTTGCTGTAGAATCCATTGTGATGTAATGATAACGAGACGAGAATAGGTTAAAAAGCACGTTAAATAGTTACAAAAGTTGTATAGGTACAAAATTCAAATGCACGCGAACGATATATAAATAAAACGCGCGAACTCACTTTTCATAAAAAAATGTAAAACGTTCCGGTTCGCGATAATTTTGTCCACAAACAACCCATAATGTATCGTTGTCACGCTCACTCCGCTCCCGCTCACATCAATACTGACGCGACGGAAAGAGAAATATCGCGCCAAAACCGGAGCACAGATCGTTTCGGAACGCTGCTAACTGTCAGTGTCAGTGTCGTCCATCCGTCACAAGCACAGAGTTCCGTTTCAAGTGTCATAGCGCGATCCGACGAGACGGTAACGTTCCATTACCTGACAAGACGGTAACGTTCCATTACCCGACAAGACGGTAACGTTCCATTACAAGTACAAGACGCATGTAATAGATTATTGTGATTATAGGTATATTGTTGTTATGTTATGAGTATTCATTTCACTGTTAAAACTTGATGAAATTGTAATGATTTGCATAACCTAAACTTGTAACAACTGTGAATACCTAATTTACTTTATTCCAATAATTCTTTAATTATTTATTTCAGTATGTCTGTAAAAATAGATTAGTTAAAATATTAAGGAATAATGTAGCAAAACATAGGAAATATTCTAAACGGAAATCCACCTTTTATGTCGTTGATATTTGATATTTTGGATGACGGTAGATTGAAACGTCAAAGTTGTTTGTTCTCGACTATAAGAGGGGGAGCTCCGGGTGTCAGAGCCGATTCTGGATCCAGACATCGACCAAAACGGAGCTCCGGCCTACAGGTAAAAGTTTAAGTACTTAATTCGATATTATACCTTAATTATTGCCTATTATGATTATATTGTTGTGTAAAGCATATTATTGCCAATATTGCTAATGTGTTAAATTGTTTAATGGAATACTTATGTTCTTTCTTTTGCCATTATTATAATGTTGCTACTAATCTGAGTAAAGGTCCAATAGATAGAACTATCTGTTTTAACGGTAATTTATGGAAATGTAAGATGTAAGTTAATTGATATTATATCTTGATTATTGCTAATGACTATGTTGCTCTGTATGTGTTAAAATATGGCTAAATTGGCTAATATTGTATTGTGTTTAATCAAAGGAATATTCATGTTCTGTTTCTTTCCACTGGTAAAGTTTCTATCTTTGAGAAATGATCCTAGAGATTTATGTTGTAACAAAGTATATTATGCAAATGTAAAAATGTGTTGATAAAATACTTTACACCAAGTTTCCGTGGAGTTTCTTGCCGTTCTTCTCCACGAAGACCTAGTTTTGGAACGGACAACTAGCTTTCTCAAATAACATTACTTTGACAAGCCTAATTGAAATAAATGCCTAGTCTTGTCTTTCTGTGCTTTTCTTTATAAAATCCTTTCCCTAACACCATATTCATAATAGGGACTTTCATATATAGTAAACTACTAGTTACCATTCTGACACACAAAGCTTGCTAATAAAGTGGCTATCAATACCTATATATAAATGTAGTTTACATCCACTTTCTAACATCAGAAGTGGGATAGTGCTCTGTCTTACAATAGATCTAATAAATTTTATTTTTACTGTTTTCATGATCAATGCTGGAACAATCGGTGCTGTGCTGGAAGCCATTGGTGTCGGCGGGACCCCGACTCAACTCATCACCATAACGATGACATCTTGCTGCAAACTCTGTGCGGACTGTAGGACTGCGGAGCTGCAAGTTGCCGTTACATCTTC
Organism: Dryobota labecula; assembly: GCA_947523025.1. Classification (NCBI taxonomy): domain Eukaryota; kingdom Metazoa; phylum Arthropoda; class Insecta; order Lepidoptera; family Noctuidae; genus Dryobota; species Dryobota labecula. The sequence goes on from OX383298.1 coordinate 238,516, forward strand.
AAAAGCCATTCCAAGGATTACATGGACCATCAGTACGAATTGGCTAAAGTCGGTAAGGCCTTAAGAGGCTCTGCTTTGATATTATATTGAAATCTGGGACAATGTCCAGCTGATAGTGCATCATAGGAAACCTATAAATTGAAATTTTAAAACAAAATATTTGTAATTTAGAAATTAAGCTTCAACTGATAAATGCCTAGTAAAATCCTTATATAATAATGATATTTATAGGAACGGCTAGATAAAACAAAAGTAATTTTATTTGTTTCCGCTGGTCGGTCATTTGCTTGGTGCAAGTCTATCCCACTAGCAGCGGGTGGAGGGGACTTGACACGTCTAGGCAGTTGGCAAAACAAAAGTAGGTAAATTACAATTGCAGAAAAAGGGTATCTAATGTACTTCGATAGCGAAGTACTTAGCAGTATGGCCATGATATACATATAAATATAATTATTGTGTCTAAAAATAAATACTTGATATACCTACCCCAAATGTAATTATTATCTGTTGTTAAGGATGCTCCACAAAACTACGTTATTATTTCAAAAGTTTTCTATAAAAAATTAAAGTACCTACCTACAATTATAAAAGTTCTTAAGATAAGTTGAAAGATCATTAATTACCTAAAGTTAGCTCGTGGACATTTAATTGAAGCTTAACTTATACAACCAATAATGATTAAATATTTTGTTACTATGTTAGATACTTAGATTATAATTACTCAATGCTAGTTCTCGCAAAGATGAAACTTGGCATAAAAAAATAAGATTCTAGTGCTCACATAGGGCTGAGAATAAAATGCAAGTATTCACAAGATTAAACTTGGCATAGCAAATATACTAGTATTAAAAAGATAATGACTGTTGAGAATAAGTTACAAGTTTTCAGAAATAAAACTCAGTGTTACTGAAATACTGATTCTGGTGTTAAAAATATTTTTATTTTGAAGATACAATTTTGAGAAACTATAAATATTTCATAATATAGTAAAATAATAATAAATTCTTTATTCGAGCAACCATGAGACTCATACAACCCCTACCATGACCTGACCTGAGTAGTACCTAAGTCAAAGAATAAATGAAATATTATATTTATCTTTGATCCAATACTAATATGTAAGAAATAGTGAATATAATTTAAATTGTTAAAAAACAAATATGACAAGGTCAAAGGTTATTAGTAGGTCTCTTTATTCTATTGTTTTTCACTTTCAAAGTGCTTACTGATAGTATTGTTAAAATAAACTTCTAATTTTCTCTGAACCGCTACCCTGGGTCTTGATGATTCTGGGTATTGATGATTTTGTTTTGGATTATAACCTTTTACTTTATAATAACTAGGTGCTTACTGTTTAGTGTCAAAAACTGAAATTATTTAACAAAAAATGAAATAAGGATTATCAATACAATTTGCAATAATATTGTCAGGTTGACCGAGCAATGTATTGTTTTGATTTTATCAATAATTAATACTGGATATAGTTTGATAAACCGGATAAATTGTAAACTGACTATTAGGTACTGCTCTGAAATGTTTATATAATTGATATTAAGTTACACTGTTGGTTGACTATTTACTTGATTCTATTGTTTGTCACCAGCAGCAGAGCAGGTATCTAGATAAAACCTAGTCATTGTCATTGACGTGTAATCTTATCACTTAAACTAGAAACGTAACATAAAAAGTTGAAACTTCTGAATCAGTCACTGTTGATGTTGTAGAACAATAAATCACACATGAACGTCAGCTGTCAGAATAATAGATGAGATTGAACTAAGGAAACGTTCCATTTCAACAATATTTTATGAAACCTAAAACTTACGTTCTGAAATAAAAGGGTTGTAATTGAAAATATATTATTATGGTATTTGCATTTCTGTAATTGATATTTCTTAGGCTAATGTATTTTTCCATTTGCTATAAGGTTATTGTTTATAATAATAATAATCCTTTAATTCTGAAAACATCCATAATGTGTTAGTATTACAACTTAGAAAAATATGTTAGTAGCACTAAAAAATAAAAATAAAAACAATATTATGATCAAAACCACAAATTATGTACCTGTAATTTGATGTATAAAAGTATATTACAGATAAATACTCAAAATACTTATACTTACTTAATCATTGAAAATTAATTATTTACACAAATATTCATTGTTTATCATTTGTTCTCAATTAACATTGGTTGTCTGAAATTATTAAATGATATAAGCTTATAACAAAACAGTTTTTACGTTACTGCTGGTCGGTCGCTGCCCTGATATCAGTCTGAAATTCATTCGCAGCAGGTGATAGGGCTGGTATGTCAAGGCCAGAGGCTTTTGTAGGAATTGCTGGTCGGTCACTGCCCTGATATTAGTTTGAAATTAATGTGCAGCAAATGATGAGAACTGATATGCCAAAGCCTCAACTAGCCTAAACTTCTTAAAAATAAATATAATTAGTTGGGCAGGTACTTCGAGAGCGAAGTACAGGTCAGTCTGGCCGTGATAGATTATTCCAATATTTTCAGTTTGTTTACTACACTAACTTACGTCTGTTTCTTTAATTGAACACAAAGAAAAACATCCCTGTATTAATGTTGTCTGTTGTTAATTTACTAAATGATTTTTATAACAAAACTTATTTTTATAAGTCAAATACTGATTTGACTCAACTGTCACATGTGAATCATACTTGTTTGTTAACGGGTATGAAGGAGCGGAGCCACAGTGGTGTGGTGGAGTTGCTCTTCGACTTTCAAGACGTTAACATCTAAGTATTGGTTTAGAATGGCGGCAAGGTTGGATGTACTTATGTAATATTGGGATTATTAATTTAAAATTAGTTTTGTAATATCATGTATAATGTTTATAAACAGCTGGGTAGCCTCCTATTTGGTGCCAAGTTATCTCACGGGCAGCGGGTGAATGTGACTGGCATATGTATGTAGTTGGCTAATGTTTAATCCGCTGGTAGGCTCCTATTTGGTGTCGAGTTATCTCACCACAGCGGGTGAATGTGACTGACATGTCTATGTAGTTGGCTAATGTTTATAGTCCGCTGGTAGCCGCCTAGTTGTTGTCAAGTTATCTCACTGACAGCGGGTGAATGTGACTGACATGTCTATATAGATGGCTAGTGTTCGTGTGTTACATATTTGTTTTGTGGCTGGTCTATCTCAATAGCAGCGAATTGAATGTGGACCTCCATGCTTATGTAAATAATTCTAAATGAGAAAATAAATAATATATTTTTCTTTCATTGTAAAATTAACAGCACCTGGAAATACATACTTCGAGGACGAAGTACTAGGTCAGTATGGCCGTAATAGATTATTGTGATTATAGGTATATTGTTGTTATGTTATGAGTATTCATTTCACTGTTAAAACTTGATGAAATTGTAATGATTTGCATAACCTAAACTTGTAACAACTGTGAATACCTAATTTACTTTATTCCAATAATTCTTTAATTATTTATTTCAGTATGTCTGTAAAAATAGATTAGTTAAAATATTAAGGAATAATGTAGCAAAACATAGGAAATATTCTAAACGGAAATCCACCTTTTATGTCGTTGATATTTGATATTTTGGATGACGGTAGATTGAAACGTCAAAGTTGTTTGTTCTCGACTATAAGAGGGGAGCTCCGGGTGTCAGAGCCGATTCTGGATCCAGACATCGACCAAAACGGAGCTCCGGCCTACAGGTAAAAGTTTAAGTACTTAATTCGATATTATACCTTAATTATTGCCTATTATGATTATATTGTTGTGTAAAGCATATTATTGCCAATATTGCTAATGTGTTAAATTGTTTAATGGAATACTTATGTTCTTTCTTTTGCCATTATTATAATGTTGCTACTAATCTGAGTAAAGGTCCAATAGATAGAACTATCTGTTTTAACGGTAATTTATGGAAATGTAAGATGTAAGTTAATTGATATTATATCTTGATTATTGCTAATGACTATGTTGCTCTGTATGTGTTAAAATATGGCTAAATTGGCTAATATTGTATTGTGTTTAATCAAAGGAATATTCATGTTCTGTTTCTTTCCACTGGTAAAGTTTCTATCTTTGAGAAATGATCCTAGAGATTTATGTTGTAACAAAGTATATTATGCAAATGTAAAAATGTGTTGATAAAATACTTTACACCAAGTTTCCGTGGAGTTTCTTGCCGTTCTTCTCCACGAAGACCTAGTTTTGGAACGGACAACTAGCTTTCTCAAATAACATTACTTTGACAAGCCTAATTGAAATAAATGCCTAGTCTTGTCTTTCTGTGCTTTTCTTTATAAAATCCTTTCCCTAACACCATATTCATAATAGGGACTTTCATATATAGTAAACTACTAGTTACCATTCTGACACAAAAGCTTGCTAATAAAGTGGCTATCAATACCTATATATAAATGTAGTTTACATCCACTTTCTAACACATGCATGGCTCAAATTGTGTGTTCCTAAAAAATGTTTTCGATCGTAATATTTTGAAACATAGGTAGATTTGAGGCCGAAGTTGGTAGATAGGTAGATGGGAGGTGAAATAGGTAAGTTATCCACAAAGTTGGTAGATGTGACAACGCTGCGCTAGGTTTATTATGTTGTTTTATAAGTAGTGTATTCTAAGACGTATTTTTAGTTAGTTCATTAGGTTTCAAAAATATTTTCTTTTGCACTTAGTGTGCTGTTTACAATAACATATATATAAATTTATTAAAATTACTTTGCATATTGTTATGGGACATAGGATACTTTTTATCCCGACAGTACATTCCCGTGGGATAAATTCCGACCTCCACGCGGGCGAAGCCGCGGGAAAAAGCTAGTAATAATAATAAAACGTTTATTGCGACCAACAAAGGATCATAGGACACAAAGATTACAAAATTAAAAACATGACTAAAAACACATACAATTAAAAAGACCACATAAACATATCACACACTTCGATTGCTCCGTATGTGAACCATACAGCAATGGTTCAGGTACTGACAATCGAACCTCTGCGCGAATACCCTCAGGATACTGTTGGAGCTAGCCCGAACCAGCATTTGGGAAGCTTCGTCGAGTCTTCTCGTCGCGTATTCCACAGAGCCTAAAGACCAAGGCCTTCAAGCAGTGCGTCCTGCCTGTTATGACTTACGGAGCTGAAACGTGGACACTCACGGTACGGCTGGTCCATAAATTCAAGGTCGCTCAGTGAGCTATGGAACGGGCTATGCTTCGAGTTTCTCTGAGGGATCGAATCCGGAACGAGGTGATCCGGCAGAGAACCAAAGTTGTTGACATAGCTCACAGAATAAGCAAGCTGAAGTGGCAATGGGCCGGCCATATTAGCCGTAGAACCGATGACCGCTGGGGTAGACGTGTTCTTGAGTGGAGACCGCGAATCGGCAAACGTAAGGTAGGACGTCCTCAGGCTAGGTGGAGTGACGATCTCCGCAGGGTGGCTGGTAGCAGCTGGATGAGAGTTGCCGAAAATCGAGCTGAATGGCGTTCAATTGGAGAGGCCTATGTCCAGCAGTGGACTGCTATAGGCTGATGATGTTGATGATGGTAGCCCGAACCCTGCGCACCAGGGACGTGCATCGTTTCCGCATAGTAGAATAGAAACAGTCTACTTGCGACTCGGCGAACATTCCTGATGAGCTGCAGAATCGGGGCAGCCCCATTAGCACCCTGAACGAATTATTATATTGCACACGCAAGACGCTGTACTGTCTGCACGTGTATGATACCCACAGGCTGCTTGTGTAAAAAGATGTACAATATGCTCTGAAAAATGTAGTTTTCACTTCAGTGGTACACACAGCGTCATTATGTGCTAACCCCTCAAGTTTTAAAATGTTACACTGCTACAATATCGAATTCGTTACGAATAATCTAAGGAATACTTCAAAAAGAATTGACTAGTTCGACTTTGATTCGAACCATCGCATTACCGAATGTCGTCATACTCATACCGGCAGTTTGACAGACTAGCCAGCGAGCCCATGAGAATTACGATGAAATTGTTATCCAGTATCGTCCAAGTAGTTTATCTTTAGGTCTCTGTCTAATCGATGATGTTATCATTTGAGGGTATCCATTAATTTTTCTTACCGTTTTCTTTATAAAATTAATTCATACCCTCAAATTATAACTACAACGTTGTCTAGGCTGCCGTGTCACGCACAACTCTTCTATCTTGAAAAACAGCCTTTTGAGTAAATCCGGCCCCCTTCTACCATCGGACATCTAGACGCACTGCAAGTTACCACCCCTACCTAGTTGATATTCCACCAACTCGCACTAAGCGTTTTCAAACGTCTTTTATAATGCGCACAGCAAAGGAGTGGAACTTTCTGCCTGCGTCTGTGTTTCCGAACGCATACAACCCTAATCTATTCAAAGTGAGAGTGAACAGGCTTCTTCTGGGTAAGCTCACTCCATCGTAGACTTTGTCTCTGTCATCCAGACCTAGACTAAAGTCAAGAGCAAACTCATAGGAGAATAAAAATAAATAAAAATAAATCGTCTTTGAAATGTTAAATAAACGAATGTACATATTCCTTGTGTAAATTGTATAAAGTACTTAATTACTGTTGAATAAGCTTTTAAAAGAACTTAACTTAATAATTATTTTTTTGTAAATTTTGATTATTAAACGTTTTATTCGAATAAAAAGAGTTGGGCATAACCACTGTTTCATACAAACGTGGTCACGCGTCATGTATTATCTCAAGTTAGAAGATTTTTGCGCAACAAGGTTGTACCACGTGATTCCAAGACCTATGTCTGCTAACTAATAGTTGTGTGAGATGTGTGTAACTTGTCAGGTCGGTCGATTTAGAATACTCATCTAATTTAAGGGTAAGTAGGTAAATAATAAACCATGAAATATGAGAAAACTATCGTTTTATTATTCAAATTAATGTAGTGGGTAGTCAGTCATCTTTATTAATTATAAATAAAAAAATAAAAAATAGGACTAAGTAATTACATACTTATTGAACAAAATAATCAGTCAAAAATTTTTTGTTTCTTTTTTTGTGATTTGTTATGCTTAAAATTGTATTTTATTTTTTTAAATAAGCAATTAAACTGTTTAAGAAATCAATAAAACAATTTCAACATAATTATATTAGTCTGTTGTAATAAAATAAACTAAACAAACACCTATAATAACAAAAACTTCTTATTTATTTTTTTTAAACTGGCATCTCGCAGTTAGCCATGAGAGGTTGAGACTCTTTAACCAGACTTATCCTGTGGTTGCCTTACGCTCCTAAAGAAACTTAATGCCTCCAGCCAGGGCGTAACAACTTATAAGCTAAACGATTGCACGCTAAGGGCACCCCCTGTGGGGTACGAACCTCGGCTTAGGGCAGCGTCGGAGGGAGGATGGCAAGGGACCGTCGGTGGCTGGATAAAATCAGGGTTATGATTATTATCAGGGAGATTTAAAGCTACGGGCTCGTGCTGGCGCTTCGCTTACGGGCAAGGGTCGGGGAGGACTATTTAGTCGGGGATTTCGCGCGGGGCCTCGGTGGCGAGGTCGAAATGACGATCGTGTAGTGTGTACTCTCTTACGAACTGTACTAGTTTCCTTACGACTCTCCTGGAGGAGGGTAGTGGGGTCGTCTGGGTCGGTCAGTGCATGCTGTGGACGGCGGGTCATACTTATATGTGGGGGGGTATAGTTGGCGGCCTTCACAACTAGAATGTTGCGATGAGTGGCGGCGGAGTCAAGGAAGCACTTTGAAATGCGCTTCATGAATTGGGCTATTGTAGGGACTTTAAGTTCTAAATGAAGGTTTGTGATCCGAACGAACCAGGGGGCTCCCGTGATTTTACGAACGAAACGGTTTTAGAGGGTCTGCATCTTATGGATGATATAGGGTTTTGCGTTTGCAAAGACTGGACTCGCATAAGTCGTGATGGGGCGGATGCACGCGGTGTAAATGCGCAATTGGCACCTGGGTGACAATTTGCTATTTGCATTTAGGATGAAATGGAACATTGAGGTTATGGATCATTGGATTATAGAGAGCGAAAGCGGCGCGCGAGCGCACCTACTTTACATGCTCAGAAAAGGTGAGATGATGGTCGAGGGTTACACCTAGATATTTGGCTCGCTTCTCCCAAGGGATAGGCTTGCCGAACATGGTGATCGGTCCGAACTTAGGGGGGCGGTGGCGCGGCTTCGAAAAGAGAACCGCTTGACTTTTGTCGGGATTTACTTCAATGCGCCACTTTCTAAACTACTCGCCAAGCTTGTTGGCTGCAGTCTGGAGAGTGTTAGTGATTTTAATCTGACTAGTCCCTTTGTAATAGATAGCCGTATCGTCTGCGAATAGAGCCAACTGTGCCAACCTACTCTTGGGGATATCGCTGGTGTATAGCGTGAAAGTGAGGGGAGATATCACAGAGCCCTGAGGGACTCCTGCGCGTATGGGATGGGAGGAAGAGAGAGCTCCATCTATGCGATAGCAAAAGGTGCGATTCGACAAAAAGACTCGTAAGATGAGCACGAGACGCTCCGGCACTCCGAGTTGGTACAGCTTGTATAACAAGCCGTTATGCCAGACTTTGTCGAACGCCTTCGCTATATCAAAGAAGATCGCTCTTGTCATAAGACCGCGTTGGAAACCAAAGCTGATGTCTTCTACAATACGGTGGACCTGATGGGTCGAGGCATGTTTGGTTCGAAAACCAAACTGTTCGTTGGGGATAAGGCCCTTAGTCTCAGCGTAGTCTCTGAGACGCTTATAAATAAGCCTCTCATAGAGTTTTCCGAGGACTTTGAGCAGACTGATGGGTCGGTAGCTCGCGGGCTCCACCTTGGGTTTACCGGGTTTGGGGATGCCGATAACAATGGCCTCTTTCCATGCTAGTGGAAAGATGTTATTGCGCATGGCTCCATTGAAGATGGTGGCCAGTAGCATTATGAGGTGGGCGGAGAACAATTGGAGCACCCTATTGGTGATTCCATCTGAGCCAGGGGCTTTACGGGGTTTCAGACCCTTGATGAGTTCATACATCTCTTTTACCTTACCAAAGTTTGCTATTCATCCGTGTACAGTATCAGCCGCCATATATTATATTATGTGTTACCCGGTTCAAAATATACTACTATACTTTATTTTTTCAGCTGATATTAGTGACGGTGAATTAATCAATCTTATCATAGCCATAAATAAAATTGTTCTTATTTTGTGATTAGCAGTTATCACCATAAAAAAATATTTCACTTTAGTCGCGTGCAGACAAAATAAATATATAATGATGCAATGTTATGGGCTTTTCTCCCGCTTTCGCCTTCATGGCAAACTATGCAATATGCATCTTCATTTTTCCTGGAAGAACGAAGGTTTCATTAAATAGTACAAATTTTCTGGAAAAGTAATAAATCTTTTATGGTTAATTTAGACATGCAAATTGCCTTTTGCATATCTACCGTGTACACTGTTCTAGTTGTGCATTGATTTTTGAGGTCATCTTCTAAAGCTTTACAGGATTCCGTTTTGTTCAGTACATGATTAGGATATTCCTTGCATAATGCACATTTAAATTCAGAACATGTATGATTCAGCTCACTGGGGTTCTTTCTATGATTTTGGCATAAAGTACACAAATCTTGTATTGGGTTTGAGGTTGACAAATTCAAATCTTGATCATGCGCAACTCTTCTAACTAATATCTAACAGAAATTGAGACACGCAGCGACAGCTACCGCGAGTAAGGCGCAACTATTCTAACTTGAGTTAAAAGAGTTAGGCATGATTAAATCATTAAAAAATAAAGTTGAACGAGTTTGCCATTACAAATATCTCGGAAACTAACCACAATTTTTGAAATTCTGTTTAGTATGACGATGGTTATGGTGTATAAAATTATTTTGCAGTGGTTAGGCGAAACTCTATTATTTTAAGATAGCAGAGATGTGCGTGACACGGCAGTAGGGACCCGTTTGTGTCAGTTGGCAAAATATGTAATGACTAATGATAACTGTGTATTATCAAATTTTTCAAATAAAAATAAAAAACAAGCAGAACTTTTACAAAAAGAAAAAAATTATATAAAAGAAAATATAAATAAAAAGATTGTAAAGATAATATAAATTATTATCTTTACAATACAACATTAGTTTTAGTTTATGCGAAACCCGCAACACGTGTCTAGTATTTTTATGTAAAGAATTTATGTACCAAATTTCAAAACTGTATCATGAAAAATAACAAAGTTATAAGCTTGTTATCTTACCTGGTTGTCCGTACAAAAACATGCTCACCACGCGGCGCATCCGCGCCGCCCGCGCCTTGCGTTCATTAATAGTAATATTAATTTTGGCAGTAGGTACCTAACCGTACGACGATTGTAATGTAATTAACTGGTGATAACATTTTCCATCACACTTGCAGGCTTTGGACTTTGTCGTAATGGTCAAGTGCGGATAGGTACTTAGTGTCACTCGGTGTCCAACTTGTAACCTTTTTTAAATATTTTTGGGAAAAAATATAACATGGTGTAAAAACGATTGGAATCGATTCAGTTACTTATTCTGAACAAACTATATTCAGGTTTTGCATATACTAAAAATAATGTTGTATATATATTTTTGGGTGCTAATTAAGGCAGCTTCTTTAAAATGTCATTCTCGTCTGCAAATATAGTTGTCTAATGAATTAATAGGTCAGCGACGAACTTTTAGCGTCTAATAAATGGTTTATAAGCGACCATATATTGTAAAACAAGCTACTGTTAATATGACGCAACATGGTGATAATTCTTAAGCAACTACATTTGTGATATGTCTACTCATTGCCAGCTTCTAATAAGTGTATCAACTTCATCTATAAAATAATATCAACGTACTCTAATTTCATAGAGTCACCTTTATTTTTATACTTTAGCATAAGTAATTGATGAGTGAATCTACTATATTTGAACATAAAATTTCCTTATTATTGTCATCAAATAATGGTCAATGAAAACTCTAATTTCATGTATTCGCCTATCTATTTATAATGTTACCATAAGTAATTGACTATTATACCTACCCAAATGAACATACAAAAAATATTGTTATCATAAACAAACATCTGCAACTTTCTTTACACCAATTTTTTGTGTTTTTGCTTCTGGCGGCGGAAATGCCTATTTTGTTTGAATTAATTCTTCTTTCCTTTGATAGAAGAAGCTTGCGCGTTGGTAAACCTTATATATTGACGACTACTATGAATCAAAATGCTTATTGCGATAGGTAGGTATTATTATTATTATTTTAGGAGAAGAAAAGCAGTATCGTTTCTGGCCACTGTTCTAACCTAACCTAACCTACAGTTCAGAGAAATTATTATTATTCGACTAATTGCATTTTGCTTGTTAAACATTTTCATCTCTAGTGAGATGGTGCAAATGGCCGGTCGCGCCCCTCTGATTCCCAACGAGCGTCAGGTACACTCCCGCGCTTGTGTTGCAAACTTTCACGAAAAAAGAATATGATTTATTAATTTAGTTGTTGAATGAAAAACTTTGATTGCTAATTTTGAGGCTGGAATTTGATTTTATTAGCAGACAGATGTTGAATCTCTAAAATATATAAAGTAGCTCACTTACAACATTAGTCGCTGAGTTATCAAATCAGAAGTAAATATATTTATCGGTAGCTCGGAGTCATATTAATTTACGCTCGTAAATTGACGCTGGTTTTTTGATATTCTGTTGGAATAGTAAAGATGATGAATTAATATAATTGAAGCTGTTCTATTAACTCGTCGCCTACATATAAAAAAAGACGCTAGGTTGCAGGTGCTAAAGAAAACTTTTGTTGCCGCACATATAATTTCCCTATATTTTTTAGTAAAATAAGATCAAAATTTTGTTAAATAATAGCAATAATAAACTTTATTATTGTGCCTAGGATTTGAACCTCCAATATTAAGCACGGCAAGCGGTCTTGACACCTTCGGACTACTTAGACGTTGTATAAGTCATCGTAAATGTTGACCTTATTATTGCTTGTCATTATATGCATTAATAAAAGGATTAACTTTTTATTAAAACAGAAAATACTTATTTATTCACAAAAAAATACATTAATTGTAATAACATGATTTTGCAAAATACAAAAACCAACTTGGGCCTATCACGGATTTTTGATACAACGCTTTGTGTACAACGAGCAAACCTGCGTGCCAACATATTCGCCCTTACAGACAACGCCCTGCGTTCTCGCTCTATGTCTGCATCGTCTTTCAGATCAGAGGACAATGTATGTCCACGATATTTAAAAATTTTCACCCTCTTCAGTGGTGTTTCACATAATTTTATGGCAGGTATCGTTGCCGGATATTTTCCTCTGGCCCGAAAGGCCATGCATTCACTTTTTTTGACATTATAAGTCAAGCCATGGCTGTGAGCGTACTTTTCGCATATGCCAAACAATTTACAATAACCATACCCATTGGTGCATAACTTTTCTCAGGGTCACGTTCGCAATTGGACGAAATATTTGACATTTATTTTGTACTTGCAACACGATCTGGCTGAATTTAGATTAATCGACTAATACTGGACCGGTATTAATTAATACATTTTTAGCGGGAACACTAAACGAACGAAAATAAAATACGTCTGTGGTTGTGTGGCGGTGTGGCGTGATGCATATTGTAAACATTCATCAAGGTTATTCGTGCGTAAAGTAATGGATTCACAAAAAAGTTTTTTGATGCCAATCGATCCAGTTTCTTGTGAGGATCAAAAAACTCTGTGGGACCAACTGAGGTTTGAGTACTAGAAAAGTCAGAAATCGAAAAAAGTTTTCCCATACAGGTCGTAGGTGAGACTGAGATGAGAACGAACACAATGTATCAATGTATGACAACAGTCGAATTATTCCATTACTACTTCGCTGTGTATGGATCTAAGTAGTCAATTATGACATAATAAGCTATTTCAGTCAACTTTCAACAAAGCAATGCAAATCTGATTTCGATTCCAAAGAATTGATATTTATGTGCTTCTCTTTAGGGATCCGTACCAAATTGTTAAAAAAAGACCCTTATGGTGCGACTCAGTCTCTCCGTCTGTCTGTCACAGCTAGATATCTCAAGAACTACAAAACTTGAAGTTTTGAATAATTTTAGATGACGTTTGCCTAACTATGTTGCAAATAAGAAAGTTTTTTTTGCAACTGGGACTTAACTGGGTGTCTTAAAAAATCGAAGTGGGACTACTAGGGTATGTGGGGTATCGTATGAAAGAGCGCTATTTGCACATACTCATAATTTTTTTAGGCCCCGTTTTTTCGACTTTTGACAAAAAAAAATAAAAACCATTCCCCCCCTTTATCTCCGTTGTTTGCATACAAAAAATCTGAAATTATTTTATGTGATAGTAGTTTATGTAAAGATTACAGGAAAAATAAAACGATTTCTCTAAATAACACACTTTTTCAGAAATCATCAACTAAAATTACATTAATTCCATTATCGGTCAAGAGATGGCGCTGACCTAAAACTGCAATATTGTACACCGCAGTGTTAAAATTCTCTGATGAATATTGACCTCGCCGATGAAAATTTAAAAACATTTCACGGTTCACAACCAAAATGTCCTCCTTCCTACCTACTCGCTGATTGCTTTGGGTTAAGCACAGTAAGTTGTAGTTTTTTCTGGGCACATAACTATTTAGGTACTAATACGAATAAAGCTATACAATTATAATGGTACGGAACCCTCGGTGCGTGAGTCCGACTCACCCTTGACCGGTTTTTTTACATTTTGTTACTGTAATTGTGATAGTTCGAAGAACTTTATAGGACTTTTTTTTTTGGGTGGGAAGTTATCAAATAACTTCTCCCGCTCTGGGGGGAGCGGGAGGGCGTGTCAGACTTTTACTCACTAAAACCCACCTGTGTTACTTCAGTTGCCTTTGTGCCAGGGCCACGGTATCCCTTTCGGAAAAACCCGCAACCCTGGCAGGCATTGGTCCTAGCGGACCCCGTCACAGTTCGTGCTGACCAGGGCCGGCTTTACCTATGGTGCAGGGTGTGCGGCGCACAAGGGCGCAGGGTCTCAGGGGGCGCCGAGCACCGGCCGCAATTGAATATTTTTGAATTAACGACAAAGTTGTGCTATTTTATTCTTATAAGCGCTCCCTCTAAAAAAATACTTTTTACCCTCGAGTCTACCGGTCTACCCGCTGTTTCTCGGGGGCGCACCGCAAACGAAGAGAATGGGCTATTGCTTCCCAACATCATTTGTAATTGCACCATTTTCACCCAAATTTCCGATCACTAGGGATAATGTGTGTTTGATCGCGTGCCAACTAGAGGGCGCCAGGGTATTGATTGCACCCGGGCACTACATGGGCTAGAGCTGGCGCTGGTGCTAACATCTCTTTGTGGCACGCATAGAACACAACGCGCCGTCAACCTGGGCCTGGTCCTTACCAGACGGCGAGCTGCCCATTGCTCGCCATCCGCAAGCCCGCGCCTACGGTGGCCGGGAATCGTCAATTGATTCCTGCCGCCCAGGGCGTCTTCTGCGGCGACTAGGGGCGTGGGGCGCACAGACTACCTCTCCCTCATGCGTTCCGCCTCCTCCTTCGCAAGCATTACTGCTTCGCAGAAGGAGGTGACGGCCTCCCTTGCACTCTCGCTCCGTACCATTGACCATTACAGGATACTACACGCTAAACAAACAATTCCACCCAATAGACATATCGGACAATCCTCTGTGCAGAGCTTGCATGGAGGCTGAGGAAACTGTCGAGCATGTGCTCTTTGAATGCACAGGCGTCATCCAGATTAGAACAGAGACCCTCGGGGCACCCTGATCTTTCACAGATGTTCTAAACATACCGGGAGACGTAATTAACTTCTGGAGGGAGGTGGGCTGGTTGGAATAACCACTGATGGCCGCCATGGCCCATGTACAATGGTCCACCTGAAGGACTAAGTGCGGAAACATAGAACATAGAACTGTACGTCGCTTGCTTCCGCGTCACCAGTCCTCTCTGTATATTTTGACTGCTGTGACCAAAATTACAAACGTAGTGTTCAGGGAAGTTTTATTAAAATGTGGCTGGTATTTTAGTATATTATGGTGTTTTACGGCTTCCAGGCGAACGAAGTTGCGGGCAGAAGCTAGTTTATAATATTAGTATAGACTAGTAGACGCGCTACGATCGACAAGAAGCTCGCCCAAATCTGCGCAGCTGTATTTTTCCCAGGGTGAAGCTAGTTACTAGTTTATCCTCATTTCTCTTTGCTACTTCACCATAAGACCCTTACCACCATCTATCTAGAACCTATTCATTGAGACCATTCCAAAGGAGAACACGAAACCCGAAGCCCGAACACGGTTCACCTCTGCTGTAAGTTGGGTATCCTGCAAGTTCCAGATGATGCTGCATTATCAGTTCAAGTTTTCCATGTTTTAATAACATTGAAGTATCAAAATACCAAATTTCGACTCAATCAACCCTGTGGAAGATGCTCACTGCTCAGAGCTGATAATTTTTTAAACGGCTGAACTGATTTTCATGAATCATACGCTCGATCAAGTCACCTTTCACAGAAAGAAAAACAAAACAAAATCGGTTCAGCCGTTTGGGAGCTACGATGGCGCAGTCAGGCACACATATACACAGATACAATAGTAGGTACCACATGAGATTCGTAGTTGTATCTTAGTACGTATAAATGTATCAGTGTCGACGCGCTAAAGCTAGTTACACGACCTGCATGTTGAGCGGGCGCGAAATTTCCCCGAAGACTGCGACTTGTGTATGTGTGTGTGTGATATTAACACAAGTGCTGACACAATCTGAGCGGATGTTATCGCGAGTTGTTTGCGCGGCCCGGGAACGTTTTCCTTATGAATAGTTGTTGACCTTCGGAAAGTATTGTGTATGTGTAGTCACACCCTTATCCGTCGGAACGAAATGTTTCGCAGTGCGCTGATAATCGGCGGGTAGGTAGAGGTACAGCCTGCGGGTGGTCGCACTCTAAAGTACCTCTTGTTGTCTCACTAAAAAACAAAAACTTTAGCGCCCGTGGTTCGTAGTATTAAGCTAATCTATTTTAAGTTCAGGACTTAATTTCTCGTAATTTCTATTTTTGGGCTTCTAATGTCCAATCGTATTACCATCATCTGCTCGCCCAGTATTTACTCGATGCTATGGCAAGTGGTTACACGAATCGAAATTTGATTTATTCCGTTCTAATACCAAAAACTAATACCACAATGTATGTTTTCCAACTGAAGAAACAAATATCAGTGGTATTCGTTTTTGGTATTAGAACGGAATAAATCCGAAATTTGTATAACTGTGCCCTCCACTGCCCCCCTACCCGATCGTCCCCCGGCATAACCCTTCGGTCGCTTGTTACGACTCCCACTGGACGATAATAAATCCAGTTTATATCACAAATAAATGTTATAGCATGAATACCCATTACTCCGATCATCCATTTCGTTTGTTATGTACCATTCACCTAATGTGTACAGTCACGCACAACAAGCTCAAACAAATCTCTTCTTTATTATTATTGTTTTACAATTACCAGAATATCATCGTTCCAACAAACACTGGTAAAAAAAGCACCCGTTTCAAATCAAATCACATCAAAATCGTTTATTGCAATCCATAATGTATAATTACAGGTGGTAAATAATGAAATAATAACAGAAACAATTATGGACCCTGACGGGCACAGCAAATTTTTAAATAAGTAGAGAGAGGAAGAGACTTCTATTACCAAATAAGGATAAATTCGAAGACAAAAGTTTACCAAATTGTGGAAACAGCAAAACAAAAAGGCGCGGAACGACAGCGGCACGACAAGATACGAAATTGGATTCATTAAAATTTTGGATTGCGCGAGATATCAAATATTAGGAGGCGACGGGTAAAGCCGCTGACAGCTGACCACGAGCCACGATCTCAGCGGAAAAACACGGCACCGTATGTGGAACGGCCCTGCTTGAAGGAATTAAATAGGACAACAAATCACTATCACTATCACTACATATTATAAAACAAAGTCCTCCGCCGCGTTTGTCTGTCTGTCTGTCTGTCTGTTCGCGATAAACTCAAAAACTACTAAACCGATTCGCATGCTGTTTTCACCAATGGATAGCGTGGTTCTCGAGGAAGGTTTTAGTATATAATTTGTTAAGTTTTTGTATGAATTTTTGTAAAAATTAACGATATTTGTTGGAGGTGGCGGAAAAAAATAAGCCGTCTGGGAGCTTTCAACGAAAACGCTGTCTAAACCCTTTGAGATATAACAAAATAATATATGGTGGAAATAAGTACCTTATAAAGGTCTTCAAAAAAGTCCGCGATGGCATATGTCTATCTCTTAAGGATAACATACTATATCCATTTTATTGTCTTTTTGTAGGTATTTGTTTGCCGAATTTTACTCTTGGAAATACGATTACGATAACAATACGCTATAATATCACTAGCTATTAGCCAAATTATGTTCGTAGATAAATAAGCTAGCTACTTATGTGTATTTCCAACAGTATACAAGAATATTTATCATAAAAAATAATACTAAACACGGCGGCCATATGACAAAGGAGACAGTTTTTTTGGGCCCACTATTAAACGGTAACGTATATTAATCATATTACACATAAAAAAGTAATAATTTTATTATAATTAACAGACCAAAAATTATGTTGAAATCTAACCGGAATAATGAAATAATAGTAAAAAAGTGTTACGGCAAAAAGTACGTGTTTAGGAGCATTATTAGGTATATTTTAACGTGAAAAAAAAAAATGTTACTTCGGTGCGCGGCGGTAATAATATCGGCTTAAATGCGTTTAATGAGTTAATATTATTATTCCTACACTTGTTTTTAATTCTGTTATTAACAGTTAACGCAAATAAAGTACTTTAAAAGTCACCGTGGAACGAAACGTTATTAATAAGCCCGTTGCTCTGTGGTCCAGTTTGACACTGACACTGTCTGACAGACAACATTATTGTTTCCGATTTTTCTAGCTATAATCTTCTATACTTTTCGTATTTTTAATCGAAAGACTTTATGAAAATGGCATCTGTACGTACAGTGCATAATTCACAAGGCTGTTGTATTAATTGTGCAGTAAGATTTCAACGGAATGTGCGACAACAGTAATTACTGTCTGAGACAGCTGCAGGCGTGCGCCAACTTGGTGTATGTGGATTTCTCGCGAGGTGAGTGTTTATGCTCTCTTATCTGAGGTTTTACCTTTGAAAATGCGAGTTGAGGATAATTAGTTTACTCTTACCCACAACTGCACAAAGTCGGATTTATAATTCGATGCAGTAAATTGACATGACTAATGCCACCTAAAACAGTGAAAAATGCAATAAGGTGGTACGCAAATAAAGTAACCAGCAAGGCAATCTACTTTGTGGGATATGGACACACCACTTTTTTCATGCTTAGGGGGATCTAATATCACTTAACGACACTAATTAAGTAATATTAGATCCCCTAACACCCACTGACCAGACCCTGTCAAGTTATATCTTGCCTACCTACTTTTTTCAGTTACACCCACTAGATGCCGTTTGTGGAAACTGCTTCATGTTAATGCAAGAATGTGTTCTAACTGGTCATTCAGTGAGAAGATTCGGAAGGAATATTTACATCTCATGTGGTTCTTCAATTTTAAGAGCACACCAAACACATGTTGTGCATGTTGACAATGCGGAAAGGCATATTATTTTACAGTGGGTACCGTTGCACCAGGTAATATTAAAATGATCATTTTAAAACAATATAATATAGTATATATATATATATATAATATTTTATTTTAAATACCTATTTATTTTATTTGGTTACTAACTCCAGCCATGCTTTTGCCCAAATGGAACCTGGTCTGTCACTAAAATAGTAAAGAAACAAACACACAACATTAGGCTGCCTTATCAACTATTTACAGTGCAATAAAGATTTAGATAAACAAAATATTATATTACATTAAAATAGACTTTATTTGCGATACTAATGATCTGTTTCTTTCAGGTGGAACGTTTACAACAAGTCTGTATATGTGAAATCAAATCAATAAGGAGTAACCTGACCACGACATCTGGTGAGCTCGTTTCTTTTCTATTTGATAGTGGATCTACTAATCAGTGAGATTAACTTAGCGGCGTGAGGCTAATGTAAGGGACTGGCTCATGTGGGTCGACATCCTATGGTGTATGTAGTTGCGCAGTGGACATTGATTGAATTATTGGAGGGACACTGATAGGTCGTCTGATCCACGTTGTCTGGATAACTGGTCGAAGGGACGCCTATTTCAGCTGTCCGGGTCAGCTCGTAGTTGTTGAGTTTGTGGGGAGGGATGCTGATGGGTTGTCCGGTCCATGTTATCTGAAGAGATGACAGATCGAAGGGACGCCTATTTCAGTTGTCCAGGTCAGCACCTACAGGTTGTTTGTGAGTTATAAAACGTAATGTATGTCAGTGATGGACGAGTGTACAATCTATCTACCAGTTTTATTCTCTTTACAGAATAATGGGTGAGGCGTGACTTAAGAGGATGGAGACGCATCGACGCACGAGGACGTGCGAATGTCAGCCAGGCCGTGACGGCGCATTATTTAAATTAGTATTAGTTAGAATCCGATATTATACCTTAATTATTGCTTATTATGATATTGTTGTTGTGTAAAGTATATTATTGCCAATATTTTTGTATAATGGAATACTCATGTTCTTTCCTTTGCTATTGTTATAATGTTGCTATTAATCTAAAGTAATGGTACAATTGATAGAATTAGCTGTTTTGAGATAACGGTAATTTATGGAAATGTAAGAAATATGATGATAGAATACTTTAATGCTGTTTCCTTGAAGTTTCTTGTCCCTGTTCTCCATGAAGACCTTGTTTTGCGAACGGACAACTAGCTTTCTGATTGAATATTGACAAGTCTAATTAAATACATATTTAGCCTTGACTTTCTGTGCGTTACTTTATTTCCCTACACACTATATTCATAAGAACTTCCATACACAGTAAATAACCATTAACCAATCTGAAATTCCAAGCTTACCATTTGGGTAATATCTAAATATACCTACACTTGTAGGTTTTACCTACTAGTCTACACTATAATGTGTTTTTTTTTCCTCCTTACACAACCAGCTTATACCACATCACCTTATTATTTTAGATCTACAGTCAATGGCCAGAAAAAGCCGCGCTATTTTGAAATGAATACATCTAATCCATTTTCATGAATCAGTCTATCAAATCGTATAAATCACATCAAAATCCGTCAAGTAGTACAGACTTGACTTTGTTTTATACTATTTATTATTGAACAGTGTACTATTTTAACTTAAAATACCAATGAGACCTATCCACACATTAGACAATCGCTCTTGTGAGATTTTAGGTTATGATGAGAGTCATGTTTTGACTGTCGTATTTCACAGTATTCCGGTTACATACAATTTTACTAATATTACCACTGTAATCTAGAGATTATAAGGAATAAACCAACATGCATTTAATTACTAAACGCCACAATTTATGGTGGGCCTATTCCCCAAACTGTCTCCTTTGTGCATTATAAAACTTACGTTACTTTTTCACTGACATATTTATCACTTTTCGATAAACTAACACTCAGTACGAATCTACACTTATTTCTCAGTAATTCTGTTTAGGATTCTTCTAAGATTAAACCATTTTCTCATTGAATCCATTACTTTACGTACGTATAACCTAGATGAATGTTTACATTAAGCATCGCGTCACACCGCCACACGACCACAGAGTATAGACGTATTTTGTTTTCTTTTTTTTTTCGTTCGTTTAGTGGTGTTCCCGCTAAAATGTCAACCGGTCAAGTATTAGTCGATTAATCGAATTCTACAGCCAGATCGTGTTGCAAGTACAAAATAAATGTCAAATATTTCGTCCAATTGCGAACGTGACTCTGAGAAAAGTTATGCACTAATGGTGTTCGTTTGACATTTCCAGCGTTTTCTCAGCACAAACTATGGCACAAACGGTGTATCATGCGATATTTCAGAGGATTTCGTTTTGTTTTCACATCGTTGATACTTACGTGAATTATTTTAAAATTATTATTTGTGTCGCATTTTATTTAGTGTTGTAATTTGGTACAATTGATTGCTTTAAGAATTTGAGTGAAATTTCGTATTTTGTTTTTGTGTTTGTTATCTTTAGGTAAAGACTCATTCACGTTCAGAACACAAGTACTTTTATTATATTAAATCATTTGTTTCGGTTTCTGTTCACATAGTGAATCACATTAAAATTAATATTAAGTTAGGATTTTGAGATATATCCTGGGATATGGAGAAGGACATAGGGTACTTTTTATGCGATAACCGACATCCAAGCGGGCGAAGCCGCGGGCAAAAGCTAGTAGAGTATAATAGGTAATCAATACTGAAGTTTCTTCCGGTTGAAACTGATCTATATAAGTACGACGCTTTATACGCCTGAAGACAACTCTCATCGGAAGACCCCCATCGAGGCGTGTCGTTTCTGTGCTCTTAAGGAAACACGTTCGAAGATTTATCTGTCGAGTCCTCCATGCAAACTGCAGCTCGTGGGCGGCGCGAGAAGCGATTATTTTTACCCAATTCTTTATGATTATAGGCTTGTGTAAAAATAAACGATATATCAAAATATCTATTATTTTTCATAGAATATCGTCGATATTTTTAATGTCCATAAATCGATATTTATATTCGAGTATCGAATTCGATACATTTTTAATTCAGGTAAGTATAATTGGTAAATGTCACTCCATACTATTCTTGCCATCGTGGGAATAGTTAAAATTTTGGGTATCAGAATGCATACACCCTCTGACTAGTTATATTTTTGCATGGCCACGAGAACGCGTAGCGCCAAGAACCACTTACCAATAGTCAATGTCAAGCGTTGCATATATCCGATCTTCAAAACACTTTGTCTATGCTATGTTTACGTATACTATAATGTGGTGACTATGGGTCACGTGTGTTTGTAATGGGTGTGTAACGTTTGATATAATAACAAAAGTTCTAATGATCATAAGACCTAATTTCATTTTTTTTATACACCGTGGCATTTTAGTCGTCTTACAAAGACAGCCCACTTCATGTATCCAATGACTACTAATCATTCATGTAAAAAAAAAATTTTTTTTGAACATTGCTTTTTTTTTATTATTTTTTGTTTATTATTAATTATGACGCATGATATAGTTTAAAACACCCTGTTACGAGTGCAGTCCGAGCCTTGTGTTACAAGGGCGCCCTGGAATGGAGCGGCGACATCTTTATCAGAGTTCATTCACCCTAACGCAAAAATGTTTCTTACTATTGAAACTGAAACTTAATCTAAATCCATTCTGCGGCGCCCTTGTATCACAAGGCCCGGACTGCACTCGTAACAGGGTCTTTTAAACTATGTCATGCGTCATAATTAATAAAAATAAAAAATAAATAAAAAAATCTAATGCTCAAAAATTTTTTTTTTTTTTTACATGAATGATTACTAGTCATTGGATACATGAAGTGTCTTTGTAAGACGACTAAAATGCCATGGTGTATAACGATCAAATGATATAATGAATTATTGATATGATTTCAGTTTACCTAATTTCATATGGTATAATGAACAGTTTATATAATGCACATTTGAAATAATAGGTTGGGGAAAAAGTTTCTTCGCATTTTTTAAGAAAATTCAAAACATTTTTTAATATAGTTTATTTACATTTAACTATAGTATGTAGGTACCATTTTTTTCGATAACTTTTTGCCATCTTGTAGGTACATGATCCCATTGCTATAGAAATTTTGGGACTTCTGATCAAAATGCCGCGACAAGTGGTTTTGGCAGTCCTCTCGTGTTGTTAACCTGACACTGCCTAAAGAATTCTGAAGAGACCGAAACAGGTGGAAATCTGAAAGTGCAAGGTCAAGACTATACGGCGGATGCATTAACACCTCCCAGCCAAACTCTCTTAATTTTTGCTGAGTGGCTAAAGATGTGTGAGGTCTAGCGTTATCATGATGAAAAACCACACCCCTTCTTGCTTTAATCTCATCAGTTGTTCGCAGTAGAGTTCAGAATCGATGGTCCTGCCTGGTGGTAACAGCTCATAATGAATAATGCCCTTCCAATCCCACCACACACACAGCATCACCTTGTTGTGAATTAACCCGGGTTTTGCCACAGTCTGTGAAGCTTGACCGGCCTTTGACCACGACCTTTTTCGCATGTTCTTGTCGTACGTGATCCACTTTTCATCAGCAGTTATCAGCTTCTTCAAAAATGGTTCGGTTTCATTACGTCGTAATAAAGAATTACAAATGAGTACACAGTTTATTAGGTTTCTTTCAGTGAGCTCGTGAGGTACTCAAATATCGAGCTTTTTAGTGTACCCAGTTTTTTCAAATGTACCAAAACTGTTTTGTGGTCAATTCCCAGTTCTTCAGCTACGTCGTAACTACTGATATGCCGATCTTGCTCCACTTTTTCAGAAATGGCATCCATTTTATCTAATAGGGCGACCAGAGCGACGTGCATCTTTGACATCAAAATTTCCGGATTGAAAACGCTTAAACCAAATTTGTGCTACTCTCACAGACACTGCACTAGGTCCATAAACATCGCAAATTTTTTTCGCGGCTTGCGTTGCATTTTTACCTTTTTTGTAGTAAAATTTTAAAATGTATCGAATTTCTTCATTAGATTCGCTAATCTTGACAGTACGAAAAATAAATGAAAATCACACATTTTCCTAATTTGAATTTGGAATTATGTTCTTTAAAATTTAAACTTTCAATGATATCAAAACCAGCCAGATACAAATAGTATACGAGTAGCCAAAGAGATTTTATTACAAGTTCATACATACTATAATGCGGAAAGACTTTTTTCTCAATCTAATAATATTCAATTAATATAATATTCGGTTGCTATAAAATTCAAAATCTATAAAAAAAAACGACGTTTAACGTTTAATATAATTTGGAAAGATCTACTTTTATTTTTGCAAAAACTGATTAGATTTAATAGTAGTAGTTAATAGGTTGAATCTGTTCCAAAACCGAATCGGGGCACCCCGACTTTACGTAGTCTTTTGGCGCCTACCCTAGAGTGTTTAAAAAAACTGGAGGCGCGGAGGAAGCGCAACCCCCGCCCGCTGTAACAAAGCATAGACACTTGTGCGAGCCACAGCAGTTGAGGCTGGTCGCCGGAGGTGACCAACAAGCCGAAGCTGCGGAGGTGAGCATTTTTTTTGTATTTTTTCCGTAGATAAAATTAAGCATAGATTCCCTCATTTTGATATGTGCAACATTATAAAGACTCACGCTGTATAACATTAGATCATATGAAATTAAGTTAAATGTTTTTAAAGCATATGAAAATTATATCATATGAAAGTTATGTCAAATTAAATTAGACTATCTGTTATTATACCAAACATTACACACCCGTTTGTAATGGCGACGAACTCGTGAGGCGGGATCTCTCATTGCTCGTTTTGTTTACTTACTTGTTTTTTTTTTTTTTAACTAAGCCCCATGTACGCATCTGGTTTGTGGAATTTCTTTAAAATAAAACCGGCCAAGTGCGTGTTGTACTACACACAATGAAGGGTTCCGTAGTTGCGATGAGTTTATCCACAATATTGAGAAAGGAGATGGAAAACGGTGGGCCCAAATGAAATAAGTTGAGATATGATCTAAAAAAATTGTCATATTTTTTTTTTCATAGAATATGAAAAATCACCTCAATTCTCAATCTGGAAGCGGAGAAATATGAGAAAGATAGTTTTCGAGAGATTATCGATTGAGTAATATTGAGTAATCGACTACACAATTATGAAAATAAAACCTTTGCACTAAATAATTAACTCAAAGTAATTATATAATATACTTAGCAATAGTCTACACTAATATTATAAAGCTGAAGAGTTTGTTTGCTTGATTGTTTGTTTGTTTGTTTGAACGCGCTAATCTCAGGAACAATAGTTCCTGAGATTAGCGCGTTCAAACACAAAAACAATTTTTCAATTCCAACCAATAGGTTGGAATTGAAAAATTGTTTTTGTGTTGGATAGTCCATTTATTGAGGAAACATATAGGTTATATAACATCACGCTACGACCAAAAGGAGCGGAGCATAAATGAAAAATATTGCAAAAACGGGAAAAAATATTCCTTTTAGAGAGCTTCCGTTGCGTGCGCTGCGTAAATGGTTTAAGTTACGCAAATATCATGTATGATGGAATTGTTCCTCTTTAAATGCAATAATTTGCGAAGGAGTTTTCATAAACATGGTATTAATCCTTATCCAAATAAATACGTTATTCATCACAAGTATTTTATTTTGAACAAAGTTGCCCTTACATCATTTCATTTCAATGAATATCTTAGGAGATGTTTTATAATAACTCCGCAGCAAAGTAATGATCAACTCTGCGAGGTAGTCTATTCTAAAGCTGAAGAGTTAGTTTTTAGGGTTCCGTACCCAAAGGGTAAAATGGGACTCTATTACTAAAGCTCCGCTGTCCGTCTGTCTGTCTGTCTGTCTGTCCGTCTGTCACCAGGCTGTATCTTATGAACCGTGATAGTTAAACAGTTGAAAATTTTCACATATGATGTATTTCTGTTGCCGCTATAACAACAAATACAAAAAAACAGAAAAAATAAATATTTAAGGGGGGCTCCCATACAACGGACATGATTTTCTGCTCCGCTCGCGTGGATGTCGGTTATCGTGTAAAAAAGTAGCGTATGTATGGTTTAAGAACTTTATTATTTCTCATTAAGAATTAACAATAATTCACTTACTGAGAAACTAGATTTACATAAAATGTTTGTGAGCGTACAAAAACAACGTTAAAAAGTAAATTTATAATAATAAATAGGAAGGTAGTGATAAAAAAAGTAAACATCAACTCATCACTAACCGCTCAAACACGGATCCAAAGTAAAAGTGGATGTCTTACTAGATGTGGCATACATGGCAGCGTACTAATAAAATAATTTATTTTTATTTTCCTTGTTTGCATGAACCCTTGCTAAAGCTGGTATTTTTCATATTATTATTATTATTGACACATTATATAAGATTTAAGTTGTTTTTTAAAACAAGACATACTTTTCGCTTCTTTTATTTTCATGGGTATTTTATTGTACATGTTAACACCTTCAAATTCAATATTTCTTTTCCCGTAATTAACTGTTCTGGGAGGTCGTGTTACTAAATAGTTGGAGTTTCGTAGTTAAATTTTTTGTACTTGATGTTTTTTTGTGAAATTTAGTGTTGTATGAATATCTTTATGTAATATTTTCCGTATTAGTATACACATATAGTACATATACGTTTGCGAAATGTTCATTATTTTTGTATTTTCATATATTTTCTGAGTTGACGTTCGAAATTTGAAATTAAATAATATTTTGATTAATTTATTTTGTGCTGTTTGTAATATTTCTAGATTAGATTTGGCTGCGCTCCCCCAGATTTCTATTAGGTAGTCTATATGTGGTTTAACTAAAGAGTAGTAAATTATTTATCGAACTTTCCGAGGAAGGCATTTATTTATATTGTGAAGAGCTCCTGTAAGTGATAAGAGTTTACATCTGATTTTCTCTATATGAGGCTTCCAGCTCAGGTAGTTATCTAATATTAAACCTAAATATTTATCTTTAGTTTTCCTTTGGATTAATTGATCATTTATTTTAAGTTGTATATTACCGCTTATTTTTTTATTTTTAGGGGCAATCACAACAAAGTTCGTTTTTTTATTATTAATGGTGAGGAGGTTAGATTGGAACCAGTCATTAAATGAATTTAAATCGTTTTGGATATAAGGTATCATAGCTTCGATTGAATGCCCAAAGTAGAAAAGACTTGTATCATCTGCATAAAGCGAGATGTCTCCTTTGAGGCCAATCTGGGATATGTTATTAATATAAATTAGGAACAAAAGTGGTCCCAGAATTGATCCTTGAGGTACACCGAAAGTGACCGAATGTGAACTACTTTGATGTTGACCTATTTTGACAATTTGCTTACGATTTTGCAGGTATGACTTAAAAATCTGTAGTGCTTTTCCTGTGATACCGATGTGAGACAGTTTTTGTAATAACAGATCGGGACTAATTGTATCGAAAGCTTTTTTGAGGTCGATGAATATACCTAAAGCTGTTTGCTTTTGATTGATTTTGTTTTTATTTTAGTTATAAGATCAATAGTTGCAGAGAGAGTATTCGAATGCGGTCGAAATCCGTATTGTTTTAGATATAAAAAGATTTTTGATTTAAGAAATGTTTCCAAACGGTTATAAAGGATTTTCTCAAAAAAAATTGAGATAACAGGAAGGACAGATATAGGATGGTAGTTACAAGGATCAGACTTACTTCCAGATTTGTAAATAGGGATAACTTTAGCATTTTTTAAGTCATCGGGAAAAATACCTCGATCCAAACAAAGATTTAAACATTCTGTAAGTTGATTAGCAATTAATTTTTAACACATATTAAAGATTTTGTACTTATGCCATCTATGCCAGAACTAGTATTTGGATCTAAATCGTCAATAATTTTGATAACTTCATCAGTGGTTGCTGGAATTAAACACTTAAGTTCCATTGAGTCACTTGTTTCAGGTGCTTGAACTAGGTTTCCGTTTAACTTATCAGTGATGAGATTTGCTAGTGATGACCCAATGGTTGAAAAGTAAGAGTTGAACCTTTCACAGATTTCTATTTGATCTGTAATAGTACCATTTTCAGTCTCGAGCTTTTCTGGTCCAGTCCTTTCTCTTATTTTATTTTTGGATGGATCATTTATTAGTTTCCACATTTTCCGAGGTTTTGTCATATTGTCCTTAAAACATTTATAGTAATATGTAGTTTTTGTCTTTTGTATGTTGTACGCTAGCGTCTAGCTTTTGTTTTCTCAAATTCCGCTTCTGTTGTCGTGTCTGATGTGTTTGATTTACATTTTTGCCATAATATGTTCCGATTGTTAATATCATGTATAATTTCTTTTTTTATCCAATATTGTCGTGGAAGGTTCAAAACTTTTATTTTTGAAATTTTGCTCTTAGATAAACAAGACTGTAGTTTGTCAGCCAATCTCTCGTAAATGGGTTCTTCATCGTTCGTATTGTTTATAACATCTTCAAAACACCTGTACAGTTTTGTGTAATCGAATGCCTTGTATTCCACTTTCATAAGGGGGGGAGGGGCAAACTGTTTAATTTCTAAAAAATATTTGCTTGTGGTCGGACATCGCAGATTCAATCATGACGATATGAAAGTTATTTTCCTGTAGGTTGGACGAGACATGATCTAGTATGGTTTTACTTGAGGTAGTTTCTCGGGTACATTGTTTAGGATCAATTTTGTTTAAGATTTTGAAGTTACTTTCTTTCAATGTGTTCCTGTAATTACGAATTCCTCGGTCTGGATTCAGCAAGTCTAGGTTAAAATCGCCAAAAACGATTGCTCTCTTCTTTTTCTGTAATTGTTGTGAATAAATCTCAAGGAAGTTGTTCATATTGCTTTTTTCTGGTTTATATATGGCACCAATGCTCAAGGAGAACTTTTTTACATAAATCCAGAGGTAATGAGTATCGTCTTCACAAAGCTCTTCTATAAGATGGTGTTTTAGATTGTTGTGAACGAATATTGAGACCCCGCCTCCTCTTTTATTTTGTCTAAAGTTATAGTAGTCCGTGTAGCATGGAATTTGAAGTCTTCTTACCTCATCATCACTTTTGATCCATGTCTCAGAAAGTACAATAATGTGCGTGGTTGCTTGTAAAGATGCGATTATACATTTTAGCTCATCAAATTTACCTGGTTTAACTATACTTCGAGCATTGGCATAGAAACATTTCATGGACTTTTTTGTTGGGACTATATTCGTAGTCTGGTATGTTATTCTCTCTGAGCAGTAAGTTAGTTTTTTGAAGACACAGGTGCGGGTGTTTGCTCGGTTGTCGAGATAATTTTAGGTACTCCTTTAATATACTTGATGATAAGGTTATTTTCCCCGGTAGCAGTGCGTTTTTGCAGCTCGTCTTTCAGATTTTGCATATATTTACGTTTATATGGAGTTTGATCAGAATAAATTTTTACTTTCTCGATGTTATGTCCTTTTCTATATCCCAGGTCGATCGGTTCAGTGGTTTAGGCGTGAAAACGTAACATACAGACAGACAGACAGACAGACAGAGTTACTTTCACATGTATAATATTAGTATGAATAGCTTTTGCCCGCGGCTCCGCCCGCGTGGATGTAGGTTATCGCGTAAAAAAGTAGCCTATGTCCTTCTCCATATCCCAGGCGATATCTTTGCCAAATTTCATGACGATCGGTTCAGCGGTTTAGGCGTGAAAACGTAACATACAGACAGACAGACAGACAAATAGACAGACAGACAAATAGACAGACAGACAGAGTTACTTTCACATTTATAATATTAGTAAGGATAAGAATTTGTATGGATGGTACGGAACCCTTCGTGCGCGAGCCCGACTCGCACTTGGCCGGTTTTTTGTTTTTTGAACGTGCTAATCTCTGGAACTGCGAGTTGGATTTGAAAAAATATTTTTGCATTTGCCCAATTCTTGAGGAAGAATTACATTCCTATTAACTAGAAAACCATTTTTTTAATGAAAGTTTATGCGAAAACGAAGTAAAAGCACGGGCAGGCAATCTGTTGCGACGGGGTGGGTTGGGGGAACAAGAAATTTAACGCGGACGAAGTCGCGGGCAGAAGCTAGTTATAATATAAGACGAATAAAACACTATATTAAATGTTTATTTTATTTTAGACATCCTTTTCATAACTCGTTACCTGTTAGGTACCTACCTAAGACTTGAAGTCATTGACGTTCGTTCCTATGATTTTTCAAACATTTTCCACTAAATATAATCCGCAGAATGTTCAGTGAAAGCTTGATAATATGTAAGCTATGAATTGACACCACTTTCATCTTTTTACATTCAGGCACAAGATTGTATGTAATCGTTTCAGTCTCCTTTACCATATTATAACAACCATAGACTTCTTAGGTATAATGTTTTCCTGTAAGTAATCTATAAGTAAAAAATTGATTGTCTGTAAAGTTGGTTTACGGACGATAGTTTAACGTGACAACGTCATAACAAAACATTGATGCGGCGCAAGCGTACAATGAGCGTAACGGGACAATGAGCCACCCTTTTTCGTGCATGCAACCGGCGTTCATCGATTTATTAGACATTGTCACGTCAAAATACATGTACCTGAAATCCTTACAATAAGGCCTTTCATTTGATATGTCACACGATACAGTTCGCAAAACTAATTGTTCTTTCTGTTTTTGACGTGACAACGTCTAATAAATCGATGAACGCCGTCTGCATCCACGAAAAAAGATGATTCATTGTCCCGTTACGCTCATTGTCCCGTTACGCTCATTGTACGCTTGCGCCGCATCAATGTTTTGTTATGACGTTGTCACGTTAAACTATCGTCCGTAAACCAACTTTACAGACAATCAATTTTTTACTTATAGATTACTTACAGGAAAACATTATACCTAAGAAGTCTATGGTTGTTATAATATGGTAAAGGAGACTGAAACGATTACATACAATCTTGTGCCTGAATGTAAAAAGATGAAAGTGGTGTCAATTCATAGCTTACATATTATCAAGCTTTCACTGAACATTCTGCGGATTATATTTAGTGGAAAATGTTTGAAAAATCATAGGAACGAACGTCAATGACTTCAAGTCTTAGGTAGGTACCTAACAGGTAACGAGTTATGAAAAGGATGTCTAAAATAAAATAAACATTTAATATAGTGTTTTATTCGTCTTATATTATAACTAGCTTCTGCCCGCGACTTCGTCCGCGTTAAATTTCTTGTTCCCCCAACCCACCCCGTCGCAACAGATTGCCTGCCCGTGCTTTTACTTCGTTTACGCATAAACTTTCATAAAAAAAATGGTTTTCTAGTTAATAGGAATGTAATTCTTCCTCAAGAATTGGGCAAATGCAAAAATATTTTTTCAAATCCAACTCGCAGTTCCAGAGATTAGCACGTTCAAAAAACAAAAAACCGGCCAAGTGCGAGTCGGGCTCGCGCACGAAGGGTTCCGTACCATCCATACAAATTCTTATCCTTACTAATATTATAAATGTGAAAGTAACTCTGTCTGTCTGTCTATTTGTCTGTCTGTCTATTTGTCTGTCTGTCTGTCTGTATGTTACGTTTTCACGCCTAAACCGCTGAACCGATCGTCATGAAATTTGGCAAAGATATCGCCTGGGATATGGAGAAGGACATAGGCTACTTTTTTACGCGATAACCTACATCCACGCGGGCGGAGCCGCGGGCAAAAGCTATCCATACTAATATTATAAATGTGAAAGTAACTCTGTCTGTCTGTCTGTCTGTATGTTACGTTTTCACGCCTAAACCACTGAACCGATCGACCTGGGATATAGAAAAGGACATAACATCGAGAAAGTAAAAATTTATTCTGATCAAACTCCATATAAACGTAAATATATGCAAAATCTGAAAGACGAGCTGCAAAAACGCACTGCTACCGGGGAAAATAACCTTATCATCAAGTATATTAAAGGAGTACCTAAAATTATCTCGACAACCGAGCAAACACCCGCACCTGTGTCTTCAAAAAACTAACTTACTGCTCAGAGAGAATAACATACCAGACTACGAATATAGTCCCAACAAAAAAGTCCATGAAATGTTTCTATGCCAATGCTCGAAGTATAGTTAAACCAGGTAAATTTGATGAGCTAAAATGTATAATCGCATCTTTACAAGCAACCACGCACATTATTGTACTTTCTGAGACATGGATCAAAAGTGATGATGAGGTAAGAAGACTTCAAATTCCATGCTACACGGACTACTATAACTTTAGACAAAATAAAAGAGGAGGCGGGGTCTCAATATTCGTTCACAACAATCTAAAACACCATCTTATAGAAGAGCTTTGTGAAGACGATACTCATTACCTCTGGATTTATGTAAAAAAGTTCTCCTTGAGCATTGGTGCCATATATAAACCAGAAAAAAGCAATATGAACAACTTCCTTGAGATTTATTCACAACAATTACAGAAAAAGAAGAGAGCAATCGTTTTTGGCGATTTTAACCTAGACTTGCTGAATCCAGACCGAGGAATTCGTAATTACAGGAACACATTGAAAGAAAGTAACTTCAAAATCTTAAACAAAATTGATCCTAAACAATGTACCCGAGAAACTACCTCAAGTAAAACCATACTAGATCATGTCTCGTCCAACCTACAGGAAAATAACTTTCATATCGTCATGATTGAATCTGCGATGTCCGACCACAAGCAAATATTTTTTAGAAATTAAACAGTTTGCCCCTCCCCCCCTTATGAAAGTGGAATACAAGGCATTCGATTACACAAAACTGTACAGGTGTTTTGAAGATGTTATAAACAATACGAACGATGAAGAACCCATTTACGAGAGATTGGCTGACAAACTACAGTCTTGTTTATCTAAGAGCAAAATTTCAAAAATAAAAGTTTTGAACCTTCCACGACAATATTGGATAAAAAAAGAAATTATACATGATATTAACAATCGGAACATATTATGGCAAAAATGTAAATCAAACACATCAGACACGACAACAGAAGCGGAATTTGAGAAAACAAAAGCTAGACGCTAGCGTACAACATACAAAAGACAAAAACTACATATTACTATAAATGTTTTAAGGACAATATGACAAAACCTCGGAAAATGTGGAAACTAATAAATGATCCATCCAAAAATAAAATAAGAGAAAGGACTGGACCAGAAAAGCTCGAGACTGAAAATGGTACTATTACAGATCAAATAGAAATCTGTGAAAGGTTCAACTCTTACTTTTCAACCATTGGGTCATCACTAGCAAATCTCATCACTGATAAGTTAAACGGAAACCTAGTTCAAGCACCTGAAACAAGTGACTCAATGGAACTTAAGTGTTTAATTCCAGCAACCACTGATGAAGTTATCAAAATTATTGACGATTTAGATCCAAATACTAGTTCTGGCATAGATGGCATAAGTACAGAATCTTTAATATGTGTTAAAAATTAATTGCTAATCAACTTACAGAATGTTTAAATCTTTGTTTGGATCGAGGTATTTTTCCCGATGACTTAAAAAATGCTAAAGTTATCCCTATTTACAAATCTGGAAGTAAGTCTGATCCTTGTAACTACCATCCTATATCTGTCCTTCCTGTTATCTCAATTTTTTTTGAGAAAATCCTTTATAACCGTTTGGAAACATTTCTTAAATCAAAAATCTTTTTATATCTAAAACAATACGGATTTCGACCGCATTCGAATACTCTCTCGGCAACTATTGATCTTATAACTAAAATAAAAACAAAATCAATCAAAAGCAAACAGCTTTAGGTATATTCATCGACCTCAAAAAAGCTTTCGATACAATTAGTCCCGATCTGTTATTACAAAAACTGTCTCACATCGGTATCACAGGAAAAGCACTACAGATTTTTAAGTCATACCTGCAAAATCGTAAGCAAATTGTCAAAATAGGTCAACATCAAAGTAGTTCACATTCGGTCACTTTCGGTGTACCTCAAGGATCAATTCTGGGACCACTGTTGTTTCTAATTTATATTAATAACATATCCCAGATTGGCCTCAAAGGAGACATCTCGCTTTATGCAGATGATACAAGTCTTTTCTACTTTGGGCATTCAATCGAAGCTATGATACCTTATATCCAAAACGATTTAAATTCACTTAATGACTGGTTCCAATCTAACCTCCTCACCATTAATAATAAAAAAACGAACTTTGTTGTGATTGCCCCTAAAAATAAAAAAATAAGCGGTAATATACAACTTAAAATAAATGATCAATTAATCCAAAGGAAAACTAAAGATAAATATTTAGGTTTAATATTAGATAACTACCTGAGCTGGAAGCCTCATATAGAGAAAATCAGATGTAAACTCTTATCACTTACAGGAGCTCTTCACAACATAAATAAATGCCTTCCTCGGAAAGTTCGATAAATAATTTACTACTCTTTAGTTAAACCACATATAGACTACCTAATAGAAATCTGGGGGAGCGCAGCCAAATCTAATCTAGAAATATTACAAACAGCACAAAATAAATAAATTAAAATATTATTTAATTTCAAATTTCGAACGTCAACTCAGAAAATATATGAAAATACAAAAATAATGAACATTTCGCAAACGTATATGTACTATATGTGTATACTAATACGGAAAATATTACATAAAGATATTCATACAACACTAAATTTCACAAAAAAACATCAAGTACAAAAAATTTAACTACGAAACTCCAACTATTTAGTAACACGACCTCCCAGAACAGTTAATTACGGGAAAAGAAATATTGAATTTGAAGGTGTTAACATGTACAATAAAATACCCATGAAAATAAAAGAAGCGAAAAGTATGTCTTGTTTTAAAAAACAACTTAAATCTTATATAATGTGTCAATAATAATAATAATATGAAAAATACCAGCTTTAGCAAGGGTTCATGCAAACAAGGAAAATAAAAATAAATTATTTTATTAGTACGCTGCCATGTATGCCACATCTAGTAAGACATCCACTTTTACTTTGGATCCGTGTTTGAGCGGTTAGTGATGAGTTGATGTTTACTTTTTTTATCACTACCTTCCTATTTATTATTATAAATTTACTTTTTAACGTTGTTTTTGTACGCTCACAAACATTTTATGTAAATCTAGTTTCTCAGTAAGTGAATTATTGTTAATTCTTAATGAGAAATAATAAAGTTCTTAAACCATACATACGCTACTTTTTTACACGATAACCGACATCCACGCGAGCGGAGCAGAAAATCATGTCCGTTGTATGGGAGCCCCCCTTAAATATTTATTTTTTCTGTTTTTTTGTATTTGTTGTTATAGCGGCAACAGAAATACATCATATGTGAAAATTTTCAACTGTTTAACTATCACGGTTCATAAGATACAGCCTGGTGACAGACGGACAGACAGACAGACAGACAGACGGACAGCGGAGCTTTAGTAATAGAGTCCCATTTTACCCTTTGGGTACGGAACGTTTACGGACGATAGTTTAACGTGACAACGTCATAACAAAACATTGATGCGGCGCAAGCGTACAATGAGCGTAACGGGACAATGAGCCACCCTTTTTCGTGCATGCAACCGGCGTTCATCGATTTATTAGACATTGTCACGTCAAAATACATAAACCTGAAATCCTTACAATAAGGCCTTTCATTTGATATGTCACACGATACAGTTCGCAAAACTAATTGTTCTTTCTGTTTTTGACGTGACAACGTCTAATAAATCGATGAACGCCGTCTGCATCCACGAAAAAAGATGATTCATTGTCCCGTTACGCTCATTGTCCCGTTACGCTCATTGTACGCTTGCGCCGCATCAATGTTTTGTTATGACGTTGTCACGTTAAACTATCGTCCGTAAACCAACTTTATAGACAACCCATTTTTTTATTTTCTAATTTGCCCCCCAAAAGTGAGGGTCCATATTCATTAATTTTCGTTACACTTCCGTATTTGGGTCACAGAAATTCATATGTTGCAACTTAAAGGTGTAACTTAAAGTACATTACAACTGCTCAGCGTCGCGTCGGCGCCCCGCCACGCCCGGTCCCGCCGCGCCGCGCCCGCTGTGTGCAGACACCTTAATCGGTCTAGTAGATTCCGAGCAAATTGGCTGTGACAGACGGACAGACAGACAGACACGAGCGATCCTATTTACCTACGAGGGTTCCGTTTTTTCCTTTTGAAAAAACAGTACGGTACCCTAACAAAAGGGAAATCGTCTACATGTGTATTTAATTATTTATGGATTATTTATTTAATGTTTGGGGTCACTTTTAGGTCATCAAACACGGTATTTTTTACTCGATAATAATCGATACGGCTTAAAAGTATCGATTCGATATTTATCAATATTTTATTTTCACTTGCCCATCCCTGGTATCATATAATACATCACATGTGTATAATACGCACCCGTCCCCCCTCCCCCTGATGTTCCGCGCCGTGACCACGTGTCGGGCGCGGACCGGACTCATCCATCACGCTGTAATCCCGCAATTGCACGGATCGACTGCCGTACGACACACTGCAGTAAATAACAAGTATTATGGGGAGCAGAATAGTTATTTATACAACTGTTTTATAATAAAGGGTATTAATCACATGAGTGTTTTAATACCTAATTATTACAGCTGCATACAAGACTTTATCTACACCCATGATATGAATCTTCTATAAAAGGTTCTGAAACAGTTTTTGCAATACTAATATCGAACAAAAATGGCGGGATACGACGCTATGGTAAAGTATAGTGAAACGCGCGTGCGTGACAATGTTCTTTTTTTGAAATTCATAAAGATACCACGAATTGAGTAGTTAGAATGGAAGGGAGGATGATGATCCCTTCCTTACTCATCAAACATATGAGTAAGGAAGGGATCATCATCCTCGTAAAAGCAAAGGACTTGCATTATGAAATTCAGTACAACATTATAACTCCCGTTTGGATGCTATAATGGTTACTATGACACTGGGTGTTTTAGTGTTGGCAATAAGCATTTTCAGAAACTTTTATAGAGGATTTATAGCATGGGCGTAGATAAACATTATTATGTCACATATTTGCACGGTAATGTATACTTTTTCATGTCATGAAATTGCCTCTTTGTGTTTTTGCTACTAATGGTGCCGATTCCCTTGGTCACAAACTAAACTAAAGGAGATGTTTCAAAATGTATGGAGCCCTGGCCAGGTCTTTGTACACCATACAAAAAAAATGGGGAAACACAATTAAAACAGTTTTCAATCATCCAATTACTTTAAATTGGCTTTGTTTGGTAGTAAAGCACAAGAATGTATGTACACTTGGAATTGCAACACACAAATAAAACCCGTCATGGCGGTAAGCTGTCATGTTGATTGATTATTGACGTTTGACATGTTTATTTCTGTCATATTACATTGTCAAAGAGAATCTTACGTTATTCGTAGTTTTAGTCATTTGTAATATTATTTTAGATCTAGTTGTAGTTTGTATATAAAGTATAGTCCAGTTAAGCAGAGGACAACCTAATAGGTTGACCTGCGAGATGCCATAAAAGAAAAGATCTATGGTTTACTGTCATTGTTTTTAACCACACAGCACAAAATTGGCGAGAGGCCATATTTAAAGTTGATAAAAATAATTGATAAATATCAAATTATTACAAGAAAAATATGTTTTTATGCAATTTATCTGTATTTTTCCCAAATTCCACGGATTTTTCTCGATTTTTCGAGGTACTGTACGTATACTGGGCCCGTTTTGAAACATCTCCTTTAAGTTCAGTGCATCTTTTTCTTTCTATTTCATTAAGAAAAGGACAGAAGATAAATTTTAGGTTATTCCTGTCAAATTAATCAGCGCTTGCGTAAATTGACGTAATTTTAGTCGGCAAGTTTTAAAATCACGTCTAATCTCATTGTATGGAGTAGTGACAGGTGCTGATTAATTTGACAGGACTAAACTAAAATTTATCTTCTGTCCTTTTCTTAATGAAATAGAAAGAAAAAGATGCACTGAACTTAAATTTAGTTTAGTTTGTGAACAAGGGAATAGGCACCATTAACAAATATGTTCATTTTATTTTTATTTAAAAACGTTGCCCCACACTAGGAATTTCCCCTGTATTGTGGGTGCGTTTACAAACATTTAAACTCACATACACAAACAGCCAGACCCGGAACAACTACTTGTAGGTCATACAAATATATGTATGTTCCGTGCGGGAATCGAACCCGCGACACGCAGCGCAGCAGTCAATCGCTTAACCACCGCGCCAACCGTGCCGTCGTATATGTACGTCGTGTATGTAGAACAATATATAAATGAATATTTATACTGTGTATGTAGGTTCTTACAAAAACCTTTTTCTATAATGGCCGGCCTGTGGGCAACACGTATAAAGTATATACTAATTCCATGACAACACTTCTCCTAGATCCATCAACTCGTATGTACAGATAGGGAAGAGGAATGTTGAACTGAAACTCAAACCATTAATTTCAATTAAACCATATACAGGCACTAAAGAAGAATGGACATATCCTCCAGGTGGTAAGAGGACTAAAACACCGGTAACTTGTTATAGTGGACTGTATTACAACGATATAAGAAAGGTATGACAAACGGTAAACTGAATAGACGAGAAAATATGTGTACGGCGTATGGCGGTCGATGATAGAGGTTTGCACCGGAGCAGTGAGTACCGGAGAATAACCGGTGATTTACCGGTAAAAGTACTCGATTGAAATAATCGGTAATTAACCGATTGATCTCCGGTGTTCGTCGCATCTTATTTTTTTTATATAATAAAGTTACACAAATAAAAGACACATTCAATAATATATTCTCTACTATATAAAAATAAGTCGGGTTTTCCTTCCTGACGCTATAACTCCAGAACGCATTAACCGATTTCCACGGTTTTGCATTCGTTGGAAAGGTCTCGGGCTCCGTGAGGTTTATAGCAACGTTTTATGGTTTTTACGAAAAATTTGGGTAGGGTAGAGTAGGGTAGGGTAGGTAGGTAGGTAGGTAGATAGGGTAGGGTAGGGTAGGTAGGTAGGGTAGGGTAGCGTAGCGTAGGGTAGGGTAGGTAGGTAGGTAGGTAGTTAGGTAGGTAGGTAGGGTAGGGTAGGGTAGGGTAGGTAGTTAGGTAGGTAGGTAGGTAGGTAGGTAGGTAGGTAGGTAGGTAGGTAGGTAGGTAGGTAGGTAGGTAGGTAGGTAGGTAGGTAGGGTAGGTAGGTAGGTAGGTAGGTAGGTAGGTAGGGTAGGTAGGGTAGGGTAGGGTAGAGTAATGGAGTTTATACTATAGCTTTTGTCAGAACGAAGTCTGTCGGGTCAGCTAGTTTTTTTATAATTATTTAACATTCATGACAATTATTTACCAACTTGTTTCTTTCGAATTAGATTAATTATTTCAGGCATTAGTTCATAGCGGTCTTGGCCGTTTATGTGATTCATTTCACTAGCAACTAACTGGCCAAATAATTTGTTACATTGCTCATTACTATGGGTTGCTTTTTTGAAATATTTCTAGCACAATCACCTTCTGGTTCTTCGTCAGAAAATGTCATCCTTTGCGCATATTCTTCAAATAGATATAAATAGAAAAAAAAAATTGGTAAATAAAAAACATATATTGTATCTTGCATACGTATAGCCTCTAAATACCTAGCTGTGCCTGCTACTTCTGTAAGGTCAGAGAGAGTATTTTCGGCGACAGGACAAATACTTAATGATAGAAGAAACATGTTACGCTATGACGCTGTTGACATGTTGTGTTTCTTAAATCAAAATCAGCATTTGTTATCTTTATAAAATGTTTTTTTTTTAATAAATGATTATATAAAGTATATCAATTGATTATTCTTATTTCTTCATTTTTAATGTATAAATTAAAAAAAAGAAACAAAATTTCTTTATTCTCCGGTGACCTCCGGTTTTTCACCGGAGATTGCCCAATTGCCGGTGAATTCAATCGGTTCTTAAAATCTCGCTCCGGTGCAAACCTCTAGTCGATGACGCAGTGCAGTGCCGGCCGGTGCGCGCTCGCAGCTCGAGCGCCCTCCCCGCGACCGCAGCTCCCGCCCGCGGTCGCCCGGCGCGGATAATATTCTCGACAGGCACTTTTGAATTGTCAAGGAGTCGGTCAGTAAGAAAAATGAAGGTAGATGCCCATTCTAAAGCGTAGTAGGTACCTATGGAGAAGAACAGGCAAGTAACTCCATGGACACTCTTTTAAATTAAATTTTTACATAAATATTAGTTACGTCTATAATGTTGAATTTATAACTAAATGTGAGAACGATACAAAAATAAAAAATAAAAACGTATAGTTTAAAAGCGTCCAGAGTAGTTACAACACATATAACCAAAAAAAAAACAAACAATTCAAAAATTAAATAATTAAAATAAGCCGTGGCAGCTAAGAGATGACCAACTGACGGCGTCCGTTCACGAACATGACGCATGGATTAGCACCATTCAGCTCAACCATTTTGAAGGGAGCTAAATGATCTAACACACGCGCCACCATCAGCTAGACATCTAAGTGAGCATAACATACTCTCAGCCGCCAGGGCACATTCAAGTCAATGAAAGACATATAACCCGGTCAATGGTAGCTCTATAGTACATAGTTCTCACACCTGAGCTATGCAATTATATATAAACCCGGCCAGGTGCGAGTCGGACTCGCGCACGAAGGGTTCCGTATTAGAAACCTTAGTCAGTTAAGTTTATTCTTGGGATAAATTCATCCCAACTACGGAACCCTTCATTGTGCGTGGTCTGACATACATTTGGCCGGTATTTATTTTATTTTTATGTTTAAGTTGATTGAATGAAAGGTAAATTGCGGTTTACGATTTATGACGTATTAAAAAAAAAATAACTTACTAGATCTCGTTCAAACAAATTTTCGGTGGAAGTTTACATGGTAATGTACATCATATATATATTTTTAGTGTTATCATTCTCTTATTTTAGAAGTTACAAGGGGGGGACACATTTTACCACTTTGGAAGTGTCTCTCGCGCAAACTATTCAGTTTATAAAAAAAATATAACAGAAACCTTAATATCATTTTTGAAGACCTATCCTTAGATACCCCACACGTATGGGTTAGATGTTAAGTCCATACTTAGAACTGAACCCCCAAAATTTATTGTTTTTTGTATATTTTTGTGTGAAAATCTTGATGCGGTTCACAGAATACATCTACTTACCAAGTTTCAACAATATAGTTCTTATAGTTTCAGAAAAAAGTGGCTTTGGCATGACGAATTCATAAGGGTTCCGTTTTTGCCATTGGCTACGGAACCCTAATAAAAAGGAGATTGAGTTTATAAAAATGCAAAGAAAGTTTTACAATCTTCAGCAGCTCCAACAATATTTTCAAATTTTAATCAATTAGTCGTGGTTGTGGCCAAACATTTTTATCAGCGACTAGCTGACCCGACAGACTTCATTCTGTCAAAAGCTATGTATTTGACTGTGACAGTTTGTCTACGCTACGTAAATATAGTATAAACTCCACTACTTTACCCTACCCTACCCTAGCCTACCTACCTACCTACCCTACCCTACCCCCTACCCTCCCCTACCTACCTACCCTACCCTACCTACCCTACCTATCTACTCTACCCTACCCTACCTATCTACCCTACCTACCCTACCTACCCTACCTACCCTACCTACCCTACCTACCCTACCTACCCTACCTACCCTACCTACCCTACCTACCCTACCTACCCTACCTACCCTACCTACCCTACCTACCCTACCTACCCTACCTACCCTACCTACCCTACCTACCCTACCTACCCTACCTACCCTACCTACCCTACCTACCCTACCTACCCTACCTACCCTACCTACCCTACCTACCCTACCTACCCTACCTACCCTACCTACCCTACCTACCCTACCTACCCTACCTACCCTACCTACCCTACCTACCCTACCTACCCTACCTACCCTACCTACCCTACCTACCCTCCCTACCCTACCTACCCTACCTACCCTACCTACCCTGCCTACCCTACCTACCCTACCTACCCTACCTACCCTGCCTAACCTACCTACCCTACCTACCTACATAAAATCTTCATAAAAAATTTATTGATAAAAACCTATTCTCAGACCTACCAAATGATGACTAAACGTTATGTCAAACGCCATAAAGTTACATTGACGAACGTCAAATGTTCGACAGTTGACAGGAAAGTAGGTAGAACAGTTTATATTGGAAAATGAAATTGTTGTTTTTACTATCTTCCTCGCAATTTTTCCATATTTTCTCACCGTTTAAAGGTGTCTGCACACAGCGGGCGCGGCGCGGCGGGACCGGGCGTGGCGGGGCGCCGACGCGACGCTGAGCAGTTGTAATGTACTAGATATTACGGAGGACGCCACACAGAGCGTCGCGTTGAGCCGGACGGCTCTGTGTGGCGTCCTCCGTAATATCTAGTACATTACAACTGCTCAGCGTCGCGTCGGCGCCCCGCCACGCCCGGTCCCGCCGCGCCGCGCCCGCTGTGTGCAGACACCTTTAACCTTCCCTGGACTACGACAAACATTTCAAAACCAAAATCAGCTAAATCGGCTCAGCCGTTCTCGAGTTTTAGCGAGACTTAGCAATTGATTTTTATATATATATAGATGTAATCCCCCAACTTA
Organism: Dryobota labecula; assembly: GCA_947523025.1. Taxonomy (NCBI): domain Eukaryota; kingdom Metazoa; phylum Arthropoda; class Insecta; order Lepidoptera; family Noctuidae; genus Dryobota; species Dryobota labecula. The sequence goes on from OX383298.1 coordinate 280,882, forward strand.
TAATATTGCCTGCCTGCATAGTGTGCGTTTTATACAAGTTTTAAATTTAGTCTCATTCAGTTGAAGTATATGGGGAGGAATTTTATTGTAATATTTTAAACAGTACCCCATGAAAGATGAGTCTACTTTAGCCACTCTGAAACCTGGTTGAACTGACATTTGGAAATTGAAAATTGACCACGAACTCAAATTGTTCGTGTAATTAAATCACAGCTGTCATTCTGGATCAGTGATAAATCGCGAAACGTGAAATTTCCCTGACTGTACAATCGTATTCGTTTCCAAATATACGCGCAATGAGCGGCACGAAGATCTCTTACGCTCTCCTGAATCATTGATTATAACACTAAAAGCCTCCCGGATTCAATCGACGGAGCTCCACCTATTCTCTGACTGCCTCGCGGTACCGACTTATGTTAAACTAAATACAACTGTGAGCTTCTTTTTTTTTGTCATTTGAAGGAATAAAAACTGAGGTATTCCAGAAATCAAAGACTTTAAATCGATGAATGCTCTTGGATTCCATTTTGGGGAAAGTGTTTTGGCTTTTTCAGGAATGCTCAATAGTACCCCGGGGGCTTCGAATTGTGTCCGGAAATTGGCAATAGGGTCGCGCCCTATTACGTCGGGCTCTCTTCACCCTTTTAACAAACGAAAAAAATACTTGGTCTAATTACAGACGTAATTTAGGTGTTTTCGTAAAAAGTATCAGTTACCGCTCGGAATTGAACGAGTTTTTTTTTTTTTTAAGTTTGATAATAGACAGTAACATAACACAAGATATCAGTAAAATTAATTTATACATTCACGTAGTCATTACATAATAATATACAGTCATCATTCATCATTTCAGCCGAAAGACGTCCACTGCTGGACATAGGCCTCCCCCAAGCACCGCCACCTCGACCGGTTTTGTGCTTCCCGCATCCAGCGGATTCCTGCGGCTTTCATAAGGTCATCGGTCCACCTTGTGGGAGGCCTTCCAACGCTATGTCTTCCGGTACGCGGTCGCCACTCCAGAACCTTTCGGCCCCAACGGCCATCTGTTCTGCGCGCAATGTGCCCTGCCCATTGCCACTTAAGTTTGGCAATTCTTCGAGCTATATCGGTTACCTTGGTTCTCCTGCGGATCTCTTCATTACTGATTCGATCACGTAGGGAAACTCCACGCAAAGCCCTCTCCATTGCCCTTTGGGTGACTTTTAGCCTTCTGATAAGGTCCATTGTGAGCGACCACGTTTCAGTGCCATATGTCATCACTGGCAACACGCACTGGTCAAAGACTTTCGTCTTGAGACACTGCGATTTGTGGGACGAGAAGATATTGCGTAGCTTCCCGAACGCTGCCCAGCCGAGTCGGATTCGACGATTGAACTCTTTCTCGAAGTTGGACCTACCTAACTGGACAGTTTGTCCTAGGTAAACATACTCGTCCACAACTTCGAGTGTAGCGTCTCCGATATTCATGAGAGTGGGTGTTACATGGGCATTTGACATGACCATTATCTTGTCCATGTTCATTCTAAGATCCACTCTTTCGGAAGCTCTTCTGAGGTCATCGAGCATTGTACTGAGGTCTTTCAGCTATGACAACTATATCGTCGGCAAACCGAAGTTGAGTGATGTAATCGCCATTGATGTTGATGCCAACCCCTTATAATATACAGTACGTTACATTATTATTCGAGATACTTGTAAAGAAAATCTCATTAAAGGAGAAGGGTATATTTTTACAGAATGATATCACTAAAATTCTGAGCTACGTCCTGTATCTGTTCACTTTGGGTTTTATTTGTTTTAATAGGAAAAAATATATTTCACTCTCAGATTCGATGGCTAAGGCCCGTATTACAGAACGTCACTCAATACTCAAGAGTTACATAAGACTAGATTCAAGCCATTTGATTGGTTGAAACTAGATTTAAGTAATGCTTGAGTATTGAGTAACGTTCTGTAATACGGGACTAAATGTGTGATATTGTGCTTTTTGTTTTTCATCAGGGGTGATTTTTTTTCCTTACGATATCTTCGCTTTGGGTATATCCGACGATATACACATATACTCACGCCCATAATCCCATAGGAGTAGGCAGAGGCTGCAGGTTGTCAAAATCAACTTTCCACAGCCCATTTTTCGCCAACGTGACAATTGGCGAATTGTATGCTGTTCGTTGCAGCACTTGAGACCGGTTTGACTGATTTTAAGGCGGTTTACACTAATGTTTTAAGGATATTACCATGAATGTTTTTGTACAGTACAGTAGAAGAAGATTTAAATGAAAATAATGTAAAACAACAGACAAATCAATCAAACAAACATTGCAAACAGACGGACTACTACGATCGTCGGGTCATTGTAGTCCGTCTGTTATAGTTTATTATTGAGTATAAAAGAAATGCAGTTAAGATAAATACGTTGAAAACGTTAGTGCCTACGGAGCGTTTAAAAAAGTAAATAAAAAAGAAAAAGTTGTTGTTTAAAAGTCAATAGTCTTCATAAGAAAGAAAGAAAGAAATAAATGTTGTACTATATGTATATTTTTTAAATAATTAGTACGTACGTAGTACGTATTTTTGTGTGTTTGTTACATGCAATGAGTACGTTGTCTTTCAGTATTGTCACTTTAATCTTTACCTAATGGCCATGGAAGTATAATAACACTATTGAATAATGTATTTATAGCGTATAGTTATGTATTTATTTATTTAAGCCGTGTGACGTCGGTAACGAATAACACCAAGGCCTTCTTCTCGGCGTGTCGTTAAAATCGACTAAGAGACTTATATGAGACTTAACGTTCAAACGGCGGCGGTAGAGTTCGCCACTCATCACGCCTAGTCTCGCAGAAAACCATCGAAAAGTGGACTATGGATAGTTGAGTTTGCCAATCTGCAGTCTCTGCCTGTTCCTATGGGATTATGAGCGTGACTATATGTATGTATCTTATATCGTTGGGTATACCCAAATAGAAGATATCTTAAAGAAAAAAATCACCCCTGATGAAATATAAATAGCAATATCACAAATTTAGCCATCGAATCTTACAGTGAAATATTTACAGAATGATATCACTAAATTTAGACTAAATTAGACTGGCTCAACAAATAAAATGCTCGAAATGCGCCGGTTACTATCACACAGTATGTGTTAACGTGTCCGATATTCGTAAAATGACGGAAGAAACGAAAGCTAACTGGGCTTGCCCGCAATGTCTATGTAAAGAGCCTAAAAGCGACAATTCAAACACCCCTGTTAAGTCGGCCACCCCGCACAGCAGCAGCGGAAGTGTGCCCCCTGAATTTACGCCGCAGGACGTCACCACGCAATCTCAAACTCAAGTCATAGCACCCATCTTATCCCCCGCCCCTTCGCTAAACAGTGAGGCAATAAGTGGCTTGGCCGTCGAGATAAAATTGCTCCGCGAGGATGTAGGCGTTATGAACACAAACATAACGTCGTTAACCGAACACATCAAGCAATGCTACTCGCGTCTTGACCAACAAGAATCAAGTTTAAAACACGCAGAGGCAAGATTAATTTCTCTCGAACGGCGCGAATCCGAAATCGCAATCCTACAGACTTCGGTCGTTCAACTTCGCGAGCAACTAAACTTACGAGATCAAGCTAGTTTAAGGAACGAGGTAGAAATTTCTGGTATAAACGAGAATGCCAACGAGAATACAATGCACATGGTACGCGTTATTGGCACTAAGATTGGCGTCCCGCTAACAGATAATGATATCGACTTTATAAAACGTCCAGGTCCACGTCGTCAGGAAGCCGGAGAAACTCAATCTATAGTTGAAAAACTTCCGCGCCCATTGGTTATTCGATTCGTCCGTCAACATAAAAGAGACGAATTCCTTCGCGCGGGTAAAAGTAGACGCAACATCACAAGTTCCGACGTCGAAGTCGCAGGCACTCAACGGAAAATTTACTTTAACGAGCGTCTTACGAAAGTAAATCGCCAGTTATTTCGAGAAACTAAAACTCGCGCTAAGGAAGCTGGCTTCACTTTCTGCTGGATCAAAAATGGGCTCATCTACATCAAGAAACAAGAAGGAAATCCTGCAATCGCCATCAAAACATTGGAAGACCTTCGTACCCGCGTTAGTCCAGACTTCAATTCGACCCAGAACTTTGAAGACCCTCAACCCCACAATCCCACGGATGATAATGCGACCGCCTACCTCAACTGCTCGCATTCTCCAGTCAGGCCAGTGGATAACATTCTTCCTTAACAGAAGTTACTTCCAATACCTATTGGTGACGTTATGTGTAACTGTCTCACTTTCACTTTGTGAATTATGTTCGACAATAACCATATTTACCATGCCTCTTCAAGGTTACTATCACACAATCAATCGCCTCATGCCACACTCCGACTCTATCATAACCAGTCTAATGAACTCACCTGACAAGCACACCCACACACCTACACTCACTAGCTTCATATTTCTGGCACTTATCACCCCGTACTTGCATGTAGAATTGCTAAAAGACAGTTTCCCGTCAAAAACGAGCCCGCTAAGTTTGCTCTTTGCAAATAAAAAAAAATGGCATTACTTGACGTTCTAGATAACTTAGACAACACAGCCGAAACAAACTGTCATAGCTTCGACTCTGTAGAAACATGCAAGTGTTACCTTAACGGCTCAAAATTTAATTTTAAAATCTTGTCACTTAATATACGAAGTATACAGCGTAACTTCGATAACTTCTCCGTCACACTGAAGCGCCTGGACTCGGCTGTAGACATTATTGTCTTGACAGAATGCTGGTTGTCGGACGGACTCATACTGAACACCCTACCCGGCTACAATGTGTTTCGCTCCTCTACACCCTTAAACAAAAGTGGCGGCGTAGTAATTTATGTTAAGTCATGTCACCGAACCGAGTTGCTGAAGCCAACAATCGTAAATGCAGACAATATAGTTATTAAAATTAATGACAAAGTAACTTTAATGGGCATCTACCGCTCCCCGTCCATAGCTAATACTTACCCCTTCCTGGATTCTCTTGACTGCACTTTAACGAACTTAAAACACAGCTCATCCGTTATTCTTATCGGTGACATTAACATTGACATCTGCTGTGCTCTCGACAGCTGCAATAGTGAATACCAATCCTTAATGACTTCGCACAGTCTATTACCGGCCATAAACAAACCTACTAGGGGTAAAGCATGTCTGGACCACATTTTTATCAAATCTAAATCGGAAACTTCCGGTATTATATGCAAGTCATCAGTGACAGACCATGATATTGTTCTCGCAGGTCTGCTCCTACCTAAACGCTTCACGGCAAATAGAAACCCCCGTTTGAAACAGAAAGTCGACGTCGAGGCTGCCTCTGCCGAAATTAATAACGCAGACTGGTCTCCAGTGACCAACAGCCCTTCGTTAAATACAGCAATCGGTAACTTCGTTTCAATATTGTCTGCGGCATGTGAGAAACATACATGTACAACTAAAGTTAGCCGAAATATGATAAATATTAAGCCATGGATAGTTCCTGGGTTAATTAGATGCTCGCATCACAGAGATAAACTCCACAGTTACTCAAGGGCACACCCGGATGACGCTATCAGTAGAAAAGTTTACAGCCGTTACCATAACTTCTACAACTCTCTTCTCCGCAAAATAAAGGAAGATTATAACGCTAACCTAATATCGGAAAATAGTTCAGACCCCAAAAATCTATGGAAATCAATCAAAATCGTAAGCGGAACGTCTAACCGTAACAATGGCAATTCAGAATTACTACACAGCTGTCAAACCAGTGAGTTTTCTTTAAACAACTGCAATAACCACTTTGCCACGGTGGGGAAAAAACTGGTCGATAAAATACTCTCTAAAATATCAGAGACACAAGAATCAGTAGTATCTAAATACAAACCTCGTAGCACGGTGGAGCACACGCTTTTTCTACACCCTACTGATCCTTATGAAATAAGTACTATAATCACTCAGCTCAAACACACAGTTCACCAGGCCCGGACTCGCTTACTGTCCCTCTGATTAAGAAATCTCTTAATTCCATAGTTGTACCACTAAATTATATTTTCAACCTGAGCTTGGAGACAGGCACATTCCCAGAATGCTGGAAAGTAGCGGCCGTTACACCAATTTATAAAAATGGCACCAAAAAAGATCCAGAAAATTATAGGCCAATTGCTCTGCTTAACACCTTGTCCAAGGTACTGGAAAAAGTTGTTAACACTCGTCTGGTTAACTTCCTAGAAAAACATAGATTGGTATCAGAGAGACAGTTTGGATTTCGCAGGGGTAAGTCCACCAAGGACGCCGTGACACTTCTGGTTAATGGAATATCGTCTCATACAGATAACAGAGATAAGTGCCTCGCGGTCTTTCTTGACCTGGCAAAGGCGTTCGACGCAGTGTCGGTGGATTTACTTCTGAGAAAACTGGAGACGATAGGGATACGAGGAGTAACTTACGACTGGTTCAAAAGCTACCTCACTAATCGCGCACAATTTATGAAAATTGGTTATCACTGTAGCCAACAGCTCCCTACAAAATATGGTGTCCCACAGGGCAGCATACTGGGTCCCACACTTTTTACGTTATACATAAACGACATCTCTAATCTTGAATTAAATAACGCCGAAATAATAACCTACGCGGATGACACAGTGATTCTATTTCATGACAAGTCGTGGGACATTGTATTCACTCGTGCTGAGGAGGGAATGACTTTTATTACAGAGGCACTCGATAATAACCTACTGTCACTTAACACTGAAAAAACGAAATACATCGCCTTCTCGAAAACCTCATCCTCCAGTCCTCCAAACGACCTACAACTGACAATACACTCCTGCCCTCCTTTGTCAGGTCCACAACCTGCAAACTGCACATGTCGCCCGGTTGAACGCGCCTCGTCAGTCAGATATCTAGGCGTGACTATTGACTCAAGGCTTTCCTTCTGGCCACATATCGCCGCTTTAGCTGCCAGAACAAGGAAACTAATCTTCATAATGAAGAATCTCCGTGACTGCCTGCCTCCAGATCTCTTAAGAAAGGTCTACCTTTCTATCTGTCAGCCCATAATTCAGTACTGCGTTTCTGTCTGGGGAAGTGCCGGCAAAAGCCACATGATTTACGTCGAGAGAGCTCAGAGGGCGCTTCTGAAAGTCACGTTTAGGAAACCATTCCGATTCTCAACTGACAAGCTCTATAGAGAAATCCAAGTCCTCCGCGTAAGGCAACTTTTTATTTTATCTGCAATCGTCCGCACTCACAAGACCGTCCCCAAAAGAGCTGACTACAAAGAACTTCTGTCAAAGCGGGTATTCAGAATTCCTACTCCACCTGCGAAGTCCCTTTTAGCCAGACGAAGCCCAGCTTACTCTCACCTACACACATTTAACAAGGTCTCCAAATCTCTGGACATCAAAGACTTATTAACCGCTCGCCTAAAAAGTGTACTAAAGAATTGGCTTCTGGTACTTACATACACCGAAACAGAATCATTTATCTAATGTTTGTCGACAAGCCAAAGTGCCAGATAAAAACATTCCTCTCTCATAATCTCACCCTCACTGACACTCACACAAACACTCACACTAATACACACACAACACAATACAAACAAAACTCAGCACAACACAAAACTAGCCTGTAAACAGACATATTATTTCTGCTCAATCGTACTCCGACCCCCAAGATACAAGCCCTGCTTAGTTTGGGGGTCAACGGCCAAACCAAAATATCGTGATGCACAAACTTATTTATTGTGTTTTGTTAGATCATTGTCTTCATCACCTTTTCTTTCTTATGCCAATAAAACTTTTTGTATTGTATTTTTGTAAATAACACTAAAATTCTGAGCTACATCGTGTATCTGTTTGCTCTGTTTTTTTTTTTTTTTTATACTTGATGACCATTCTCCTTTAATAACTATCTGCAAAATCTATCGTTTTCTGACGTATATCACACAGAGGATTCGAACAAAGCGTATGATAATTTCTTTGAAATATTTAAGCTCATACATGACTTATGTTTTCCATGTAAGCTAGTGACAATAAAATCAGAAAAACGAATTAAGTGGCTATCGCGTGGCATAAGATTATGCTGTAAAAGGCAACGAACTTTACTTTGGAAACATAGACTAAGGCCGTCACCAGAAAATAAAAACGATTTTGTTAATTAATTTGATTTTGTGCAACAACTCGAACCTGACAAACTTGCATCAGCAAACAGAGTCAACAATTACTTTGTTAATGTAGGCAAAGACCTAGCTACAAATATGCGGCAGTGTCTGAATACGCCAGTTCACCCATCAGGTTTAGCTTCAACTTGTAACTCAATGTGTGTCCTGGAAACCGACGATTCGGAAGTAGAGCGAATTATAATCAACTTGAAATCAAGTTCTGTAGCTGGAATTGACGGTATTTCGGGACATATACTGAAGTTAACGCGCAATATTTTAATCCCCTACATCACACATATCTGCAATCTTGCGATATCTACCGGTGTTTTTCCAGACAGTTTCAAAACAGCTCTAGTCCACCCTATTTATAAGGGAGGGGACCGAGGCAGTGTCAAAAATTATAGACCTATATCTATTCTTCCAACCATTTCGAAGATTCTGGAGAAGATACTGAACAACCGTTTGCTTAAATACGTTAATGCTCATAAACTTCTCTCTCTGAAAACCAATCAAACTCAAACTCAAAACTCAAAGCATTTATTTCAATTAAACCATTTACAGGCATTTTTGAATTGTCAAAGAGACGGTCAGTTAGTCAGAGTCGGCAAGTTGAAGCTAGATGCCCATTCCAATACGTAGATCACTATGGAGAAGAACGGACAAGAAACTCCAAGGACACTCTTTTAAATCAAGATATTACATAATCCTGGGTACATTATTCTTGTTGCTTCTATATGTGAGACAATGTAAAAACTAATAAAACAATTCAAAATATAAAATTACAAATTAAAAATAAGCCCTGGCAGTCAAGAGATGACCAGTCCCAACTGACGGCGCCCGTTCACGAACATGACGCATGGATCAGCACCATCCAGCTCAACCATTTTGTAGGGAACCGAATGATCTAACACACGCGCCACCATCAGTGAAACATTTAAGTGAGCATGACATACTCTCAACTGCCATGCTCTTTCAAGTCAACATAAATCATAATAACATAGTAAACGACTCCATGGTATTCACATTTACAAAATTGAAAAAATGCTGCTAAATTATAAAACGGCTTCAGAGCCGGAATTGCAACGGAGGATGCTGTTATTGCACTTTCTGAAAAAGTGACTCACCTCTTGGATAAGAAGCAGCGGTGTATTGGTTTATTTCTGGATATCTCGAAAGCTTTTGACACTGTCTCTGCGCCCATACTTCTGTCGAAACTGGAACGCATGGGAATTCGTGGTCCTGCACTTGACATTTTTTCAAGCTATCTGGAGAATCGTTTCCAACATGTTCAATTGGATGAGGTAATAAGCGATAAAGCTAGAATGGAATACGGCGTACCACAAGGCAGCATTCTGGGTCCAACCTTGTTCCTCATCTACATTAATGATCTGTGTTCACTTCCATTAACTAACTGCTTCATATTTACCTACGCTGATGATACAGCCCTACTTGTTCATGGGAATGACTGGAGTGAAACAGAAAAATATGCTCAGATGGTGTTGGACATGATCATGAACTGGTTTAGCAATAATTTGTTGACCCTGAATGCAGATAAAACGAAATTTGTTTCTTTTTCATTAAGTAATAAGACTCAGCCAAACATAACGCCTATTGTTAAAATACATAGTTGTTCTCCAAACTCCTGCTGTTCCTGTCCTGCTTTGGCAACCACATCTTGTATAAAATACTTGGGCGTGCAAATTGACAAAAACCTGAACTGGTATAGTCATATTGATAATCTAGTCACTCGAACGCGTAAACTCATTTCCATCTTTATAAAACTCCGCGGTTCAGCTGGCTCTGAAACACTTATGATGGTCTATTATTCACTCTGTCAGTCTCTTCTCCTATATTGTTTGCCAGCTTGGGGTGGCGCTTGCAAAACATACCTTCTGAAATTAGATAGAGCTCAGAGAGCAGTCCTCAAAGTTATGTTCTGCAAGCCCTATAGATACCCTACTTTAGAACTTTTTAGGGAAAGCAGGGTACTGACAGTGAGAGGCTTATATGTGCTACAATGTGTATTAAGGAAACATCGGCTGCCGTTCACAGCAAGTACTAAGCGTCGCGCAGACATTGCCCTCCCACCAGTTAGACACAAAACCACCTTTGCACAACACTAATTCACCTACCTCAGCTATATTCTATATAATAAAATCAATAAATTTCTCCAAATTCACAGTTTAAATTATCATCAATGCAAAAGCTCAGTTAAAGAATGGCTAATTGAGAAATCATATGACGAGACCGAAAAACTTCTCTTCCCACATGCTTAAGACAGATCTCCTCAAGTATTTTCACACATAAACACTCATACACTCCACCCACTTTCACACTTACACATCCACCATTACTACACCTGCCAGGACACTTTCACACCATACACAAACCGCACTTTACTTACACATACATACACAACATATACATACCTACCACACCTACCACGTCCAACTCACTCTAACTCAGTTTTATTATTAATTGTTTTTACTTTTTCTTCTTTTTATGCACATAAATAATATGTACATTGTTATGTTAACCATGTTACTGGATGCATATCCGGTAGGCTCTAATAATCCTTCCATATCCTATGGGCACATCTTCCCTACCATTATCGTGCCCCCCGGTCTACTCCTTGATATACAATGGCCACTGTAGTCCCATGAAACATGAGGCTCCACGGGCTAGTGTGAATCATTGGGTTCATTCGAGTAATCGAGTCTGGTTAAACCACGCTGGGGTCGGTGCATTTCATTCATTCATTCATTCATTCATTCATTCATGTTATGTTAACCATGTTACTGGTGAACACAGATTTACTAAAATATTTTTGCTCATCTACCCTTATGGAATCACTGGACCCCAAGTCACAGGCTATAAACCTAGTTTGGGTGCCAGGAGATAATACTCAATGCACTTTATATTGTACCATATTACTGTACTTGTAACCTTTGTGAACATTTTACTGGAAATAAACATTATTATTATTATTATTATTAATTACTCTAAGAGGTTTAAAAAAAAAAATACTCAGAAAGCCCAAAATAATTATTTGATTACAAACTCGAAGCGTAAATCTAAAACCTCATGGCATATAATAAATAACAGCAAAGTAAATAAGGAACCAATTTCACAGATAAGAAATAATAATCAGACAATAACGGATCCGAAAGAAATAGTAGAGTCTTTCAATATTTTTTTAATTGACTAAATTACTAATATACCTAATCACCCAATGCACGAAGTTAAGAAAATAGACCAAAACCCAAACTCAATATTTGTGCCACCAGTCATACCTCAAGACGTGATGAGAATATTTAAGACACTAAAAACAAATAGAGCTTTGGTTATGACGGGATTTCCAGTCAAGTCATAAAATTTGTTGCTAATAATATAGCTGGCCTTTTAACTCATATTATTAACGTTAGTATATCATCAGGAACATTTCCTGACAAATTAAAAACTGTAATTGTACAACCTATTCACAAAAAGAAAGACGATATGTCGAACTATAGGTAATTCCCGTTTATTTCAAAAATAATAAAAAAAAGTCATATATGAAGCAATATCACCTTTCTTGACTAAATTTAATATACTCTGCCATGAGCAATATGGGTTCAGGAAAAATAGGAATATAAACATGGCAATATTTGACCTGCTGAATATTATTATGTCCAATATTGATACAAAAACGCCTATAAGTTCCATCTATACAGATACGTCGAAAGCTTTCGATTTTGTCAACCATGACATACTGCTTCAAAAACTAAACGCCTATGGCATTCGAGGTAATATCCTGAATCTAAGTAAAACATATATATCCGGTCGCAAACAGATGACAAAAAACAAAATTTGTGTCAAGTCTAAATTAGAACAAAAATACGTGTCTTCCAATAGAGAAATTAAATTCGGAGTACCACAGGGATGCGTCCTTAGGTCTTTGTTATTTTTAATTTACACTAACGACCTCCCACGTCAATTCCACCATCCAATGGTACTGTTTGCCGACGATACTCGTAGTACAGCACTCTTAAAATGCGACAATAACGAAAATTATGAAAACGATATAAACTACACAATTAAAATTATAATAAATTGGCTAAATAGTAACAACTTACAAATAAACATACAAAAAACAAAGATAATGCATTTTTACCAAAGACTTCGTATCAATGATCTAAATATTAATTATAACAATCAAAATGTAGACAGAGTAGAAGTTACAATATTTCTAGAAATATTGATTGACAGTCAATTGACATGGAAGGCACAGGCAGTAGCAGACCGTAATATAATGTGACTGTTAATTATAGTACCAGAAATAGGGACCAATTAGTTCAACCAGGTTTCAGACTGGCTAAAGTAGACTCATCCTTCATGGGGTACTGTTTAAAATGTTACAATAAAATACCTCCCCACATTGAACGAAACAAAATTTAAAACTTGTATAAAACGCACACTATGCAGCCAAGCATATTATAAATTGGGGGATTACATCGCTGACAAAAATGCTTGGCTCAATGCTGGTCCTGCTCCATAAGGGCGCATAAACTAATTGATTAGCATTTGAAAATATTATTGGAGCTGCTGAAGATTGTAAACTATTTTTGCATTGTAAACGCAACTCAAACTCAATGTCCTTGAATTATATAATTGCATAGCACAGGTGTGAGTACTATGTACTATAGAGCTACCATTTACCGGGTAATACGTCTTTTATTGACTTGAATGTGCCCTGGCGGCTGAGAGTATGTCATGCTCACTCAAATGTCTCGCTGGTGGTGGCGTGTGTGTTGGATCATTAAGTTCCCTTCAAAATGGTTGAGCTAAATGGTGCTGATCCATGCGTCATGTTCGTGAACGGGCGCCGTCAGTTGGGACTGGTCATCTCTTAGCTGCCACGGCTTATTTTAATTTTTGAATTGTTTCTATTACGGACGCTTCTAACGTGCACGTCTTTCTACATTGTTCTCACATGTATAACTTCAACATGAATGATGTAACCCATATTTTGTAACAATATTTTGTTTTAAAAGAGTGTCCATGGAGTTTCTTGTCCGTTCTTCTCCATAGGAACCTACTACGCTTTGGAATGGGCAACTAGCTTCATCTTTCTGACTGACCGACCCCTTGACAATTCAAAAGTGCCTGTAATTGGTTTATTTGAAATAAATGCTTTGAGTTTGAGTTTGAGTTTGAGATTGTATGTTTATTTGTAAGTTGTTACTATTTAGCCAATTTATTATAATTTTAATTGTGTAGTTTATATCGTTTTCATAATTTTCGTTATTGTCGCATTTTAAGAGTGCTGTACTACGAGTATCGTCGGCAAACAGTACCATTGGATGGTGGAATTGACGTGGGAGGTCGTTAGTGTAAATTAAAAATAACAAAGACCTAAGGACGCATCCCTGTGGTACTCCGAATTTAATTTCTCTATTGGAAGACACGTATTTTTGTTCTAATTTAGACTTGACACAAATTTTGTTTTTTGTCATCTGTTTGCGACCGGATATATATGTTTTACTTAGATTCAGGATATTACCTCGAATGCCATAGGCGTTTAGTTTTATTATTATTTAGAGAAAGTATTTTTAATTCCCAAAAAAGCGTTTTTGGGAATTAAAAATACTTTCTCTTTCGGTACAATTGCCCCAATATATAATAACCAAACCTTAAAATGGAAACGACAAGACTATGATATGCTAGTAATATTGTTTTGATATTAGATTTTTTTAAATATTGCTCGTAGATATCAATCCAAATATTGCTCGTAGGCAGCGGCCTACGAGCAATATTTGGATTGAAAGTTACTGATAGCTGTGTTCCAGTTTTTAAAAGTCATAAATTATTGTCATTTCCGTGCCTTTACATTTTAGAAATTGCTCTTTTTGTTAAATGTTCGACATCTGTTTTTAACTTCATCGGAGATGTAACTTTGCGATGTCAATACCAAAACGTTTTATGCACATGTGGAAATAGGACTGCTTTGTTAAGGAAAAGTGTTTTTGGTATGGCACCAGCAACATTTAACCACATTCCTAATTCCATAAAATAGGAACCGGTAACAGCTTTCAAGAAGAAACTGACGGCATTTCTATTAAATAGATGTTACTACTCCGTATCGGATTTCCTAGTTGATCAATTTTAGTGTTTATCAATGTTCAAATGTTTGATGATGAACTGCATGAGTTTTTGCATGCCAAAATGGTAGAATGTACAAGGATTCTTTAATATTATTGTAACCACCTTATTATAATTACCTACATTCTGAGCAAATAAATGAATATTCTATTCTATTCTATATGCCACATTGACTATAGGAAAAAGCTCGGTCGAGTTTCATTCACACCTGTGTGCCACCGTCTAAAGCTGTACGGGTTGTAGTAGTTAACTCCGTACATTGATTTTTCGTGAAGGTTTTTAAGTTCAGTTAGTATAGAGAAACACGTTCCACTAAGATGCACTAAATAGTTAAGTTTATTTAAGTTAAGAGTAAGTGACAGTATTATAGCGGAAGGCGATTATTTCTCTCAGTTGTTGATAGCTACACAGTTATAAGTTCACTTTATTTAGATTCATTAGTCATGTTACATTATTACGCTAAATTATGACGCGCATCGCTTGGCCTAAAGTAGGTTACAGAGTAAGCAGGTAAAAATGTACGGCGATGAGACCGTACATATTGGCAACCTCCAAAAGAAGCTAAGTAGAGAGAGAGAGAAAGAAACGCCTGTACAAAGTCAAACATTAAAGTTATAGTGAGTAGGTATACAATTAATCAAAAGTAAACGTAATGTTGTCTCGGTGTCCTTGAAGTTGAACGTGGCAGTCGTCCGTGGGCGCCTGCTGGTTTTCTGCTCTGGCAATCTGCTGTCGAGATCCCATTGGTTGAAGTTCGATGTCTTCATGCGTTTGCTTTCTATTTGTTTTCCTCGGAAATCGCTTCCTGAGCAGGGTGCAGTATTTCCTTGTTATAATCCACAGGAAAGTGATGACAGCAATTGTTAGTAAAAGGTAACAAATTGCATATTGGTGAACGTCATGATCTGTTATGGTGGATGGTAGTTTCGGCTCGTTCTCTTGTTGGAACCGCAGCTTCTTGTCAATTTCCTCGAAGTCGTTTTTCTTTAGAGTGAAGAGTTCGTGTGGCGCGTTATGAAGTGTGACGTTGACAATGTTGTTTATCGGCGAATTCAGGTTCGGTACATGCATGTCATAGTTCACGTTAAGGTTGCTGTTGTACTGATTGTGCGAAGTTATGGTGAGTTCTTTTGACCGCAGTACGCATCCTTGACTCAAAGTTACTATAGCCGAAGATGTGATCGTTTGCGATATTACGTCGTTTTCACAAACTGTACGTAATTCGCACCTCCCGCAACAAACAACCAGCCAGCTGTTTGATTCTTACAACTTGATCCATGCCTCCTCGCATGACACGCTGTATACGTCACATGGTGACGTACTAGTACGATGATCCAGTAGTTTTGCTTCGCAAGGTGCATTTTTGTTTTGTAAGTTGAACACTGGTATATTCGCGTTACAACTAAAGTTGTCATTTTGTCTTTTGATGCATTGCTTGAAGTCCTTATCTTTTAGTGAGATATAAGAATTTTTCTCAAAGTTCACGGCAATGTATTCCGAAGATAACCCCATCAATTTGTAATTTGACTCCGCCTTGAATGGTATAGCGATAGCCCGATAGTTTTTAACTCACACACTGACTTATTATATGTTGTTTTTATTTTTTATTTTTTTGGGAAATCATATACAATGTTTGTAAATATGAGAGCACCATGTACCTATCGCATTTATTATTTTTTCTGTTATTACTTCACTTTTCATTCTTTTTACCAATTGTGGTAAGTAATTTTGATGATTTTTTTTATATTTTTTATTTTTTTATTCTAGGACATAGTCTTCACCTATAAATATTGATTAATGTATACAAACTATTGTTAACATTTTAAAAGAGTAAGTATGGAGTTTCTTGCCTATTCTTCTCCATACATAAATACATTTTGGAAGGCGCAACTAGAATCAATTAACTATTCATGTAATTTTTTGACGTTCAAAAGTGCATCTTCGTGCCTATTTGAAATAAATTATTTGACTTTGACTTTGACTTTGAGTAGGTGAAGTCCTCATTTGAAATTAAAGGAATGTGAACTTCGAACATACATTAGTTCTTTGTTATTCGTGCTTTCACGTACAGCAACTTGTAAAGTTCTTTGATATCATCTCTGATGTTTTCTGTTGGCAATGGCAGAGTCCTCGGCAGTCTGCCGGATATGTGGTCCAGTTGCTTTACTAGACTCACTGGTGATATCAAGTGTGTAGCGTAGCTACCTCTTTAATATATTATTTATTTAAATTATAATGTATATTTAGTAAAGTATATTTAGTAAGAAGTATTGTATAAACAATGAAGTAAAAAGTAGTAGTAGTCATTACGGACTTGGAAAACTAGCACTTAGTTTAGTAAAATCTTATTTAAATGATAGACAACAGCAAGTTCAAATAAATGGTATCAATTCACTCGGTTTAAAAGTAAAAATGGGTGTTCCACAAGGCTCGATATTGGGTCCTTTCCTTTTTTTAGTGTATATAAATGATCTACTCCATTTATTAAAAAATCAACCACAAATGGTATTATTTGCTGACGATACTTCCTTAATTTTTAAGGTAGATAGACGTGCTACAAATTTTGACGACGTAAATAACGCTCTATTGCAGGTCCAAAATTGGTTTACTGCTAATAATTTAGTATTAAATAGGAAAAAAACGAAGTGCATAAAATTTTCTCAAAAGAATGTCAAAAGTAGTGATTGTGAGATAGTATTGAATCAAGAGAAACTAGAATTCGTCGATAAAACTGTTTTCCTGGGGATCACGCTCGATTCAAGACTACAATGGGGTCCTCATTTAACATCTCTTGCAGGACGGCTAAGTTCAGCAGCATATGCTGTCAGAAAAATCCGTCAATTTACTGATGTAGATACTGCGAGGCTAGTCTATTTCAGTTACTTCCATAGTATAATGTCTTACGGTATTTTACTTTGGGGACGGGCTGCAGACATCGAGTCTATTTTTATTCTGCAGAAAAGAGCCATCAGAGCCATATATAATCTCCGCAGGCGCGATTCTCTAAGGGAACTGTTTAAGGATATTAACATCATGACGGTACCTTGTCAATATATCTACGAAAACATCATGTACGTAAGGAAAAATTTACATCTTTTTAGAAAAAGAGGTGAAAGACATAATTATAGTACTAGAAATAGGGATCTATTAGCTCAACCAGGTTTCAGACTGGCTAAAGTAGACTCATCTTTCATGGGGTACTGTTTAAAATGTTACAATAAAATTCCTCCCCACATACTTCAACTGAATGAGACTAAATTTAAATCTTGTATAAAACGCACACTATGCAGGCAGGCATATTATAAGTTGGGGGATTACATCGCTGCTATAAATGCTTGGCTGAATGCTGGTCCTGCTCCATAACCTCAGCTAGTTAATTAACATTTGACAATCATGTTGGAGCTGCTGAAGAGTGTAAGACTATCTTTGCATTGTATAAACTCAATCTCCTTTGTATTATATAAATGCATAGCACAGGTGTGAGTCCTATGTACTATAGAGCTACCATTGACCGGGTAATATGTCTTTCATTGACTTGAATGTGCCCTGGCGGTTGAGAGTATGTCATGCTCACTTAAAGGTCTCGCTGATGGTGGCGTGTGTGTTGGATCATTTAGCTCCCTTCAAAATGGTTGAGCTGAATGGTGCTAATCCATGCGTCATGTTCGTGAACGGGCGCCGTCAGTTGGGACTGGTCATCTCTTAGCTGCCACGGGTTATTTTATTTTATTTTGTTTCTATTTGTTGTACCTACGCTTGACGCTTTTAACGTGTAAGTTTTTATTATTTTTATTTTTACATCGTTCTCACTTTTAGTTATAAATGCAACATTATAGATGTAACGAATACTTTTGTAACAATTTAATTTAAAAGAGTGTCTATGGAGTTTCTTGCCCGTTCTTCTCCATAGGTACCTACGCTTCGGAATGGGAATGTAGCTTAATTTTTCTTACTGACCGACTGCTTGACAATTCAAAAGTGCCTGTAAATGGTTTAATTGAAATAAATGATTTGAGTTTGAGTTTGAGTTTGAGTACTTACACTAAACTAATACATTATATAAATATACGCAATACGCACTTAAATCTAATATATATAACTTATCACTTAATTAAAACCTAATATTATATAACTTACGTTGTAACACACATTAAAAATTAAGACATCTGTACAAACAGATAATTTTGATATTAGATATTTTTTATGTAGCTTTGTGGAATGCAGACCGATCACCTGAGCGCGAGCGACCGCGGCTTGAATACCTATCTCTTTCACACTCGCGGACCTCGCAGGAGTTAGTCGTGAACCGTCACTGGACTCACGCGCATGTCGCTCACGTTCCGGTAAACATTCAACTAGACGTGCCTAGCTTGAATACCTAGTGCTTATCGCAGACTTATACTTAGCCGTGCTATTTAGTTTTAAACTGTGCTTATTACTTTCTTTCTGTGCTCTGCATTTCGCCTTCTATAGTGTATCTATCCTGTGAATCCTATAACTTCTAGACAATACATTTCTTCTACACAACAACTTACGGAAACGTAAGTTGTTGTGTTTGCTTATTTACTGCAACCCATACTGCTTCAAGTGCACGTCCATATGTCCACTGTAGACATTAGTGAGAGTGTTCAGGAGCATAGTTTGAATTTCCTTAAGATTTCGTAGTAGTAGCGATGCTGTGAGCGAAGCGGAGTTGAAGTAACTTGTGGCCATCATCATTTGTATTTCTGTTTCAATGCTGCCCAGGTTCGTCTTAGTTTCTTCCATGAAGTTTTCTATCATCTTGCATTGAAACTTGATATTTTCATCATTTTTCTTCAATACGTCATTTTGTAGTTGCATGATCGATGTTTGGTTTTTTGCGAATTCACGCAAATAGTTTTCGTTACGTTGTATGGCGTCAATGTCCTTGTGGTATTTGTCAGCAAACTTCTGGTCCAATACGCCGAATAAACTGTTTGCTACCATACCTACTCCGTCGATCAAGCCGCGCTTCTTGCGCGTAGATAAATGTAAATTCCTTGTACGTCAGTTTTTGGTCTCTTAGCACCCGACGAAGGTGATACTTCATCGACTTGACTGCTGCTTCCCATAGTCCACCAGCAGTCGGCCAAGCGGGCGCATTAAAATGCCATTGTACTCCCAAGTCTGCCATGTTATTGAAGATGTTTGGCGACAAGATTTGTTTGAAGTCTTTAAACTCTTTCTAAAGCAACCTTGTTGCGCCTATGAAGTTCGTACCACAGTCCGAGTAGACGTGACCAATTGTACCGCGCCTAGAGCACATTCTCTGGAAGGCTGCTATGAAAGTTTCAGTACTTAAGTCCGATGCAAGTTCGATGTGCACAGCCTTTGTCACCATGCATATAAATATGCATATGTAACCCTTTGAAGTTCGAACCCCTCTTCCTTTGTTGAGTCTGACTTCGACGTGTCCTGTGAAATCGACTCCCATATGGGTAAACGGGCGCGAAGGTGTTACTCGTTGTGGTGGCAGTTCTCCCATGAGTTGATTCATCATCGAAGGGTTGTAGCGATGGCAGCGCACACAGCGCCGTAGTTCAGCTTTCACTGCTCTGTTACCGCCAACGATCCAGTACCGTTATCGGATGTGCGCTAAAGTTAGTCTGGCTCCTCCGTGTAAAGTCGTTAGGTGAGCTTGATGGATCACCAACTCAGTAAGTCGTCTGCCCTTAGATAGAATGATTGGATTCTTCATCTCAAAAGGTAAACTGGAGTGGTTCAGTCGACCCCCGACTCGGATTAAGCCGTTGTTGTCCAAGTATGGTTTAAGTTTGAAAATATTACTTTTTGTAGAAATTGATTCTTTCTTCACAAGTTGTTTATATTCTTGCGTAATTTCCGTTTGTTGCACATATTTTATTATTTTTTCATTTGCATTGTTTAATTCGCATAAAGTGAGCCATCCGGTGTCACGTTTAGTGTTATTACGTGCGTTTCCGATAAATCGTTGTATCCATGCTACAATTCTGATCACTTTGGTCAATGAACTGCAATTAGTTAATAAGTTATGAATACAATTATTGGTCTCGTTGTTCATAAAGTTCGATTTCGCTTGATAAACGCTGCCTATGTTAGTTGTAAATGTGCATGTTATGTTTTCTTCACGATTTTGTTCTTGGAAGGTATTCAGAAATGTAGGACCTTCCCACCACAGACTGAATGTTGTTAGCTTGGTTGGTAACAATCCTCTTGACGCACAGTCTGCAGGATTATCTTGAGACTTCACATAACGCCATTGCTCGACTGGTATGATTTGTTTTATTTTTGCAACTCGATTGGCGACGTATTTTTCTCTTTTAGATGTATCCCCCAAAAGCTCGTAGTTATTTAGAAATAATTCAGAGCCTCTCTGATTTTTTCGATGAGTTGCGATAGTAAGAGTGCGAAGGCAAAGTTCAAGTTTCGGTAACGTGATCGTTTGTGATAACGGTGCTACTCTTGTTTTAGGAGCAAGTTATGTTATAGTTGGCTTGTTATGTTCATCTCTGACGCAGCTGTAAACCACGTAGGAGTAAGCCTTTTCACTGGCGTCACAGAATCCAAATAGTTCGATCTTCTGGTTTATTGAATTGATCCAGCGCTTGATTTTCAAGTGTTTTACATTGGGTATGTCAGCTCTTAGTTTCAGCCACTTATCTGCTATATGTGACGGTAACTGATCATCCCCCTCAAGTTTGTTGACCTTTTCCTTCTTGAAATATAATTTTTGCCGCAATACGTAGTTATGGGTGATAGCCAACCCAGCGGATCATAAAGTTGTGAAATTTCTGAAAGCAGCCGCCTTTTAGTTATTTCCGGTCGACCTTTTTCTTGAAATTTCCAGTTAAACACAAATGTGTCAGCATGCGGATTCCAACCTAGTCCTAGGGTTTTCATGGATTCCTCCTGTTTGAAGTCAAAAGTTATTCTGCGTGAAATTTGATCATCGCTTAAGTTCTCTAGCAATGCTGCATCATTGCTGGACCACTTGCGTAAGTTCATCCCGGCTCCCTGTACCATATCGATAAGCGATGTCCTAGAAGTTCCCGGGCTGCTTCCAGTGAGTTGTGGCCGCTTATGACGTCAACGAAGTATGCTTCGTTCAGTAGTACTTTGGCTGCCGTGGGGTATTTGTAGCCATCATCGTATGCAAGTTGTTTCATGGTTCTCATGGCTAGCCACGGTGCGCACTTAGTGCCATAAGTGACGGTACAAAGTTGGTACTCTTGTAGCTTCTCTGACGGCGTAGTTCGCCAAATAATCTTCTGCAAATGTTGTTGTTGCTCAAACAGCCAGATACATCGGTACATTTTCTCGATGTCAGCTGTAAAGGCATATTTGTAAGTTCTCCATTTTATGATAAGTTCTTGGATATCTTTTTGTAGGTTGGGGCCCTTTTCTTGTAGGCCGTTCAGGCTGTAACCCGTCTTAGTTTTCTGAGATGCATTGAAGACAACTCTGAGTTTCGTGGTAGTAGATTCTTCACGAAGTACTCCGTGATGTGGTAAAACCCATGACATCTCTAACTACTGAATGTTTCATTCAGTAGTTAGAGATGTCATGGGTTTTGCTGGTTTCATATGGCCTAATTTCAGGTATTCCCTAAAGAACTCTTTGTACTTATAACATTTCAAGTCAGCCATTTCTTTGAAACCTTTTTTATACTGGTAGTAGCAGCAATTGTGATACTGCGATCGTTTTCGATGTTCCGATCTTATTTTCATAATTCAGACATAAAGGCATCTTCACAATGTATCTTCCATCCGAACGACGGCGAGTAGTTTCCTTGTAGTAAGTTTCCCATTGATCCTCTTGAGATCAGTCAGTGTTTGTTTTAGTGACGTCTTCACACTCCCAAAATTTTGTTATTTCAGTCAAGTCTAGCAGTGTGACGTGACAGTTAAAAGTTTCTAGTTTCCCACACAAAATCCATGCCAGCTGCGTCTGTTGTGCAACGGGTGACTTTGGTGCGCCTTTTAATATTCCATCTTGTATTATTTCAGCGTATACGTCAGCTCCAAGCAGTATGTCAACAGACCTTGAAATGTTGAAATCCGGGTCTGCTAGTTTTGAGTTTTGCACATGGAACCAGTCTGGTCGTTCAAATGTGTTGTTCGGTAGTTTATTGATAAGTTTCTTCATGATCAATGCTTCAGTGTTGAAAGTATATTCAGAGTGGATTGATTGGAATGTTAGGTTAAGGCGTCTTTTACAGTCACCTGATACAGTTCCAACTCCAGATATCCTCGCAGTTAGTTTGTTTCTTGGTAGCCTTAGGAGTTGTGCTGCATTTTCAGTTATTAAGTTAACTTGTGAGCCCTGATCTACCAGCGCACGAAGAGTTATGTAAGTCCCATCTATCGATTTGACCTTAACTTGGATGGTTGTCAGTAAAACTTCCATCTCGCTGGCTGATAGATGATTTGAACTGGGTGTTTCAGTTTCCCTTGTAGGTCGTTGACCTGATCGTTGGTTTTCATTGCTCGTCGAAGGTGTATTTTTGTTGGAATT
This sequence comes from Dryobota labecula, assembly GCA_947523025.1. Classification (NCBI taxonomy): domain Eukaryota; kingdom Metazoa; phylum Arthropoda; class Insecta; order Lepidoptera; family Noctuidae; genus Dryobota; species Dryobota labecula. The sequence continues at coordinate 303,713 of OX383298.1, forward strand.
TTTGTAATGTAAGAGCGTATGATGACTCATATTACATTCCTTACAAATGTTCGTTGAGTTGCAAGTTTGGTTTTCGTGACTAAACAAACATTTTTGCATAGACGCAATTTTGCAACTGTGCTGTTTCGTTGTTTTGTATCCGAGTCAATAAACTGCTGACATCGCATTAAAACATGATTGTTTTTGCGAAGAGGGCACTGACCGTATGAAGTGTGGTAAGTTTTTGGAAACCACTTCTTTTTATCGAAGTTGTTTCGAGGCACATATTTTTCAGTTCTAGCTGACTTCTCTAAACTCTGTGCGTCCTTCTTTGAAGTCTTCATGGTTTCAAACGCCATAAATTGGTTTTCTAAGTACATCAAAAATTTCTGTAGTGTTGGTACCTCTCTGTTATCGTGCAAGTCCTTTATGTATTCACTGTAGGTCCCACAGTCTAGTTTCTGTGACATCAGATGGACAATCATAGGATCCCAACTGGTTATATCAAAACCAATGTTTGTTAAACCGTTTAGACATTTCGTTGTTACGTCATGCAGCTTCTTCAAGTTATAAGCGTCTGGCTTCTGTATGACAGGCAACTGCAGCATAGTATTCATGTATGATGAGAATTGTAGTCGACGTTGTTATACCGTTAATTCAGTATGTCCCAACATGAAGTGTAGTTATCGGCGCTGATGCTCAAGTGTTGCACCAGTTTTTCTGCTTCACCTTTCAGCCTGGTCTTCAGATGCTGCACTTTTTGAGCTTTATTTAATGTCGGGTTCTTGTGTATGGTTTCCAGGAACAGATCTTTGAAAGATATCCATTTGCTGTAGTGTCCTGAAAATTCTGGGATCTCGATCCTGGGTGCTGAATATTGGTGATGAGCGGTGGACCACATCTTGCTTTTCAGTTGTTTCCTTATTTCGTCATATTTGGCTTCCATGCTATTGAATTTGTCATTGTACGTATGTTTCGAACCTTCCAGTATCGCTTCCAGTTCCCAATGAGTATTGTCGACCGCTTCCCATTTTCAGCTAAGGTTTCAAAATCATTTTTTTCCATAGCCCGATCGATGGCCTTGAAGTTGCATTCCTGTTTAGACAGCAAAGTTTTGGTCTTCTCATCAGGTTCTCCTCTCGATAAGTCTGTCAGGTCGAATTTGACATGTTCTTCAGTAGTCTGCAACATTTTTTTAATGTCTGTTCTATGTAGTTGTTTCGTACATGGTTTTTGTCTTACCGTAGACATCTTCCACAAAATAGTTTATGTTCCTGTCTTCAATTTCTTGCAACAGCAATGTATGCCGAGCATTGAAATCCATCCATTGAGCTTCTAACGAGGACAGCCGCTTGTTTAAGTATTCCTTTGTTTTTCTGGTCTTGCTATCCTTGTTATAGTTGGCGCATAATGTTTTGATGTATTCAAAACTGGTTGATTGTAGCGATAGCTTATTCATCTTGATTATAGATGATAGCTTCCTTGTAGTTCACTAAATACCTTTTTGAATAGTTCCGAAGATTCTCCTTGTAGTTGAAGACTCTTCTAGTTATCGTCGAAGGCTCTTCTAGTAGTTGTATTTAGTTCCAGTAGTTGAAGAATCTTCTAGTAGTTACAGTTCCAGTATTTGAAAAATCTTCCAGTTGTCAAAGACTCTTCCAGTAGTTCTAGTTAGTTCCGGTTCTCAATATGCCTGTATTCTGACTAGGTATTTGCGCCTTCTCAATCCAACTGGGGCGACCCTCTGAACCGATTCGCTACCGTAACAAGAGACACAAACACACTAAGATACACGAAGGCTCGAAGGGCCATAAATGTATGGGTTGTAGTAGTTACAGAGTAAGCAGAAAAATGTAGGGCGATGAGACCGATGAAGCTCTATACGTAAGTAAGTAAGTAATAACTACAAACTAACGCCCGGGCACTGTGCCTCAGGTCCTGTTCCTGTGTATTTGTTGTGGTGGTCGTGCAGGCCACATGGCGGTCGCCACAATTCGCAGCACACGCACCGCACCTCGGGGAGGTGACACCACGTTCGACACTAACATTTTATTACTTGTACTCAACAACTATCATAGTCACGGCAAGGAATCAATCCAATCGAGCCTGCACCAACGGATAGATACACAAGGTTTTAGCGTTGGTTTAGCAATACTTTCTATTATTTATCAGTTGTTATAAATTTAATTAACTTTGCTTTGGTAGTTTTTGAGTTAGATTCGTTAATACGTATTTAATCCATTTTGTGTATCTTGATGAAGTTATAATACTTCCTATCACTGTTGTTTACATAGAAAGTGTAATGAAACACACGCAGGTTGGTTAAACACTGATTTATTTCCACACACTCTCACATACAATTAGCATTTATTATGTTGACATACCGTCAGACTACTAAATATACTACATCTCTTTCCTTCTAAGAAAACAATGCCAAAAGATTATTACTAAATAAAGAACTAACGAAAAGACTAAAGATTACATGAATGTTGTTTGCTGAACGTACAACCGGTTTCGTATAAGTTTCGCTTACATAATATTATTCTACTATATAAAAATAAGTCAGGTTTTCCTTCCTGACGCTATAACTCCAGAACGCACGAACCGATTTCCACGGTTTTGCATTCGTTGGAAAGGTCTCGGGCTCCGTGAGGTTTATAGCAACTTTTTTTTTTAATGGTTTTTACGAAAAATTAGGGTAGGGTAGGGTAGGTAGGTAGGTAGGTAGGTAGATAGGGTAGGGTAGGGTAGGGTAGGGTAGGTAGGTAGGTCGGGTAGGGTAGGGTAGGGTAGGGTAGGTAGGTAGGTCGGGTAGGGTAGGGTAGGGTAGGGTAGGTAGGTAGGTAGGTAAGTAGGGTAGGGTAGGTAGGTAGGGTAGGGTAGGGTAGGTAGGTAGGTAGGGTAGGGTAGCGTAGGGTAGGGTAGGTAGGTAGGTAGGTAGGTAGGTAGGTAGATAGGTAGGTAGGTAGGTAGGTAGGGTAGGTAGGGTAGGGTAGGGTAGAGTAGAGTAGTGGAGTTTATACTATAGCTTTTGACAGAACGAAGTCTGTTGGGTCAGCTAGTTAGTATAATAGTTATTATACTAGTGCAATTGGTATTCTGTTAACTATAACCAAATATCAATTGCATTCATACTTATTTTCTATGTTTATTTCTATTTTAATATTACCCAGCCAATTGTAGCCCCTTCCTATTCACGACTTTAGAACAGATTTGTCAGCATTCGTATAGTTCTTTCCTTAGACCTTTCAATAGGAACCGCTAGTGGAGAAGGTGTGGATGAATGATCGCGAGTACTAGCTGGACTTTCATATTCACCACTCTCGTCGAGCAATGCCGACTGATTGTTGCTACCTGGACTTGTCTGCGCATGAATTGGGACTTCAGCCTGTACCCTTTGTCTACGTCTACGGACACCTGTCGCCGTCACCACAGTTGGTGTCTTGCTACTATTTACACTGTCTGCTTGTTGTCTCGCTGACTCCCCTACCCTTTCTGTTGACCCTGCTGTACGCATAACCAACTGACTTCGTGTTCGCCGATAGCGGCCACCGCATTTGTCTTCTACAATATACGAGCGTGGTTGTGAAGCACGTGCTACTATTGTTACTGGTTTTCTGTCGCCGTTACTGGTTAAAGTTGCCTTATCACCTGATGATAAGCTTTTTAATGTGTTCGCCGTTTTGTCGTAATTTATTTTAATTTGTTTTCTGTTTGTCATTATTCTTTTATAATTTTGGTCGTTATCTACTTTCTCCGTTAGCAACTTAGCACTAACGGGTAACCTAGTTTTAAGACGTCTACCCATTAAAATCTGTCCGGGCGAGTCTATATCTTGGCGTGGTGATGCCCTAAAATTTAACAGTGCCAAGTAAAAATCCTGTCTTGAATCCACACATTTTTAAGCTATTGCATAGCTTCTATCGCGGGCCTTGAGCGCGGGGACCGAATCCAGAAATTCCGTAACGAAAAAACCTCACGCTCCCCACTCCGACGGGCACGGAGGTGTGGCTTGAAGGCCGTGCATCGTCTAACGTCGTTTCAGTTCGGCAGTCAGGGGGGTGCAACTGCCTAGTAAAAATTTGATGTATGAAACGTGCGCTAAATTTAATGGCGGCAATCGCTGTCTCGCATTAACATCTATTCGACTCTATCGCACTACGCTACTCAGCCGCCATAGCTACCGGCCGCCATATTCTTGTCTTGTTTGTTGTCAAGAACTTTGTCAACAAAGCGCTGTTTTTGTTTTTATTCTGTGTTTTGTGGATATTTATCATAAATTAGAGTTATTGTTGTATTTATGTATGTACGTGTGACGTAATTTAAGTTGCAATGCATTACAAAACGTGTGAAATATGTGTTATAAGATCCGGCCGGTCAGATGGTCAAATGCGAATCTTCATAGCCAAATTTCCTTTGAATGAAGATAGGTAAGCATATATTTTCAATTGTTATGTTAAAAAACATTGATAAGCTCTTACAGAAAATAAATTACTTGATTTAAAGTCCAAAATTTACAAAATTACAAAGTAACCTATCAATATGCTAGTGCTTGACGCATGTTACTTTTTTATCGACTGTCGATATTTTTATTATTATAATATTCCTATTTCATTTAATTTTCTCTGTTATTCTATTAATACTGCAAAACATTGCATAAGTTGATACAAAATGCTATGCAATAGCTTTACCGCGGCAGTCCCCGAGTGCCACACGTTTTTTTTTAACAAATTTTTAACTGTCTGTACTGTTCTTTCACTTTTACCGTTTGACTGTGGGTAATGCGGTGATGACGTCTCATGCCGTATTTCCCATTCGCACATAAACTTTTTTAACTCCTGCGAGCTATAAGCCGGTCCATTATCACTCACCAGCTCCGCTGGTATACCGTGCCGCGAGAACTGCTCTTTCATAAAATTAATAACCTGTCTAGAGCTAATACTCGACAACTGCCCGACCTCAACATAGTTAGAAAAGTAATCGACTAAAACAATATAGTTCTTTTTTTTATATTCGAACATGTCCGAGGCTAGTTTGTGCCAAGGCAGTGCCGGCACACTGTGCTGCAGTAGCGGCTGGCGGCGCGGGTGGGGCGCGTGCAGTGCGCATGCCGTGCCCGAACGCACCACACGCTCCACGTCCTCGCACATTCCTGGCCAAAACATTACTTCGCGCGCGCGCCGCTTGCATCTTTCTATACCTAAATGTCCTTCATGGACTCGTGACAGCATGTTGTCTCGTAAAGCACGCGGAATAAACACACACTCCCCCTTGAAAATTATACCGTCAACGCAATGTAGCTGCTCGCGATATGGCCAGAAAACATTAACTTTCTCGTTCACGTCACGCCTATGTTTAGGCCATCCTTTCGTAATGTACCTAATTAAGGATCTGCTGTCACTATCTAACTCGAATTCTTTTTTAATGGCTTCCATATTTGGTTGGCTGAATGGCACATTCTCTAACATAAAACCAATCTTGCTTTATGTTAGAGACTATGTTACTTCAACTTCTGCAGACACTCGATCATGCATAATTTCCTTTAGAGGAGCCCGCGATAGCGTGTCCGCTATATACATATATTTGCCCGGCGTGTATACCACCTTAAAGTCGTATCCTTGCACTCTCATCATCATTCGTTGTAACCGAGCTGGAACCGAAACTAATGGCTTGCTAAATAAGGCTTCCAGTGGCTTATGGTCAGTATGCACAGTAATATCAGACCTGCCATAAATATACTGCCTAAACCGCTCGACCCCAAACACAATAGCCAGCATTTCTTTTTCTATATGTGCATACCTGGTCTGGGTTTCGGTGAGCGTGAGCGAGGCAAACTCCACCGGACGGTCACTCTGCAGCAGCACGGCGGCGCCCAGTGCGACGCTGGACGCGTCCACCGACAGCACTACTGGCGCGCTGTCGCTGTAAAGCGCCAGCACGGGTGTGCTGCTAAGCTTTGCTTTTAGCCTGTCCACAGCCTCTGAATGTTGGGATTCCCATAACCACTCAGTTTCCTTTTTTAACAAGGACCTAAGTACATTCACACTCTGCGAGTAGTTTTGTATAAATTTTGCCAAATAATTGACCATTCCTAAAAACCTCTCTAGAGCCTTCCTATCGGTCGGATACGGCATCTCCATTATAGCTTTGACTTTTGAGTCGTCTGCCCGCATTCCGTTTGCATCAAACTTGTGACCTAAGTATGTTATTTCCGATACTCCAAATTTACATTTTTCGCGATTAAATTTTACACTGATATCCTTAGCCCGTCGCAAGAGGCACTCCAATCTCCGGTCGTGCTCATGCACATTGCGCCCCCATACTATTACGTCATCAATAAAAGATTCTACGCCTTCTAAATCTTCTAAATGCTGCCTAAGTTTCGCATGAAATACCTCTGGCGCACAGTTTATTCCGTAAGGTAAACGTAGAAATTGGTACCGACCGAGTGGTGTACTGAACGTGCAAAGGTCGGCGCTCGCGTCATCTATCTGAACCATCCAGAAACCGCAGCGAGCGTCTAGCACGCTGAATACCGTAGCACCGCGCAAGCGCGCTGCCAGCTCGGGCACCGTCGGCAACGAGTACTGCGCACGCCGCACCGCGCGATTAAGAGGTCGTGGATCTAAACAAACACGAATGCTGCCATCTTTTTTCGCGACCAAAACAATTGCATTAACCCAAGAGGTTGGATGTGTAACTTTTCTAACTACACCCAACTCTTCCATTCTAGGTATCTCATGCAACAATTTATCCTTCAGCCCCTAAGGAATTTTCCTAGTTGGGCAAACAACTGGCTGTACATTTTTATCCACTACGACACTATATTTACCGGGTAATTTTCCCAGTCCTTGAAACAAATCATAGTAGTGATCAATATTTATTGCATTAATTTGACTTACTAATCCCAATGCAATGCAACCCTCCAAACCGAGTACATTCTGACAGTTTAAATCGGCAACAATAAATGAAAACATGTAACGTGTTTTATTAAATACAAACGGCACATTGCCAATGCCTATAATAGGTAATTGATTACCTGTAAAGGAATGTACTCGTTTTGTGAACGGCTTAAGGTCTGTAATCAATAATCCTAAGTTTAAATAGGTAACTTTAGAGATAACATTAATCATTGATCCTGTATCTATTTTTAATGAAATGTTTTGCATTTTACAACTTCTATCCATTCCATTGACGATTTACATTGTTGTTTGTCCTCTTCGAGTGTATTAACATAAAACATTTCTTTACCGCTATCATCACTGTCACTATTTACGGTTTCTACACTGAGATTTAACACTTTGCGTATTGCTTTCTTTTGCTCACACACTCGCGAGAAGTGTCCCTTCTTTTCACAAACATAACACAAGGCGTTACGTGCCGGACAGCGCTCACCGCCGAGACACCGCCAGCTTCCGCACAGCTCGCAGGCGCTACGCTGCGTGCGCGCCGGCATCGGCCCGGCTGCGGCGTCGCCGCGCGCTCTGACTCCGCTGCCGCCGCCGCGCCGCCCTCTGCGCGCCGTCCGCCTCGTGAGCTGCTACCGTCTTGAACTGCATTCACTTGTACACCCGCTGATGCGCCGTCGATGTACTTACTTTCCTCTTTGGACATCTCTGCCGCCTGGCAGATTTGAATCGCCTTTGTTAGTGACAAATCATCTGTGCGAAGGAGTCGATCTCTCACAGTGTTGTTGACAATACCACACACGATCTTATCTCGCAACAGGCTATCGTGCAATTCACTGAACTCGCACTGCTGACTCAATAGCCTCAATGCTGTTACGTATTGGTCGATGTTTTCGCCTTCTTCTTGATTGCGTGTAAAGAATTTAAACCGCCTTACTGTGATATTTGGTTTTGTGCCGAAATACTTGTCAAACTTTTTCAATACACAATTTATGTCGTCTTCACTTTCACCTGTGTCGAACGTGAACGTTGTATATGCCTCATAACCAGCTGATCCAATGAGGTTAACCAACAAACTAGCCTGAACTTATTTAGGCTCTTTGCTCACCCCAGATGCTTTAAGAAAAACATCGAACAGCTTCCGCCATTTGTGCCACGCGTCGGACCGCGCGGCCGGACCGCCGTCGAGCGATAATTCCGCTGGAGGACGTGCGTGCTCCATTATTATTTTACCGTTTTACAAACACGATATGCCACGGCACTAAGATAAAATATTTTATAGGTTCAAGTCCTTTTTAACTCGCAAAAGTGTTAAAAAGGGACACCGCTATCACCATGTAATGAAACACACGCAGGTTGGTTAAACACTGATTTATTTCCACACACCCTCACATACAATAAGCATATATTATGTTGACATACCGTCAGACTACTACAACAAATTAATCAGCGCCTGTCACTACTCCATACAAGTTTAGACGTGATTAAAAACTTGCGGACTAAAATTACGTTAATTTACGTCAAGCGCTGATTAATTAAAAAGAAATATAAAGAAAAAGATGCACTGAACTTAAAGAACAATGGCGAGAAAATTGTTGATGAAATTATTAAGCGTCTACGTATATCACCGTGATAGGTACCGACGAAATAATTCACTAAGTTTTATCAAATCAAGCTTATGACCTATTAAAGTCTGGAAAAAAAGTCGTCATAATTGAAAACTGAATTGACTAGATTAATGATGATGATAAATAATCATGGCTTCGTTACTTTTTTCACTTCATGACTTGGCTAAGCTGAACATTTAATGTTGCCATGCAATATAAATCTTGGTCAAGTTACATAAAATGCTTTGCTTTTCGTATTGCAATATTATACATATGAAATACATTTCTGCAACAGAAAATAAATGTGAAAATAAAAATAATTGTTTGTGCTAAGAATATAGCGGTCATAATTATTAATTTTAATACATACCCTCGTAGTGCAATTTATTCGATTAAGGCAACATCGCAAAAAAAAGAAATATAACATTTAAGTTGTCAACGCCGCATAGTGACATGTACCGTACTGACAACTTGTTGTTTACGCGTGCGTCTTGTTATTTAGTTTTCCATCGATTTTCCGTGATTTTCTACTTTTTCAAATGCTTCTGCTCATGGACTCTGAGATTTACTGTTCCTTGTGTGAATAGTGCTTGCCTAAGAATTCTGATTGTTTGCCTATACGATGACATTTTTCTGTGACTCTGGTTTCCGATTTTGGCTGATACCTTGGATTTTACTGTGTGTGCATCGATTTGTTTATCACGATGGGTAGCCGTGTAAGCCTACACGCATCATGTGTGTCAGCTGCTACATACATATGTGTCAATAAAAGGCGCCGATACCGGGAAAAATTATGTGAAATAAAATAATAACGAACTGTTGGATGTTGCGCTCATACAATGACTGGAGTGTGGTATCTAGGATGGGCTAGACATCAACAAAATATCTCAGCACCTGCAGGTTTTCTTGATAACATTGTAATAAGAGAAGATAAGGAATAAATATTAAAAAAACAAGTTTTTTTTTCTATACCCGTGATCTACCTCTACCATGTAATTTACCATATAATATATCTATAACTTTCTAAATATGTACTCCGTATCTTATTTTGTCGTAAAAATGCATTTCTATCAATGATATTTTAAGTGGTAAGTAGGTATTTCATTTTCTATTAGTTTGTTGTTGACAAGACAACCTCTAGAACTTCAAACTGAAATACCTTTAATTCCTGACTTCCTATAAAAGTATAACTGAAGACAAAACTGTTCAGGAATTCAAAATCTATTCTTTTACATATTTTTCATAAGCAAACGCAAAAAAAAATGTCAACAAAAATTTGTTCGGGAGTTCGCCTTTGTTCTTTACAATAAGATACGGATAAGGCGGGAGGACATGCCTGGGTGTTACCACTGTGTGGATCGCCCGGAGGACACGGTAGAGCATATGGTGGAGGCCTGCCCGGCTTGGGTAGAGCACCGCCGTGTCCTCACGGAGGCGATCGGTGGCGAAGATATCTCGCGTCCGGTCCTGGTCCAGGCCATGGTACGGAGCGAGAGTGCATGGTAGGCTGTCACCTCCTTCTGCGAAGCAGTAATGCGCGCGAAGGAAGAGGGGGAACGCGTGAGGGAGAGAGGGGTGGAATGGTTTTTTTTTTTTTGGTCAAAAGTCGAAAACAAAGCAGCCTAAATTTTTTTTTTGAGAATGTACAAATAGCGCTCTTTCATATACATGCCCTAGTAGCCCGACTTTGAGTTTTAAAACCCCCATTAAATCCTAGATGCAAAAAAATCTTTCTTATTTTTTTTTTTATTCTACTATGAGTTTGCTCTTGACTTTAGTCTAGGTCTGGATGACAGAGACAAAGTCTACGATGGACTGAGCTTACCCAGAAGAAGCATGTTCACTCTCACTTTGAATAGATTAGGGTTGTATGCGTTCGGAAACACAGACGCAGGCAGAGTTCCACTCCTTTGCTGCGCGCATTATAAAAGACGTTTGAAAACGCTTAGTGAGAGTTGGTGGAATATCAACTAGGTAGGGGTGGTAACTTGCAGTGCACCTGGATGTCCGATGGTAGAAGGGGGCCGGTGGAATGAGGTCGTGGAGTTCATGGGCACACTCTCCGAAGTACAATCTGTAGAAGACCGACAAGCAGGCAACCTTGCGGCGATGAGCCAAGCTGTGAAGCTTGGCATCCACCAGTTTTACGTCGCCAATGAGCCTCTTAGCTCTGCGTTCCACCGAGTCAAGCGCAGCAAGTTGGTACTTTGCTGAGCCATCCCAAAGGTGGCTGCAATACTCCATGCAGGAACGGACTTGTGCTTTGTAAAGGGTTAAAAGCTGTCCAGGCGTAAAGTATCGCTTCACCCTATTTAGGACGCCCAGTTTCTTGGCCGCAGTTTGAGCTTTGCTCTCGATGGTGGAGCCAAAATAGTTGGGCAAACGTCATCTCAAACTATTCCAAATTTCAATTTGATACCTTTAGTAGTTCTTGTGATATCCAGCTGTGACAGACAGACGGACAGACAGACGGACAGAGAGACTGAGTTGCACCATAAGGGTTCCTTTTTACCATTTTGGTACGAAACCCTAAAAAGAAGCACAAAAAATATCAAATCTTTAAAATCGAAATTAGATTTGCATTGCTTTGTTGAAAGTTGATTGAAATAGTGTAATATGTCATAATTTAATATCAACCCAGCGAAGTAGTAATGGAATAATTCGACTGTTGTCATCTCAGTATCATTCTTAAGAACTGTATGGGAAAAGTTTTTTTTTTCGATTTCTGACTTTTCTAGTACTAAACCTCAGTTGGTCCTATAAGGTTTTTTGATCTTCGTAAGAAACAGGATCGATTCGCATCAAAAAACTTTTTTGTGAAAATTTCCCATTTTCTTGCTGACTGTACATTTTTTTCAAAATCTGTGAATCACAATCCATTATGTTGCAAATAAAGTAAAGTCTGAATAATTTAATAATTCGTTTAATACTAATATTACACTTTCTTAAATACACCAAATACGTCTGCACGTTACGAGTGTTCAAGCTCGACTGCCATGTTCCCAAGTGAGGTTAACCACGTTGGCTACAGTTTGACAGCTAGGGGGGCGCCAACCGGAAATAGTCACTTGGGCACATGGTTACAATTTTACGAAATGAAATATTAAAACAAAAAATAACTACTTGTAAAAATAAAATAATATTTAGAGCATAGCTTATTATAACACAAACAAAATAATTACAATGGCTAACAGTTGGCCTTTCCTGAAAATTTCACGTCTCGTGAAACTAAGAATTATACATAATTATAAGGTTACACCTACAAAAGATCTGAACCCATTATTAACAAGAGAATAATAATAAAAAAATATATATATTAGTACAATTTAAATGAACATAATATTCCTTTTCATATCTACAACAAATATTTCACATACATAATGGACCGAGGACAAAACCCCCTTCATGTTTTCGCCTCAAAGTATTAAATTCGATTTTAGCCTTTACATGTTTTTTTATACCATCAATACTGAAGCCCCTTCATGTCTTCAGCATTGTCAAGTCATTCCACTGAAACCTCTACATATTTTCAGTGGTTTGAGGATTACAATACATAAGTTATTAAGAACTTTATCAATTCACTTTACTAAACTTACTAAGCGTATCAATATTAAATTAGTACAATGTCTGATTCTAAATGAACATAATATTCGATGTAGCCTCTACATATCTACAACAAATATCTCACATACATAATGGTCGGAGGACGAAACCCCTTCATGTTTTCGCCTCAGATCATTAAATTAAATTCACAATACAATCAATACTGAAGCTCCTTCATATCTTCAGTATTGTCAAGTCATTCCACTGAAACCTCTACATATTTTTAGTGGTTTGACGACTACTTTAAATGCATCATTAAGAATTTCATTATCTCGCTATCATCAACTTTCCAAACAATGCAATATCGGTTTAGTGAATTCTGTTCTTTAATCATAAAATGGATTAGTCTAATTCAGTATCCATAAATACGAGTACTCATAACAATTAACTTGCAACAATCAAATAGTGTAATAATAATTAACTGAAGAAATTATACCTTAATTTAATTATCAGTATTTTGGTCATTATTAGAATCATTATCAGATTCGTTACTAGTTCTATTAAATACCAACCATGGATGAATGTTATCTACGGAAAATGTGGCAGTAAAAGGTCGGTTACCTTTTCGAGACAACGGTGTATCTTCAATAACATACTTATCATTATCCAATATCGTTACTATGCGATAGGGACCACGAAGTTTTGGAACAAGCTTTCGACTTTGACCACTGGAAGGAATCTCTCTTTCTATTCTGACGAGATCACCTACGGCATATACAACTTTCTTTCTATGTTTATTGAAAGATTCTTTCTGTTTTTACTGATTTTTGGCTATATGTTCGGACACTTGATTTCGAATAGTTTCTATTATCCTGTCATTATGATCTTCCTCATTACTAGTGCCAAGGGAAAGAGAAGAATCATTCGTCCCGATTAATTTTAGGCCAAACAATGCCTGTGCTGGTGTTTTTCCTATCCCCTTATTAAATGTATTATTTAATGCCCACTGAACTTCGAAAACCGCCTCGTCCCACAATTTTTCGTTTTTATTAAATATTTTGGCACTAAGTGCAGCGAGGACGGTTCTATTGTACCTCTCAACTTGCCCGTTTGCTCGCGGCGTTGCTACCGCGTTTAACACATGTTTAACACCTAATGAATTAAGAAATTCTTTGACCTTTCTGGAAGTAAAAGAGGTTCCTCTGTCCGATACTATTCTTTGTGGCACACCAAAAGTATGAAAGTAATTTTGTAATGATTTTATACTATGTAAAATTTTGTGCTTTTAACTGGATCGAGAATTATATATTTAGTAAAGGATAAAAGATAAGAATTCTTTTTCTTACTACGTACAAATGGACCCAAATAGTCTACATGAAGTGTGTGGAATGGGCGATCTATTTTGGGTATTGGGTGCAATTCCCCAGACTTTTTGCCAGCGGGGATTTTCGTATGAGCACATTCAAGACAAGAATCGACATATTTTCGAATAAATCTTCTCATTTTGGCAAACCAATATTGACTTTTTATTTTATCATAAGTTTTCTCAAAACCAAAATGTCCCAACATATCGTGATTTGTTCTGAGTATATGCCACCTTATTCCTTTAGGTACAACCCATCGGTCACCCTCAGGCGTTTTCCTGTACAGCATCCCGCGTTTAACTACAAAGTTGTTTTTAATCTCAATGATATTATCAGTTTCTTTATCGTTAAGTATAGTTATTATTCTTTGTAATTCAGAATCATTTTGTTGGGCAGTAGCTATCCAATTTGTATAAATTACTCTGACTTCTGTATACTCGTTTTGCTGAACAGGATTACGACTAAGGGCGTCAACGTGACACATATTTGAGCCTCGTTTGTAAGTAATATTAAAATCGAACTCTTGTAAAGCATTCCACCATCTTGCAACCCGTGGCAACATGTCTTTTTTTTCTTCAAATGTAGCTCGAACTGAGTTGCAGTCAGTAACCGTCGTAAATTTGAGTCCTAACAAATATACTCGAAATTGTTGAACCGACATTACAACAGCCAAAGTCTCTAAATCATAAGAAGTGAAGCGAGCCCCTTCGGGGGAAGTCTGTCTACTGTAATAAGCAACAGCGTTAAATGGAGAATCCTTTTTAGACCTTTGCAGTAATATCCGAGCGATCCCTAACTTGGAGGCATCCATATGAACTTGCGTTTCATAGTTCGGATTATAAAAGGCAAGAACGGGGCGTTTTGTTAGTTCTGTTTTTAACATTTGGAAAGCGTCTTCCTGAGAGCTTCCCCAATGCCAAGTAGAATTTTTCTTTAAGAGTTGAGTTAACGGTCTCGCGATTGTGGAAAACCCCCTTATAAAGCGCCAAACGAAACTTGATAAGCCAATAAATTGACGGACTTTATGTTGATCAGTTGGTCGGGGAATATTTTCTACAGCCTCAATTTTGTGTTGCCCAGGCCTTATTCCCTTTTCATTTACTTCAAAACCCAAGTAATTAATTGATTGCATAAAGAAGTTACATTTTTATAGTTTTAAAGTTATCCCAGAAGTTCTGAACAAGTCTAGTGTTTTTTTCAATTTCTCAAAACCCTCTTCAATAGTTTTTGACGGGATAATAACGTCATCCATATAAGCAAATGCGTCTTTGAAACACGCGTTACCAAGAATATTATTGATGGCTCGTTGAAAATTTGATGGAGCATTAGCTAAGCCAAAAGGCATCCTGTTAAACTCAAAATGGCCATCAGGTGTAACAAAAGCTGTTAAAAAACTCAGTGGAAAAAACTGAACCCTAATGTAAAAAAATCACTTTCAGGGGATCTTGGAATAAGTTATTTTTTGTTTTTTCAATTCTAGTTTTCCCCCCTTAGCGGGATTATCAGGGGTGAATTCTAGACTGTTTTCAGATTCCACTTTTCCTCCTAAGGGGGATTTTCAGGGGGTATTTGTGGAATAAGCCGTTAGTTGGGACTGGTCATCTCTTAGCTGCCATGGCTTATTTTAATTTATTTTAATTTTTGAATTGTTTTTATTACGGCGTCCGTAATAAAAACAATTCAAAAATTTTTCTAACGTGCACGTCTTTCTACATTGTTCTCACATGTATAACTTCAACATGAATGATGTAACCCATATTTTGTAACAATATTTTGTTTTAAAAGAATGTCCGTGCAGTTTCTTGCCCATTCTTCTCCATAGGAACCTACTACACTTTGGAATGGGCAACTAGTTTCATCTTTCTGACTGACTGACCCCTTGACAATTCAAAAGTGCCTATAATTGGTTTATTTGAAATAAATGCTTTGAGTTTAAGTTTAGTTTTCTTTTTTTTTTGTATATTTTTTTTTTAAGCCGCAATACAATTTGTATGCTAATGCTGAAAGTGAACAAAAAACCGAGGACGTCAATCCGTCATCTCACCCACTTGAGTTGATCGAGTTCTCATGACTGACGCGGCATTCGATACTGAGTACACAGCGCTTCAAGACGCAGACCTTGACACCAGACGCCAGTGCACACATCTCACTATGAGAGGACTCGACTGATGACGTCACTCGATATCTACGATAATGGAGTATTGGAACACATCACTACTGTCATTACGTGAGGTACTGCAGAAGGTCTACTCCTAAATAAAATGAGGAGCGGTCGCATTATTGGGTCTTTACTATAACAAATTTAGGGAAAAAAATAATTGATGCTTAGCCTGGTCATAATTCATCAACATATACCTATATTTTGTGCAATAATATCAGTTGACATAAAATCGTTTAGTAATATATCATTTCCGATTATCCAGCAATTACTTGTCAATTTTATTGCCCCCTAATGGTCAGTGGCAATTGATGGCACTGCAAATGATAGCCGCTGGCAATTGAGTCGGCTATCAATCAAACGAGAGTGCAGTTTTATTGACTGCTTGATTAACGTCGAGATTTTAATGACGGCTATTGTTGAGGTTGAACGAACATACTTAGATATATTGGAAATAAACTAAATATGGGTACTTGGGCTTGGTTCTCCAATTTATTAATAGTTGGTAGTTCAGCATGTAGTTTAGGTGACTTAATTACACTAACTTGTTTTGGCGTAAATAAATATACAGAACGCTACTTTGACTGATATAAATACTGAGTTGGTGATCCTTTCGGTAGGTATATCTTGCTCAATGCTATGTAGTTGTCTTGTCTCAGTCGTGACCTGTCTGCTAGAAGACGTTGTCTTACTGCTATTATAAATTAACCCATGAGTCGCAGCGTATGACTTGCACACATTGAGTAGCTTGGACAGCACCAACCGAGGGAGCCAGCAGCACCATTGAAATTGAACGGTTGTCATCGCACTGATAATACAATACTGTTGTAACTCAAAATGTGACTTTTATGAGATTCGACGAAAAACTGATTATTCACTTCCTGTTATCTACACTTCTACACTAATATTATAAAGAGGAAAGATTTGTACCTATTTTTGTATGTTTGTATGTTTGTAATGAATAGGCTAAAAAAGTACTGGGCCGATTAAAAAAATTCTTTCACCAATAGAATGCTACATTCTTCCAATTTGACATAAGCTACATTTCATTTTGAAAAAATTAGGGATCCTTGGTAAAATTTGAACAATGTAACCGAAGGTGTAGAAAAATGAGTCTTAAAATGATAATTGTCTACCCCGTGCGAAGCCGGGACGGGCTGCTAGTAGATTATAAAAAAATGAAAACTATAATTGCTTTGTTAATAAAATTAAAGCAATTACCTATTTCCCAATAATATAAAAAAATACAGATAAATCATTAATTTCCAATTTTTTAGTTAAGACTATATTGCCTTGAATATAGTTATCAGAAAGACGAATTATTTTTAGTTGTGTAGTTAATGTTCAAAATTTTTGAATTACAAATTTTTTTTTTTGAGTAATTTTTTTTAATTACACCATTTTTTTTATTTAGTTTTAAGTTATGTAGTTACCTCAAACACGATAATTTTCAATCTAGGATTATGAAATTTATAAATAACATCAGACAATCAAGTAAGATCAGTCAGTTAATCAACGTTTATTTATATAAAAGATTATTAAAATGTTATCTATCCATTTTGTACTTACTAAAACAATAAAATAACAAAATAAACCTTCCAAAACACAAAACAAAATCACTCAGTACAAAAACAAAGAAGAAGGTGAAGAATTCAAAGGGAGCGAGGTTTCTTCAACAGGTTCTTCGTTTTCTGTTTGACGTTGTTTTTGTCGCCATACCAACAAGCAATAGATAGATAGATAGATAGATCACCCACATCATCATCATTTCAGCCGAAAGACGTCCACTGCTAGACATAGACCTCCCCCAAGCATCGCCACCTTGACCGGTTCCGTGCTTTCCGCATCCAGCGGATTCCTGCGGCTTTCACAAGGACATCAGTCCATCTTGTGGGAGGCCTTCCTACGCTACGTCTTCCGGTACGCGATCGCCACTCCTGAACCTTTCGGCCCCAACGGCCATCTGTTCAGCGAGCAATGTGCTCTGCCCTGCCACTTAAGTTTGGCAATTCTTCGAACTATGTCGGTTACCTTGGTTCTCCTGCGGATCTCTTCATTTCTGATTCGATCACGTAGGGAAACTCCAAGCATAGCCCTCTCCATTGCCCTTTGGGTGACTCTTAGCCTTCTAACAAGGACTATTGTAAACGACCACGTTTCAGTGCCATAGGTCATCACTGGCAACACGCACTGGTCAAAGACTTTTGTCTTGAGACACTGCGGCATGTGGAACGAGAAGATATTGCGTAGCTTCCCGAATGCTGCCCAGCCAAGTGGGATTCGATGATTGACCTCTTTCTCGAAGTTGTACCTACCTAACTGGACAGTTTGTCCTAGGTAAACATACTCGTCCACAGCTTCGAGTGTAGCTTCTCCTTTATTCATGAGAGTGGGTGTTACATGGGCATTTGACATGAATCGTCCACTGTGCATACATATTCTAAAAAATAACAAATATTTAATTATAATGAGTAAAACACGTTTAATATTGTACTTATGTCACCTAGAATGTAGTAACTCAAAATTTAAAAAAAAACATAGTTAATAGAGTATACTAGTGTTTACTTTAACATGTTCGGATGCGTAATTTTAAATGCTATGATTAACAAATAAGTGTTTGTTTAAATATTAAGAAATGATCATAAGAAAACAGCTAATAAAAATTCTTCAACAATACTGTATTATGTCTAAAATTACTTAATAAACCACCAAGAATGACATAAGTAAAAATATTATTTTAAACCGCATTTTTGTGAATCAATAACATTGTAACAACTAGAAATACTCCAAGTTTATCTTTACGTTTAAATCAAATATATGTATTAACTCGAATTAATAGTTTAACGTTTACATACCTGATTCAGTAATAATGTGCCAATTCAAATTAATGCGTTCTAAAACGCAAAGCAGCACGTCCCTCCTAGCCGAGTTTTAATCCCAACCAACGATGATGCAACATTGGGTGGCAAATTATGACAGTTGGTCATCATGAATAATGACAGAAAAAACCAGAAAAAATTAAAGAAGAGCAAAAACTTTATATATTCATAAATAAATTAAAACAATTTCTGTTATCTAAACGCTATTACAATATCAATGAATACTTAAATGACAAATTTTAAATAACATGTTATATGTTAATAATCACAACACCTATTCAATATTATTATTATAACAACTAAGTAGTCAAATAAAAGCCCCTCTTCCTCTCTCCTACTTTTGCTGTGCCCGACAGGGTCCACAATGATCATATCTTTGGAAAACCTACCACCTAAGTTCACATGTGGAAGCAATAAATATATTGAGTATTGAGTATTGACCCATGGCGTCATCTCTTATTTGTTTTTTGCACTATTCCCACGAAATAATTATTGACGCGTAGGGAATTGAATTTTACTTTTGAATATGATGTTATCTCAAATTTGTCATTTTTTGAGTTACAGCAGTATTGTATTATCAGTGCGATATATTAACAGTGGTGAACAAAATTATGGGTCGGTAGGGTTATGCAGAAAAACAATGTCACAAAAAACTTGATAAACACTGCTTTTTAGGGTTCCGTAGTCAACAAGGAACCCTTATAGTTTCGCCATGTCCATCCGTCTGTCCGTCCCCAGCTTAGCTCAGAGACTCTTAGTACTAGAAAGCTATAATTTGGCATGGATACATATTAATCACGCCGACAAAGTAGTAAAATGAAATCATGAAAAAAATGTTATTTGGAAAGTGGGGATGTTTTTTCCTTTTTTTCGCCTACCCTATTATGTGGGGTATTGTTGGATGTGTCTTTCAATAATATTGCGGGTTCGTGAAAACAATTTTTCGATTAAGGGATCCATTTCTGAAATATTAGGCTTTAAAGTGCTGATTTTTATTAGAGTTAAGTTTGTCCCCCCTGCCAGCTAAATGGTCGTACTTGGATATGTAAAAAAAATCACAGCAGTAGTACATAATATAACGAAGTTAAAAGAAAAACTATCACAGCCAAGTAGGCGTCACAAGTTACCGAGTAATAGTCAACCAGCTTACAATACAGTTGAAAAACATGTTCTCCTACACATTTCGTATGGAAGACCATGTTTTTCAACTACGATGTTATGTTTGTTCTTGGGATAAATTCAAACCAACTACGGAACCCTTCATTGTGCGTGGTCCGACACGCACTTGACCGGTTTTTATCTTTTATCTATGATTCCATCCCTAGTAGCATTTTTTGTTGGCATTTAATTGGGCCAGATACCTCTGGTTTCGACTGTCGGGAGGACACGGCGTGGCATACGCTGGCAGATTGTGCCGCTTGGGAGGAGCCGCGCCGTGCCCTCATCTCTGGAGTAGGCAGTGACCTGTCGCTGCCGGCCGTCACTCGTTCGATGGTCGGCAGCGAGGAGTCCTGGGACGCGGTGGTTTCCTTCTGCGAGACAGTCATTTCGCAGAAGGAGGCTGCGGAACGGGGGAGGGAGATCTCGTCCACTCACCCGGCCCGCAGCAGGCGCACCGGGCGTCGGCGGAGGGCGGACAACGCCCTCTTCCAGCCCATAAATTTGTTTCCCATTATATTATTGGGTCTCCGTAATGTCAATTCCAGGTGAGGCACCTCGAGAGATTCGACTCGCCGCCAGGATCTAGAGGAGCGTCTGGGGCCTGGACGGGAGACCCGTTCCTCGAGTCCGCTCGAAGCCTCTTGCGGAGACGACTGTGGGGTTGGCCAAGTCCGTCTAGCGATAGCGCAGGCGGGCCGTTTTTTTTTTTCTTATACCTTAATATTTTTTTAAATTTAAATCCGGTTTATGTAAGAACCGGTTTATTACTTTAGTCCGGTTTTCACTATTGGAAACCGGTCTATAACAAAACTTAAATTAAAGGTCCCCGGGTTCGACATCTACTTTTATCTGGATCTGAAAGTAGTATATTAGACATCTTCGTCGGCTCTGGGATCCGGGATTTTCGAAATCCCTGGCGCCCATTTAACTCGGAACAGTACTGGCTTCATCTCGAACTCCCCACGAGCTTAGTTCTTTCTGCTGAAGTTTAAGCTAGCTGACATTAATAAGTGACAATTATGGTCACCTACCTACTTTACATGTTAACTTAAATTGTAAGGGTTTAATGTCATATCTTATTATTGCGGTAGACCCCTAAAGGCTAGCGTGTGTTGTTGTATGGAGGAGATATATTTTTATAAATATAGGTTATTTCAAACAGTTTGTTGTTTTCTTGCTTTTCAATACATAACCATCTTTCATGAAGGGTTTTGTTCCTTTACATTCAGAGGTACCAAATCTTATATAATATGTAACAACTCATGAAAAATACTTAACAATAAGTGACAAGTGATAGTCGTTATTAGTTAGTTTCTAGCCTGTAAGACGACGCGCCTAAACTTCAATAACCTCATTGTGTAGCTTCAGCAACTTGTAACAGTAACGGAGTCAAACGACGCTAGTTTCAAACGTCCCGAACGTGAAATTAGCCCCGGTTCGTTCGGGCTCAAACTTAGACACAAATTTTAGCGCCATAATAACCCAAATTGAATATCTTGGCTGCAGGCACACTCAATTTCGGTATGCACAGAAGTTCCGCTGCATTTTCTCATAAAAATATCACTTACACACTTTTATCTGTGTACACAGTTTTGCTGTAGATAAATACATGCTATAGGACTACTTGGCTGATTTCATACTCAATTGGAATCCAAATAATAAGCTGTTTACGTGGACAAACAATTGCTCCACTCCCGCCAGCCCGTCCGGTAATCCCGAGATCTAGACGAGTGAAACTAAGTACCTAAACAAATTCGGTGTAGGAATGAATTTCTCACATACAACGCTAACATACAACGTTAAAAGAATCTGTGATTGATGAAAATTATAACAGAAAATCAAGCTTGTATTCCTAGGGTTAAGCGAAGTTGTATTAGTACACTCACATCTTATTTACACATGATATCGTAACTCAGTAACTGGGTTATGGAGGTCAGATTGGCAGACGCTCCTTGTAAAATACTGGTATTCAGCTGCATCCGGTTAGACAGGAAGATGACCCCAACAGAGTTGGGAAAAAGGCAGATCTATCTCTCATCGAGCATGATGGTCTAAGACCCCGAGCTCATTGCAATTACCCGAACACAGTAAATCTAGATGAAAAACTCAAAGACAGTGCCTGGCTTTATTTATTTATAAATTTATTGCACAATGTAAACACAATTACAGGCTTTGCTTAAAACTAATGAGTACATGACCCCGTTAGGGCGCAGCAAGATAACTTAAAACTAGAATATTGTGACGATATCAATTAGAACATTATTTTCATGAGGTTGCGTTATATTATAATATTATCATTATTTTTTTGTTATGAAAAGCTTAAGATAAACATGTGTAAAGACAAGTCCTTCTGCATATTTAACCCTTGTGTACCGGAGCCACTCCGGGCCCCACGTCGCGGCCGTTGCACCGCGTTGCACGCGCCCGCCAATATTGCTGACAAAGCCTCGAATGCCTCCAAACACAAGTAGAAGGTACTTTAAAAAAATGGCGCCGCCATTGTGCCCTGCATACTAAATGATTTAATTGCAATAAACTGTTCTTGAATTTTAAGTTCCGTAAGGTTTGTAGACCACCCTTCGGAATATACCTCTATCTGAAGAGCTAAAGAATGGGCAGCAAACAAAAGTTGAATACAGTTCTAGATACCTAATATACTCAAACTCAAATCATTTATTTCAATTAAACCATTTACAGGCACTTTTGAACGGTCAAGGACTCGGTCAGTAAGAAAAAATGAAGCTACATGCCCATTCCAAAGCGTAGTAGGTACCTATGGAGAAGAACGGGCAAGAAATTCCATGGACACTCTTTTAAATTAAATTGTTACAACGATTACAACGATGCAAAAATAAAAAAAATAAAAAAGTATACTTTAAAAGCGTCCAGAGTAGGTACAACAAATAGAAACAAAATAAAACTATTAAAATAACTCGTGGCAGCTAAGAGATAACCAGTCCCAACTGACGGCGCCCGTTCACGAACAAGACTCATGGATTAACACCATTCAGCTCAACAATCCAACACACGCGCCACCATCAGCGAGACATCTAAGTGAGCATGACATACTCTCAGCCGCCAGGGCACATTCAAGTCAATGAAAGACATATTACCCGATCAACTACTTAAGTGAGTGTTAATTACTTAAGTGTTTTATAAAATATCTGTACCTACATGTTAAGCATTATTGCGCAATTGTTTGTTATCCTGAAGAAATAAAAATAAAATAAAATAAAACTACTACTACGGACGTTAACATGATGACAATGAACCGGAAGTAATTTTTTAGTGATCGTGTTTATCTCACTATATACAGCGTGCCCATTTGCAGCATAGAGATCGTTGGAAACATACCAATCTTTTTTTAATGTTTATTGTACAGTATCGTTCAGAAGTCCAGTGTCAATCTCACAAAGTTATAGAGTCAAACTCAAACTCAAAGCATTTATTTCAAATAAACCAATTACAGGCACTTTTGAATTGTCAAGGGGTCGGTCAGTCAGAAAGATGAAGCTAGTTGCCCATTCCAAAGAGTAGTAGGTTCCTATGGAGAAGAACGGACAAGAAACTCCATGGACACTCTTTTAAAACAAAATATTGTTACAAAATATGGGTTACATCATTCATGTTGAAGTTATACATGTGAGAACAATGTAGAAAGACGTGCACGTTAGAAGCGTCCGTAATAGAAACAATTCAAAAATTAAAATAAGCCGTGGCAGCTAAGAGATGACCAGTCCCAACTGACGGCGCCCGTTCACGAACATGACGCATGGATCAGCACCATTTAGCTCAACCATTTTGAAGGGAACTTAATGATCCAACACACACGCCACCACCAGCGAGACATTTGAGTGAGCATGACATACTCTCAGCCGCCAGGGCACATTCAAGTCAATAAAAGACATAGTACCCGGTAAATGGTAGCTCTATAGTATCAAAACCAGTCGCACTTATGACCTTCTTCTTTAGAGACATTTCAAACACATTCACACACACCCGGGTATCGCTCTCTTTCATCCTTAGGCAATCAGAAAGAGCGCGGTATATAATTGTTTGTTTTAGTTAGTTGGCAAGTCATGCCACAGAAAAATGAATCTTACAAAATAAAACTTATCACAAAAGGTGAGGGTAGATTTGAAACAAAATTAATGTGCTGGATTGAATAAAATAGTATGACGTTGTTGGTTGTAAGTAATGATGACGTGTTTGTTGGACAAACATGGCGGCCGGTAGCCCTCCGAGCAATATTTGAGTTTACTTTCACACTCGATTCCGAAGTTTAGTATTTAGTTATAAGTTTTAGTTCGGCCACAGTTTTTCTTATTCTGACTTTGTAAACACAGAATTTCACCTGATGTTAGTTCTTCCATGTGAGCACCGACTTAATTTAACTATTTATACAAAATTTGATTTAACTGGAAGTTAAATTAAATAAATGTTAACAGAAAATCGTGTGGTGAATGAAAGTGACCGCATGTAATCTAAGCGTTCACTTTTCGCGGCGCGGGCTGCGCGTTTGCGGCGGCGCACGGTGGATCGAAAATCGGCTGTAGAAGACATAGGATCTCGATGTCTTAAATGTTATTTTTTTTGCTGGAAATGACTTCTGCCGATCATTACTGTTCTATAAAATGTCATATGAAGTAATTGTGTGCACAAATGGAAGAGTTATAATTTTTATAAGAAAAAAATGTATGGAGCTGACATGAAAAATGAGGATATCTCTGGAATCGCTAAAATGGCCGTTATATCCTTGCACGCTGTTATAGTACTACTTATTTGTGAATTTTTGACATACTTAATATTGCGGCATCACTTGCGATTTTTTTTTTTAAACCGTCAAAATTAAAAAATTTAAAATGTTTACGATATGTACATTTTAATGCTTAAATATGGCTATACCAAGTGTAATTTACAATATTTTTATGCTTAGACCAAAAATTTCTAAGAAATCACAAAATCGTATTACCTACTTTGTGATTTTCATTTGAAATGACATGGTAATTATGAATTACGTAATACGTAATCTTGTCTAATGCCTCAAGTCCACATTAGCTAATGATTAATAAAACTTAATACCTATATACCTAGTTAAAAGGATACGTAACAAAATAATTTGGGGTACTCGCTAATTTAGCAATTAGTGCAGGATTAACTTAATGAAAGTAATTAGATAAATGTGATACCATCATTAGTCAATAACAATAAATAGTAAAACATTGGATTCACAACTTCAGTTCATTTAGAGCATTTCTAATACAAACATCTATCCTACCGTGTCTTTTTACTCAGTGATCATGAATAATGGAAAGCGTTATTACAAATTTGGATTTGTTTGTTATCATGAAATATTGTTCAACACACTTGTTATTCGACTGGGCTCTAGCCTTTCAGATGAAGACAGTGTTACCGTGAAAGAATTTTGTCGAAGATTTACACGGGCAGTTCAAAAGAGATGGTTACGATCCCACAGGAAAAGTGAAGTTTTTAGACGTGATTACAGTAATTGGCTTGAGGCAAATATTGACTGGCCAAATTGCGTGCAAACCAATTTGCTCATTCAAGAATCAACAAGTGAAAATATTTCTACTGAACCTGTACCTGAACCTGTACCATCAACTTCAACAATGAAATCAACTTCAACGATGACAAAAAGATCTCGAAAGCCGTTTGAAGATCTAAGTAACAAGCAGAAGAAGAGACGATCTGATGAACATATAGGCGATGACCCTAATGAAGTAGCTTATTCAGCTGCAGCACTTTTGAAAGGAGATGGTCGTGAGGATATTGCATCTGTTATTGAACATATGCTCCAAAATCCAGAAGCAGCAGCAAAAATCAAGGAAATGTTGAACAAACCAGCTCCTTCAACAATATTTTCACCAGAAAAAGCACTGGGTTTCCTACTTTCATTAAAACTATCGAAATGGCAATATATCACATTAAGGGAAACGACTATTCGAGAAGGTTCAAAGGAGATATATCCGTCTTACTATAAAGTGCAAAAAGCTAAGCTACAGTGCTACCCTCCGAAGACATTTGTGACTGTAACGGATTCATCTGCTAAGATTGCACCACAAGCGTTACTAGATTTAACAGTGAACAGAATTTTTGAAACTATTCGTAGTCCTGATGCGATACAAGATAAACAATTGATATTAATATCAAAGTGGGGATTTGACGGTG
The DNA here is from genome assembly GCA_947523025.1 of Dryobota labecula. NCBI lineage: Eukaryota > Metazoa > Arthropoda > Insecta > Lepidoptera > Noctuidae > Dryobota > Dryobota labecula. The sequence goes on from OX383298.1 coordinate 329,501, forward strand.
CATCTAACCAAAGTAGATATAAGCAAAACATAGAGAGTGGTCAAGATGATTCCAGCATATTTATGACCTCTTTGGTTCCATTAAAGTTGACAGCTGACGGTGATACCGTATGGGTGAATAGAAAACCCTGCTCACCTAGATATTGCCGTCCAGTCCAGTTTAGTTTTGTGAAAGAAACCAAAGACGTTGTCATAAATGAAAAAACTGCAATGGATAACGAAATTGAAGCTCTCGTTCCCTCAAAATGTCAAGGACATGAAATTAGTCACAAATTAATCATGACGATGATTGACGGCAAAATTTGTACATATCTGTCTGAAGCTAAGTCAAATGCGGCCTGCTACCTGTGTTTGACTAAGCCTACAGAAATGAATAAGTTAGATGTCATTGCGTCAAAAACCATTTCTTCTGGTGTGTATGAGTTCGGATTATCATCACTTCATGCCCGCATTAATGTGATGGAATGTCTTCTACACATAGCGTATCGTCTCGACTTCAAAAAGTGGTCTGCAAGAGGAGAAGGTCATCAAGAGTTATTGCATTCACGAAAAAAACTCATTCAAGATCGATTCAAAGATGATCTCAACCTTTTGATTGACATCGTTAAGCAAGGATCAGGCACAACTAACGACGGGAACACAGCAAGGCGGTTTTTTGAATTTCCTGATAAAACTGCAGCGATCACTGGATTAGATGAAGACCTAATACGCAGATTCGCTGTGATTCTGCAAGCTATCACATCTGTAGAGATGTGAGAACAACCGCTGAAAAATACGTGTAACTGTACGATTGGTACTACATGTCATCAACCGTCCACAAATTGTTGATTCACGGAGGGGACATAATTGCAGAAAATGCTATTGTACCAATTGGAAGTCTTTCGGAAGAAGCTTCAGAGGCCCGAAACAAGGACTTTAGGAGGTTCAGAGAACACCATTCGAGGAAAAAGAGTAGACAAGCATCAAACGAGGATATCCTCAAAATGCTTATCGTCTCTTCTGATCCTCTAATTTCTTCCACAAGACCAAAATTAAATGCCCACAAGAGGTAGACATACTTTAAGGAAACAGTAGAACTACTGAAACTTCAGGATCAGGAAGCTCTGACAGAGTTCTTAGAAGTTATATCTATTGTAGAGCCTGATTCTGAAGTGGATTCTGATGGTGACGAAGTATAAAATAAATTAACTTTTATTGTTTATGTTAGGTTAGGTTAAGTTATTTTTTTTTTTTTTATAATTTGCTTTTATTTTTAATCATACAATAGTTTACCATTTATTGTTATTGACTAATGATCACGTTTATCTAATTACCCTCATTATGGTACGTATCCTTTTAACAGGTATATAGGTATTAAGTTTTATTAATCATTAGCTAATGTGGACTTGAGGCATTAGACAAGATTACATATTATGTAATTCATAATTACCATGTCATTTCAAATAAGTAGGTAATACGACTTTGTGATTTCTTAGAATTTTTTGGTCTAAGCATAAAAAATATTGTAAATTACACTTGGTATAGCCATATTTAAGCATTAAAATGTACATATAAACATTTTAATTTTTTTAATTTTAACGGTTTAAAAAAAAAATCGTAAGTGATGCCGCAATATTAAGTATGTCAAAAATTCACAAATAAATAGTACTATAACAGTGTGAAAGGATATAACGGCCATCCTAGCGATTCCAGAGATATCCTCATTTTTCATGTCAGCTCCATACATTTTTTTCTTATAAAAATTATAACTCTTCCATTTGTGCACACAATTACTTCATATGACATTTTATAGAACAGTAATGATCGGCAGAAGTCATTTCCAGCAAAAAAAAAAAAACATTTAAGACATCGAGATCCTATGTCTTCTACAGCCGATTTTCGATCCACCGTGCGGCGCCTTGTGTGTGATTCTCGCTGTAACACAATCTTGGTCGATATTCTCGCACTCGCCCGAGAGTCTGATCCTTGTAATTGAATACGTGGACTGACGGATAGCGTTCATGTAAATCGTTGTTCTTACACAAAAGACGATCGTACAGAAGAACCTCTCCTAACAACATTCAGTAGTAGTTAATATGCTCCAACGGGAAGTATTACCACCATGTGTATTTCAGCCGCCACGCAGCGTTGGTGTTCCAGTTTAAAGGGTGCCAGCGTATTTAGCATACAAAATATTTCAGCTTTATCTCAGGAAGCGCAACGCATCTGCGACTTCTCTGGTATTACAGATGTCTTTAGGCGGTGGCGGTGACTACTGACCATCTAACCAGTATCATCAGGCAGTACCATCAGGCAATACCATCCAGACAGTACCACCAGACAGTACCATCAGGCAATACCACTAGGCAGTACCATCGGGCAGTACCATCAGGCAGTACCATCAGGCAGTACCATTAGGCTGGTACTGCAATAAGTTGAGTTTATTGATTGATTGATGTTATTTTAGAACGTAGTTGACCTTTTACATGCATATGAACATGTATTTTCCGTTAGGTGAGGTACACGAAGGACATCGGCTTTTGTTGCGTCGTCTTTCGGATCAACTTTATTCGGCTATCTTTTTCCGGAAGCCTGTGCCGGCACAGCCCAGCTCGTCGCTATGACATATATAAACACAAGTTATTTATGGACAAACGGCGCCATTTAGCGATTTATCTTTAATATTTCTCGATTTCAATGTCGGTCGGACACCTTCAAAGTTCAATGTTGTTCGGGCACATATATATGTAGTTCAATGGTGTTCGGGCACCTATATAGTTCAAAGTTGGTCGAGCACCTATATTTATGTAGTCAATGTTGGTGGGGCACCTATATATGTAGGTCAATGTTGGTCGCGCACCTATATAGTTCAATGTTAGTCGGGCAACTATATAGTTCAATGTTGGTCGGGCAACTATGTAGTTCAATGGTGGTCGGGCATCTATATAGTTCAATGTTGGTCGGGCGCCTATTAAATAGTTCAATGTTGGTCGGGCACCTATATAGTTCAATGTTGGTCGGGCACCTATATAGTTCAATATTGGTCGGGCACCTATATAGTTTCGAGTGTTCTGTTTACGAGTTTTGAAATAAATGTATCTCATCAGTGCGGGGGCGGGAGAACATGTACACGGGAAATCTATTTTATTGTAACCTTTCCGTTTTTATTAATTACAACATATTATTACGATTATAATCAGTATTTCACCTGCTCCGGTGTATAGATTTGGCTACACAAACGAACCGCGAGTGTTTGAACTTGAACAGTAAAAGCTTCACAACTGTGGGTACATTGCTTCTTCTCGGAAGGTAAGCTCATTAACGGAAATAACGGGGGTAACTGATAATTCTACGTGAGCGAGGGGGATGTTATCATAACAAATCGACACCTGCAAAGACATTGTAACTAATATTTAGTAACTTTACAGGAGAGCGCGTGAAGATTTAAAAAAAAATCTCAGATTTCGGTTAAGTCTTATTGCCAACCAACCTTGAAAATATGAGTCAACGAGGGATTAGCTACACTTTCGTATGATTATATTATTATACTAGCTTCTGCCCACGACTTCGTTCGCGTGGAAGTCGTAAAACACCATAGTATACTAAAATTACAGCCACAATTTGATAAAACTTCGCTGAACACTACGTTTGTAGTTTTGGTCTCAGCAGTCAAAATATACAGAGAGTCAGGAATGCGGGAGCAAGCGACGTACAGTTATATGTTCTATGGTAATGGGTTTGGTTTCCGCACTTAGTCCTTCTGGTGGACCATTATTCATGAGCCATGGCGGCCATCAGTGGTTATTCCAACCAGCCCACCTCCCTCCAGAAGTTAATTACCTCTCCCGGTATGTTTAGAACATCTGTGAAAGATCAGGGTGCCCCGAGGGTCTCTGTTCTAATCTGGGTGACGCCTGTGCATTCAAAGAGCACATGCGCGACGGTTTTCTCATCCTCCATGCAAGCTCTGCACAGAAGATTGTCCGATATGTCTATTGTATGGAATTGTTTGTTTAGCGTGCAGTGTGCCGTAATGTTCCATGGTACGGAGCGAGAGTGCATGGGAGGCCGTCACCTTCTTCTGCGAAGCAGTAATGCTTGCGAAGGAGGAGGCGGAACACGTGAGGGAGAGGTAGTCTGTGCGCCTTCACGCCCCTAGTCGCCGCAGAAGACGCCCTAGGCGCGGGCTTGCGGACGGCGAGCAATGGGCAGCTCGCCGTCTGGTAAGGACCAGGCCCAGGTTGACGGCGCGTTGTGTTCTACGCGTGCCACAAAAAGATATCAGCACGAACTGTGACGGGGTCCGCTAGGACCAATGCCTGCCAGAGTTGCAGGTTTTTCCGAAACAAAGGCAACTGAAGTAACACAGGTGGGTTTTAGTCAGTAAAAGTCTGACACGCCCTCCCGCTCCCCCCAGAGCGGGAGAAGTTATTTGATAATTTCCCACCCAAAAAAAAAGTCCTATAAAGTTCTTCGAACTATCACAATTACAGTAACAAAATGTAAAAAAACCGGTCAAGGGCGAGTCGGACTCACGCACCGAGGGTTCCGTACCATCACAATTGCTTTATTCGTATTAGTACCTAAATTGTTATGTGCCCAGAAAAAACTACAACTTACTGTGCTTAATCCAAAACAATTTGCGAGTAGGTAGGCAGGAGGACATTATGGTTGTGAACCGTGAAATATTTTTAAATTTTCATCGGTGAGGTCAATATTCATCAGAGAATTTTAAGACTGCGGTGTACAATATTGCAGTTTTAGGTCAGCGCCATCTCTTGACCGATAATGGAACTAATGTAATTTTTATTGATGATTTCTGAAAAAGAGTGTTATTTAGAGAAATCGTTTTATTTTTCCTGTAATCTTTACTTATACTACTATCACATAAAATAATTTCAGATGTTTTTCTATGCAAACAACGGAGATAAAGATGGTTTTTTTTTTTTGTCAAAAGTCGAAAAATGGGGCCTAAAAAAAATATGAGTATGTGCAAATAGCGCTCTTTCATACGATACCCCACATACCCTAGTAGTCCCACTTCGATTTTTAAAGACAACCAGTTAAGTCCCAGTTGCAAAAAAAAAAAAACTTTCTTATTTGCAACATACATAGTTGGGCAAACGTCATCTAAAATTATTCCAAATTTCAAGTTGATAGCATTAGTAGTTCTTGAGATATCTAGCTGTGACAGACAGACGGACAGACAGACTGAGTCGCACCATAAGGATTCTTTTTTACTAATTTGGTACGGATCCCTAAAAAGAAACACATAAATATCAATTCTTTGGAATCGAAATCAGATTTGCATTGCTTTGCTGAAAGTTGACTGAAATAGCATAATATGTCATAATTGACTGCTTAGATCCATAAGGTATGATAATCATTTAAAATATTAAATCTGTAACTATCTGATAAATTCATTTGAACACAGCGAAGTCGTAATGAAATAATTTGAATGTTGTCATACACTGATACATTGTGTTCATTCTCAGCTCAGTCTCACCTACGACCTGTATGCGAAAACTTTTTTTAGATTTCTGACTTTTCTAGTACTCGAACCTCAGTTGATCCCGTAGAGTTTTTTGATCCTCGTAAGAAACACGATCGATTGGCATCAAAAAACTTTTTTGTGAAAATTGCCCATTTTCTGGCTGACTGTACATTTTTTTCAAAATCTGTGAATGCAGATCAATTTTTTTCTAAAAGTTAAGCATAGTCTCTTAAGACCATTTTCTTGTAGCGACCACGGTTAAGGTACCTGCCCTTATGGATCCATCTCAAAACATAATGCAATACTGCTCTTCCCCCATAGCAAGCGTGATAATTTATACGTAGTAATTTGACCAGACCTATAGGGAATATCTATGCAAAATTTGAACAAAATCTGTCCGGTAGTTTTTACGTTTAGCTGGAACATACATTCAGACAAACAGACAAACAGACAAACCGACAAACAGATAAAAATTCATAAAACTATATTTTCGGCATCAGAATCGTTCCCAGACCTCGTGGCAATTACTTTTTTTTTTTAATATTCAATGTACAGTTTTGACTTTGCTACGATTTTATTATATGTATAGATATAGAAGATATATATAGATATAATAATAATAATAATAATCATCACTGACAGGACTATTGTTGCCAATAAGCCTGATATAGTGGTGGTGGATCGAATAGAGCGGCGCGCAATGATTGTTGACATAACAGTCCCACATGACGAGAACCTCGTGAAAGCCGAGAAAAATAAACAAATCAAGTATCTTGACTTGGCTCACGAGGTTGTCGACATGTGGGATGTGGACTCAGCAATCATTGTGCCGATAGTCGTTTCAGCCAATGGCTTAATTGCCAAGTGCCTCGACCAACACCTAAAGAGGCTCTCGTTGGGCAGCTGGATCAAGGGCTTGATTCAGAAAGCGGTACTTCTGGACACGGCTCGCATTGTTAGGAGGTTCCTCCCTCTGGAGCCCTGACCGCCGGTAGTTTGACCCTGTTCCTGATACCGGTGGGCTACTATTTTTTATATTTTTTAATGTTTTTAATTTTTTTACATACTAATATTTAAAAATATAATTTATATGTACATTTATTTGAATAAAGGAAATAATAATAAATTGTACTGGGATCGATCCATCATCACTGACAGGACTATTGTTGCCAATAAGCCTGATATAGTGGGGGTGGATCGCATAGAGCGGCGCGCAATGATTATTTACATAACAGTCCGACATGACGAGAACCTCGTGAAAGCCGAGAAAGATAAACAAATCAAGTTTTTTGACTTGGCTCGCGAGGTTGTCGACATGTGGGATGTGGACTCAGCGATCATTGTGCCGATAGTCGTATCAGCCAATGGCTTAATTGCCGAGAGCCTCGACCAACACCTAAGGAGGCTCTCGTTGGGCAGCTGGATCAAGGGCTTGATTCAGAGAGCGGTACTTCTGGACACGGCTCGCAATGTTAGGAGGTTCCTCTCTCTGGAGTCCTGACCGCCGATAGCTTGGACCCTGTTCCCGATACCGGTGGGCTGCTATTTTTTTATATTTTTAAACTAGCTGACCCGACAGACTTCTTTCTGTCAAAAGCTATAGTATAAACTCCACTACTCTACCCTACCCTACCCTACCTACCCTACCTACCTACCTACCTACCTACCTAACTACCTACCTACGTACCTACCTAACTACCTACCCTACCCCACCCTACCCTACCCTACCTACCTACCTACCTACCTACCTACCTACCCTACCCTACGCTACCCTACCTACCTACCCTACCCTACCCTACCCTACCTACCTACCTACCTACCACTAAGGCAGCACAAACCAGGGCCTCAAGTCTGCTATTACAATAGTGTCAGAATGATCTCGCAATTGTGAGTATTTGACAGTGTTTGTATGGCAAATCTGTCAAAAACTCACAATGAAGAGACCATTCTGACACTATTGTAATAGCAGACTTGAGGCCCAGGCGTTTCACCAGCAAACTTCAATGCTCCACAATGCTGGCAAACAACGTCCATTGGACCAATGCAAACTAAACGATGCAAGCTGTAGTCGATGGTGCAATCATACAGAAACGCTGATCGATTCAAATCAATACTTGAACCATTTCTTCTTGCACTTCGAAGATTATTCCTCTGTTCATCTGTACGATAAGCTCGACGATTTCTCGTTTCTAACCTAGCCGTTTCACGGGCTGCCTCTCTTTGCTCTTGTGTTTGAGAAGCACGAATTAAGGCCCTTCTTTGCTCCATACTAACGCGGCGCTGTTCTCGTGCAATTTCTCGTTCTCCATCAGATAATTGACTCGCGATATTCCGTTGCCTAACTGCATTACGGCTTCGCTGGGAAAGATTAGACACGTAGCTGACGTCCGATTGATGAAATCAATTTATTTTGCCCTTGCTCAATCCCTATTAACATACTGTATAACGTCGTGGGGTGGTGCACCTAAATACACAATCATACAATTGGAAAGAGCGCAGAGAGCTATTTAAAGGTATCTTCCTTTCTACCTTTTCGATATCCCACAGCACTTTTATATAATGAGAGTAAAGTCCTTACTGTACGTCAGCTGTTTGTTCTTCAAACGGCCCTTAAACAACACGAACTCCTTACCTTCAACTCCTCGCTGTTACAAAATAAAAGACGTTTTGACCCAGTAGATCGCCTTGGTAAACGACTTACCACTATGTTCTCCAAACGTTTCTTTTGTTACCTTGGCCGATTTCTCTATAATAAAATAAATAGGACGTTATCGATTTATGAGCTTACCAAAGCTAAGTGCAAAATGAAGGTTAGGAGCTGGCTCCAGGAATTAAATTATGAAGCTACGGAAAAACTTCTAGCTTCCATGGTATAGAAAATTGTATCTATATTTTTATTTTATTTACTTTGCATTCAGTGCTTCCTATCATATTTCCTTACATTCACACACACACCACACACACACATACTAACCCTTGAGTAATAGTGTTACCCGTCTTTTCTTTTTTTTTTTTTTTCTGGTTTTATATAACTTACCGCATTTGTGTACGAGTGCATAATCAAAAATTAATGTAACTACTTTCTAAGGGGTGGAGTCCTGGTGTCCTGAAATACAGGCTTTACGCCTAGCTTAGGCACCAGTCTCCCACAATATTATTTAAACCATTATTGTATTGTCCTTGATCATATTTTGAAAATGTATTACATATATATTGTGGTGAGAAATAAATCCTTATCTTATCTTATCTTGTCTTATCTTAGCTCAAAGAGTATATAACCACTACGTATGAATAGCTTATCAAGAAAAATCATAGACAACCTATAAAAAGACATTTACACTTTTGTTAACCTGTAGATTTTTTTTCCTTAACCTTATAACCATTACCAACTGATTTTTTATTCCCTAAATTCCGTTCCTTTCCGATGATTTTATGTTTTTACTGTAGAATAAATCTTAGGTATTATTTTCGGGAATTAAAAATTAAATAATTAATAAATAATTTTCGAAAATTAATGTCTAAAACAAACAAATATAACAGTACCTGAACTTTGTAGACATTTTACAAAAAATAAATTTCTGAACGCACACATGATGTCTTCAGAAAAAAATAAAGTTGTGGCTTAAAGGTCTCAGCAACCAGGCCATAAGCTCCAAAAAAAAATAATTGTTGTTACACTATTTGACAGGATTGGACAACAAATGTTTGACATGTAATAAACAAATCAGCATCTATTGAAATGATTAAGTATTCATTACACATATCGAGTTTTCATTGTTTTTTAGATGTATTCTGCTATTCGGGACGGAAACAAATCCAACAAATCAAAAACCATGGCAATCGGTCCAGCCGTTCTCGAGTTATAAGTGTTGTAACAAACACGACTTTCTTTTATATATATAGATGTTTTTATTTTTGTGTTTAAAATATTATTATATGTATAGAAATATTTAAAAATCTAAATTATATGTATAAAAATGAAATAAAGGAAATAATAATAATAATATGTATATTTTAAGACTTTTTTGACGCGCTCTCCTGTAAAGTTACTAAATATTAGTTACAATGTTATTCCTTGCAGGTGTCGAAATATCTCACGTTGTTATCATAGCAGCGTGAGATACCGTGGTAGCTCGGAGGCAGGCAGCAATTTTGATATAGCCAATTTGGAAAGTATGCAGTTAAAATTACCATTGTTGAAAGGCGATAGATCTAACGTCGATCCCAGGTAAATGATCATCCCGTCAGCACATAGTTATCGCTGCACTGTAAGTGACACTAAATAGAACACACTCTAAAGGAAATGAGAGAATTTCTTCGTAACACAAATATATGATCAACAGTAACTGTCTTTGTACTGTATCTTTATTATGTAAGTGTGTTAGGTGCCGTGTAATAAGTACAATAATACAGGAGTCACGTGCGGCTGCGGTCGGCTCGTACCCCAGCTCAGCTATCACAAGAGAGATAGGAGAAAGGTTAAGGCTCGTACAGACTCGCGCTAAATCGCGGGCGCGACAGGCACCGACAAAGAAATTGTGCTACTAGTGTCGCGTCGCGCCCGCGATATCGCACTAGTCTGTACGAGCCTTTAGCCACTATGCGACACAATCACAAGCAAAGGCTAAATATCTGTCGACAACCATACAAACACGCTTGTTTCGGCCGCATGTACAGTCATTGTACATCCATCAATATAATCAGGCGTTTTATAGGTACTGCTTCGAGCTTTACTTTATTTCTCGTGTTACAATTTGTACAATTCCGTCAATTAGTAGGTGGCTATCGATTATCGCGTCATCTTCATTTGCAGAGAAGGCTTGAGCAAACGGACCGGGACCTGCCCTCCCCGCCCCGCTCCTCTCAGCTCGGCTTCTCCCCGGCGAAACCCTCGCCCTTACAAAGTTAGCGACGTGACCGCAATAACTCGGCACCTCGCACTCCGCGCAAAGCGCACAAGCATAGCTTCGATTTGTTTATGAAGCAATCACGTAAAAGCCAATGCTGTGTATGAAGCAATTGCTACGAAATATTTACGTGGAAATGTAATCAAAATGAACGGTTAATTAAGCAGGCGGTAAAATGGCCGAGCAATTAATTCGGGTCAGAAGGATATTATATATAAGGTACAAATTGGTACGATCAAGAAAGAAAAACGAGAATGTTTTAATCCCACAGCATAATAATTTGTCAATTATTTTATCATTTCAATTCAATTCTTTATTGCATATCACATGTAATTTACAAGATCTTAACATTAAAATAAAGTTCACATGGACCCTGTCGGGCACAACAATATATAATATTTGACAGAGAGTAGCATTTAAAAATCATCGTAAAAAGAAAATTAAAATTATCTGAAAACTGCTTTAAATGAACAGACAGTAGGCTTTCAAGATTCGTCTCAATTCTTTGCCTACCCCCCCCCCCCCGACCTCGCTCCGCCCTCCGCGCCCCGCCGCTCACGTCCGCAATTTATTCGGACAACATTATCTTCGGCACTCGCGATAAAAACTAGATCCATTGTGCACACATGGGCGGTGTCCGACGCTATCCGGCGCCGTCCGGTGTCGTCCGGCCCTCCTAATAGAATAAGTTGGCGAGTTATGTGTGTTCCGAACATGAGAGATACCCTCCACTGATATATTTGAGGCGGACGACACACATCTGCGACCAATACGCGACTTGTTCCTAAATCATTATTATCCTAGCCCTTTGCAAACATATTCGGCTCGGCTCCAGCTCCAGTGTTCCCAATAATATTATGTGGACAAAATAAGTATTTACTCTTACATAAAAGAACTGCTGCTCCTGTGTTATTATTGTGTAATCGTTATTTATGATATAAATGTTTTTTTTTTTAGATATTGTCGCACGACGTGGAAGGTTTCCCTGAATGACCTAATTTTTACCACTTTAAATTGCCCTAAGCCCCTAATATTTATTGAAGCTTGTAATGTAACCCAATACAAGCAAGAAGGTACAACTTCCTTATCATCCAAACTAGTAACAAACCATCAAAAAAAAGTAAACTGCTTGCGATCAAAGAAAGATCAAAGTCATGTAACCTCATCGGAACTTTCAAATAGCTTTAGTTTCGAGCAATAAAGCGGATATGGCTGAAACTATCAACTTATAGTTGATATAATATTTATAACAGCAATGTGTGCCGTCTCGGTAGACATAAATAATGATGAATAGTCCTACTGCTAGCATCCACTTGTAAAGATCGCGCGTATCGCCAAGCAGCAGCTATACAAATAAGTACAGCAGGTTAACCTTTATCTAATAATAATAAAGTCATTAAACAGAAGGCAAATAACAGTCCTCGCATGTGCCGCCTGTGCGTGTCAACTTCAAATCCACAGCTCTCCCTATCGCGTAATGTCCTTGTAGTTAACAGGTATTATGAGTAATCGGGGTTACGGGTTGATGACTGTAACATAACGTAACATAACATCACGCCTTGTTGCCCCGAAGGGTACAATAGTACACTCACATTTCGTCAGTTATGTTTAAGTCCCTTGTAATAGGAGAGAGCCTATTGCCATCAACCGGGCACAAATGCTGACTGCCAATCCGGGCTGCTACTGAGAAATTCCAGATAGAAAAACCCAATAACACTTCTGCCCGATGCCCGATCTGGAAATCCAACCCAGGACCTCGGCCTCATGCACAGCAGTAGCCCTTGCTACCACTAGAACAACAAGGCAGACTATATTCATATCTGCTACTGCTGTTATTATGACTTATGTTTTACGACTGTAGTAAGTAATCATTTAGATTGCTTACTTGCAACTACGAGTATGTGAAAGTTGTTGCTGTTAATCTTTTCAAATATGCCTAGTCACTGTTTGCTTCACAGAGACAAAACCTGCTCGCGATGGAACTTCTATATGATTCCACACGATGGCTCGCCTGTCGTGTCGTGTGTCGTGACGCGAAGGTCGCTGATGATGGATGGCCGCGCCGCGTCTGTACAGCGCACGCCTTATCAAGTCACGCCGCGCCTTATCTCTCACATGGTACAAATGATACAGTTCCACACTTATACATATTCTCCCACGTGCATTGTGCGCTTTGACGTAAAATACAAGTAATACTGTAGGTAGCTGGACGAGGTCATGTCAGATAGAGGCGCACGTGGCGAGACGCCTTAGATAGCTCACTCAACAGTTAAAGAGAAGAAGCATAACATCGACAAACTCAAACTCAAATCATTTATTTCAATCAAACCATTTACAGGCACTTTTGAATTGTCAAGGAGTCGGTCAGTAAGAAAAATGAATCTACATTCCCATTCCAAGCGTAGGTACCTATGGAGAAGAACGGGCAGGAAACTCCATGGACACTCTTTTAAATTAAATTGTTACAAAAATATTAGTTACACATATAATGTTGAATTTATAACATAATGTGAGAACGATGTAAAAATAAAAAATAAAAACGTACATGTTAAAAGCGTCCAGAGTAGGTACACCAAATAGAAAAAAAAAAAAAAAACAAACAATTCAAAAATAAAACAATTAAAATAAGCCATGGCAGCTAATAGATGACCAGTCCCAACTGACGGCGCCCGTTCACGAACATGACGCATGGATTAGCACCATTCAGCTCAACCATTTTGAAGGGAGCTAAATGATCCAACACACGCGCCACCATCAGCGAGACATCTAAGTGAGCATGACATACTCTCAGCCGCCAGGGCACATTCAAGTCAATGAAAGACATATTACCCGGTCAATGGTAGCTCTATAGTACATAGTACTCACACCTGTACTATGCAATTATATAATAAAGTCAAATAATTTATTTCAAATAGGCACGAAGATGCACTTTTGAACGTCAAAAATTACATGAATAGTTAATTGATTCTAGTTGCGCCTTCCAAAATGTAGATATGTATGGAGAAGAATGGGCAAGAAACTCCATACTTACTCTTTTAAAATGTTAACAATAGTTTGTATACATTAATTAATATTTATAGGTGAAGACTATGTACCTAGAATAAAAAAATAAAAAATATAAAAAAATTCATCAAAATTACTTACCACAATTGGTAAAAAGAATGAAAAGTGAAGGAATAACAGAAAAATTAATAAATGCGATAGGTACATGGTGCTCACATATTTACAAACATTGTATATGATTTCCCAAAAAATAAAAAATAAAAACAACAGATAATAAGTCAGTGTGTGAGTTAAAATATTAATCACAGAAAATAAAATTAATATCATAAAAATTATAAATTATACAGTTAAATTAGCAACCAGTTTGATTTTGTCTAGACTCTAAATTGTCCTATGGAGCAGGATCAGCATGTTTCCAAGCATTCTTATCTTGGATATAATCCTCTAATTTGTAATATGCTTGTTTACAAAGTGTACTTTTAATATGAGTTTTAAATTTTCTTTCATTTAATTGTAATATATCAGAAGGTATTTTATTGTAACATTTAACACAGTACCCCATAAAAGATGTATGTACCTTAGATAATCTGAAAAATGGTTGATATATTTTATCTTTATTTCTAGTATTAAAATTATGCCTATCACTTGATTTTATTAAAAATATGTAGATTTTTTCTTACATACATAATATTTTCATAAATGAATTGGCAAGGTACCGTCATTATATTAATCGTTTTAAATAGTTCTCTAAGAGATTCGCGGCGATATAGATTATAAATGGCTCTGACAGCCCTCTTTTGTAAAATAAAAATGGATTCAATGTCGGCAGCCCGACCCCACAGTAAAATGCCATACGACATAATGCTATGGAAGTAGCTAAAATAAACTAAACGCGCGGTTTCTATATCTGTTAACTGTCTTATCTTTCGAACAGCATACGCGGCCGAGCTTAGCCGCCCCGCAAGAGATGTTATATATATGTATAATACAAAGGAGATTGAGTTTATACAATGCAAAGACAATCTTCAGCAGCTCCAACATTATTTTCAAATGTTAATCAATACCCTAGTTGAGGTTGTGGAGCAGGACCAGCATTCAGCCAAGCATTTTTATCGGTGATATAATCCCCCAACTTATAATATGCCTGCCTGCATAGTGTGCGTTTTATACAAGATTTAAATTTAGTCTCATTCAGTTGAAGTATGTGGGGAGGAATTTTATTATAACATTTTAAACAGTACCCCATGAAAGATGAGTCTACTTTAGCCAGTCTGAAACCTGGTTGAACTAATAGGTCCCTATTTCTAGTACTATAATTATGTCTTTCACCTCTTTTCCTAAAAAGATGTAAATTTTTCCTTACGTACATGATGTTTTCGTAGATATATTGACAAGGTACCGTCATGATGTTAATATCCTTAAACAGTTCCCTTAGAGAATCGCACCTGCGGAGATTATATATGACTCTGATGGCTCTTTTCTGCAGAATAAAAATAGACTCGATGTCTGCAGCTCGTCCCCAGAGTAAAATACCGTAAGACATGATACTATGAAAGTAACTAAAATAAACTAGCCTTGCGGTATCTACATCAGTAAATTGACGGATTTTTCTGTCAGCATATGCTGCTGAACTTAGCTGTCCTGCAAGAGATGTTAAATGAGAACCCCATTGTAGCCTTGAATCGAGCGTGATCCCCAGGGAAACAGTTTTATCGACGAATTCTAGTTTCTCTTGACTTAATACTATCTCACAATCACTACTTTTGACATTTGGTAATGAAAATTTTATGCACTTGGTTTTTTTCCCATTTAATACTAAATTATTAGCAGTAAACTAATTTTGGACCTGCAGTAGAGTGTTATTTACGTTGTCAAAGTTTGTAGCACGTCTATCTACCTTAAAAATTAAGGAAGTATCGTCAGCAAATAACACCATTTGTGGTTGATTTTTTAATAAATGGAGTAGATCATTTATATACACTAAAAAAAGGAAAGGACCCAATATCGAGCCTTGTGGAACACCCATTTTTACTTTTAAACCGAATGAATTTATACCATTTATTTGTACTTGCTGTTGTCTATCATTTAAATAAGATTTTACTAAACTAAGCGCAAGTTTTCCAAGTCCGTAATGCTCAAGTTTCAAAAGTAAGGTTTCATGATCGACGCAATTAAATGTCTAGGAGAGGTCACCAAAGATTCCTATGGCGTCTTGGGCCTCTTCCCACGCGTTAAAAATGTGTCTTAATAATGTTACACCGGCGTCGGTCGTGCAACGTCGTTTGGTAAAACCATACTGTTGTTCGTGAAGGATTTTATTCGTGTTAAAATGATTGAGCATTTGATTAAGCATAACCTTTTCAGACACCTAACTGAAAACCGGCAACACGGATACGGGTCTATAATTATTGGTGTCTTTACTGTCCCCGGATTTGAAAAGTGGTATTACCTTACTGTATTTCATTAAATCCGGGAAGACTCCTTGATCTACACATAAATTAAATATTAAGGCTAAGTAAGGCGCTATAGTCTCAATTATAGAGGTACAGACTTTAATAGACATTCCCCAAAGATCTTCGGTTAATTTGATCTTGATTTGCTTAAAAGCTTTTCATACTGTTGTTAATATGCTTAAAGTTAAATTTAATCGGGCAGGCTGAAACGTTCGCCTTTACTAAATCAAAAGAGAGCGAGGGCGAGGAATTTAAGGTTTCAGTCGTTTTAAGTGGGATACTGGTAAAGAAATTTACAAATTCTTGCGCAACTACTTTGTTATCGCAAATGAGACCACATGACGTCTCCAATGTATAATCAGAATTCTGTTTTTTGTTCCTATTCGTTTCATTATTGATAATTTTCCAAACCGTCTTTATTTTATTTTCTGCTGATTTAACCTTGTTGCTAATGAATAAGGCTTTAGCTGCCTTACAAGTGTTCCTAAAAATTCTAGAGTAAGTAGCAACATACTTATTGAAAGTTTCTGTGTTAATATAAGGCTTAAGGCCATACAGCTCGAAAAGTCTTTCCCTACTTTTCCTGAGTCCTTTAGTTGCCCAGTCACTAAATAAAAACCTAGGGCTGATAGCTTTTGTGTTCTTTTTAAAATAATTATTGAACTCGGTTTGGACTACCGAAAAGAAATCTTTATACAAAATATTAACATTGTTCATTGTAAGGTCTTGATCATTTAACTTATAAATTAAAGTGCTATTAAATTTATTAAATTAACTGTTTATATTGGTTTGAACTGTATCTGCACTTTTTGTATTGGTATATTGGACTCAAAAGTTACGGTTTGACCGCTGTGATCAGAAGGGAGATAATTAACGATGGCTTTATCTAAATAGTTGCAGCAACAAAAAACATTATCAATACATGTAACAGGAGTGACTTTGCCAAAGAGCGGGACAGAATACCTTTAAAAAATCAAATAATTGTGTGCGAATCACAAATATATGATATGTTATGATCTAAAAAAGGCAAACAATTCATCTTGTTAAAAATAAAATGTACTGTTCCCCAATTCGATCAATAATAGGTTCCCCAACTCGAGTATATGTCTGTACTTACAGTTGGAGCCCCAAAACACGAAGACAATAGCGTGTTTCAGATGTGACGCAGACGTGCATCCTCTAGCGGCGGCACTAATTGGAGCCAGCGTCCGCCACTGGACGTACACGGGGCACTTGTGTGTGTGTGTAAGTACAGCACAATATCCTAATGTGGCAAGGCACAGAAGAACTACTGCTATCGATGAATATATTGCGCAAACTTGAAATGTGGGAGAGAAGAGGTGTAGGCACATCTCTGCACAGCCCTTCAGGGAATACAGGCGAGATGTAAAATATGTGTTATGAGAACGCCCATAGCATAACTGCGATACCTTCTCGCCCAAGTGAAGTGAAGGCGAGAAGGTATCGCAGTTATTGTTAATGACAAACTTGACTTCATGCAGTAAAATACATATAATACACGAGCAGAAAGTCACAATCTCATTCGTTATGATGTTATGTAAATTCATTTATTTCAGGTAATTTACACTCATTACTAAACGTAATTTTACAGAAACCAAATAAAATCAGATTAAATGGAATCAAAATAAATAAATTAAAACTGACGACTGACTGACATCAATATTCTTGCTGTCTCCGTGAGCTTGTGTACACGTACCGCACGGAGTAGACATTCTCAGTTTTATTACAAAAAACTAAATAAACCTTGGTTTAAACCTGGCCTATCAAGTCCAGGCTTATCTGCAGAACCATGGTCTAAATTTGTCCGTATTACAAATCTTTAAAAAACCGTGGTCATCTTAGTACCGGCATTTGAACCATCGTCTTTATATCAAACACAGATTAATACAAATATTATTCGTTCACCATGATATCATTCTATTGCATCGTTCCGTATGCTCAGAAAAGAAACCTTTTTGTTGGTAAGCTAATGATTATTATGATGTTTAGGAGTGTTAAAAATATTGAGACTGTTATCTTGCATGGTACAATAGTTATTTCGTCGTTTGCAGTTTTGTTTAGGTTTAAGCACATTACTTAATGTCGTATTAATTACTTACTAATAATACATCTAAGACTTGTAACGAAACATAACATTCTCGCACGTTATATGAAACCATAACAATAACAAAACCATCGCAGACGCAAGTCAAACAAAGTTCATTTAGCGTTGTAATTTTTAATTTATCGAAGTCTCAAATAGAACAATTGCCTCTTTGTTAATAGTATTACCTTCTTTAGTAATTTTAATATTATACGAGTATTGTGATGGACCAACAAAAGAAAAAACGATCTGAGAATTGGAGTACCCAGGAAAAAGTAAGTAAACATAAATTACTTCGGCGTGGCGTTCCCAACAACTCAGCGGCTTCAATATCCTCAATATCAATTAAATCGACCATGTTAATATCCATTTTCGGGTAAAAACAAAAAAGACGTGTGGCACTCAGGGACTGCCGCGGTAAAGCTATTGCATAGCATTTTGTATCAACTTATGCAATTATAATTATTTATTTATTTTATTTATGCAGTATTTCTTTTTCTTTGATATTAATTCAAGTTACACTTTTTGAGCGTGGTGACCGATAAGAAAGTAAAGTCAATCCATAATCGGCCCAGAACTTTGGAGAACCGTTTAAAAGTGGTGTTTATAAGCTATGAAGAACGTTAATGTTTAATGTTAATTCTAGCTAGGAGAATCATAAACACGAGTAAAAAAAAAAAAAAAAAATTGCTCACATACCTCAACAACCTTTCAAAAACTTTTGAATTACGATGCCTGCCATCTAGTGGATAAAACCGACAACAAAACACAACTGAGACCACCAACAGAGCAACGCTTGTCTCGATTACGAATCACAAGCCACGCCAATGTCACCTCTATTTCGTTAGTTCTACCTGCGATTACTAGATGGCGTTGCGTTGCGCGGTAAATCCACCACAGAGTTTCGTAGAGTCGTACAATACGTCTAATCGCACGCACACAACGTTTTTTCGTTACGGAATTTCTGGATTCGGTCCCCGCGCTCAAGGCCCGCGATAGAAGCTATGCAATAGCTTAAAAACAAAATAAATAAGTGCTGAACGTCGTAAAAGTGTATAACTACGTAAACAAAGTCAAATACTATTCAAATATAAGCATAATAACAACTTTAAAATAGACGAAAGTGTTGAACCTAAAGTAATATTAAATAAAAAAAGAGTGACAAACTGTTTTGACAGCGAAAAAATTCCATGTACATGAGTCTTTTCCAACCGTCTAGTCAAGTTTAAAAATTGTTCAACTGGAATGGTATCAACTATTTGGCAAGCTTTATTTAAGTCATTGTAGCCTTGCGGTGCAACAGGGGAACTCAATGTACTCGTAATCGACTGGTCGTGAGTTCAAACCCCACTATCAACAATCACTTTTTGTGAAGATCATAATTTTATAAACTAATATTTATAAGAATAAAATACGCAGTACACAGAAAAAGGAACTGCCAGAAATTATTAGCTCACTAGAGGGTACTGGTGTAGTAAAATAAAATAACCGTCGCAGTGGGGAGCGTGAGGTTTTTTCGTTACGGAATTTCTGGATTCGGTCCCCGCGCTCAAGGCCCGCGATAGAAGCTATGCAATAGCTTAATAATAAAAAGACGTGTGGCACTCGGGGACTGCCGCGGTAAAGCTATTGCATAGCATTTTGTATCAACTTATGCAATTATAATTATTTATTTATTTTATTTATGCAGTATTTCTTTTTCTTTGATATTAATTTGTTTTTTTTTTTTCGTTACGGAATTTCTGGATTCGGTCCCCGCGCTCAAGGCCCGCGATAGAAGCTATGCAATAGCTTAAAAATAAAATAAATAAGTGCTGAACGTCGTAAAAGTGTATAACTACGTAAACAAAGTCAAATACTATTCAAATATAAGCATAGTAACAACTTTAAAATAGACGAAAGTGTTGAACCTAAAGTAATTTTAAATAAAAAAAGAGTGACAAACTGTTTTGACAGCGAAAAAATTCCATGTACATGAGTCATTTCCAACCGTCTAGTCAAGTTTAAAAATTGTTCAACTGGAATGGTATCAACTATTTGGCAAGGTTTAATTAAGTCATTGTAGCCTTGCGGTGCAACAGGGGAACTGAATGTATTCGTAATCGACTGGTCGTGAGTTCAAACCCACTATCAACAATCACTTTTTGTGAAGATCATAATTTTATAAACTAATATTTATAAGAATAAAATACGCAGTACACAGAAAAAAGAACTGCCAGAAATTATTAGATCACTAGCAAAACCGTCGGAGTGGGGAGCGTGAGGTTTTTTCGTTACGGAATTTCTGGATTCGGTCCCCGCGCTCAAGGCCCGCGATAGAAGCTATGCAATAGCTTAACACAACACAATGAAAAAGATGCTTTAACATAAAAAGAGAAATTTTGACAGATACGATTTAGACCATCGTTTGATTGTTTAAACTAGGGGCCGCCGCGTTTTAGTGTTAGACCATGATATGGTCTATGGTTTTTCGGAAAACCACGATTTGTAATAACATTTTTGTTTAAACCGTAGTTTGCAGAGGTTTAAACCTGGGTTTTTTATTAAACCGCTTTTTGTAATAAGACTGTCTGAGTCCACCGTCAGCGGGACACTCGACCGGACATGTCATAATTAACTGTAAGCCGTCGATGTTTACTTTCTAGTCTATAAACCGCTGATCTGCGCCCACTGTGCACACTGTGCACAGGTTAACACTGCGTGCGAGTGTGCACATTGAGCATATTATAATAATAATAATTCTTTATTCAAAAAACAATAAACTTTGACGATAAATGATAGCGCTGACAAATAAAAACAGTTCCGTAGACTGAAACAAACGTCATAACGGCTGATGTTGTAACGGAAACACGAATCAGTGCAATAAATAGTGATTTTGCATTACATCATAAAATCGTATTAAATAATAATGAATAATAATGTTTAATCGTATTGTTAATTTGAAGGTTCGTTTTTATTTAATTATTAATTTAAAAGTCTACACTTGGTCCTTCGAGCAATTTTTTAGGGAAACCAGGGTAGGTTACTAATCGGTACTTTAACATTGTAACATTTATAAAATAATAATATTAAAAAAAGTTCTTCTTTTTGACTTGCGCTAATACTGACTGACTGACGTTTAGACGTACTTCAAACTAGCGTACACAACAAGCGCTTGGTTGTTGTATGTAAAAAGACTGACATACTTGCACGCCATTTGTACGATAGCGGATCGGAAATCGGCACCGACAGTTGGGTTCACCAATATTCTGAGAAATCGCACTTATTGTATCAAAGGGCAATTAGGTCACGGTTTTAACAAACAATACTATTAGGGACAGCTAGGGAAAATGGACATACAAGAAATAAACGAAGTCATAAAAAGCCAAGAAGCAGATTACAATGAACTAAGACAAATATTCACCAACATCAAGAAAGACTCAGCATCAAGGAAAACTCTAAAATATATCACGGAGAGAAGAACTCGACTCACAGAAATATATACTAGAACGTCAAAAAACCACTCACGACTAGAAAACCAAGATGTGTTGTGTGATCACAAATATATCACTACCAATTATTTTGGTTCTATCACTACACATTATACGCAGGCTATTGAATACCTGTTGAAGTGTGAGAAGAGACTACAGGTGGTAAACCAACTGTATGAACTAGAAGATATAGAACCAGAAGAGGAAGAAGGCGTCAGCTCACCCAAACTATTTATTCAATTATTTCGGATGAACCAGATGCAGAAAAAGTTACACTCGGCTACTCAATCGATGACTGGAGAGAAAGCGAGTTGGTATTTAGAATCTGTAATGACGAATTTAAAGAAACAGTGGCAAGAAATTGAAGAAACACATGTACTCATTCTAATGGAAGATAGTACGTTGGAACATAGCTATTTTCAAGAAAAGATGTTTGAACAAACACAAACGGAATTCGATCTTGTGATGGAAAAGTTAGTTGCAATAGTAGGTCGAAAATCGACACACAACAACCATAATACCTCGGTTAAGTTACCAAAAATAATAATACCAACATTTAGTGGAAGTTATGAGTCATGGAATTCTTTTTATGATTTATTCTTGAAAATAGTACACGAAGAAAAATATTTAAGTGACACAGAAAAAATGCAGTATTTAAAAACGCATGTTCAAGGTGACGCCGCTAAGCTGATCAAGCATTTAACAGTTTGTGATGCTAATTACATAACTGCATGGAATCTGTTAACAAGACGATACAAAAATGAAAGAATAATCATTACTAAGCATATCGACATCATTCTAAGTATGTCGAAAATAAAGAAAAGTAATGCCTCAAACTTAAGAAATCTGCATGATACATTCAACGAAAACCTGGAAGCATTGAAAAATCAGAACATCAACATTTCATCTTGGCACCCTATTTTGACAAGAATACTTAGTAGAATATGGGACTCCGAAACTGATGAAAAATACGAACATCAGTTAAAAGAGCCTAATAAATTACAAGAATTGTCGGCAATGATGCAATTCTTAGAAAAAAGATTTAAGTGTCTGGAAACTTCAAGCTCGTTGAGGGAAGAATCTGTAGCTCACAAATGGCGCCATGAGTCACCAAGTTCGATAACCAAACAATTAGATAAACGCGTATGCTGGTTTTGCCAAAATCACGAACACAGCATTTACCAATGTACTAGTTTTAAAATGCTGTCAGTGCAAGATCGCAATAAAATCGTACACGAAAAACAGATGTGTAAAAATTGTTTGACTCATGAAACGTCAATAGCATGTTACAGCAATAAAAGTTGCGGATACTGTGGGAAAAGAGGTCATCATTCTTATTTACACCAAAACAACAATAATATTACCATAAAACACGCAAATAATGAACCAAAAAAGTTCGGCTTGTCGACCCCATCGACAAGTAAATCCATGACGAGAACTGTATCTAACGTGTCTACTATTAACAAAACTAATATACCAAAAACTACACTACTAACAACGGCCCTAATAAAAACTCACTCGTCGGATGGGACATCACATTTACTAAGGGTGCTATGTGATCAAGGTTCAGAGGCATCGTTCTGCACAGAAGAGGTTGCCCAACTATTGTCATACCCACGTGTGAAGATACATACCGAAGTGGTCGGGATTGCTGACGAGAAACCTAAGACATCGAAAAACTCCATCAATGTCATGCTACAGCCTAGATTTCCGAGTGAATATAGGTTACCAGTCACACTTATAATACTACCAAAACTAACTGGTTGTTTACCAGAGAAAAATTTACCAGAACTAGAATCAGATTGGTTACAACACAAACTATTTGCCGATCCTACGTACTACAAAAGAGGACCAATAGATATGATATTGGGGGCACAGGAATATAGTAACTTACTACTAAACGGGTTACACAAGGTGCAAGACGGAATAATCGCTCAAAATACCGAATTTGGGTGGATTCTATCCGGTATTTGCGGCGCAACTACCAATACTAACACAGTTATTAGTATGATGACACGTACTGCAGAAGTTCAACAACTAAACAGATTTTGGGAATTAGAAGAAATTCCTGAAAAGTACCAATTATCCAACGAGGATCAGATTTGTGAAAATTACTACCGAAAAACTACTATAAGAAATCCAGATGGAACATACACAGTGAAACTCCCATTCAAGAATTCCGACTTAGATTACGGGAATTCGCGCAAAAAAGCTATTGCAAGACTATTACAATTAGAACGCAAGTTTGATAAAAACGATAATTTACGAAAAAAATACCAAGACTTCCTCAATGAGTACTTAGAAATGGGCCATATGAGGAAAGTTACTAGAACTGACTATTACCAAGGTAAATACTACATACCACATCAACCAGTAATCAGGGAAGATTCACTAACTACTAAGCTACGAGTAGTATTTGATGCGTCAAGCAAGTCAAGTACTAATATGAGTCTAAACGATAATATGTTTACGGGACCAAGAATACAGCAAGATTTGGCAGTTATACTATTACGTTGGCGTAAACACAAAATAGCATTTATGGCGGACATCGAAAAAATGTACCGATACATAAATGTTAACGAACAAGACTGCACATACCAACGAATAGTATGGAGGAAGTCTCCGAAACATGCTATCGACGAATACGAATTAACTACTGTAACATATGGAACTGCAGCTGCCCCATACTTAGCGATTAAGACACTGCAACAACTCGCTATTGATGAGAAGGCGAACTACCCAATAGCCAGCCAAAAAACTCTCCAGGATTTCTACGTGGACAATGTATTGTCAGGAGATGCTAGTGTTGAGTCAGCAAAAATGTTACAAGAAAGCTTAATAAAAATGCTACGGAAAGGCGGATTTAATTTACGAAAATGGTCGTCAAACAGTACTGAATTGTTAGAAAATATACCTAGTGAAAGCAAGGACGACCAAGTGATGAAGATACCGCTAGATGAAGCTAGAAAATCATTAGGGGTATTATGGTCACCATTAAAGGATAGGTTCGGTTTTCAAATTACTATTAATCACAATGAAAAACCAACAAAACGTTTTATTTTATCGGAAATCGCTAAGATATTTGATCCTCTGGGATGGTTAGCACCTGTCATTATAAATATGAAACTCATGATTCAGGAACTTTGGACAAATGGCTCAGAGTGGGATCAGCCCGTAGAGGAAACTATTAAAACAAGATGGATTAAACTACAAAAACAACTAGAAACAATTGAGAAGATTTCCATCCCAAGATGGTGTCATTTTTCAAATAATTCAAAAGTCGAGCTGTATGGGTACAGTGATGCTTCTGAAAAAGCCTACGGTGCAGTGTTGGATACAAAATAATAATATATTTAACGTAACCCTTCTACAAGCTAAATCAAAGGTAGCGCCAAAAAAGCAAAAAACTACATTACCAAAATTAAAGTTATGTGCTGCAGTATTATTAGCCCAACTGATGGAAAAAGTTGTCACGGGAATGGAAATGCCAATCGCGAATATCTATTGTTGGACGGATTCAATGATTACTCTCGGCTGGATCAAAGGTGAAGCTGAGCGATGGAAGACGTTCGTAGCTAACAGGGTATCCGAAATACAAAGAATATTACCACAAGCAAAATGGAATTATGTGAATACATTACAAAATCCAGCAGACCTAATTACAAGAGGAGTTTCGCCAAATAAATTACAAGATTTATCTCTGTGGTGGAATGGACCAGAATGGTTAAAAAGTGATAACATTCCTAGTACAAAAACTGTACCAGAGATATGTGAGGAGATTAAACGATGTTATCATATAACTATTATACCAAAGAACGAAATCTGGATAAGGTTTTGAAGCTTCCAAAGGATGATACGAGTATTATCTTATTGCTACAGATTCGTAAATAAACAAGAACACACAAAACCATTAAGTTGTTTGGAAATTAAGTTAACAACTAAAAAAGTCCTTTTCCTAGTACAACAAGAGGTATTTTCTGAGGAGTACAAAACCATTAAAGTTGGACAATCATTGAAGAAAGGAAACAGGTTATCATGCCTTGATCCGTTTATTGATAATGAGGGTTTACTGCGAGTGGGAGGAAGACTTCAAAACTCCAGTCTACCATATGATCAAAAACACCCAATTCTGTTATCTCATGACCATCATGTAACACTAATTATAGTTCGTGATGACCATTTAACCACATTACATGGAGGTAATAGTTTGACCTTAGCGTACATACGACAGAAATATTGGATACTTGGAGGAAAGCGAACAGTGAAGAGTAGCATTAGAAAATGTGTAAAGTGTACTAGATACAAATCATCCACCGCCTCACAAAAAATGGGCTCATTACCAAAACCAAGAGTGACGGAATCGTACCCATTCAGTCACACAGGCGTGGATTATGCTGGACCAATATCAGTGAGAACCATGAAAGGTAGGGGCCATAAATCATACAAAGGCTACATTGCGATATTTGTTTGCCTATCCACGAAAGCGGTACATTTGGAGCTGGTAGGCGACTTATCAACAGAAACGTTTATAGCAGCACTACGAAGGTTTATGGCACGCAGAGGTCCAGTATCACACATGTACAGTGACAACGCGACGAATTTCATAGGCACTGCCAATTACTTGTATAAAGAAATGTTAGACATAACCCAGTCTGACGACTTTCAAAATACGTTGACGAACATTGGAACACAATGGCACTTTATTCCTCCATTATCTCCCCACTTCGGAGGGATTTGGGAAGCAGGAGTAAAATCTATGAAACACCATTTGCGTATAGTGATAGGAGAGCAAACACTCACTTATGAAGAAATGAGCACATTTTTACAACAAACTGAAGCATGTTTAAACTCAAGACCTTTATGTGCACTAAGTGAAGATATAAACGACAATATCGTGTTGACACCTAGTCATTTCTTAATAGGAAG
The DNA here is from genome assembly GCA_947523025.1 of Dryobota labecula. Taxonomy (NCBI): domain Eukaryota; kingdom Metazoa; phylum Arthropoda; class Insecta; order Lepidoptera; family Noctuidae; genus Dryobota; species Dryobota labecula. The sequence continues at coordinate 355,836 of OX383298.1, forward strand.
AGAAGCAGTAGGGGTACCAGACCCGTTTTTCGAAACTAATACAGACCACATAAACAGATGGAAACAGATCCAAAAAATGAAACCAAGATATCTGAAAACCATACTCATATAAAAGTATAATAAGTATACTCATATCTTATTTTCCTATACAAGAGATAACCAAATATACATTAATGTATATTACACCAGTTCCAAAGATACACTCTGATAAATCTGCCCAAAGTCTAGAAGTACCTAAATCTTACATAGGGTTAGATTACAACAACGAACTATATTTTGACTTAAACTATGAGGAGTTCAAACGCTGTTTAGAATGGACCAACCATTTTATTTGCTTTCCTGGGGCCGTGAAAAACATGCAATTAAATGAAAATTGCATTGTTGATCAATTGTTTAAAAACCAAACACATACGAAATGTCCTACCAAAACGTTCTATTTATCAAATGAAATAATATGGAAACAACTTCACATGCCAAACACTTGGTTATTCATTGTAAGAGATCGGGTTACCACTTCAATACTTTGTGATGGACAAAGAGAAGAGCTTGAACTTCAAAATGTTGGTGTAATACGAATCGCAGATAACTGCGTCATTAAAACAACAAATAACATACTAACTGCCAAAAGAGTTGTTTCAGTACCGATTGTAATATCATACTCAAAACAAATAGATTTTCCCATTAACACGCATGTGATGACCAAATCCATGCTAAACATTACGAAAGAAGAAGTTATAGATAACTCAAAAGAGATTTTTCAACATTTAATTAATAAAGAAAGTGCCTTACAAACCGAATTAGATAGTACTGTTTGGAGTCAAATTATGTCTCACACATACTTAACAACTACAATATCTTGTGTAATCATGTTTTTAATCTTTATATTTTTAGTGTGCTACGGTCCAGCAATACTGAGATGGATTGGAGCCACAATGCAGCACAAGACCACAAGAACAGGTACCGAGCCAGCTAAGCAACCAGCAAGAGAACCAAACCTGCTCGCTATCAATGGAACATCTACCCAACGAACAACAGGCCAACCACCTATCACAACGGAACCGATATACAGTTTACCACACCAACACGAAACTATCGAGCTATACCAACTGGAGTCCAGGTCCTGAGAGGCGCCAGAATGTTCAACCGTGAACAAGCAACAACAGCATCGCACCGTCAGCGCTAAGAAGTGACCTACTGAGATCTTCGCCTCATCGGCTCAATACATATAAACACACATCTAAATAAGTATCCATGTGTATGGACCATAAAATTAGTATATAATTAAGTTAATTACTGTAATAAACTAGTCATCAAGCTGGAGTCGAGTGTGATTTATCTCCTATACTTCCTCTTACTGTGGCCAAGACACCTTTAGCCATCATCGATCCTATGAGTCTGTGGGATCGGCAGTAAGAAAACCATTTCCTGTGTACATTGCACGACGTACACAAACCCCTATTCCTTCCCAAATTCCGTCTGTTACCGTAGGTCTCTTCGTAACAGACTTCCCGCACGTATAACCAACGTAACTCACGTTTGGTATGGTTTGTATGGTAAGGGTAAGGGTGTTAGGATAACTAGGGTGCTAGGTCAATTTAAACGGCTAGGTTTTAGTCATTAGGGTCGTAGGTAGCTATTCGGTACCAGGCTCGATTGCCTTAAACATAGCCACACTGTACGCATTTGGGATAAGGCCGTACTAAGTCCTGGTGCGTACAATAGTCCTGTTCAATTATCCACTCCTCAATTCTAGCTTTTACCCTGTAAGTATCTAACTCAATGATATTTATTTTATTATTAATCTTAGTATATAAGTGTGAGCTTAGAACATAATGCTGGCGTCTAGCAAAAGCGGTCCTGTGGGGTTCCGTGAGACAAAGAAGCTTTTTCTTACGGCGTGTTGGGTCAGGTGCGGGGACCTTGGTATGCTTTTTCAGTACGGATCGAAGCACAAACAGCTGCCTCACGGTAAGTACTTTAGCATCTTTGTATGTGATGTAGGATACCTGAAATGCTTCCAAGACATCACCTTAAGGACTGCTCTTTGCGCTCGCTCCAACTTGAGAAATCTAGTCTTAGCTGCACCTCCCCACACTGTGATGCAGTAGGTGATGACGGACTGGCAGACAGCAATATACACCATTCTAATCGTGTTAAGGTCAGCAGAAGATCTAAGAAGCTTGAATATGTAAATCATTCTTCTGACTCTGGTGCTTATCAAATCTAAGTGCAAGTACCAGTTGAGACCGCCATCAATCATAACTCCTAGATACTTGAGATTATTTACCTCACGAAGGAACAAGCATGAGCAGTGCGTCTCACCATTACAAGTGTGAGCGTTAATGGTAAAGTTTGTAGGTAGTTTCGTACTTGAATGCAGTTTGAAAGGGATGTAGTAAGTCTTATCCAGGTTCAGAGTAAGGAGATTTAGCCGCAACCAACTAATAACCGTTTCATGTGATAATTCGGCAGCAGCTCTTACATGTTCCCAATCATCCCCATAGACTATAATTGCTGTATCATCAGCATAGGTGAATATTATTAGAGTTCATGAGAGGTAAGCAGCATAACTCGTTAATGTAAACCTGGAATAAGGTCGGTCCGAGAACACTTCCCTGCGGGACCCCGAAGGTGGTGGTTTCCTCCCTACTTACGTGGTAGCCAACTCTAACGCACAATCTACGATTAGTGAGATAACTTTCAAAAAAAAATCGTAAGCTAGTCCGCGTATACCGACGTTCCCCAGTTTTGAAAGGAGGGTGGGAACAGAGACTGTATCAAACGCCTTTTTTAAGTCTAGGAATAGGCCCATGCATTTATGTTTTCCATCAAGTTTTCTTGCAACGAATTCACTCAAGTCAAGTACCGCATCTTCAGTCGAAACTCCTTTTTTGAAACCATACTGATTTTGTGCAATAACGTTATTTCTATATAGGAGCTGAGTAAGTCTAAGGTTAATTAATTTTTCAAAGATTTTTGAGATAGATGAGAGTACAGAGATGGGTCTATAATTGTTCATACAGTCACTGTCCCCACCCTTATAGATCGGATGCACAACATCCTTTTTAAATGCCTCCGGAAAAACTCCAGTGGCTATTGAGCGTTTAAAAATATGCGTGATTGGGGTGACGAGAATATGGCGACAGAGTTGAAGTAAATTTGTTGAGATGCCATCCCAACCAGTAGCAGAGTTAGAACGTAGGTTTTATAATGGCGTTGTTAACTTCCGATTCGTCAAAGTCAAGGAGAACAAGTGAGTTTAGGGCGACATTTTTTAAAGGCGGTGCACATGATTAGAGGACATCGACAGAGGCGAAGCTATTTTAAACGCGAGGTTTTTGCCAACATCAGCAAAGTACTTACACAAAGTCAAAGTCAAAGTCAAATCATTTATTTCAAATAGGCACGAAGATGCACTTTTGAACGTCAAAAATTACATGAATAGTTAATTGATTCTAGTTGCGCCTTCCAAAAGGTAGTTATGTATGCAGACGAATGGGCAAGAAACTCCATACTTACTCTTTTAAAATGTTAACAATAGTTTGTATACATTAATTAATAATTATAGGTGAAGATGATGTACCTCGAATAAAAATAAAAATTACTTACCACAATTGGTAAAAAGAATGAAAAGTGAAGTAATGACAGGAAAATTAATAAATGCGATAGGTACATGGTGCTTACATATTTACAAACATTGTATATGATTTTCCAAAAAAAAAAAAAAAATATATAATAAGTGTGTGAGTTAAATTTATATTAATAACAGAAAATTAAAATTAATATCATAAAAATTATAAATTATACAGTTAAATTAGCAACCAGTTTGATTTTGTCTAGACTCTAAATTGTCCTATGGAGCAGGACCAGCATGTTTCCAAGCATTCTTATCTTGGATATAATCCTCTAATTTGTAATATGCTTGTTTACAAAGTGTGCTTTTTATATGAGTTTTAAATTTTCTTTCATTTAATTGTAATATATCAGAAGGTGTTTTATTGTAACACAGTACCCCATAAAAGATGTATGTACTTTAGATAATCTGAAAAATGGTTGGTCTATTTTATCTTTATTTCTAGTATTAAAATTATGCTTATCACTGATTTTATTAAAAAGATGTCGATTTTTTCTTACATACATAATATTTTCATAAATGAATTGGCAAGGTACCGTCATAATATTAATCGTTTTAAATAGTTCTCTAAGAGATTCGCGGCGATGTAGATTATAAATGGCTCTGACAGCCCTCTTTTGTAAAATAAAAATGGATTCAATGTCGGCAGCCCGACCCCACAAGATCAACTGATACTTGTGGATCAGGATCAATTTTTAATAAATCCGTAGAAGGTGTGGGGATTTTTTTGTAGTTAGTAATGCCTTTAATTTTATTCCATAGTATCTTAATATTTGATTTAGCCTTTTCTAACTCATGTCTGTCAAACTGGGATTTTATATTCCGCAATAGAATTATTACAATGGTTTCGGTAACGATTGTAGGTAATTCTATTTATATTATGTGCGCAGTTCTATTAAGCCGCACCTAGTAACAAGCATTGCTTTAATGACGGCAATAAAATAAAGTTGTTCAGTCAGTTTAACGTCCCAACTTTGCGGCGTAACTTATCTGACCCGTTTTATGTTTTATTTCAAACAGGTACGAATATATATTAAGTTTATTTAAGTCTCTGAACCATTTAGATATGTTATTTGAACTATAAAGATAGATGCATGTATTTGTATAAACATGTATGTCATGATACATAGATATGCACATTACTATCCAAAACCAAAATAACAAAATGGCAAAAAAGGATATCACTGTTAACCCCAAAACTGCAAGTCGCTTGGAAGCTTTTAAAGTTAAACTCATTAATAAATTACCAGCTTTGTCTATTCACGCTGATCCTATTCATCTATATGATGATTTTTTTGATATATAATGTAAACAATTTCATTCCACGTTTATTCCTAAAACTATCTCGGTTAATAGTAACGCATCTTTCAGTGATTGGGCTACCATTGGTATTCATAAAAGTAGAACACGGCTTTATGAGCTGTACAATGAAAGGACTTGTGTAAATACCGCTGAATTTAATTTATATGTTAGAAATTATTCAAAATTATTTAAAAAAGTTTGTTGTATGGCCAAGTCGCGTTATTTGAGTTCGAAAATTAAAAACAGTAGTAATGTTATTAAAACGACTTGGAATATTATTAATAGTGAAACGGGAAGGTCTAGCAACCGAAATACTGACTACAGCCTATCAGTTAATGACAAAATAATAAAATCAGACTCACAAGTCGCCGCGGCCTTTGAAAATTTCTTTTCGGATATTCCCGTTTTAACTACTAAATCCCTAAACTCTTCACCTTCTGTTGCTGAGTCTTTGCTTAAGGATTCTTCGATTCGGAATTTAATTTTGAACATATTACCTGTAGAAATATAATTAAAACCTTTCACACTTTAAACGTAAAAAAGACTGCGGATCTGTGGGGTAATTCTGTAGAAGTTGCTAAGTCTATTATTGACACTGTAGCATCTACTTTAGCTCTTATCTTTAATAATTGTATCGACTGTGGGGAGTTTCCCGATCTTATGAAAAAAAGTAAAATAATACCATTATTTAAATCAGGTAGTACATCAGACCCCACAAATTATAGACCTATTTCAGTACTACCTACCTTTAGTAAAATTTTTGAGAAATTAATGTTAGACCAATTGCAAAGATTTTTTAATAAAAATAAATTATCACACAGTAAACAATTCGGTTTTACAAGGGGTCGTTCAACTACTGATGCCGGTGTTGAACTTTTAGGACATATTTATAATGCATGGGAAGATAAATGTGATGCCTTGGGCATCTTTTGTGATTTGTCCAAGGCATTCGATTGTGTTCTTCATGAAACGTTTATCAGGAAACTCCGCCACTACGGGATCCGGAACACCGCTCTGGATCTTCTTGCTTCATACTTGAGTAATAGGTTTCAGAGCGTTGAAGTTAATGGGAAAAGATCTCCCGGATCTTTAGTAACAATGGGAGTCCCACAGGGCTCAATTCTTGGTCATTTTTTGTTTCTTATTTATATTAATGACTTGCCTTACCTCATAAAGGATAATCATGAAATAGTGTTGTTTGCGGATGACACTTCACTTTTGTTTAAACTTAAACGTCAGGAGCTGGTTACTGACGATGTAAATAGCGCGATCTCAAAAGTAGTTCATTGGTTCAATGTTAATAATTTACTTCTTAATGAAAAAAAAACCAAATGCATTAAGTTTCCGCTACCTCACGTTAGGCAGGTGAAAAATAATGTGTTGATAAAGGGCGAAGAATTGAATCCTGAAGATAGCACAGTATTCTTGGGCTTAACTTTGGATGCTAAGCTTCAGTGGGGCCCACATATAGATAAATTGTCTAAGAAGCTGAGCTCCGCAGCATACGCCGTTAGAAAAATTCGTAATTTAACTGACATAGAGACAGCCCGTTTAGTGTACTTTAGTTATTTTCATAGTGTAATGTCGTACGGTATTCTGTTGTGGGGAAATGCCGCCGACATTCAGTCTATCTTTGTTTTGCAGAAAAGAGCTGTTCGATCAATTTATAAATTAAGTTCGAGACACTCTCTCAGAGAGAAATTTAAGGAAATTAATGTTATGACTGTGCCTTCTCAGTATATTTTTCAAAATCTTTTATATGCCCATAAAAACATAAAATTGTTTAAAAAATACAGTGATATCCATAATATAAATACTAGGAACAAACACATGTATGTTGTACCTAAAACACGGCTCAAGAAAATAGGTGGTTCGTTCAGATGTCAATGTATACGCTTTTATAATAAACTTCCAAGCCACGTTCAAGATCTAAGCATTAATCAATTCAAATCATTTATTATTGAAAGGGAGCGTAGGGCTCTGGCGGTCAGGGGTAATATGTTGGCACGAAGATTTTCTCGGTGTACTGATCAAGTAAAGATTACGCTTTTTAAAGCGTACTGTCAGAGTTTTTACACCGGTAATCTTTGGGTCAACTACTCGAAAAGGTCGCTGGATGTTCTACGCGTCCAATATAACAATGTTTTTAGGATGCTGTTGCGACTGCCTCGTTTTTGCAGTGCCTCGGAAATGTTCGCGGTAAATCATACCGATGGACTTCATGCGATCATCCGCAAAAAAACGGCCTCACTCCTGAGCAGAATAAGAGGCAGTCGCAATAGTATCCTGAAGGCGGTGGCGGCAGACACTTCCTCCGCCATAATAAGGCAATTTGTGCGGAGACTTATACCATAGTTAGAACATTACCATTTCTCGTTGCGTCTAGATGTTGGGTGGTCTTCTCACAAATTCGTCTTTAGTTTAAGTTACTAACAATAGTGATTTAAGTGCAAACATGTTACTAACAATTTATGGATCTTGTATTATCCGAAATAAAATGATTTTATTTATTTTATTTATTAAACGTAAGTTGTGCCAGAAAGCCTTTTATACCATTAAAGATTATATTGAGGACAAAAAGTCAATCCCAAGCGGATTGAGCTGCTTCAAATTTTATATATTGAAACTTTTTTTTATTGTGATTGCTTTATACACATTGACATGAATATTTACTTGTGAAGTATAATGTTATTATTTTAATTATTGTGAATGTGAAGACTATGTGGGTCTTTGTTTATTTTTTATTTTTTTCCTTCTCAGTATATACATCTTTTTTTTTCCTGTTCATGGTATGGCAGTTTGAGTAATTTATGCGGCCTGCCCAAATGTCCTTTCTTTGGTATTGTTCGTCGAATCGTTGAGCTCCTTATGTTCTGAGTTGAGCTGCACGATTACTGACAAATGCGTGCACTGAATGGACAGGTCCACTCAATCTGTGTGGTTCTTTCTTCAAAAGACCATTTCAGACACCAGTCTACATGGTCTTCACATGATTTGACCAAGATTATGTCTGGACTTTAAAAGAGACTGTGACCTCTGAGTTTGTTTCGGTCTTTCTTCTCAGAGTAGTCAGATACGAAATGCCGACCTCATCTAGTTTTAAAATATGATTGACGTGTAAAAGTGTTTGTAAAAACCTACTTACAGAAATAAAATCATTTATCATTTATCATTTATGGATGGAAACGAGTTTAAACAGGTGGTTCAACATGTTTTGCCTTTCGGCGTAGAAAATAGTATAATATTTAATTGGAATTATTATAAATTAGGAAATTATACCCAAAATTCAATCAATTGAAATACATAATTACAGTCAGTAGAAAATGTGCTCAGTCAAAATAAAAATTCATTAAAACAATGAAATTAATAAAACGAAATACATTAGTAAATTATCTAAATTAAAAAAAATTCGTTCAAAAACTCCGTTACATTATTAGTATTTTTTTAGCTCTCTCTTGAATGAATTAATATTCATTTCCTTAAGGGAATTAGGAACTTTATTGTAAATTAGTGGGGCCACGCCTATTACACTTTTTCTCAGAAATGTTTTGGCGGAGAGTGATTGCACCCAAAGTACTTTTCACGTCTATTTCTGTCTGCATTATTAATCCGAAGAGGAAACAAATGAGGATTGGATTTTACAAATAGTGAAATTTCTAATATGTATTGTGTTGTGTATCGAACAAGTCTGTTGAAAGCATGTTAACCAAAGCCTACGAGACGCCTACGTACACACAGCGTCATTATGTGCTAACCCCTAAGTTTTAAAATGTTACACTGCTTTAATTGAATACGTTACGAATAATCTAAAGAATACTTCAAAAAGAGTTTATTAGATCGACTTGGATTCGAACCATCGCATTACCGAATGTCGTCATACTCATACTGGCAGTTTGACGCTTAGCCAGCGAGCCCATATGAATTGCGATAACATCGATATCTACTATCGTCCGAGTCAGTTTATCTTTAGGTCTCTGTCTAATCGATAGATGTTATAATTTGAGGGTATCCATAAATTTTACTTACTTACGTTTTCTTTAGAAAATGTATCTATACCCTCAACTACAACGTTGTCTAGGGACCCGTTTGTGTCAGTTGGCAAAATACAAAATACTAATACAAAGGCAAAATGACTGATGATAACTGTAAATTATCAAATTAAATTGTTGAATGTAAATATTTTTAACAAAATAAGATCAGTTTTATTACATTATTTAATCAAACTGATCTTATTTTGCAATAATAAGTATGATTAAATGATTATTAAAGTATTTTATTTCTCTTGATTTTTTAATTCTTTATAAATATTACTAAAACAAAATAGAATAATGAGGTATATTAAAAAAAGAATAATGCATGACAAAGCAAATGTGCCTAGGATGTGAACCTCCAACATTATGCACGGCAAGTGGTCTTGAAACCTCCAGTCTATTTAGACGTTGCATAATATTTCGTAAATTTTAAACCCACTATTGCTTGTCGTTATATGCAATAACTAGCTTCTGCCCGCGACTTCGTCCGCGTTAAATTTCTTGTTCCCCCTACCCACCCCGTCGCAACACATTGCCTGCCCGTGCTTTTACTTCGTTTTCGCATAAACTTTCATTAAAAAAAATGGTGTTCTAGTTAATAGGAATGTAATTCTTCCTCAAGAATTGGGCTGTAAAATGCAAAAAGATTTTTTCAAATCCAACTCGCAGGTCGAGAGCTTAGCGCGTTCAAAAAACAAAAAACCAGCCAAGTGCGAGTCGGACTCGCGCACGAAGGGTTCCGTATCATCCATACAAAACCTTATCCTTTCTAATATTACAAATGTGAAAGTAACTCTGTATGTCTTTCTATTTGTCTGTCTGTCTGTATGTTACGTTTTCACGCCTAAACCGCTGAACCGATCGTCATGAAATTTGGCAAAAATATAGCCTGGGATATGGAGAAGGACTTAGGCTACTTTTTTACGCGATAACCGACATCCACGCGGGCGGATCCGCGGGCAAAAGCTATCCATACTAATATTATAAATGTGAAAGTAGCTCTGTCTGTATGTCTGTCTGTTTATCTGTCTGTATGTTACGTTTTCACGCCTAAACCGCTGAACCGATCGAACTGGGATATAGAAAAGGACATAGGCTACTTTTTTACGCGATAACCGACATCCACGCGGGCGCAGCAAAAAAAAGGCAAAAAAATCATGTCCGTTGTATGGGAGCCCCCCTTAAATATTATTTTTTTCTGTTTTTTAGTATTTGCAACAGAAATACATCATATGTGAAAATTTCAACTGTTTAACTATCACGGTTCATGAGATACAGCCTGGTGACCGACGGACAGACAGACAGACAGACGGACAGCGGAGTTTTAGTAATAGGGTCCCATTTTACCATTTGGGTAAAGAACCCTAAAAACTAACTCTTCAGTTTTAGAATAGACTACCTCGCAGAGTTGATCATTATTTTGCTGCGGAGTTATTATAAAACAGTTATATCTCCTAAGATATTCATTGAAATTAAATGATGTAAGGGCAACTTTGTTCAAAATTAAATACTTGTGATGAATAACGTATTTATTTGGATAAGGATTAATACCATGTTTATGAAAACTCCTTCGCAAATAATGCATTAATTTCGAACAAATTTGATTACCATAAAAAAGGTTATAGTGAGTCAATCTTAAAAGATAGACATATGCTGTCGCGGACTTTTTTTTAGAAAATTTAAAGAGGAACAATTCCATCATACATGATATTTGCGTAACTTAAACCGTTTACGCAGCGCACGCAACGGAAGCTCTCAAAAAGGAATCATTTTTCCCGTTTTTGCAACATTTTTCATTTATGCTCCGCTCCTATTGGTCGTAGCGTGATGTTATATAGCCTATAATATTCCCCAAAAAATGCACTATCCAACACAAAAAGAATTTTTCAATACCAACCAGTAGTTCCTGAGATTAGCGCGTTCAAACAAACAAACAAACAAACAAACAAACAAACTCTTCAGCTTTATATATTAGTATTTATTATCTACACTAATATTATAAAGAGGAAAGATTTGTACCTATTTTTGTATGTTTGTAATGAATAGGCTCAAAAAGTACTAGGCCGATTTAAAAAATTCTTTCACCAATAGAATGCTACGTTCTTCCAATTTGACATAGGCTACATTTCATTTTGAAAAAAATTAGGGATCCTTGGTAAAATTTGAACAATGTAACCGAAGGTGTAGAAAAATGAGTCTTAAAATGTCTTTCGTCGAATGCGCTGCCGAAACTATTAGCGATAGAACAAAATAATGTACAACAATATTGAAGAACATCATAATGTCTAATAATATTTTTTTAATAAATAAAAATATTTGTGAAAAAAAGTGTTTTATATCCAAATTTCCAAAAATAAATAATTGACTGCCCCGTGCGAAGCCGGGACGGGCTGCTAGTATATTATATATTAGTATAGATTAGTATAGATAAAAGTATTAACTTTTTATTTAATAAAAAACATATTTCAAACAGCGCTATTTAACACTAAAACAATACATTAATTATAATAACAATATGTTTTTACAACATCCAAAAAGGAACTTGGGCCTAACACGGATCTGAACGCACATGTCTTTTTGGGGGGGTAACTACTTACTTCTATTATTACTATTAGGCCTGTAGAACTACTTAACAATTATAAGAACCTCGACGATTTATAAGATAAAATTGAATAAAAGAGCCAGGGCAAATAGTAGTACATTTATCAAACCATAGATAAAGAACGGACAATGAACAATGCTAGAAGGGTTATTTACCAGCAAACGATACGGCTTCCAGGAAGATATATTTTCAATATCTCCGCGAGCGTCCTGCTGCAGACAACAATAAATAGTATGGAGTGGTATCGAGCTGAACATTGAACACTGAACACTGAACATTGTCGGTACATGAGATATGATCTGCGACGCGCGGCGCTTTCATCTCGCCGCCGCGCCGCGCGCCGGGCGGTGGAACTAGCGACCTGTCACACTATGTTGCCGTACATGTCAAATACGTTATAAGATAATTGACACCATTGTGTCTGTCTATACAAGAAAATTCAAATTGAGAGATGGCCATGTTTTAAGCAATGTTTCTTCAATATCCGAACATGCGAACATACTATTCCAAAGTGAACACAAGAAACATTCTGATTTCAATCTCGGAATCCAACATTTCCATTGAATATCAACTTTTGCACAAATAGGTCAGTTAATTGAGTCGTAGCGGCGCGTAGCCCCCGCTACGGCGTAGCGATGTTGTCGTAGTACTCGTGACGTACGAGATGCCCCGGGCGCTACGGCGCTACGACGTAACTTCATAACTTTGCTCTTGTACTCAAGATGTTCTCTTTGCACATTTTACCTAATTAAAGGATAATATTTATCTCAGGGAATGTTGTGGCTTATAATGTAATCATATTTACAAATGTCATAAACTTCCAGTTCTATCCAAATTTAAATAAATTATTTTTATATAGACTACAACCCAACACAAAAGAAAACTAAATATTATGTACATCGCTACTTTCAACGCAAGATCACTGTCGATCGAAGTTAGATTAATCGAGCTTGAAAACGCACTATCAACTATAAAATGGGATAATCTAGGTATTTCAGAGGTACGACGTCAAGGCTACATAATAGAAGACCGGGATGCATATTTGTTTTACTGTTATGGCGAATCAAAAGGCTTGAAGGCTATCTCACCAAAAGCAAAGTGAAATTATTGTTCAAGACTTTATTGGATTATCGGAAAGAGTTGCCCTTCTTCACATAAAAATAAAAGGCAAATCATACACAGTCACTTAAGTATATACTCGTATATGCACCCACAGAGAGCGCCATCGAAACGGAAATACCAAAATTCTATGGTTGTCTTAAGCAAGCAATGGAAAAAAGCACGCAAAATATAATACTAATGGGCGACCTAAATGCAAAAGTTGGAAAACCAATGGAGGAGGCTTTTACCGCACTAGGCGGTCCTTATAATGAAATAAAATAATAATAATAATAATAGTAATTAATACTATTATGAATTCTATTTTAATGAAATTGAAATGTATTTTTATTAAAGTAATAATGCATGTATTGTAATAATTGTAAGGAATCAATAAAAGCTTTTTATTATTATTATTAATGTAGTATACTTTTATGGAACTCTATTAAAATTCACCACATTCTTTGTAATATTCCGAAACGTTTTAAAAACCAAAAGAAGATCAAGTCAAGGTTGAAAAATTAATGAATGTTACTAAATCTTGGCAAGTAAAATAAGTGTGTTCTTGCTCTTGACAAAAGCCTGCATTACTGAATTATCAAACCAATATTGAGAAGAATTACTGACCTAACCTTTAGCTATGCTATATAATAACGTATCTTGTTAAAGAGCGGGGCAAACGACGAACCCGCAGGCTCCACAAACCCTCAGGCTCCACAAACCCGTAGGCTCCACAAAGAAGAGCGTGTGAGCGGGAAATTAAAGTTTTTGATAAAATATAGAGAGGCCGTGCGGGACACGCTAATCTCGGCCGATTCGGTTTTTTTTTTTGCTGAGGCGATAGTTACAGGAAACAGTTAATCCCTCTCTGCAGTAACAGGGTCCGTGATGGCACACAGAAATACATGATCTTGTCCACCCTCAGATTCATTTCATCATCATCATCATCAGCCTATAGCAGTCCACTGCTGGACATAGGCCTCTCCAATTTCACGCCATTTAGCTCGATTCTCGGCAACTCTCATCCAGCTGCCACCAGCCACCCTGCGGAGATCGTCGCTCCACCTAGCCTGAGGACGTCCTACCTTACGTTTGCCGATTCGCGGTCTCCACTCAAGAACATGCTACCCCAGCGGTCATCGGTTCTACGGCTAATATGGCCGGCCCATTGCCACTTCAGCTTGCTTATTCTGTGAGCTATGTCGACAACATTGGTTCTCTGCCAGATCACCTCGTTCCGGATTCGATCCCTCAGAGAAACTCCAAGCATAGCCCGCTCCATAGCTCGCTCAGCGACCTTGAATTTATGGATCAGCCGTACCGTGAGTGTCCACGTTTCGGCTCCGTAAGTCATAACAGGCAGGACGCACTGATTGAAGACCTTGGTCTTTAGGCTCTGTGGAATACGCGACGAGAAGACTTGACGAAGCTTCCCAAATGCTGCCCAGCCCAGCTGAATTCTTCTGTTAGCCTCCCTCTTAAAGTTATTCTTACCAAACTGCAGAGTTTGCCCGAGGTAAACATATTCTCGAACAACCTCGAGAGCACCGCCATTAACAGCAATCGGTCCCGGAGTGACGTGTTCGTTGAACATAACTTGGGTTTTGTCCAAGTTCATCCGGAGTACGCATTGGCGTACAGAAGAATCAACTAGGCCATCCAGCAACTGCTGCAAGTCATGCAGCGATTCAGCCAGTATGACAATGTCATCTGTAAATCTCAAGTGTGAGATGTACTCACCGTTGATGTTGATGCCACGTCCTTCCCAGTTCAGCATCTTAAACATATCCTCCAATGCGTTAGAGAACAATTTCGGGGAAATTACGTCCCCTTGTCTCACGCCTCGACGCAGGGGGATATGTTCAGTTCGCTGATCCTGAGTTTGGACGGTCATTGTCGCGTTGTCATAAAGACATCTCAGCACTTGGAGGTATCGCCAGTCGACTTGGCATCGCTGCGGAGACTCCAAAACAGACCAGGTCTCGATAGAGTCAAAAGCCTTTTCATAGTCCACATATGCAAGACATAGGGGCCGATTATATCGATCGGCTTTGCTCGATCGCTTTCTCTATAGAGCGCGTATTGCAGCGTCGGAGGTCGCGTCGTACCAGCGTTCTAATATTTTTGTTGAGTGCTTGTTGTTCCGACGAAGTGATAGGTGGGTTTTCACGTCGTTCCGTCATAAGCTCTAGAGTCTCTTCCGAAAGTTTGGACTTCTTGCCTGTACGCCGCATTTAACAAAAACGCGTGCCTTCCTCCCTGAGGATTTCCGCCATTTGATCGAGCACCTGGTCAACGTCATTTGTGGTTTCCACGGCAGCACATCGGTTCTCCAGGTCTGACTGGAACGCTTCAGATCATAACATAGTTTGGAGCATGCTTGGACGGAGCCTAGACTTCATCAAACGAGTTCGCTTGAGCTTGAAGTTGATATTCAGAGAGCCTCGGACAAGTCTGTGATCAACCTGTTGAACCTGTTGATCACCGAGACATCCCTGAATATATGGTTTTTATCCGTTATGATGAAGTCTATCTCATTTTTCGTCACAGTATCGGGGCTTCGCCACGTCCACTTCCTTCGGGGCTGTTTCTTAAAGAAGGAATTCATCAAGAAAAGCCCCTCCTTCTCAAGGAAGTTGACAAGCATTTGCCCCCTATGATTTCTGCTGCCAAACCCGTAGGACCCTACTACCGATTCGTTGCAATTCTGTACTCCCACTTTAGCGTTAAAATCCCCCATGAGAACGTTGTAGTGGGCCTTAGTAGTGCAGTGCAGTGCCTTGGAGATGTCCTCGAACATTTCCTCCACTTCGTCATCCGAGTTTGTCGAGGTCGGTGCGTAAACCTGAATAACCTTGAGGCTATACCTCTCGGTTAACTTCAATACTAGGTACGCTACCCTGTTCGAGACACTCGAGACTTCCACAACGTTGTCACAAAGGGATTTGTTTACCAGGAACCCGACTCCGCCTTGGGATAGCTGGTTTCCCTCTCGAAAATACAAAAGATGGCCCGATTCAAGAGTTATTGTGTCCTCCCCCTCTCTTCGGACTTCACTCAGCCCAAGAATGTGCCACCTTATTTTTCCGAGCTCTTCTTCTAGCTGCACTAAGTGTTCGTCGAGCCGTAACGTGCGTCCGTTATACGTCGCCAAGGTCAGTTGGATTTGGCGGCCATTCGTAACCCGGGGATTCTTCGCACCCCCTACCTTGCCGTTACCGTGATCGCCGCCAGAATCCGGAATAGCAAGGCGGCCGGCAAACTGGAGGCCGTGGTTGATTTTGACTTGCCATTTGGAGGGTTTGCTCATAATCGCCACGCTGGGCATGTGGGTTGGCAATCGCAGATCGCAGCTTTTCGCACTAGTGACACTGCTGCCCGTCACTAGTCTGCTCCATTTAGCTGCGAAGTTTTTATTCAGAATGGTTATACCGCCATTTGTCGGTTGTCAGAGCCTCGTTTGTTATTCAGCAGGGTGTACCACGAGCAAGTGAGGTTGACTTCGGGCACTGAGGTGGTAAGTGTGAGGGGGTAAGGGGGCACCCCCCCGGTTCATTTGATCTGACCAAAACGTATCCATACAGAATCCGACTAGTAGCCTATACTCCTAAACAGTAATGAACAATGAAAATTGCCATTTTATCAAAGATCTTCGCTACTCTATCCACAACAACTGTCAGGCGGTGGTTTCAGTTAAATTGTTAGTAGTACAATGAAACCATCAATTGAAGAAAACTTATGTGTGTTCATTACGAAGTGATTAGGTAGTTAGTTGTGAGAAACAATATTAAAATAAGACTGTGGCTTTCGTTACAATACGTGTAGTCCAAGGACACAGAAAGCAGTTATAGGTATATTTAGAAGGATTTGGCACTTGGTCGCATTCCTCAAACGACTGAAGGTTGTCTTCATATTTGTTCACATATTGCCTTCGGTTGTATTATTTAACTAGTGACGCGCTCTTGCATCGCATGGTTTTTACGACTCGACAAAACATCGAGATTTCTTTGTTATACGTAAGTTTAATATTCATGTGCTATACACATAAACCTTTCGGAATAAATTACCAAAATATTGGTGAAAACCGCATCAAAGTTCTGTTGCGTAGTTTAGAAGAACAAGGTGGTCGCACAGACAGACACAAAAACGCAGCAAAGAGTTACACTCGATGTTATCGCACTGCATGTTTGTATTTAATTGAATGCCAAAAGCAGCGCTCGCCTCTTCTACGAGCACATTCTTCTTATCTACCTTAAACGCACTAGTGAACTAAGAATCTCGACTATTTATTAATATC
Source organism: Dryobota labecula (assembly GCA_947523025.1). Lineage (NCBI taxonomy): Eukaryota > Metazoa > Arthropoda > Insecta > Lepidoptera > Noctuidae > Dryobota > Dryobota labecula. Next base: position 372,800 of record OX383298.1, read on the forward strand.
ATGCATTGCAAATTAAACATGTCTTTATATTTCTTATAGCAGCCCGTCCCGGCTTCGCACGGGGTAGACAATTATCATTTTAAGACTCATTTTTCTACACCTTCGGTTACATTGTTCAAATTTTACCAAGGATCCCTAATTTTTTTCAAAATGAAATGTAGCCTATGTCAAATTGGAAGAATGTAGCATTCTATTGGTGAAAGAATTTTTTAAATCGGCCCAGTACTTTTTGAGCCTATTCATTACAAACATACAAACATACAAAAATAGGTACAAATCTTTCCTCTTTATAATATTATAGTGTAGAAGTGTAGATGTTGCTGTTAAAAGTTCGAAAGTATTACTTTCGTAATTACTTTGCAAAAATGGAAAATTAACATGTTCTTTAAAGACTTGTAATTTGTGGCAAAACGTTTTCCTCAATTAACTCTCAAACAAACAAAAATGATAAAGAAACGAACGTGATTTAAAACGACAAAGCTTTGTTTCAAAATAACCAATCGACATCGCGCACTTAATTAAGTTATTTGGCACTCGTAACTTTTCAAAAATGAAATACCTGCACTTGCTGATGACCGACGTCGGTACAACTCGAACTCAACAGGAACATTACACTGTCTTGGAAATAGAACGCATCATTTCCAACTTGTAGTATAACTTGGCCACCATGCATTCTGTCCAGGGAGTGATCAATCAAAAAGCGACATAGCTAATTGTTGGAGTACCTACATCTTGTGTACCTGTAGTGTTAAGGCCTGGTTCGTACTCTGTGTAGAGTGGACTCTGCGCCGATCCATTACGTGACGCGACGCCGACGACCTGACTTACGGCGCCGCTGCCACTTCCAATAGCCTTCCCAACCGACCAAAAATCGACTTTACTCTTATAGAATAAGGTTGAGATTCACCTGTGCTCGTTCTGAATCTCTTGCCAAAAACTGCTGCAAGATAACAAAGCTTCGCTGGCAATGGAAGAGAGATTTCGATCACTCGGCTGGGCACCGCCCGTCCGCCCCGTCCGCCCCGAGACCGACTTACTATGAGACTGCACTATTTCAGACATTCATACATGCAATTTCAATTCAAATGGTATCCCGCTATAGATTTCAACTTGACTTAGTTGCTCATAGAAATCCGTTGATCTCTGGGGTTGAGTAATAAACCGTCAAATTGATTGAAGAACTAATTAAATAACCCTTTTTAAGGCATACTGCACAGCACTGTACTCGGGAGCCCTGTGGTTCACATATACGCAAAAGGCTTACAATGCTCTGCGTATCCAATACAATAACGCATTCAGGGTATTGTTGCGATTACCGCGGTTTTGTAGTACCTCGGCAATGTTTGCAGATGCACGTACTGACGGTTTTGATGCACTGTGGCGTAAGAAATCTGTCTCGCTACTCCGCAGGCTGCGTGGCAGTCCTAATACTAACCTGCAATCAATAGCCGCCCGGGCAGACAGCCCGCTAGTGTGGGCGCTTGCAAACCGGACTGTTTTAGTTATTATGTACTAACATAGGCTAAGCCATTTTGTTACTAACACTATAGACCATTGTAGTCTGATCACATAAAGATAAATAAAAAAAAATAAAAAATAACATAATTAGAAAAAAATAACAATGTGTTTTGCCATGATAGATCTTTTAAATCAACGTCATATCACCGGTCCACGTATCAAGCGAGATGATATATTTACCATTTGGCATCTCGTCCCGTACTTGCGTGAGTCTGTGAAGCGAGACTCATGTTTAACAATGAACTACAGGCCGCTATGATGAATTCATACGTAATGTTCACAAATGTCCATATTTCGGCAGTTCTCGGCTGGAGCCAGCATAAAGTCCCCATTACGCCTCCACGCAACATTTCGCGACTCGACCTCATAAATCTATGAATTTATAAAACAGTTGAGAAAATATGCGAGTTAGTGTGGGGGTCACGTGTCGCGCAAATCGGCTGAAACCGGTCGGAACTGGTTAAAACTGGTTGAAACCGGTTGATGCATAGTGTGAACGGGCTCCATCCATGCTAGCGCCAACTGTATTCATAGTGCCGTAAAAGTGTCGTTAATATCGCGTCGCCATCGAATAGCAATCGAACAAAGTTCCGGCGGTGCCGCGCGCCCAACACGCGAATATTTTAAGGCAAACGAACTTACGTATTCCGGAGGAGCCGTGCTAGGTGGCGCGCATCGTGCGAGTACTAGGCTGTGCAATGAGATGCAGAAGGCTTACGTACGCCTGTGCCTTACGTAGGCTTACGTACGAATGAAAGAGAAGGAATTTGGTAAATTAATTGATATGATTATTACTTTACAGTTGCAGTTTTGGACGCTTCCGTATTAAGCGACAATTTTCATTCACTCTGTTTGTTTGTCTCGTTTCCCGCGTATTAAATAGAGTGGTCTCTCTGCACGATAGTTTCGACGTCCCTTGTGTAAATAAGACGTGTCACAGAACTCGGCATTCATATCTGCGCGGAATGCAAATATTACAGGCGAGCGCATCGACGCACCGCATCTGTTCAGATTGGAATCTAGCGCAAACAGCGCTGCGCTGCTACGTTATAGTTCGCACACAGCGCTGCAGCGTATTCAATCCTCTAATACCTCTTATAATGTTTGATAATGGAATCAGTTTTGTGACGTCAGATTCAATTTGCACTAGTATCAATATGAACTCATCGATGTTATCATAGATAGCGCTTGTCTCGCGTGTTTGCGCTCGTGATTGAAATTAGTTTTGAGTTCTACTACGTAATGGGCTTTTAATAGGATTTAAGAAATTAAACTGATAATAAAGGCTAACTTGGATATTTATGTGCTATTCCGTTATTGCCATTAGAAATGTATTAAAAATCCAAGTTTAGAACTATGACCTATGTTTTTGAACCTCCACAATGCCAGGCGACTTGAGAGAGTATTCTAATCAAAATACAAACAAATCTTACAGCTTTAGGTATCCAATCGTTCTAACTAAAGGGGAGAACTCACACGACCACAATCTCGCGCAAATTGTATGAGTGAGTGAAACAATTGAGGTCAAGTAGTACTCGCTGTAAAGCTAACACCAGTTCATACTATAACTAGGTACTGTTGAGTTCTACAGCACTGTTGTAGTAGTTGTAATAGTTCCAACTACACAAACATATACAAAGAAAAAGCGAGTATTCGAGCAAAAACAAATAGGGTTTGAGAAGCACTCTCATATTGCGAGTATTGGAACAAAATCAGAGGTATGTTAGAGCACCTTAATGTTGTAGCTTTTGGGAAATATTTACAATCTGCCGGTCCAAGCCGCTCCGAGTCGGTCCAGTGTCGGTCCGGGCAGCTCTCGGCGGAATTGCTTCGAATAAAACGTGCACGGTTCGATGTGAACGTTCTGAACGGCGAAACTCGGTCAGTTGAGAACCGCAGTTTTTATGTGTGTTTTAAAAAGAAAAATTCTTCGCTTTCAAATTATGTAAGAACTGAAGACATTTTATGCTAATTTGTGGCTGAAGACAAGGAGATTGATGTCTTTAGAGGAGAACGGTTATACAATACATAGTAAATGTCCATAATAAATGTTGTAAATTTGTAAGCTTCAATTGTAAGTCTGTTAAATGCTCAAATGACAGCATATGGAATATTTGTGAGATGTCAGACATAGTAGCCCTCCAAGAGACGTGGCTTCTTCCTTATGATATTTCCTTTTTAGGAACAATTTGTGAAAAACTTGAATATTCCGGTAAGTCGGCTGTTGACACATCTGTGGGGCTAAGACCACATGGGGGAGTAGCCATTCTCTGAGGAAGCGAATCTTTGAGGCGATGTCCATATTGGAATGCACTAGCTCCCGTCTGGCTGCTATTAGAGCTACTATTGGGGGTCGTTCCATTATTATAATCTCGATTTACATGCCAAATGATTTGCTCGACAACTTGCCTATTTTTAAAGTCCTAGGTGAGATCAGTGCAATCGTTGAGAGTGGAGGTGTTCAGTGTGTTTTTATGCTGGGTGACTTTAATGCTCATCCTCATGAACTGTTTTTAGAGAACTTACAAACTGTGCTGACGAATCCTGGATTTGCGGCACAAAAATAAAGTGGCACAAATAACGCACTCTCTAGAACGTATGGGTTGGAGTGCGGTGTAAGACAGGAGGGGTTGACGTCTCCCACGCTCTTCAACCTATATTTCAATGAGCTCATAGTCGAGCTCAGCAGCATGCGTGTCGGTTGTCGGGTTGGTGGTGTTAATATTAACAGTATTAGCTATGCGAACGACATGATGTTGCTGGGCACGACAGCAGGCTCTATTTCAGATATGTTGAAAGTATGCGAGAACTATGCTGCTGCACATGGGCTAGTGTACAATGTTAAAAAGTGTGAGTACATGGTCTTTGAGGCCGCCGGTAAATGCACAGGCTGTGCACCTAATCTTACCCTAAATGGCTTGAACATTAAAAGAGTGAATACATTTAAATATCTGGGGCACATACTTACCGACGACCTGAAAGATAATGTAGATATTGAGAGGGAGCGTAGAGCATTAGCGGTCCGAGGTAATATGTTTGTATGTATTTTAATTTATTTTATTTATTTATTTAATTCAGACACAGTGATCCATATTTTTGTTAGTATACTTAAGAATTATGTTAGTAACCAAAGATTCAAATACACAACTACAATCAAACTATTATACCCAAAAATAAATAAATGAAGTACTTACATCAATAAAATTGCAATCATCATTAAATTAGTTTATGAATGTTTAGTTTGTTTATGTTTATGAATGGAAATAATGACCTATTAATTAACCTATCCTATATTATATCATGCATGACATTTACTTATTTCAATAACAAATGATGGACATCTGATAAACTTGTTAAAATTAGTATTTTGTTTCAGCCCAGTGGTTTTAATATTGTGAAACTGTAGCACAAATAACTATGTTTATATTGCTGAGCCCTAGCAGGGTTCATGTATGAAACCTATATATTACTTGTAACAACTTGTAAACTACATGGATGCAATAAATGATGATGATGATTATGATTATGTTATAACTAGCAAAATATGTGCTTATAACTATCTACAAGACTATTTTTTAACGCTTATAAGATATTTATAGCTTGCTACAACCATGGATTTGAGCACACTTATAGGAGCATTTTGTTTTTATAATAATCGTTTAACTAACTTACAGAATGTTATTAACTCCTATGATGTACTTGTAATAGCCTTAAAGAAGTATAATGACTCCTACAATTATAGACACACAACCTTTATAAGTATGATAACTTTTATAAGCGTCTGAAACAAGCTCCTTACCAAACAAATATTGTTTATAATGTGCTAGTAATGTACTTCGTTGTTGGATATAAGTATATTTTCCAAAACTTGTTTTTGTTTGGTGTTTGCTGCGTGAGTGATCGTTGACATTAAAAACATAAGTACAGGATTAATTATTACTATTTATGGTAGCATAGTATGTGGGAATGTGAATATAGGGTGTGAAATCGTTGTAAAGTAATATTCAATGTTAAAATATACCTACTATGTTTGTATAATTTTTTTAAAGCGCCTCTAAAAAATTCACTTTACACAATCACTTTAATAAATTTATATCAGTCTAATTTATCTAATATTCACCACATTGAAATGTTTTTTTGACTGAGAGCGTGTTAAGACTATTATAAGCATAACAGTGCTTATTTCAATTTTAATAAGAACTATTCGCCTACATCCATACTAATATTATAAATGTGAAAGTAACTCTGTCCGTCTATCTCTCTGTCTGTCTGTCTGTCTGTATGTTACGTTTTCACGCCTAAACCGCTGAACCGATCTTCATGTTTGGCAGAGATATAGCCTGGGATATGGAGAAGTACATAGGCTACTTTTTTACGCGATAACCGACATCCACGCGGGCGAAGCCGCGGGCAAAAGCTAGTGTTAATATAAAGTAGGGTTCCTCATTGAATCATTATAAAACACTACTTACTAATTTTGATTTTTTAGGTGTTATATTTTCAAGATGGTTTTATTTCTTGATGTCGACTGTTTTTTAAGCAAAAATAATTTACATGTATTAAAGCACATGAAGTGGCCTTGGACTATTACACATTTTGTCTTATCTGAAAAATGCAATGGCTGTGGTTTACAGCCGAGTCTGTGATATGCACAGCCTCTTTGTAAGTCATTAATATACTGCGCGCATTTTTTGGAACAATATTATGTATTCTTTGATTTAAAATCGTACACAGTTCATTGAGTGCTATATTTGGTATATTAAACTTCCCAGCATTGTATACTTTCTCTCAATCAACACTCAATCACAAACTCAACACAACACTCACTCTATCACAACACTCTCATTACACATACACTACACACTTACACTACATACTATACATAATATAAACACTCCTTAATGTATATATATATATTATTTTTTTTTTCTTTGTAAAACAACTATTTCCGTAAGTTTAATTTACGTATTACCTATGTACTTATCTGCATAAACTACAGCTAATACAAACCTTGTGATGAAAGAGACTGGACCTCACGACACAGGGTATCCTAGTGTGGGGTCCAGTGTTACTTGTAACCAGAATGTAAAGTTTTTTTTTTTTTTTTTTGAGATTAAATAAATTATTATTATTATTAATTCAAGATTTTTTTCGTAATCACTTTCAATTTACAATCACATTCTACCTCGTAATCCTCTTCTTCTTCTTTTTGGTATCCGTCTTCCCCTTCACTGTTTGAAGACAACAAATTATTACATGGCACGGAACCCTTACTTAGTATATCTTTGTTTACGCTTGATTCAGTGGGTCTACTTCCAATTTCTGGTGTACTGAGCTTTTTTTAATTTTTCGAGCCTGTTAACAAGTTTTCTCCTGTATCCACCGCTCCTATTGAATCGCTTCCATTGACTTAAATCCATTTTATTTATCGTATTTTATAAAGTGCAACGTGTATCAAATACGAACGCAGAGATAATACCGCTAAACATAATCAATTTATACTAATAATATACTCGGTTAACTAGTTTTTAAACATATTGCTCTCATAACGCTCTAATTTAGTGTTATTACTTTTCTAATAATTCTGATCAAGACTATATTTTTTAAGATTTTATTAAGGTCTCCCCTAAGTACGTCATTAAATCTTATTCTTTCACTAAATGTTACTACAGGAGCAGAAATTTTACAAGGACTATTAGTCTTACTACATCCACTTATGTTCTACAACTGTCTTATAACTTAATATTGTAGTGAACTATAAACCTTAGTCATAAGATCAAGTGATTATTATTACAAGACTTATAACTTATTGCCGTAGTGTACTAAAAGTCTTAGTTATAATACACTACTTCTAGTGAATGTGACATGATATTGAACGGAGAAAAACTGGAATTTATTAATCAAACGGTTTTCCTAGGAATCACGCTAGATGAGAAATTACAATGGGGACCTCATATAACATCTCTTGCGGGGCAGCTACTCGTAAGCTCGGCCGCGTATGCTGTTCGAAAGATAAGACAGTTAACAGATATAGAAACCGCGCGTTTGGTTTATTTTAGCTACTTCCATAGCGTTATGTCGTATGGCATTTTACTGTGGGGTCGGGCTGCCGACATTGAATCCATTTTTATTTTACAAAAGAGGGCTGTCAGAGCCATTTATAATCTACATCGCCGCGAATCTCTTAGAGAACTATTTATAACGATTAATATTATTACGGTACCTTGCCAATTTATTTATAAAAATATTATGTATGTAAGAAAATATCTACATCTTTTTAATAAAATCAGTGATAGGCATAATTTTAATACTAGAAATAAAGATAAAATAGATCAACCATTTTTCAAATTATCTAAAGTACATACTGGGGTACTGTGTTAAATGTTACAATAAAATACCTTCTGATATATTAAAATTAAATGAAAGAAATAATATGTACAAATATATAAAAATATGGGAGGGGAAAGGATCAAAGGGCATCAAAAAATTCATCCGCATCGCTGTCAACAGGAAAAGTGCCCAAAAGGCTGGCAGCATTGCCACGTAATACTTGAGGCCCTGGGCCTCAAGTCTGCTATTACAATAGTGTCAGAATGGTCTCTTCATTGTGAGTTTTTGACAGATTTGCCATACAAACACTGTCAAATATTAAGACCAAAGATAAAATTACATACCAAATATTACAGAATTATGATGATCTGGAGACGGAAAGATGTTCCTTTAATTTTTTCTACTGTAACATTAGAAGTATTGTGAAACCCGTCAAATTGGATGAGCTAAAGTCCGTCTTAAAATCAATTGGTGTACAAATACATGCTGTACTTTTGACAGAAACCTGGATTAAATCTGAGGAAGAAGCAGCTAATATAGAAATTCCCAACTATTCACACTATTACAATATTAGAACAAACAGAAGAGGCGGAGGAGTATCAATGTACATTCACAACAACATCAAACACAGCATGAGTCAAGAAACATACAGTAACGGAAACAAGTTTCTATGGATACATACAGAAAAGTATAATATGGATATTGGTTTAGTATATAAACCTGGAGACACAAATACAGGACTTTTTCTAGATGATTTTGAAATTCAATTACAAAAGAGGAGTAGGGCACTTATTTTTGGTGACTTCAACCTAAACTTGTTAACAAACGATAAATACACTAAAAAATATAAAGAAATAATACAAGAAAGCGGATATTACATCATGAACAGGATAGACATCAAATATTCTACTCGAACAACGGCCACTACAAACATCATTTTAGATCATATTATAACAAACTTAAAATACAAGGCCTTTAACGTGGCAGTAATGGATTCGGCGATGTCTGACCATCAACAAATTATACTAAGATTAAAAAACTACAAGCCTGAACCACCAGCCAGATTAAAATTCGATAGCATTAACTACGACAAACTTTACCAGCTTGCTACAGACTCCTTTACAAAAGAAAGCTACGATTATAGCATGATAGAACAAGTTATCAAAACTCTAATAAAAGCAAATACTACCCAAAAACTCAAAATTCAAAATTTACCACAGGACGACTGGATTCACAAAAATATAATAATCAAAATAAATACAAGGAATAAATACTGGAGAGAACTAAAAAAGAATCCGAAAAATATAATTTTAAAAACCTCTTTTAAAAAACACAGAAATGAAACCATTGCATTAATTGCTAAAACAAAAAAAGACTACTATTATCAAGCTTTTAAAAAGCTAAAAAATGATCCTAAACATATGTGGAAACTTATTAATACCTTATGCAAAAATACAATTAAGCCAGACCCTAGTCCTCCAAAACTAATGTCGATTGCTGGTTTAGTTACTGAAGGTGACGTAATATGTGAACAGTTTAATAGTTTTTTTGCCACAATAGGTCCCCAATTAGCAATGCAAATTCCTTCAAACTATCACACCAATAATTTTAACCTAAAAAGCAAGGCTGATGGAGAAATCAAACTAGATAACTTAACACCATGCACTGAGGAAGAAGTTGCGAAAATAATAAATGCCTTAGACTCAAATTGCAGTACAGGTATAGACAAAATCAGTACAAAAGTAGTTAAATGTATAAAAGAATTTCTCGTTCCAGCCTTAACAACGATTATAAATGACTGCCTAAGAGCAGGCCACTTTCCAGACGAGCTTAAAATAGCAAAAGTCACTCCCATATATAAAACAGGAACGAAGACAGATCCTAGTAACTACAGGCCTGTGTCAGTGTTACCCGTAATTTCTAAAGTTTTTGAGCGAATTGTCTGTGATCGATTAAATGCCTTTTTAAACAAAATAAAATTCCTTTTTGATCGACAATACGGCTTTCGCTCAAGATCAAACACTTTATCCGCCACTGTGGATCTTATTACCAAAATCAGAATGCATATTGATGGGAAACAACTAGGCCTTGGCATATTTATAGACCTCAAAAAAGCCTTCGACACTGTGAGTCATTCCCGCCTTCTAAAAAAGTTGGAACATATTGGAATCACCGACAATGCGCTCAAAATTTTGGAATCATATCTAACTAATCGCTTTCAAGTCGTAAAGATAGGTAAATATCAAAGTACTGCCCAACCTATTACATGCGGTATACCACAAGGCTCAATTATTGGGCCCCTGTTATTTTTAATCTATGTTAATGACATATGTCAGGTATCTTTACATGGCGAAATTAGTTTATATGCAGATGACACATGTATATTTTATTATGGTTCCTCAATGAAAGAAATGATGGACTGTGCACAGAGGGATTTAGACAAATTACACAACTGGTTCCAAAATAATTTACTCACAATCAATATATTAAAGACGAGCTATATTATATTTAAGGCAAAAAACAAACAATTACAAAACTGCCCTAAGCTTTATATCAATAATATTCAATTGAAGGAATCGATCGAAGAGAAATACCTAGGGCTAATTTTGGACAGTGGATTAACATGGAAGTCGCATATAAACAAACTAAGATCTATGCTATCGTCACTATCAGGGCGTCTTTACAGTGTTGTTCGATGTTTGCCACGACAGGTTAGACTGAATATCTATCACTCCCTCGTCAGATCGCATCTAGATTATTTAATAGAAATATGGGGTAGTGCAGCCAAAACTAACCTAAACTGCATCCAAAGAATACAAAACAAACTAATAAAAATCTTATTTCATTATGACTTTCTCACACCAACAGATAAAATTTACTCCAAAACTAAATTAATGAATATAAATCAAATATATTACTATAATACATGCAACTTAATAAAAAAAAATAAAGACAAAAAGCTACACTCGGAACTCATTTTTAAAACTAACACCGAAAAAGGGTTAAGACCTCTCCGTAGCGCTAATGATATTTGTCTCCCGAGAACTCGTACAAATTACGGAAAGAAAAGTATTACATACGAAGGGGTTCAGATGTTCAACAAACTACCACGAGAAATAAAAACCTCTAAAAGTTTGCAAATATTTAAATCACAGTTAAAATCTTTTATTATTGACAAAATTTAAATTCGGCCCTGGTTTGTGTCTTCAATTTACCCACATTTTGATTTTTGTTTCACATGAATCTTGCTGCTACCTTCAATGTCTTGTTATGTACATTAATTATTGTTGTCTTCTTTTAATATTTGTGCATGTCGTACTAGTTCTGCTCATGAATGTCATAATTATTATATAGTTAAAATATTTCTCATTAAGTGAAATTTGTAGTAAATTTCTTTTGAGTAAATAAAGATTCTTTAACCACAAATACTCACAATGGCGAGACCATTCTGACACTATTGTAACAGCAGACTTGAGGCCCTGTTCCAAATAAAATCTGTTACCAGATTAAACATGCAGGAATGAACGGCATTCATACTGAAACGAGCTCTTCAGAGATTCTAATGTTCTTCTCAGTATTATCTCCTTTCCCATAACAAATACACAAAGGCTCAGTTGTTTCTTTCTAGTCTGTAAGTTTGTATAAAAGATAAAAGGCCTGACAAATTATAGTTCATATCAAGCCCACTGTTTAGTTTAATGAACGGAATATCTATACTATTAATTATATAATAAAGCTGACGAATTTGTCTGTTTGGCTATTTACCATCACGCTACTACCCTGAGGAGCAGAGCAATAAGAAAAAAGTCAGAACGAACGCTAAGTGAATAAGAAGATGTAATAGTGCGGGCGATACGATGCGACGCGGTGGGTCGGGGGCCGAGAGAGTTTTATAAAAATGTGGCTGTTATTTCAGTTTATTGTGTATCTTACGACTTCCACGCGAACGAAGACGCGGGCAGAAACTAGTTAAGTATATTTAACTTTACGCTGAATTTGTGGAAAAGGATAACAACACCAAAGTTCTACTTCCTGAATACTTAAAAGTTGTAAGCACAAGAGCAACCCGCTCCGGTCCGTTCTGGTACGCACCGGGCCGTAACAGGCCGCAGCGGTAATGAGCGCGGGTCCGGTCCCTACGGAGCGACTTTTTCAAAATGTTCCATAGAACAGCCCCCGCTCCCTTCTCCCCCCCTTGGTCCCCTAAATCAGATCGTAGCATCGCGAATGATTCGTCCCACGTCACTACTGAACAAATGTTTTGATAAGCTCCCACCTGGTCACAGCAAATATTTTTGCGTTCATTTAAATAGAAACGTAGGGTACGCGCAGCTTATTACAGACGGTAGTTTCACGTAAGGTGTTCAATAAGTATTGATGGACTATACTACGGTAGTGAGCTAACGGTAGGCCCAATACCGCATGAAAGCCTCTTTCAGACGTGGGTACTATCAAATATTCATACATCACTACATATTATAAAACAAAGTCCTCCGCCGCGTCTGTCTGTCTGTTCGCGATAAACTCAAAAATTACTGCACCGATTCTCATGCTGTTTTCACCAATGGATAGCATGGTTCTCGAGGAAGGTTTTAGTATATAATTTGTTAAGTTTTTGTATGCATTTTTGTATAAATTAACGATATTTATTTGAGGTGTCGGAAAAAAATAAGCCGTCTGGGAGCTTTCAACGAAAACGCTGTCTAAACCCTTTGAGATATAACAAAATAATGTATGGTGGAATTATGTATCTTATAAATGTCTTCAGAAAAGTCCGCGATGGCATATGTCTATCTCTTAAGAATAACATACTATATTCATTTTATTGTCTTTTTGTAGGTATTTGTTTGCCGAATTTTACTCTTGGAAATAGGATTACGATAACAATACGCCATAATATCAGTAGCTGTAGTAGTCTGTTATATTGGAGGACCGAGTAGGCCCCATTACTTTATCCTCAATTTACTGTCCACCACGACACAAAATAACTGCAGATATGTTCAAAACCTACTTCAATACTCTTGGCCATAGATTTATTGCGGGTGGTGACTGGAATGCCAAACATACATTTTGGGGATCCCGCTGTACCAGCACTCGTGGACGCGATTTGAAACGCTGTGTTGATAAAAATCACTTAAAACCGATATCTACAGGTGAGGCTACTTATTGGCCTAGCGACCCAAAGAAACTGCCGGATCTCTTGGACTTCTTCATAAATAAGGGTATAGATAGCTTACATACTACTATCAAATCAAGTCTAGACGGTTCATCAGATCACACACCAGCAATCCTCACAATTAGTAGGTACTAGTGAGCTTACTCAGGAAACATCCGAGTCTCTGACGAATAGCCGAACTGACTGGGATGGCTTCAAGACCTACCTGAATTAAAACTTTACAGCTACAATACCACTGCAGAACCAAAATGATGTAGATAACGCCTGCAGATACCTCACTAACGCCATTCAAGTTGCTGCTTGGATCAACACTCCCGCTCGGCCCAAAGGTTTCACCAACCCTTCTCATCCACCATAATGTAAAATATCCTAGAAAAGCGCCGACTTAGAAGAATATGGCATCAATCCCGTCATGCTCTTGATAAACTCAATTACAACAAGGCAGCAAAGGAGTTAAAAGCTTTAGTGCAGGCGTCTACTAACTCAACGTTGACAACAAACCTACAGATGATGTCACCTACGGGGGTTGGCGCGAACTCTGGAAGGCTACTAAAAATTTAGATAAGCCTCAACAATCTTATCCTCCAATCAGAACACAAGATTCCTGGGCAAAAACTGACTTGGAAAAGGCTGAGGCATTCGCAATGCATCTGAGTTCTGTATTCAAACCCAACGAGAGCGTTGCTGATGAGCATGAGATTGAAACATTACTGGAACAAGATCTTCAGATGTGTATGCCCATTATACCAACAACACCTAAAGAAATAGCGAAGGAAATCAGACTGCTAAACTCGAGAAAATCCCCGGGATTCGACCTGATCACGCCTTCGATACTTAAAAATCTTCCCAGAAAATGCATTTCTTTCCTTGCAAGTATATTTAACGCAATATTTCGAACATCTCACTTTCCTGACCTGTGGAAAATCTCTGAAGTTGTCATGATCCACAAATTAGGTAAACCTGGACAAGAAGCCTCGTCTTATCGGCCGATAAGCTTAACGCTTGTACTCTCCAAACTGTGGGAGAGGACATTCCTAAACCGGCTTAAACCGTGCATGGACGCTAATGATGTTGTTCCATCTCACCAGTTTGGCTTTCGGAAATCTCACTCAATAATAGAACAGGTTCACCGAATTTATCAAACAGGAAGACAGGCTTTTGAGTGTAAACAGTATTGCTCAGCGGCATTTCTTGATGTACAACAAGCATTTGACCGTGTCTGGCACAAAGGATTGCTGGCTAAAGTGAAGGAAAAACTTCCGCACTCAATGTTCCTGTTCATCCAGTCGTATTTATCCGACCGCTGCTTCCAAGTGAAACAGGGCGAAGCAAGATCAAAATTGTTTGAAGTGAAAGCTGGTGTACCACAGGGATCTGTTCTTGGCCCAGTGTTGTACAACATATTTACATCGGATCTACCAACATTGGATGGCATAACAATAGCAACATATGCCGACGACATAGCCTGTTTATCAGTTGATGAAAACCCAGAAAGGGCCAGCAATAGACTCCAAAAACAGCTAGACAAAACTCATAAATGGCTCTATAAGTGGCGGATACGTGCCAGTGCATCCAAGTCTAACCATATCATCTTCACACTCAGGCACGGGAACACCCCACCTGTTAGACTTGGTCCACACACAGATTGTGTAAAGTATCTTGGCTACCACTTGGATAGGCGCCTAACATGGAAGCATCACATTAAAAACAAAAGTGACGAGATAAACCATATTAAGTTCCGCAACCTGTATTGGCTCATGGGAAGAAACTCTGTGCTCTCTGTAGACAACAAACTCCTCATCTACAACTCGGTCCTTAAACCAATATGGACCTACGGGATCCAACTGTGGGGCGTTGCCAGTAAAACTAACATACTCTGCCTACAAAGAGTCCAAAATGGCATCCTAAGATCAATAGCAAATGCACCTTGGTTTGCTAGGAACGACGAAATCCACGACTATCTACAAATGCCCTCAGTAAACTATGAAATCGAGCGGTACAAAATACAACACAAGGCACGCCTAATCTTGCATCCAAACCCACTAGTTACTGAACTGTTAAATCCGACAGCGGTGGTAAAAAGGCTGACAAGGAACCACCTTCTTTAAGTGGGAGGCGCAGCACTAGCTGCTCCACCACAACGCCATTTGACATGCAACGAATTCGCTTATAGTCCGAGGACTGATTGCAAATAATCTTTAAAAAAACATCGAGTAAAAGAGCATTACCTTTCCTCTCAACTGTGAGTATTTTATGTATATATTTATAGATATATGTGTTTATATTTTTGTAGCTTTATTTAAGTATATGTTATATTTAATATTTTAATTTAAGACTTCGCATATTCATATCATTCTCTTCATGTTCTCACACACTATTGTCTACATTTCTTTTTCATTCTCCTTTCGCAGGTCTGCTGGAAGAAATTTCTTAAGAAATAAGCAGTACCTTTGTACTGAAATTATAATTATGTCATATCTCTATGTATTTAACTGTGTGTACATAAATAATTTAAAAAATATATATATATATATCAGTAGCTATTAGCCAAATTATGTTCGTAGATAAATAAGCTAGCTACTTATGCGTATTTCAAACAGTATACAAGAATATTTATCATAAAAACATTACTAAACACGGTGGCCATATGACTAAAATTTGTGCATTACAAAACTTTCGTTACTTTTTCACTGACATATTTATCACTTTTCGATACACTGACACTCAATACAAAATCTACACTTATTTCTCAGTAATTCTGTATAAGATTCTTCAAAGATTAAACCGTTTTCTCATTGAATCCATTACTTTACGCACGTATAACCTTGATGAATGTTTACAATAAGCCTCGCACCACACCGCCACACGACCACAGAGTACAGACGTATTTTGTTTTCTTTTTTTTTCGTTCGTTTAGTGGTGTTAGCTAAAATGTCAACCGGTCAAAAGTATTAGTCAATTAATCGAATTCTACAGCCAGATCGTGTTGCAAGTACAAAATAAATGTCAAATATTTCGCCAATTGCGAACGTGATCCTGAGAAAAGTTATGCACCAATGGGGTTCATTAGACATTTCAAGCGTTTTCTCAGAACAAACGGTGTATAATGCGACATTTCGGAGGATATCGTTTTGTTTTCACATTGTCGGTACTTACGTGAATTATTTTAAAATTATTATTTGGGTCGCATTTTTATTTCGTGTTGTAATTTGGTACAATTGATTGCTTTAAGAATTTGAGTGAAATTTCGTATTTTGATTTTGTGTTTGTTATCTTTAGGTAAAGACTCATTCACGTTCAGAACATAAGTACTTTTATCAAATTAAATCATTTGTTTCGGTTTCTATTCACATAGTGAAACACATTAAAATTAATATTAAGTTAGAAATTTGAGATATAGCCTGGGATATGGAGAAGGACATAGGGTACTTTTTTATGCGATAACCGACATCCACGCGGGCGAAGCCGCGGGCAAAAGCTAGTATTATTATAAATTACGTCTTAACCTTTACATCGAGAAGGAAACAAGTCTGTGTTGTGTTTGTGTTGTAGGAGTAAAAAGTACCCTTTCCGTATCGTTACCGAACAAAGCGAACACACAACTCACTCCCCCTTTTCAATTAAAATCATAACTTGTAAAAACTATACAAAATAATTAGTTCGTAAAACAAAACCGTTCACAAGGTGCGGGGGTCTGCGTGCGGGGGTGAGCCGGGGTGAGTGCGGGGGTGAATGGGGGCCGGAGGGGGCGAGGTTACCCTTCGAGAGGCTTTTATTCCCCGTTGTACCGCGGCTCGTGCCCTCTACAACCCTGCACCGCAAATCAACTAGGTACAGAAGGCTCACTCTGAGCCAGGTGTTAAGGTAAGCAGTACTGTTTGAAAACTCGAGTCAAGAACACTGCATGATTTTATATAATTATTGTCTCACTAATTCTACGATGATTTATAATATAATAATGGTAGTCCTTACTTTTGTGATACTCTCATTTGTTATTATGATCATGACCTATTGAAGCTACAAATTATAGCCTACAGCTACAAATCTCCGAGTTTTTCATCTGCAAATGTTATTTACATTTTCTTACACTATACTCACAAACATTGATCATAACAAGGCTACACTGCAGTTTATAACCCGCGCGTGCGAATCTTCACAATTTGATCTTCTATATATATAAAATTCAAAGTCCTGCCTGACTGACTGATATATGTATCAACGCACAGCCCAAACCGCTGGGTCTAGAGATTCCAAATTTAGCACGTCGGTTCCTTAAGAGGTCTATAAGAAAGGATTTTTGGAAATTCCACCCCTAAAGGGGTAAAATAGGGGACGGAAGTTTATATGAAAGTCCATCAGTTTTAAAGTTAGGATCTTCAAATTTTGTGATTAGGCTGACGATTATATTATAACTAGCTTCTGCCCGCGACTTCGTCCGCGTGAAATTTCGGGCCACCCATCGCGTCTCATCCCGTCGCTCGCCCGCGCTATAACTTCGTTATCGCTTAGCGTTCTTTCTGACTTTTGTTCTTTTCGCTTGGCTCCTAAGGATCATAGCGTGATGTTATATAGCCTTCTTCGATAAATGGGCTATCCAATAATAAAATAGTTCCTGACATTAGCGGGTTCAACCAAACAAACAAACTCCTCAGCTTTATAATATATAGCTGATCCGCGCAACTTCGTCTGCGTCAGCTAAAAGAGAGAGTGGTTTAAGTAATGAAATTTCTACTTATTTTGTTACGGAGCTATTTTAAAATTATGATATTTCCTAAGATGTTGATTGAAATCAAGTGATGTCAAGGACAATTTTGTTTACATTTAAATACTTGTGATTTATAACATGTTTATTTGGATAAGGATTAACATTATGTTGATAAAACTCCTTCGCAAATAATGCATTAATTTCGAAAAAAAAGGTTATAGTGAGTCAATCTTAAGAGATAGACATATGCTGTTGTCGACTTTTTTTTCGAACTTTTAAACAGGAACAATTCCATCATACATGATATTTGCGTAATTTAAACCGTTTACGCAGAGCACGCAACGGAAGCTCTCAAAAAGGAATATTTTTTCCCGTTGTTGTAACATTTTTCATTTATGCCCCGCTCCTTTTAGTCGTAGCGTGATGTTATATAGTCTATAATATTCTTCAATAAATGAACTATCCAACACAAAAAGAATTTTTCAATTCCAACCAGTAGTTCCTGAGATTAGCGCGTTCAAACAAACAAACAAACAAACAAACTCTTCAGCTTTATATATTAGTATAGATTATAATATACAGAGAGTCAGGACTGATCACGCGAGAGATGTTCGTGAACGGGCGCCGTCAGTTGGGACTGGTCATCTCTTAGCTGCCACGGCTTATTTTAATTTTTGAATTGTTTCTATTACGGACGCTTCTAACGTGCACGTCTTTCTACATTGTTCTCACATGTATAACTTCAACATGAATGATGTAACCCATATTTTGTAACAATATTTTGTTTTAAAAGAGTGTCCATGGAGTTTCTTGTCCGTTCTTCTCCATAGGAACCTACTACGCTTTGGAATGGGCAACTAGCTTCATCTTTCTGACTGACCGACCCTTTGACAATTCAAAAGTGCCTGTAATTGGTTTATTTGAAATAAATGCTTTGAGTTTGAGTTTGAGTTTGAGAGCAAGCAACGTACAGTTGCATGTTCTATGGTAAAGGGTTTGGTTTCCGAACTCCGTTTCAGTCCTTCAGGTCGACCATTGTACATGGGCCATGGCGGCTATCAGTGGTTATTCCAATCAGCCCACGTCCCTCTAGAAGATAATTACGTCTCCCGGTCTCTTTAGAACATCTGTGAAAGATCTGGGTGCCCCGAGGGTTTCTGTTCTAATCTGGGTGACGCCTGTGCATTCAAAGAGCACATGCACGACGGTTTTCTTAGCCTCCATGCAAGCCCTGTACAGAGGATTGTCCGATATTGTGTAGAAGTATTGGTTTAGCGAGCAGTGTGCCATGATGGTCCCCGTCACCAGGCGCAGGCCGGTCCTGTACAGGAGTAATAACCGCCTGGTTAGACTACCATCTACGAATGGCATAGCCTCCCTGGACTGTCTGCAGGTCGGCGTCGAGGTCCACCAGCCCTTTTCTAGTGAATTATTGAAGGCCTGTGTTCCTGATATACACTAATGGCACAACACTGATACATTGAATGTTTCTCATTGTCATTCTTACAGATTCATTCTTCACAAACAGCTATCACTATTATAATATAACAGTACATTGTAATTGTTAACACACGGGAAGTCAAGTATAAGTCCCCTCTTTGAGGAGTGGCTAGAGAGGCGCCACGGCGTCCTCACCTTCCGCCTCACGCAGGTCCTCACCGGACACGGTTGTTTCAGGAGATTCTTGTTTAGGATAAGGCGGCAGGAAACGCCCGGGTATTACCACTGTGTGGATCGCCCGGAGTTCACGGTAGAGCATACGGTGGAAGCCTGCCCGGCTTGGGTAGAGCACCGCCGTGTCCTCACGGAGGCGATCGGTGGCGACGATCTCTCGCGTCCGGTCCTGGTCCAGGCCATGGTACGGAGCGAGAGTGCATGGGAGGCCGTCACCTCGTTCTGCGAAGCAGTAACGCGCGCGAAGAAGGAGGCGAAACGCGTGAGGGAGAGAGGGGTGGAATGTAATTTTTTTTTTGGTCAATAGTCGAAAACAATGCGGCCTAAAAAATTTTTTGAGAATGTGCAAATAGCGCTCTTTCATACGATACCCCACATGCCCTAGTAGCCCGACTTCGAGTTTTAAAACCCCCGTTAAATCCTAGATGCAAAAAAAAACTTTCTTATTTGCAAAATAGTTGGGCAAACGTCATCTCAAACTATTCCAAATTTCAATTTGATAGCTTTAGTAGTTCTTGTGATATCCAGCTGTGACAGACAGACGGACAGACAGACTGAGTTGCACCATAAGGGTTCCTTTTTATCATTTTGGTACGGAACCCTAAGAAGAATCACAAAAAATATCAATTCTTTGAAATCAGATTTGCATTGCTTTGTTGAAAGTTGATTGAAATAGCGTAATATGTCATAATTGACTATCAACCCAGCGAAGTAGTAATGGAATAATTCGACTGTTGTCATCTCAGTACCTATCATTCTTAAGAACTCTATGGGAAAAGTTTTTTTTTTCGATTTCTGACTTTTCTTGTACTCAAACCTCAATTGTTCCTATAAAGTTTTTTGATCCTCGTAAGAAACAGGATCGATTGGCATCAAAAAACTGTTTTGTGAAAATTGCTCATTTTCTTGCTGACTGTAATTTTTTTTTTCAAAATCAATTTTTTTCTAAAAGATAAAGATAGTCTTTTAAGACCATTTTCTTGTAGCGACCACGGTTAAGGTACCTGCCCTTATGGACCTATCTCAAAACATAATGCAATACTGCTCAGCCCCCATAGAAAATAGCGTGATAGTTTATACGTAGTAATTTGACCAGACCTATAGGGAATATCTATGCAAAATTTGAACAAAATCGGTCCAGTAGCTTTTGCGTTTACCTGGAACATACATTCAGACAAACAGACAAAAATTCTAAAAACTATATTTTCGGCATCAGAATCGTTCTCAGACCTCGTGGGAATTACTTTTTTTTCAAAAATATTCAATGTACAGTTTTGACTTCGCTACGATTTTATTATATGTATAGATATATCTAAAGATATATAAAATTCCAAGTCCTGACTGACTAACTGATATATCAACGTATAGCCCAAACCGCTGGGTCTAGAGATTCCAAATTTGGCACGTAGGTTCCTTAAGAGGTCTAGGAATGCACTAAGAAAGGATTTTTGGAAATTCCACCCCTAAGGGGATAAAGTAGGGGATGAAAGTTTGTATGAAAGTCCGTCAGTTTTGAAGTTAGGATCTTCAAATTTTGTGATTAGGCTGACGATTAAAAATTAATGTATAAGTGTCGCAGCGTTTTTGATAATTCCACCCTAGAAGGGTTAAAAAGGGGGATGAAGTTGAAAAGTCCTTAATTTTCAAAGAAAAATCACGAAATCAAAAATCACAAAATTTACTATCTAGGCTTATGGTTGGAAGCTAACGCAACGGTATTGTTAGAATTTCAGCCCTTAAGGGAGTGAAAAGGGGGATGAAATTTGGTTTTTAATTCAAGTTCTTTATTTTTTAAGTTAAAATCACTAATATTTCGGCTCATGGTTGGAAACTAACACAACGTAAATCGTTGGTTTATTGTTTAATTTCAACCCACAAGGGTCTGAAAAGGGGGATGAAGTTTTGTATTGAAGCAGTTCATTCGCTAAATTTTGTTTTCAAGTAAAAACAATATAAGTACCTACACGTGTACTGTTTCTAACTTTACAGTATTTTACATGCAGCGACTGTCTATCTGACCTCCACAACGCAGTTACTGGGTAATACGATACTCCTTGGTAAAAATGGTGGTCAGAGTTTCGGGCTTCTGACTTCTCGTAACGACTGTCAAAGATCCACGAATGACAGCCGGGATCAACAGCTTAACGTGCTTTCCGATGCACGGACGGGTCTCTGTATGTAAAGATGGTCACACATCCACAGACCAACTGCGGCAAGTGTAGCTTAACCAGGTGGATACTGGTCCTTTACAGTAGGTATTTCTTTACAGTATTCCTCAAATATCACACGTAGTGGAGGACAATTCGCCATGAACAAAGCTATACACCGTTATTGTTATAATAATTCATATTTATCTAGAAAAAATAATTTATACTCTACGCAGACGAAATAAAACAAAATAGTAACGAAGTCAAACCTAACATTGAATATTCGAATCTGATGCCGAAAATATAGTTTTTAGAATTTTGGTCTGTTTGTTTGTATGTATGTTCCGGTTTGCACAAAACCGGATGGACGGATTTAGATGATATTTGATACACAGATAGTTTATAACCTGGATTAACATAGAGGTTATTTTTTAATCCCGGTAGTACGTTCCCGTCGGCTATTTTTCGACATCCACGCGGGCGAAGCCGCGGGCAGAAGCTAGTAGCACATAGATGTCTTCATATTAACCACTTTCGCAAAATTTCACACTGAGCAAACGCCTAGTTTCAGGGTTCCGTACCAAAATGGTAAAAAGGAACCTTATGGTGTGACTCAGTCCGTCTGTTTGTCACAGATGAATATCTCAAGAACTACAGATTCTACCAACTTGAAATTTAGAATAGTTTTAGATGACGTTTGCCCAAATATTTTGCAAATAAGAAAAAAAAAAAACAAAAAAAATATAGAGCTAACATTCTAAAATATCCAGTATACTCGTAGTATCGTTAGTTTCGTACAGGTGCGTACACAATAGTTTAGCAGAAAATAAAATAATTGCATTAACTTTGTACTATTAAAAATATTTATTATTTAATGACTAATTAATATTAAAAAAGAACATTATTAACAAAGTTATAATAACATTGATATAAAGAATCCGTTTTTTAATTAAATACAAATAACAAATATATTGCCTACTATCTTAGGTTTATAATTATTATTGAAATAATTTCGTAAGTTTAAGAAATAAACAAGTGACCTACTATAATTTCACGAAAGTTATTAGTTACTTGTTAAAGAATTGTGTGCCCATCTGTACCAATCCAATAATGGTACAACACTGGTAATTTTAGAACGTTAGCTCTATATACTGCACGCCCGCTTATTTGTAGCCATTCAAACTTGGTCGGTTTATCCATGTATTGCAGTTGTTCAGGTATTTTTATTATATCTCTTTAATTATTTAGTATAAAGAGCTGAAATTTTACATGTGAATAGTTGCATTAATACACAAAATATTGGAATATGTTTTATTTAGCATTTCCATTAAAAAGTCCTACAATCGGATGTCATACAATATAGTGGTCCAGTCGTAGTAAATTATGCCATTGCTCATTAATCACTAAGGCCCGTATTACAGAACGTTACTGAATACTCAAGCATTACTTAAAACTAGTTTCAACCAATCAAATGGCTTGAATCTAGTTTTAAGTAATACTTGAGTATTGAGTGACGTTCTGTAATACGGGCCTAAGAGCACATAAATGAAACTTGGCAGGACATTAAAGACCCTTACAAGATACAAATAAACGTTATAAGTTAGGCTCTAGAGTTACTATTTTAAGCACTTGGACCTAATAACCTTATTTTACTTTTACGTGTATATCTTCTGAACGGTATGTTTTTTTCAATTCTGTTTTCACAAACATTACACACAAATTCAAAGCAACGTGCGTAAAAAATTACAACTCGCCACTAAACCGTTTTGTATGATTTTCATCAAACAGCCAAACGTCAGCGCAGCGGAAACTTGAATATCTTCGCAGTTTTTTGACACACAAATTTCATTTGAACATACACATTTACCTCTCGTTACACACAAATTTTTAACAGTATTTTTTTTTCTAGTACGACCATAGAAAAAAAAAGACCGCTAGGATGACGTAGTTCCAGCGGAAACAGTTTTTGTTGAATAGCTCCCCAATGGTTGGAGCACAAATTTTTACTTACCATACACATTTACACGACGTCATACACTAAATATTTGCTAAACTAAAATTAAGAAATTCGACATTTTTCCGCTACGACTACGCACACGTTAGAAACTGGCGATTTTTTTTCTCGGCACCTATGGTTTTGCGCACTTTGGGGTTTTCAAACAAAATAGAAAGGGTCCATTAAATATAAAAAAAAGTTACTATAAAAAACGACGGGTTATGAACTGCAGTGATTCCGCACAACAACAACTCTAAGCAATTCGTCCACTATTACATGAAATTTAATTGCTTAATTTGCTTAGTTTAACACTGAATTATCTTCAGTTATTATTTCTAAGTTCAAAGTGTCTCTTCTCTGTGATAGTAGTGCGCACAGATAACTTTATTGTGTGGTGAAGCCGCGCGTGCCTCGATGGCGCATGGCGGCGCAACAGAATGTTGCTATTTTAAACATAAAATTTTGGCCATGTTTTTTTTTTTTTTTTTTTTCATTTACATTATTAATATTTTTATGAACTTATATGTGTTATGCTGCACCGATCGACGTCATCAAGTCAACGCCAGCTGTCGCTGAAAACATCGTGTCGCAACATTATGCTGAGCGATGGAGGTTTCGCGCGGATGTGACTCATATTTTTCACATTTCAGTAGGTATCTTTTTGTGCTTTTACATATATCTTTGACACTCGTTACGGGTTGTAATTAATTATGTAATTAGTGTGTATGCACCGCAGATGGGCTGTAATGAAAGAGTGAAAGAGAAGTTTTGGGAGGATTTTGACACAGTTTTGATGAACATCCCGGTGCATGAGGAATTGATAGTTGGAGGTGATTTTAATGGACATGTGGGAAGAATGAAAGGGGTTTGTGGAAGAGTGCATGGAGGATGGGGATTTGGTAACCCAAATAACGAGGGGGAGACATTGCTGCAATCCGCTACTGCATTTGACCTGGCAGTAGCCAACACTTGGTTCCAGAAGAACGATGGACACCTAATTACGTACAAAAGTGGCAATCACAAGACGCAAATTGATTACTTTTTAGTACGACGCAACAACCTAAGGCACATCAAAGACTGCAAAGTGCTACCAGGAGAAGATCTAGTCTCACAGCACAGACTTCTAATTATGGAAATGGTCGTAGAAATAAAGCTCACTAAAAACAAAGAGCGACCTCCCCCTAAAATAAAATGGCATATGCTGGAGAAGAATGACTGTGCGAAGAAATTTTAAGAGCGAGTGGTAGATAAAATGATAGATATGGGGGATATGAATGATCGAAGTGTGAATGAATGTTGGAATGAAATGGCGAGGTATATTAGGAGTGCAGCGAAAGATATTTTAGGAGAGACGAAAGGAAAGGGTACGATATATAGGGATACATGGTGGTGGTCAATAGAAATACAGAATGTGTTGCACGATAAGAAGAGAAAGTTCAAGGAATGGCAGAGTGTTGAAGATGATAATGTTAGTTTGAAAGCAGAAAAAAAGAGTGAGTACGATTCTCTTAAGAAAAAAGCCAAGAAAGCTGTGGCCATAGCGAGAGCAAAAGCCCAAGACAAGCTCTATGACACACTGGATAGTCCAGAAGGCCAAAAAAACCTATACCGGCTTGCTAGAGCTAGAGAGCGAAAGACGAGGGATGTGTGTCAGATAAAATGTATAAAGAATGAAACTGGAATAGTTCTTTCGGATGATGGTAAAATTAAGGGTAGGTGGAAGGGCTATTTTGAAAGACTGATGAATGAGGAGAATGACTGGAATGGTGTACTTGAGAATAAACCAGTAAATGAGGGGTTAGTGAGAGTGATTAGTATGGATGAAATGAGAATTGCAGTAAATGGTATGAAGAATGGTAAAGCAATAGGTCCAGATGGAATACCAGTTGAAGTATGGAAGTTATTAAGGGTAGATGAATGGACGTGGTTAGCTTTATTCTTCAATAAGTTGTTGCTGGAAGAAGCCATACCTGACGAATGGTGTAATAGTACGCTAGTGCCCATCTTTAAAAACAAAGGTGATGTGCTGGAGTGCAACAACTATAGAGGAATAAAGCTAATGTCACATAGTATGAAGGCTTGGGAGAAAGTTATTGAAAGGCGACTGAGAGAAGAGAGTGAAATTTCGCAAAACCAATTCGGTTTTATGCCTGGTCGGGGAACAACAGATGCCATCTTTGCTATCCGCCAGTTGTGCAAGAAATACAGAGGTGCGCATAAAAGCTTGCACATGGTATTTGTTGACCTCGAAAAGGCATACGACCGAGTGCCTCGTGAACTCAAACTCAAACTCAAAGCATTTATTTCAAATAAACCAATTACAGGCACTTTTGAATTGTGAGGTTTTGTGGTGGGCCCTTAAGGAGAAATGTGTGCCAGGGAAGTATGTGCAGTTGATTCGAGCAATGTACAGTCGATGCAGTACCCAAGTCCGGTCTACAGCAGGCACTACTAGCAACTTTAACGTGGCTGTCGGCTTGCACCAGGGGTCGGCACTCAGCCCTTACCTATTTGTGGTGGTTATAGATGCTCTTACGTCGGATATCCAAGAAGAGGCTCCCTGGTGTATGCTATTCGCCGATGACATTGTGCTGGTTGCCGAGAGCGGCTTAGAGGTCCAGAGCAGATTGCAGGTGTGGTGGGAAAGACTGGAGGCCGTTGGCCTGAGACTGAGTCGGGACAAAACAGAGTACATGTTTTGTGATTTTGGTGATCTGTCCAGTTCTGTGCCCATATCTCTTGCCGGAACGCCCTTACCGATCTGCTCCGACTTTCGGTACCTCGGGTCGCTTGTCCAAGGGGATGGTGAAGTAGACCGCGACGTAACGCACCGGATCAACTCGAGATGGATGAAATGGCGACAGGTCACAGGAACAACTTGCGACCCACGGATGCCCCTTAAGTTAAAAGGGAAAATCTACAAGTCTGTGATAAGGCCTGTCGTATTGTATGGATCGGAATGCTGGGCCGTGAAGAGGACGGATGAAAAAAGATTGCATGTAGCGGAGATGAGAATGTTGAGATGGATGTGTGGAGTGACGAGAATGGATAAAGTCAGAAATGAGTATATAAGGGGAAGTTTGAAAGTGACGTCAGTGACAGAAAAGTTGAAAGGACGTCGTTTGGCATGGTATGGGCATGTGATGAGGAGGGAGGAAACGCATGTGACGAGGAGAGTGATGAAGATAAATGTGGATGGATGGAGAGGGAGAGGAAGGCCCAAAAAAATATGGATGGATTGTGTGAGGTGAATGATATGAAAGAGAAGGGAGTGAATGATAGAGTGACGGTTGACAGGGGGGAATGGAAAAAGAAAACGTGTTGCGCCGATCCCAAGTAACATGGGACAAGGGCAGGAAGATGATGGTGACTCGTTACGGGTTGTCAGAAGCCCGAAAGTCTGACATCCAGTCTTGCCAAGGGTTATCGAGTTACCTACTAACTGGGTTGTCGAGGTCAGATAGACAATCGCTCCACGTAAAAAAATGGTATCCAGCTGCTTCTGGTTAGACTTGAGGCCGACCCCGACATACATAGTTGGGAAAAGGCTGGCCTTTATTGAATTATATGCGTTACATCACGCGCAAATAAACTAACTTTGTTTGTTTCTTAACATGTTATGTTGTTAAAATATATCTTTCAGTCAACTAATATAAAATGAGATGAAGTAATTAGAAATATGTTGAGGTAATTATAATATTGGTCTTAAAATAATGTTGTAACTATTCAAAAGCTAAAACGATATTTTGATTTAGGCTTACAATGAGCGCGTATACTTTTAGTGGGTGCACACGTACGTACTTACATGCTCGATAAACTTGCTTGACCTCGAGCAAGTACGAACGTGTGTACCATGCAAGTCTCAACTCAAATGCTCGAAGCCAACCAAAATGTTCGATTCGAACAAGGGGGTCTACTCCCTAAGCACGAAGTCCGTCGTTTCGGGCTTCGTTTCGGGCGTTTCCTACTCCCTATCACCAACGGACGGACGATTCGTTCGGGGCCCGACGAAGAATGAATGACAACACGATTTGACAACTGTCCCTACTCCCGATGCGTTTTTGCCCGTCCGAAAAGTTGAACTTGACGCTTGTTTTGACGGAACCTTGTGTCAGTTGATACGACATCAAAATAGTTATCGTTCTGTCGACGAACGATTATAATTGTTTATACTATTTAGAGACAAAGTAAGGAATTCCTAAGTATGGCTGCTTTTTTATTGCTTGACAAAGCTATATAGGAAGAGCGGAGGCGTTACTGACTTATCTTAAGCTATTTGGCAATTTTGCTATTCTGAATTTGACGTTTTTAAACTAAAATTTAGATTTTCTAACTAAGTCTGACTATTATTAATCATGATTAAAAAGATGTAGAATAAAATCAATTAGTTGTCATGAACTAAACTTCACACCAACATCTCGACTACGAGTACTGGTACAAAATCAGTACTGTTACTCGTACTGTATATAGATTTTTTCTTTTCTTTTGCTTATATCTCGAAAATGGTGCGTCCTATCGCAAAAATAATGAAAATTTCGACCCCCTTTTAGAAACGCGAAACCCTTAAAACTCAACATGTTAGTATTTTTTTTTTTTTTTCTACACCAAAAGTGAAAAATTCTATATAAAGCACGTTGAGGCTGCCCAGCTCCTGCGCGCCTCCGGCCAGAGTCCGTGTCCGTGAGTTTCTGCAGCGGTTGGGGCCATTTTACGAAATGAATAAGAAAGAAACTAAAATAAAATAATTTTCAAATTTCCCGGCTAGTATCGTTTAATTAATTTGAAAATTTCCGTCAAAATGTCAAAAAGGAAAAAGGCAAAGGTATCAACAGGATAATGCCGGTTTCTGGACAAAAATGTCAAAAATAATTCTAATCTTTATAATAAAAAGTATATTGTTAAAAATGTAGTCATTTTCTAAAGAAAAATATTGATTTTTGTTTATTTAGCTTGAAAACCACAAAATAATTAAACCGGTAATCGACCGGTAAAATAGCACAACTCTATTGTCATCAATCGCCATGCGTCTTTCGTTCACGAATATTGTCTACGATTCCGTTGGAAACTGATGAATCCGAAATTACTAGGGAGTAGGGTTCAGTCCGACGCGACGTGTCGGACTACTAACGGACGGGCCCGTTACTTCGTTGACGGACTTAGGGAGTAGACCCCAAGATTCAAACGTCCATAATTCTTGCTCGATGTTCGGAGCAAACATGTTTGTACATGTAAGCCGCGACGTCGAGCATGTTATTGATATTTTTGTGAAGAGGGTGTGAGTGCGCAGCTAAAATGTCGGACTTTCGATCATTTTCTCCGGATTTTGTGGAACAATTTATAAATATGTATCGGAAGGAAGAGTGCTTGTGGACAACTACGTTAAAAGAATATAGTGATAAAGGTAAAAGAAACGTAGTAAGTTCTTGTATAGAGACATATTTGTTCGTAAATTGTAACATTGGCCTAACCCAACGACGACGACGCTTTCATCGCGTAGATTTTCCCCGTAAGTAAATGTAGCAGGCGATGTCCACCAAACACAACAACGAATCGTCCATTGCTAGCTGAATTTCAACGCACACTAAACATGTTCTTCGAGCAAGCTTTTTACGTGTAGACGCAGGGTCGAGCATGTTTGTAGATAGCCATGCTCGGATGAAACATGCTCATCGAGCATGTAGCAGCGTGGAGACCCACCATTATAGCAGCGCATAGAGTGGACCTTCTGCCCGTGTATACACGTTGTGTGCCAGTGTGTGGCGCTGTGCGCGGGCACCGCGCGCACTGCCCTACTGACACACTATCGCCGCGTATTGTTGGATCACGCTACACTCCAGGTGAATGCCGACAAGGTATAATTAACTAATGACAACATTTTGTATCGGAAGTGAGTGCTCACTTCCGATACTCGGCATTAAATAATAAAGCATTCAGTTTACTAGCCATTTTTATGTTTATCCGTAATAATAAAAAATAAAAAACTGTTTAACAAAAAAAAAAAAAAAAAAACATAGACATCATAAAAAAAACACAAAAAAGAGAAAAATAACATTAATTTTGGAAGTAGGTTATTTTTTTTTTTCACTTTTTACTTATGGTACCTACCCTACAACAATTCTATTGCCATTACTTACTACACCGCACAAAAAACAGTGACAAGATATACGGAGTGGATTAAATACGTATTATCGAAGCTAACTCAAAAACTACCCAAGCAAAGTTAATAAAAATTTATTAATAACCATTTATAGCCCGAGCGCATCTCATGACAATTCCAATAAGCCCAAACACGGCTGGCTTAATCCACAGATCCCCCTGTAAGTGCCCCCTGAAGGAAAACTGGAATCTAAAAAAGTCTGGAATTCCCCCATGTTAATTCCCCTTAGAGGGAAAACTGGAATCTAATTAAACCTACATCCAGAAATCCCCACTGAGGTCCTTACAATTTAAGGAGCGCCTCTGCTACCGGCGCTGGTTGCCAAAATAATAGCTTGGCGGGGCTCCTATTAGTGTTTGACCATTCAAACACTAATAGGGCCCCGCAAAGCGGGCCTTCTTCGACATAGCCAATAAAGCTAAATAATATAAAATTAATACTGAATTGTTTTATGATAATCGAGTTTAAATAGTTAGACATGTTGTTGTTGTTTATTTATTAGTAACTAGCTGCGCGCCGCGGTTTCCCCCGGTCTCGATCCTTTTTTAGATACTTTGAATTGTTAGTATTTTTGATTGTTATTAGTATTATTTACATAGTTTTTATTTTTTATTAAATGATAAATGATTTTATTTCTGTAAGTAGGTTTTTACAAACACTTTTACACGTCAATCATATTTTAAAACTAGATGAGGTCGGCATTTCGTATCTGACTACTCTGAGAAGAAAGACCGAAACAAACTCAGAGGTCACAGTCTCTTTTAAAGTCCAGACATAATCTTGGTCAAATCATGTGAAGACCATGTAGATTGGTGTCTGAAATGGTCTTTTGAAGAAAGAACCACACAGATTGAGTGGACCTATCCATTCAGTGCACGCAATTTGTCAGTAATCGTGCAGCTCAACTTAGAACATAAGAAGCTCAATGATTCGGCGAACAATACCAAAGAAAGGATATTTGGGCAGGCCGCATAAATTACTCAAACGGCCATACAGTGATCAAAAAAAAATATATATATACTGAGAAGAAAAAAATAAAGACCCACATAGTCTTCACATTCACAATAATTAAAATAATAACATTATATTTCACAAATAAATTGTCAGTAATCGTGCAGCTCAAAATAGAACATAAGAAGCTCAACGGTTCGACGAACAATACCAAAGAAAGGATATTTGGGCAGGCCGCATAAATTACTCAAACTGCCATACAATGATTAAAAAAAAAAAACTGAGAAGAAAAAAATTAAAATAAAGACCCACATAGTCTTCACATTCACAATAATTAAAATAATAACATTATACTTCACAATTAAATATTCATGTCAATGTGTATAAAGCAATCACAATAAAAAAGTTCCAATATGTAAAATTTGGAGCAGCTCAATCCCAAGCTTTTTTGTCCTCAATATAATCTTTAATGGTATAAAAGGCTTTCTGGCACAACTTACGTTTAATGAATGATTTGAACTTATTAATGCTTAGATCTTGAACGTAGCTTGGAAGTTTATTATAAAAGCGTATACATTGACATCTGAACGAACCACCTATTTTCTTGAGCCGTGTTTTAGGTACAACATACATGTATTGTTGTACGTTTATTTAGTCTACTTTCGGTGGATTACGTATATGATTTATTTTTAGTTTGATTTGTTAGTATTTTTGATTGTTATTAGTGTTACTTACATAGTTAACAATGCAAACTTATAAAATGCTTTTTTTTTTTAAGTATTCGTAAGCTCTCTAATAACTAGTCAACCGTGTTGTCTACAAGTGATTGTTTTATATGATATTTTCTCTTTATCTTTGTACACACGGCTACATATCAAGCTACACAAATCTAGTTTACGCTGGTCTCGCATTGTATAGGATTTCGGTATAATGAGACATCAGCTTATACTGGAAATGTATAGCTTGATAAGTAGCCGTGTGTACTTCATTTTTACTTTCTGAAAATTGCCGAAAAACCTGATAATTAAAGTAAGTGATATTATTTAGGGAAACTTTCAGGGGGGATATGCAATAAAAATATGCTAAACGCCCTTCTTACTGCCAACCCTGATGTATGACCAGATGTATGAACGAAAACGAAGCAAAAGGAGTATGTAAGGAGCGTAGCAGGTGGCGCTCTATAGTTTCTGCCTACCCCCATGGGAAGAAGGCGTGAGTTTATGTTATGTTATGTTAAATAAATTAATAAAATGCTAAATAATGTAGTTTTTTTACGGAGGTACTTTGTTTAAACTGTTTTAATTATAATTTTTACTAAAATCAACCGATTTCCCTGATCGCTGCTTGTTTATGATTGTTTTTACTATTCGTGTCATTTTATTATAACGAAATACAGTGAAAAAAGTTTGATTTATTATATTATCGTTTTTTTTTGTTTATTACAATTTGTATCTGTGTATAACACTACTAATCACAATTTGTTTTTTACTTACTTTACGAGCGTAGCAATTAAAAATAAAAATAAGGGGCAAAGTTGAATAATTCAAAATTAAAAGAGGAATTTCTGGATTGTTTTACATTAGGGTTCAGTTTTCCCCCGTGATTGAGTTTCTCTCAGGGGGAATCGTGGAATAACTCAAAATGAAAAGGGGACTTTCAAATATTTTTTTTAAAGCATATCTTCGAAACGGCAAACATTTTTATTTGAAAGCAATTTTTATTTTTTTATTTTGTCCCACACTATGAATTTCTCCTGTATTGTGGACCAGGAACGTCCAGACCCGGAACGACTACTTGTAGGTCATACAAATATTTGTTCCGTGCGGGAATCGAACCCGCGACACGCAGCGCAGCAGTCAATCGCTTAACCACTGCGCCAACCGTGCCGTTGTAATTAATTTAAATTGTTTACTCTATACTTTTTAATTTAAAAGTCTAGCGATAAAACTCATAGTTTTCGAAATAAAAAATTATAACTGAAAAATTGAGGGTGTTTCCATGCTAAACTCGTTGCCTTGACGACCAAATCTTTTGTTAAAATTCATACTTCTAAATAGTATTTAGTCGCAATATAGAGGCAGTCACGTGACAGGTCTCTTTAGTTTTTTTTTTTTTTGCTCTTTGCTAATCCAGCGGGTACACAATGCTTGTGCAAGATTCTGTTACAATGTGGCGCCCAGAACCCATATGTATATCACTTCATTTTTGAATAAGGGTAATTTGATGATAATGTCCGCGCGGAGAAAGCTTCTTCGTGGAACCTTCGCCGAAATCTACCTCCTCCTGCGGCTTGCCGAAGGGATTTTTTTTCATTAGGGTCCAGTTTTCCCCCCTGAGGGCGATACTCTCAGGTGGCATTAGTGGAATAAGCCACATGGTGTCACATCTACTTATTCCTGACAAATAAAAAGGTTAATTAAAGTAGACTGAACAATTTAATAAATTTATAGAGGAAGGTAAAAAATACAGTAATTCGATTTAAAATTAGAAGGACCTACCTAACACGCACTCTCGAGGCAAGAAGGAGGAAGATGAGATTTATAATACTTGGAAGGCACTCCCAACTCCGCGTCAGGAAACCTCCGCAATCCAGTATACAAGGCAGCTCCGAAGAACAGGCATCAAGGCAGCTCCGAAGAAAAGTTGTCAGCGCAATCTCCGCAATGTCGAGAAGAAAACTAGGAGAAGTGTAGGGACGCGTCAGAGCGTCGGCGACCCAAACACTGTTCACCTTTACAATTACTTATCGTGAACTTGATGGTTCTCTAGGAATCAAGCAGTTGTCCCTCCGCAGTGGAGATCGTTCACTATCAGAAACCAGACGTAAACTGATGAAATTGCCTCTCCAGGCTACTTACTTTACAGGGAAATCTGAACGTTCTTGAATTCTCTGTTCTCTTCGAAAAAACCATTTTCGATTTGAAGTTGTTGCTGACATATGTCCTCTTACTTATAATTATAATTTAGAATTTCGTTATAAATGATTTTTAGAAAATACAAACCTAATGCAACCTTCATTGAATAGGCTGGTAAGAAAATTGATGAAATAAGTAGACTTCAGTTTGACACTTTTGACGTAAATGTCGTTTAAAGAATAAAATTATGTAAAATGGTAAAATGATGAAAAACTAATAAAAATTATGATAAATAGAAAGAAAAACGTAAGTAGAGTGATATATTAACCATATCTGTAATAAACAGATACTGTAATGGCTAGGATACATTGTTTTAAGACGGAGTTCCGGTGCATACCTTCCGGCTTCATTTTAAAATCGTTCGATGATACCATTTTCATCAGAATTATTTATTTAAAGCTTCATAGTCGCTTAACTATCTTAATCGAGATATCTTATCGCTACCCGTGAAATACTTATGATTGAGGAGTTCCGGTGGCCATTTGTGGTCTTCTTCATCATTTCCACTTCATCAAATGATACTTTCTGAATGCAAATGCTTGAGTTGTTGATGAAAATACAAAAATTGCTATATGTATGCCTATAATATTTAAGAAGTTCCCTCAATTCCTCATGTATGGTATGCCATCATCAGAACTTGATTCTGATAAAAATGGGACCAATCTGAAAGTATATCCTTACAAACAAAAGAATATTATATTTCAATTCGGTTTATAAATGACTGGAGTTCAGAGGTAACTAACATTAAAAAAGAAAAGTTGCCATCATAAAGACAGTCACAAACACAAAACTTTGGAATAACTGTTTCTTTATACATATAGCTCATGGAAAGCATTCGGTTAAGACGACGCGAGCTCCATGATTTTTGTTCATCCAAAAAGTACACATATATACACAATATACATATAGCTCATGGAAAGCGTTCGGTGACGATAGCGTACCCATAAGTTCTTCCCCTACCAAAAATCGCTCAACGCGCCTAAAGAAATTTTTACTTCAAAAAAACAAAAAAAAAATACCAGCGAATTGAAAACCTCCTCCTTATTGGAAAGTCGGTTACAAAGATGACCTTTCTTCCTCGTAGAACAAATATTATGTTATAATAATTATTAAAACGCGTCGCCGAGGGTTTTAATAATTATTACCATAAGTTAAATGAAATGTTAAAGGAAATGTTGGCTTCCAGGAATCGCCAGCACCAAAATAAAGAGGTGAGGAATCTAGAGAAATTGAATTGGTGAGAATCTAATTCGTGTTTTACACTATGTTTTAATATTTTCTGCTCAGTGAATGGGATAAATGTCCCTAGTAGGTAATACTAAACGTCATCATAATAACACAACAGCTCGCGGTCGAGCGCATTCCTCAATCAATCTCAATGTGCCGCATGTCGGTGACGCTAGTTCTCAATCTCAATGTGTCGCGTATCGTTGACGCTAATTCTCAATCTCAATGTGCCGTGTGTCGGTGACGCTAGTTCTCAATCTCAATGGGCTGCGTGTCGGTGACGCTAGTTCTCAATCTCAATGTGCCGCTGTTACGGCCCCGCCGTGCGCCGCCGCCAGATGGCGCACGGCAGTAGTTTCTACCGCCGTGCCCGCGGGGCCATACCGCGAGCCCGGCCGCGCCCGCGCTTGCACTTCGCGCCGCGTCGTCGTCATCGCCAGTCGTCGTCCCGCCATAACATTGCGGACGTCTGTCATCTCTCAGACATTACTTGTTTAATGAATAGATTATTATACACCAGCACCTACAGTCCATTTATTTATTTAAATCGAAGCCTCAACGCAGTGACGGCCGATACAGCCGCTTATCGGTGACGCTAGTTCTCCGCGTGGCTATAATATTGTTGCTTGAATTATTATGAAGTGAGAAATTTCTTTAGATTTACAGTATGTATTTTTTATGTTACTTATATATCTTTTGGCATCAAGACAACAGCGCCCTGATGGTTGGTAACCACCGCCCATGAACTTATATATCGGTTGGCATCAAGACGACAGCGCCCTGATGGTTGGTCACCACCGCCCATGGATTTATATATCGGTTGGCATCAAGACAACAGCGCCCTGATGGTTGGTCATCACCACCCATGGACTTATGTATCGGTTGGCATCAAGACAACAGCGCCTTGATGGTTGGTCACCACCGCCCATGGACCTATATATCGGTTCGCATCAAGACAACAGCGCCCTGATGGTTGGTCACCACCGCCCATAGACTTATATATCGGTTGGCATCAAGACGACAGCGCCCTGATGGTTGGTCACCACCGCCCATGGATTTATATATCGGTTGGCATCAAGACAACAGCGCCCTGATGGTTGGCCATCACCACCCATGGACTTATATATATGTTGGCATCAAAACAACAGCGCCTTGATGGTTGGTAACCACCGCCCATGAACTTATATATCGGTTGGCATCAAGACGACAGCGCCCTGATGGTTGGTCACCACCGCCCATGGATTTATATATCGGTTGGCATCAAGACGACAGCGCCCTGATGGTTGGTCATCACCACCCTGGACTTATATATCGGTTGGCATCAAGACAACAGCGCCCTGATGGTTGGCCATCACCACCCATGGACTTATATATATGTTGGCATCAAAACAACAGCGCCTTGATGGTTGGTAACCATCGCCCATGAACTTATATATCGGTTGGCATCAAGACAACAGCGCCTTGATGCTTGGTCACCACCGCCCATGGACTTATATATCGGTTCGCATCAAGACAACAACGCCCTGATGGTTGGTCATCACCGCACATGGACTTATATATCGGTTGGCATCAAGACGACGGCGCCCTGATGGTTGGTCACCACCGCCCATGGACGTATCGCATCTTAGCCTTAAGGCAACACGTCATCAAGCAAACATGAATCACAAATACACATAATGAAAAAATAACTCCTGAAATCGTTTAAGACTGCGCCGAGCCTGCCCTCATCGTTATTTCGGTGATTTCTTTTTTTTTTTTTTTTTTTCTTCGTCCGCGTAAAATTTCTTGTTCCCCCGAGCCACCCCGTCGCAACACATTGCCTGCCCGTGCTTTTACTTCATTTTCGCATAAACTTTCATTAAAAAAAAAAAAGTGTCCTAGTTAATAGGAACGTTATTCTTCCTCAAGAATTGGGCTGTAAAATGCGAAAAGATTTTTTTTTAATCCAACTCCAGATTAGCGCGTTCAAAAAACAAAAAACCGGCCAATTGCGAGTCGTACTCGCGCACGAAGGGTTCCGTATATACCATCCATACAAATCCTTATCCTTACTAATATTATAAATGTGAAAGTAACTCTGTCTGTCTGTCTGTCTATCTGTCTGTCTGTCAGTCTGTATGTTACGTTTTCATGCCTAAACCGCTGAACCGATCGACATGAAATTTGGCAGGAATGTAGCCTGGGATATAGAGGACATAGGCTACTTTTTTATGCGATAACCGACATCCACGCGGGCGGAGCACAAAAACGGCAAAAAAATCATATCCGTTGTATGGGAGCCCCCCTTAAATATTTTTTTTCTGTTTTTTAGTATTTGTTGTTATAGCGGCAACAGAAATACATCATCTGTAAAAATTTCAACTGTCTAACTATCACGGTTCATGAGATACAGCCTGGTGACAGACGGACAGACAGACAGACAGACAGATGGACAGCGGAGTTTTAGTAATAGAGTCCCATTTTACCCTTTGGGTACGGAACCCTAAAAACTAACTGTTCAGCTTTAGAATAGACTACCTCGCAGAGTTGATCATTATTTTGCTGCGGAGTTATTATAAAACAGTTATATCTCCTAAGATATTCATTGAAATGAAATGATGTAAGGGCAGCTTTGTTCAATACCATGTTTATGAAAACTCCTTCGCGAATAATGCATTAATTTCGAACAAATTTGATTACCATAAAAAAAATCTTAAAAGATAGACATAATTATGCTGTCGCAGATTTTTTTTAGAACATTTAAAGAGGAACAATTCCATCATACATGATATTTGCGTAACTTAAACCGTTTACGCAGCGCACGCAACGGAAGCTCTCAAAAAGGAATATTTTTTCCCGTTTTTGCAACATTTTTCATTTATGCTCCACTCCTATTGGCCGAAGCGTGATGTTATATAGCCTATAATATTCCTCAATAAATGGACTATCCAACACAAAAAGAATTTTTTATAAAATAATTCCTGAGATTAGCGCGTTCAAACAAACAAACAAACTCTCCAGCTTTTTATATTAGTATAGATGAAAGTGCAGAAAATAAGCTCGTCAAGTTGTGCTTCACAAGACTATACGTTATTCTTACTACAAACAGTAGTTTTAAATTGTTATGTTTTATTGTAATCACTAAAACGGAGCTTAGTGGCCACTATTTTCCGTTTTAATGATTACAATTAAACATAACAAATTAAAACTACGAGTACTGTTTGTAGTAATAATAACGTATAACTCAAACTCGAAACTCAAAATTCAAACTCAAACTCAAAGCATTTATTTCAATTAAACCATTTACAGGCACTTTTGAATTGTCAAAGAGACGGTCAGTTAGTCAGAAAGTTGAAGCTAGATGCCCATTCCAATACGTAGATCACTATGGAGAAGAACGGACAAGAAACTCCAAGGACACTCTTTTAAATCAAGATATTACATAATCCTGGGTGCATTATTCTTGTTGCTTCTATATGTGAGACAATGTAAAAACTAATAAAACAATTCAAAATATAAAATTACAAATTAAAAATAAGCCCTGGCAGTCAAGAGATGACCAGTCCCAACTGACGGCGCCCGTTCACGAACATGACGCATGGATCAGCACCATCCAGCTCAACCATTTTGTAGGGAACCGAATGATCCAACACACGCGCCACCATCAGTGAAACATTTAAGTGAGCATGACATACTCTCAACTGCCATGCTCTTTCAAGTCAACATAAATCATAATAACATAGTAAACGACTCCATGGTATTCACATTTACAAAATTGAAAAAATGCTGCTAAATTATACAGAACTATAGTTTGCAATGTATTTGAAGAGATTAATAAAAATTTACTACCAAAAAAGAAAATAATTATTATTTATTGGAGTATTCAACAATAAAAACATGCTTAAATAAAAACAAAATAAACATTAAGTTCGTAATGTCAGAAAATAAAATAAAATAAAAAAGGGGGAAGCAACTTCCAAGTATTCAAATTTTATCTAGTGAGCCCAAGTGGCAGTGGAGCAGGACCAGCATTTAGCCAAGCATTTTTATCTACGATATAATCATCCAACTTATAATAATTATGCTTGTCTGCATAGTGTGCGTTTAATGCACGTTTTAAATTTCTTCTCATTTAGTTGAAGAATATCGAGTGGTATTTTATTATAACATTTTACACAGTACCCCATAAAAGAAGTGTGTACTTTAGAC
Organism: Dryobota labecula; assembly: GCA_947523025.1. NCBI lineage: Eukaryota > Metazoa > Arthropoda > Insecta > Lepidoptera > Noctuidae > Dryobota > Dryobota labecula. The sequence goes on from OX383298.1 coordinate 411,784, forward strand.
AAACTGAAGCGTGGTTGATCTAATTTGTTCCTATTTCTAGTGTTAAAATTATGCCTGTCACTTATTTTACTAAAAAGATGTAGATTTTTTTCGAACATACATAATATTTTCATATATATATTGACAAGGTACCGTCATATAGTCTTGTGAAGCACAACTTGACGAGCTTATTTTCTGCATTTTCATTCTAAAATAAAAGAAATCACCGAAATAACGATGAGGGCGCCACTGTGCGCTCGGTAGCCTCTTAAGGTTTACGACTACACACATGTCTGTCAAGTGTCCGTCCACTTGTGTAGTCTCAACCCGGGAAGTTCCCACAAACAATAGAGCGCAAACACTCGACGAAAACATCGAGACATCATAAACAACATAACTTATATCGCACACAGCGCGAGATACCTCGCTGAGGAGGAAAAAACTTGAACAACTTATCATAAGGAAGTTATGGAAGTACCTTAGGTAAACAATTTGTGAGACAATTGTGTAGAAACTTATCAGGTTAAGGTAAATATACACTTGGCTTTTTGTGTAGCCAGATCATTCATGTCCCTTTATTTGGTACAAACTAGACTTACGTGCGCTACTACTGCTCGTGATGTCCTGGGATCGATCCGCAGGTCGGAAATTCTCATTCGCAGCGCGGAGTGTGAACTTGGGCCCGGTTGATGGCTACAGGCTCACCCCTATCCCACGGGTGTTTACTTCTGACTACACCTTCGGGCACTACAGGCGTGATTTTGTGTTTCGGATTTACTTCATTCTGCAGTAACGTTTGTCCCTCGCTAATACAACTGAGCAAGTCGTCTAGTTCCATATATTTACGAACAAGCAAATTACTAAGACGGGGTTGACTCGGCAGATATCGTTAAAAACTTTGCGCTCGTAACTGTGGCGCGATGCATGCATACTAAACGACTCCCTATGGGGTGAGCAGAGTAACGAGTTGGCAGTACGTACTCATCGCGGAGAGGCGCGTTTTATTTCAATGGCGTTAATTTGTGAAGTGTTCGGTAAATCAAGGATTAAAAATAATAAAACCTTGCTTTCAAACTATCATCTGCGTGGTTCATTATGCTGATAAAGCCCACAAGTATAATTAGAATCAGAACTATTATTCGCAGGCAGTATTAATGTTGTGCTCATCTTGTCATCCATATTTCCGATACCTACTAAGTACGCCCATATTCATTATTCATTAATTTGCATAATGTACCTACACTAAGTAACAGGCTAGGCTAAAACTTAGCACAGCAAGTATTATTACAATTAACTTAAAGCTACATACTCGTATATACAATACATAAACTCACGCCTTCTCACAATTAACTTATAACTAGGTATATAGGTTACATACTTCCAGTTAACATTATATTGCATACCTTACTACACAATCAAAGATGAAGGAACCGTTTACATATCAGATGTGGTATGTATATTGTCATCATCAAAACCTGCTTTGACAGTAAGAACAGCCCACATATTCAGCTTTAACAAAGACCTATCTATGTATAATTTTGGATAGTTCAACCTTTTTTGTTATAAGTTTAAGACCTGTTCCTTAATGATAAAACTTATATTACTGATTTATTAGTTCCTTTATTAATGAAAGTATTATGTTAAATAAGTGTACTTAAAGTATTTACTTCGAAAATATTTTTTTAATTATGACTAGATGAAGGTTGATTACTCGTAGTTCCTTAATAAAAAAATAAAAAATATTAAAGTTTAATATTTTTATGTTTAAATAGTTATAAGTAGTTTAGTTTATTACATGAAGACAGATTCTCTGTTAACTTTGATCTCAATAAACGATTGAATACATTGAATAAATTGAATTTTCTTTGACTGTACGGAGGCTCCCCACAAAGTACGAATGTGCCCCACACTGTGTATGAAGCTACCCCATGTGTAGATTCGTACGTTTTCAATTTTGTTGAAAAGTTACCGTAGCTTTGCCATGCTTATTTGTATCGAAACTGCACTTCCATATTATTAAAGCCAGATATGTAGGGTTTATAGCAGGATTGAAGTTAATTTAAAACAGGTTATAGTTTCTCTTATAAACGGCTTAGAGTAAAAACTGTACGAATCCTACCTGCTTTCCCCTAGGTGTTAATTTATGCCAGATGACGGAATAAACTCAATGCAATGGTATGTACAGTCAGTTAGCACAATATGCTGACCCCCCTTTGCTCAAATGGTTGAGGTTTTTTTACTAACAAATCGTACGATTTTAATTTTTTTTCTAGTTTTAGGTAGATTTCGTATAGGCATTTAAATTAAATTAAGAGTTATAAAATTCTATTGATCCGTATTCTAAAAAATCTCAATCATTTATGCAAGGGGGGGTCAGCTAATTGTTGTAACTGACTGTACATTATTTTACTATATACCTACTATTGAAGTTTCTGAACGCATCCTAGTTTTACGAAGTTGCCGACGAGGTGTTGGCGAATCCAGTCTGCGTATTAAAAGCCCATCCATTAGAAGAATGGGAGGATTTAAAACTCGTGGTTCCAACGTTAACAGGCGCGAATGATTTTATACATTGTCGATATCTCTGTACCTTGTCTGAGGTAGTTTTCCAAAGCTAGTGCGACAGACAGTCACTGCATCGAAAAATCGTTTATCAATCAAATCGGGATCTATGGTTATGTATGGCGTGCATGAGGAAGAGATCGACAAAATCATCCTAAGCCTGAAAGACAAGTGTGCCGTAGGATGTGACGGTATCTCGGCCTCCGTTATTAAAGCTGCTAGGCACTCTGTCATTCCCGCTCTTGTCCACATATTTAACCTGTGCCTATCTTCAGGTGTACTTCCGAACGTGTTTAAAACCGCTATAGTTCACCCAATATTCAAAACTGGAAACAAGGGCACTGTATCTAACTATAGACCTATATCCGTCCTTAGAACATTGTCCAAAATTGAAAAGATTGGTCTGATACTTTCTGTAAAGCGGAGATGGCTCTCAGTATGGTCATGAAGTGGTTAAATACCAACCTCCTCACGCTCAACATCAAAGACGAAGTTTATTCCTTTTACCTCAGGAATTTTAAGCCAGCCCCCCATTTCCAATGTAATTACGTACTTACTTTAAAAAAAGGTTTTTTTTATTTATTTTTTTAACTTCTTGTTTATATCAATAAACATAATATCAATACTTACTGCAGTTTTTATTTGTCTTTAAGTCTAAGAAAAATTTGACCGACACGAGTAAGTATCGACACTTCTCATTCGATACCGAGTAGGTAGGTACTTTACGAGCGATACGTTATCGATTAAAAATATCGATACCTCAATGGTATCGTTTCATCCTTAGGTGCGAGTGCGTGTTTGTATTGTGAGTAGCGCTAAGCCTTGCTATTGATTAGCTTTTCAGAATAACAGTAGGTAGGTACACTTCTCTCATTCGTACATAAAAACTAAATAGTAGATCATAAATCCGCTGAAGCCGGCGGATATAAAATAGAGCAGCGGATATAAACGGATTGCTCCGACGGACACGGGGCGCGGGGCGCGGGGTGCGGGGCGCGGGACTCGTAACTGTATGGCGATTGGTGATGACAGTACCCTTACATACACACAAGTACTTCTGCATGCAAGTAAGTACAGGAAGTTAATAGTTATAGATCGATCATTATGACCATAGTCTGCAATAGCAGTACGTTTAATAAAAAAAGGCTAATTTAAATATTAATTTATTGTTACTTAATCAAATATTCATTTTTGTTTACATTTATCAACATTAGAACAATAACCGCTATAATACTACCGAAATAATAACATATTCATGAACATGGCCCGCGTGAATCGGAATAATCAAAAGCCATTATTCATTACAATATCAGATGTAACAATGTACCGTGTAGCGTGTAGCTACACTCATACAGCAGCTACAGACAGTTCCGTTACAGTCACAATGTATTGTATTATTTCTATCAATATCCGAGTAGTTAGTAATCCCGTTCTATCCCGGACGGCACACAAGGTGAGCGGTTGCCCCGGCTGCCCCGGCCCGGTTTGAACCCGTTGTTTTTATCAAATATTGACGCTTTTATATTTTATTCAGCGCTCGTTCCGCTCTCTCTGCTCTTTTCGCTCGCGGCGGTCGGTGCTCGGTAACGCCGGAAACATAGAGAAATCGATGCGAACAGCAAAATGTTTTCCGCATAGCATTGGATCCTTGGTACTGTTTTATTATATACGAGCCGAGTTCCTGCGAATTACGAGCGTTCACACGATAAACGAAACATTTTAACGTTTATATATATATATTTTTTCTACGTTTTTTTTTTTTTACGCGAGTAAATATTATAAGTAGAGGGCACAGCCGTAGCTATGGGTGGATGTTTGTGTTGTTGTGATAATTAGGAAACCATTTGTAGGTATGTCCTGTCGTAAGCACAAACTGTGGAAGCGAAGGGAAACCAGATTTGGTAAACAGATACATAAGTAGGTACATAAATTAAAATGCAATTTTTTTTTTTTTGTCATTGATATTTGTTGATGACCACAGCGCAATCTATTGACGACAAATAAACCCAATCGATGGGAAGAAGGCGGCGCGCGGGGAAGCAGCAACTACAACGGAGCGACATCAGCAACGCCTTGCGGATTTTCACTGTCTTGCTGACACAACAATGATCTCACGCAAAAAGTTACCGCTTCAATAAATATATTGTGAAACATACGTCAGAACCACTGTAAAACGATATTGTACACTATCATATGGAGCCTTGTGTCTGATTCGCCAACGACACTGACACGAAGACGATGTGACGCAGAAATCCCAACAATAGTTATAATATAACTGCATTTTACTTATGTAATACAGTACATTGATAGCCGTAACAGGTTATTACTGAATGAAAGCTAGGAAAAGTTAGTAAACAATCAAACTGCTATTTTTGACAGCGTCTTAAGTACTTGTATATAATGCACTAATACATAAGGATAACATCAAATCTGTCTAACATTCCTAAAAACTTAAGAAAGACGTACCGATTGGTCCTGGTAGTATATGTGTGTGTATTACGTACTATGAAGTTAAAGCAAATGATACTATAGCCAATCTGAAAGTCACGTTTTCCCGCAAACAGTTCTTAGTGGCATGACAGTAACCAGCTGGCTCCACAACAATACCTCCTCCATTAGAGCCGCACCGCTCACGGCGGCACTCGGAAGGTGTAACAGAGGAGTCTGCTTAAATAAATATCACCACTTAAGATTTGAGCCCCATCCCGAAGAAAACGCGCCGCGATCCGTCGGCAATAGCGGCCCTACATAATGTATGAGACGCCAAGCCCGAACGAACGGCCAGCCTAAGACGTGCACACGAAAACCGACTTTGAGGAAAAGCAGGTGGAGTTGGGATTAGGTTGAGTGTGGCTGAAAAACGGTATTTCGAGCAAAGCTTGGCTGTCCGCGCGCATTGAGCGCGGAATGAATGATCGTTGCGTATTTATGAGCCGCAATCGATGGATCTTATTCATGGCGCATTACGTTTTACCGGCTCTGAGGAGCCCAGAGCCGGAGCCGGCTTCCAGCTAAACTTTTAATGAATCATTCGCAATTAACGACGCTTCTGATCGAAATTTAAAAGTATTATGAATTTATTCACAGGTAATCACGGCTCTTGTGTCCTAGTCTCAGGTAAATCTTTTGATAATTCAATTACGTTCTTCACCGGCTATGCTATATATTTCTGTTCGGTATTCTGATGCTAATCCGGACTCTGTTCATGAATTAGGAACTCCGGCGTTAATTAGTCACGCCTTCATTGTTGTATACGTGAGGGGTACGCAATTAATGCGCGTCTGTATAAATTACACATTTTGTTAGAGATGTATGTAGTACTTGCACACTTTCTTATGGTTAAAAACTCAAATTTTATCAACAAAATAATGTAAACCCCCATAGTTTGCTTCTAAGGCTTTGTGAATAATCCGTTGAACAGTAGTAGTGTTTGACAGGTACAGTAAACCGAACACACATAAAAAAGAAATCGCCTTTATTCCGTAGCAGTAACGTCGGTTTCCGTGGTTCAAGTGTTACTCCTGATGTGCAGCTGACCGTACTCTATATGTTGCGTGTCCTACCATGCCACACGAAACGAGATGAAACCAAAAAAGCGCTCTCTATGAAAGAGTAACAACAGAACACGGAACTAAAGAGATTGCTGCTATCATCCGCAACCGAGATGAAAGTATAAGAGCGGATACATTAGGGATATTAATTTTTTATTTATTTATTTAAAACTCTTAAACTATCATTACAGGTTTAGAAACCTAATGCGATAGCTAAGCCTACTTATAATATTAACTATTTTAAATAACACTATTACTAACAATTACAAATAACTACACAATTAACACCAAATTACTTATAACTAAAACAATGCAACCTTATAATTATAACAATGCAATATTCAGAAAATTTACTTAAGTATACTTTACATTCAAAACATAAAACAATAAAGAAACAATAAACATAAAATTACACTAATCGTTGCTTTCGTAACATATTATATATAAACTTACTCTTGCAAGTTCACTAAAGTAACACGAAAAAAATGTCCAACCTATTCTGAATTTCGTTAACAGTACGAATTGCTCGCGTGAGAGGTGCTTTGGCCAGCAGGTTGGTTCGGGCAGTTGGCACAGCCAGCAGTGGCGGGCACCGCCGCCTCCACACGTAGCGGTCCGGAACAGAAAACCGCAAGCACTGAAGCACTCCCGGATTGTGCTCCTTGCCCCGGAGTAATTTAATTAAATAGACGACAAGAGTAAACTGTCGTCGCACCCTTAACTCATTGTACCCGACCATGCCCAGTACAAACAGGGTGGGGTACATCAGCGGGTACAATGGATAAACCCCGTACAGTCTGAAGTACAAGTGACGCGTGAACTTGTTCTGTACGCGCTCGACCATGATAGAGTACTTGGCTTCATGTGGAGCCCATATGACCGCACCATACTCCAAGTGGCTCCTGACTAGAGCGTCGTATAATACCCTTATAGTCGTAATATTAGTGAACCCCTGTGTCTGCCTAAGTACAAAGCCGAGGTTTCTGTACGCTTTCTTGCATATCTTAATGACATGCTCGCGAAACGTAAGATCTGGAGTGAGATATACCCCTAGATCCCGCACCTGCGTTACTCGCTGCATGGGTATCGCCTCTGCTTTGTACTCATAGCGGATAGGGGTGCGCGCACGACCAAAGGATATTACCGAGCATTTGGACACGTTGAAGTACAGCTTATTGTCATGGCTCCATTTCACCACTCTATCAATGTCACCCTGGAGTCGCTCACAGTCTGACTCATCCCTTACCTCGAGCAGCAACTTGAGGTCATCTGCAAACAATAAACATGAGCCATGTCTGACGACCTCCGGCAAACTGTTTATCATTATGATAAATTCAAGAGGTCCCAAATTGCTGCCCTGGCTTACTCCGGACCTGGTGAAGTACGGCCTCGACTCGTACCCATTGTAGTTAACGTACTGTTGACGGTCTCTCATATAGCTGACAAAGAACTGCAGCAAGTGCGGCGTACATCCTACATCTGCCAGCTTTCTTAATAAGACATCATTGTCAACGGTGTCAAAGGCCTTTTTAAAATCAAAGTACGCCGCGTCTACCTGTACTCCAGCGTCGACTGCTGGTATAACCTGTGCCATGAAGTTAAGCAGGTTGGTGGAAGTGCTGCGTCCGGGCCGAAAGCCGTGCTGCGCGTCCGACAGTTGCGCTTGGACTTGCCCCTGTATGCAGCGTTGTATAGCGGCTTCAAAAACTTTTGCCGGCGTCGACAACACTGCGACTGGTCTATAACCGCTGACATCTGGACCTGCTTTACCCTTGGGTACTGGAACGACACGTGTAGTCTTCCACTGATCTGGGAACGTCGATTGCTTTAAGCACGAGTTATATATGTAATGCAGCGGGTTTGCTAAAACTCTAGCACAATCTCTAAAGAGAAACGCTGGTATACCGTCAGGGCCAGATGATCGTTTTGGCTTGAGGTTCGCCAGCGCATCCTGCACATCTGTGAGACTCAAGGTCTCTATATGTACCCGTGCACTGGTAGCACTGCCGAACTCTGCCATCGCCGCCTGAACGTCTAGTTGCGGTGGTTCCTGACTGTATACCGACTCAAAAAATTCTGCGAATTCCCTAGCACACTGCTCATCAGTGAGATTTTGCCCATCTTTTATAATACTTTGTCTATTCACTCTACTTTTTTTTGACCTAATATATTGCCAGAAAGATTTTGGATCTTTAGCGAACTGATTTTGAATTTTACTTTTATGGTTTTTGTGAGCAATTTCTATAGCCTTTTTTATCCGGGCCCTACATTTAGCGTATTCTTCGTAATCACAATCACGTTTTGAGTTTTTAAACAGTTTGTGAAGTTTTGCTTTAATTTTGATCTCTTTAATAATTTCTGCGGTGTACCATTCGGGATACACATAACGTGAGTTTTCCTGGGTAAACTTTTTCCTTGGTACACATTCGTCTAAAATACGGCCTAATTTCACATAAAATAAATTTAAAATGTCTTCCAAGTCATGCATTTCATACATTGTACTCCAGTCAGCAGAAGTTAACATCGAATACAATAATTGATAATCTGCTTTATAAAAATTCCACTGCGGCCTGTTATTGCACGCGCTGTCCAAGCGGGATTCGGCAGCGGGCGAAGGCGGGCAAGGCGCGGGGGCTGAGGGCGCGGGGCGCACGCACACCGCTAGTGGCGGGTGGTACGGGTCGACAGGAACGAGCGCTTCGCCCGCCAACACCACTGACACTTCTCCGCTAAAACCCGTACTCAGAACCAAATCCAGGTGTCGGCCTAAGACATTTGGTACCATGTTACCTTGAGTGAACTCGCAATATGACATAAAGCATTCATAATAATTGCTAATATTTACCGGACAAGAATGTAAATTAAAATCTCCAATAACTATCATTTGTCTATATCTATTACACATATTTTCTATTACCCTAAACAAAATCATATAATCATTTTCCGAACTCCCAGGAGGAATATAAACAACACAACATAAAAACAAAAATCTATTCTTTAGATGAACCGTTGCACAAACAATTTCAAACACACAGGCGTCTATCGACACGTCCGAGACAAGTACCTGTCGCAGCTCGAAGCGGTGTGTGGCCACGAGAAACGCTCCACCCTGCTTACGCCCATCCACTCGATCACAACGTATTATTTTATATCCTTGAGGGATAATTTCTGCGTCTTGAATGGATTCATTGCAGCCTGATTCCGTTATAGCGTATAAGTCAGAATTAAATGATAATATGTTATTTCTAAAGGTTTCTAATTTTGTACGAAGACCTCTTGCATTTTGATAATACATTTCAATTTTGCTGTTATGGCTATAATATGTTTGATTTTGTTCTATTTGAGTTCCGAAACCATATCCACTCACTGAATTCTACATTCATTGGCCAGATTTCGGCCTGGTTCAACTTATCATAACACTTTTCTGGTACTCCAACAACAAACGACGAATAATCTCTCACGATTTTGTGTTTGATTTTGTCCACCTTTATTTGATCATCTAGTCCACATATATTTTTCACGTGATCGGCTACTGCTTCAAGAGTGGTATCCGGATGCAATCGCCAAACATGTAGATATTTTTTACGATCACTAACTTGAAAAGCCTTTAATAAAACATGAACAAGAGTATGTGCACATGCAGCCTGCTACTCATTATACTAGCGTAGTGCTAGTTTACACGAGCTCAACAATGAAGGCTCAGTACCTAATTACGAGGGCGGCACTGAAAATTTCGGGAATCAAGGAAGAGACACAACATTACTATTTAAAAATGTATTTATTGCTTTTCGAAGTATTCTCCGCGAAATTTGACACATTTTTACATACGATGGAACCAATCATTGAAGCAACCATTCCATTCGGAAGTTGGGGTCTCCAAAATGGCCGTTTTGTAGGCGTCCACAGCTTCTTCAGGTGATGAAAATCTCTGTCCACGCAATTTATTCTTTATTTTAGGGAAAGTATAGAAATCATTAGGGCTTAGGTCGGGGCTGTACGGCGGATGGTCTAATAATTCTATGTTTTCTTGCTCTAAAAACTCTTTTGTTCTTGCGCGGTGTGAGAACTCGCATTGTCGTGATGGAGGATGATGCGGCGGTTGCAGTTCTCTTTACGGAGTTCAGAAACGACCTGTGGCAAACAAATGCTAGCATACCATTCTGCATTAACCGTTCTTTGTCCCTCAAGAGGAATAGTCGTAACATGGCCGGTTTTGGAGACAAACGTGGCCACCATTTTTTTTGCAACACTCCGTGAACGAACAATTTATGTTGGCTTTAACTCATTTTCGAACACACAAACTCGTGACTGGTTTTTTGTTTCGGGTTCGTACGCATATATCCAGGATTCGTCACCTGATACGATGTTGTATACAGCATTTGAGGATCCTGCGTGGAATCTTTCGAGAGTTCTGACGCACCAAGTAACGCGAGCCGCTTTTTGCTCTTCACAGAGCGAATGCGGTATCCATCGGGAAAACAACTTTTTTACACCTAATTGTTCATGCAAGATTATTTGTATTTGACTCATGCCAATGTCTAAAGTTGCCTGAATTTCGCGGTATGTCACATGTCGATCTTCCTCAATCAGCTTACGCACAGCATCAACGTTTTCTTGGGTGACTGCAGTTTTTGGACGACCTTGACGGGGATCATCACTGAGCTTGACACGTCCACGTTGAAATTCAGCAAACCAGCGATAAATTGTGGTTTTGGATGGGGCTTCATCACCAAATGCAGAAATCATCCGGTCAACACACTGTTTTTGTGTTAAACCACTTCGAAAGTCATAATAAATCATCGCTCTTCAATTCCATTTTCTCAACGACTAAACAAGTTTGAGAAAACCTTGTGACAAGACCGAGAATCTTTTTTTAAATAAATAAATGGTATTCGATTTTTAAAACCAAGGAGTTTTCAATTAAAAAGATTTTAATATGACAGGAACAGTGGAAATATTCCATTCCCGATACTTTTAGTGCAGCCCTCGTATACGTCATAAGGCATGCGTCGTGCATATAACATTTACTCATTATGAATGTAAAATCTGGTATAACAAATTGTCTAATAACACCAAAACCACGAGCCACCGCGCGACAGCCGCTCAATTAAATACATAACGCGACCTACACCGCAAGTAAGACGCGTATCTTAGTACATGAAACTTACACTAATTACGACAGGGACTTAAACTGAATGCGAAACGATTCAGCAGAGTGTGCGCCGCGTCTAATAAGTCGCGCGACTAATTAGTCGGAAAACACACGAGTGTCGCGGCACACGTCGCGTGTCGCGGAACACGGACACTCGACTCTCAGTCGTAACGCTCACTTATTCTCACAACATACACAAATAGAAAACGCTCCCAAGATACTACTCATATTACGACAAGATAGTGTAGCAGTTTGTAGCCTCGTAGCGTTGACCTTGTGTAGCTCGTAGCTCGTAGCACTGGCTACGATAAACGTTTGTGAGACGAAGCATTTATTTACTTTTGTGTTGTATCGAAATGTTTTCGAATAGCTGAATACAATATGAATAACAATATCTATTGTAAGAAAGAAAATGTATTCTGTTGCAAAATATTTGGTTTTATGTCGGAGTGTTTATTGGAGTATATTGAATGGAAGATAATATCTTTATCATAAAAATGTTTGAGCGTGCTTGTGCTAATAAAACATAAGAGTGAATTGTGTGTGTGAGAACATTCTTGGCAGGTTGAACAAGCATTGAAATAAACAGAGTGTATGTAAGTTGAACTTTCTGCGTCCAATTAATTTGTTCAAGTGCATTATTTATAAATCGTACACAGGGCTGTGTACCGTGTTAATATTAATGTGTGCACAACGTTAACCGCAGTGTCGTTAGCACAGCCCGTACGCGCTCGGTGCGCGGGGGGCACACGGGGGGCGCGGGGCACACAGGGCGGCCCGGTGGCGCGGGGCGGGGCGGGGGGAGGGGGGCAGGTGGACCGACCATGTTACATATTCATGCGCCTCGCCCGGCGCACTATGAATTATTCCGACACATTATAAAACTGAGCGACGTGTTCGAGAATTTTCAAAAACTCCCCCGAACTTAGCCGAGTGCTTCCGAAGTGATCCAAAGGAGTCCGAGCGACCAGGACCTTCGGGACTTGACGAGACTCAGTTTATGGTAATGCACATTAAAACTCGCTTCCTTTGACATACCATTAGTACTCGAGTATCTGTACAAAGTACCTTTTCATATACCGACACGCTCAAACTTCCCGCGAGTGTGGATCTCTCTGTCTGTAAGATAGCAGCAATTCGGGCAGTTCACATGTTGTTGTACAAGTTTACCGATACGTGTGAACACGACGCGGCGCTTTCTATTTCAATACAATTCAAGTTAAACTAGTTGAGAGAGACTGCTGTCAAAGCATACTTGTACCGGACGCGGGTATTACTTCTGAACGTTTACTAAAAAGTGTCGATGCAGGGATTTTTTATTGAGTTGGGTTACGTTTGAGCAGCTTTATTTAATTCAATAGTAAGTTGGTAAGTAACGATTTACAACAACAACTGTAGAACTAATACGTCAGAATTAGTTCGTTCTTTATGGGTTAAGGGTATGGTCCATCACCATAATTTAGAAGTGACTGTTAATAAAGCTTTTCTAGCTCGAACATTGTCAACATGCTCCACAAATCGATATCGGAGGCTTTCTATTTGTGCCGCCGCAAGTCATCTTGATCAGACCGTATGAAGAGGTCATCTTTAACACGTTGCCTCAGCCAACTTCTAAAAGACTATCAGAATGACAAATGACCAGTAAATACTCTTTACCGATAAATTCTATTAGTGCCGTACCTTTGTCTGCATGAGTACCGAGTGGAGGCAGCTCCCCGTGGAACAGATTACCAGATCTGAGCCAATGCGAGGCTTCCGGGATTACCGGCTTTGGAGAACAGCGAAATCAGCTGACATAACTGAGAGTACCTCACAGAGTCTGCGTGTCCATACATACACCTTGCGAGGAGTTACGATGGTACATAATATATATAACATCACGCCTGTGTTCCCTGACGGGTTCGGCAGAGGTCGGTAACACCCACATTTCGCAATGAGCCTACGCCAATCAACTGGCAACAAATATTATAGGTTGCTACTGGGAAATTCCTTCCCGATCGAACCCAGGACCTCACTTAGCAGCCGCGTTTGCGAACAGAAGACCAACGAGTCATCAGAAATAATAAAGTGATTATATGTACATGGTTTATAACGAATGCCTTGAGACTGATACATGCGCGTGCCATTTTTGTCAGTTTTTAACTACCTTGATTTTCTATTTGTTAAATAATGAACAGTTCCGAAACAAAACTTCGTCAACGCGTAGCCATTGTTTTGTAGAATAAAAATAAATCTGGGAATAGTCACGTTCCCATTTATACGACTACAATAAAGCGTTGACTAAACACAAAGCAGAACTATTTATTGTTTATACTTTACTTAGATTTGCTTTCTATTTGTGTGCCAAGTTGACACTCCCAGCGGCAAATCTAATCTGCAGAGAGAGGTCTCCAGAAAATGCTCATGCGATAAGACAATAGAAAACAAACCAGATAGAATTTTATAACACGCGAGCTATAGGACATTGCGTTAGGCTTAACGATCATAATAATTATGGTACGTTAAGCCTAATTATATTAAATATATATTTATTTATATTGTTATGTAAATAAAAACAAATACAATGCTGGATATTATGATTTGTGTGAATGTAACAAACAAACAGTGGCTGATACATGGATCTGTTTCTCGCAGACAAACGATGCTGTATCGTGATGCCGGGGTTAGGAACGGCGTGTAATAGGCGGCGCCGCGCCAGCCGTCACAATGTGCCGATATTGCGGCTCACGGCGCGCGGCGCTCGTAAATCTAAGATGAAATAAAGAGTGACCCAGTTACAGCGCGTACTTATTGGTGAATGCGCGCGCTATAGCGTCCTAATGTTGGTTTGTTTCTTGTGCACTTCTCATGTAAGGCAGACTTTGTATGATGCCACATTCAGAGCAACAATAAAGGGTTTGTAACTGTCAACATTACAACCTGCAGGACTTGCTCGCTAAATAATCGAGGCAAAGTAACACTAGCTGCGTTCGCGCTTTCGTACGGATGGAGATCTTCTCAGGATCGTGCGTTTATCCAACATAAGTAAGTGAGTACATTATCACAATCGCTAATAATGTACGAGATTACTTTTTAAACAATTAAATAAAAATATTTTTATTTCGTTGACGAAATGTCTTTCGAATATTTTGAATCGTAAGTGCGTTTACTCGGAATCTCACATGCACCCGGATCAACTATAAGTAAGTAAGTACTAGCTTCTGCCCCCCATTTCGTCCGCGTAAAATTTCGACCCACAACCCACCCCGTCGCATAGTATGGCCCATCCGCGCAATTGCTAATGTTAAATAGCCTATACTTATTTTGTTATGGAGTTATTTTAAAATGATTTTATTTTATTTTATTCTATTCGGGAAACTTAGAGCTACCATAAACAGTGTTCTTAAACAATATGCATTTGAAGGCCATTTACAAGTTTCCACTGATAAACACTTGAAACAAAAAATACAACAATTAAGGTCCGTACAAAATACCTATAACATAAAGTAGCAAACAAAATAACACGATCGATTAACACAAACTAAAAATCATTCAGACGCAAACAATTACTTTTCCGTAAGAAAGCTTTTCACCAACAACTGCTTAAGCCGAGAAACACTGGTATTGAAAATGTCCAAATCATGTTCACCAGTTAGTTTATTAAAACTTCTGCTCGCATGAATAATATACGAATTCTGCCTGTACGCGTCATGATAAAGTCGGCGGTTGGTGGCTATAAACACTCTTATAAATGACATAATTGATCAATTAAATGACAAAATGAAAGTGGCAGGGCTATTCATCGACCTTAGCTCCGCTTTTGATACGATTGATTATATATTAATTACTACTAACTAAACTTTTATGGTATTAGAAGCAAGTCCTTGCAACTTTTAAGATCCTACTTACAAAATAGACAAATGTTTGTAGAAATTAAAAGCATCGATGAAAGTAATCATGAAGTCATATACACTTCTAAAATTACAAATATAAAACGTGGTGTGCCCCAAGGCTCCATTTTAGGTCCAATACTATTTATTTTATTCACAAATGACCTGATTAAACCAGCCTATAACTGTCCCACTGCTGGGCAAAGGTCTCTTCTCATTCAGAGAAGGCACGAGCTTCAGACTTATATTAACTATAAGTCCAGGTTTCTTCACGATGTTTTTCCTTCACCGATGTCAGTAATGTCCAAGATAAACTCAGAAAGTACATGTGAATTGAAAAAGTCACATTGGTTGCCCGGATTTGAATCCACAACCTCATCCATAAGAGACGAGGCTTTAACCAAAGGGCCATCACGACATGACAAATGACTTGCTTAATTTTATGCATTATGTTCAGCCTGATGTAAAACTTGTTGTCTTTGCAGATGATACAAATATAATAAAAGGGCGTTTCTGTAGTGCGTCAGGGATGTTCGTAGATGCGTATGTAGATTGCCTTTACGCAACAATGCGTAAAAGGAGCGCTTCCCTGGTGCCCAGGGTGTGGGGCAGCTCCAACAGTGTCTTAAGCTTAGTTGCGAGTCGCCTGGACTGTGTATACGTGGGTCACTGTTGTGCCGTCTCTCATGGGATGTCACAGTGGTGACCAAACGTTACTTATTGTTAATCTTATTGTTTTCCTTGTTTTTGTTTAGTGTCTGTGCTTACTAACATAGCCGTAAGTTTTACTAACATTCTTGTTGAGTCTTGGTTATTCCAATAAAAAAATCTATTCTATTTTATGTATTACGCGCTGGTAGAATCTAGGTTAAGATACAGAATAATGCTTTGGGGAAACAGCTTTAGTTATAACTGTCAGAAAGCGTTTATTTTACAGAAACGTGCCATAAGGACTATAGTTAGGATCTCACAAAGAGACTCATGTAGAGAGCACTTTAAAGAATTAGACATATTAACAGTACCAAGTTTAAATATATTAGTAATCCTAAATCTCTTTGCTAAGTATATTCATGAGTATGAAACACAAGAGGAACGTAAGATAGGAGAAAGCACAAGAAGGAAGGAATTCAAACACAAAAAGGCACCAAATTTTAACATAGAAGCATTGTTCCAGATATCAAGCAGTCGAGTTATTTAATAGGTTACCGACTGATTTAAAATTATTAATTTATAGCTCTCACTCATTTAAAACTAAATTAAAAGCCTTCTTGTTGGAGAAGTGTTTATACTCGGTATCAGAATATATGTCAAATGATAAAAATAGTCACCTATAATAATACTAATGAACAAGCTATATAATAAATTAACGTTTGACAACATTACTAGGACCTTTATGAAGTTATATACTCTCAATTATTTAATTTTTGTTTTTAACATTGAATTTTACATAATTTCTGATATAAATTTGAAATTGTATTAATTTGTTGACATATTTTAAATTAATTTTAATCTTGAACTAACGTTTCACTTCAATTTGAATTAGGCTTTTAAATGTATTGTTTCTGCATGTGATAATTGTATTTAATATGGTAATGTTCAACAAAATGTAAATAAATTAATAAAATATAGTTGGTGCGGAAATCAAACCTACGCATAGCACAGAAGCAGATTTTTTGTTATTACTCAAACAAAATTTTTAACTGACACATAACGCTTTTCGTTCGCACCTGGTAATACATATTATTTATCTTGGCCGCGCAACCAGCGACCATGGCGACCGCGCCGACCTACTTCTAACACTTGACATTTACATTTAGCGTGGGAGCCGGGCGACGGCGGCGATAAGCCCACCCTCTGATGTTCTACATTAATAGATTTCGATCAAAATTATAATTAAACCGCGAGGGCTATCACTGACACGTGTTGTTACGACAGAGGCTGTAACATGCAGCTATACTCGTTGTTACTTAATTTATGTGAATTTACTACAAGAGATACTTTTATACCTATTGATTTATTTTGATTTGAATTTAATTTATTTGGTTTATGCAATTTTATGTTTGTCAATGGGTGTAAATTATCTTAAGTCAGTGAATTTATTATTGATTTAACATTTGTATTATGACGTCATTTCTGAGACGATGTTAACTTAGTGGTTGCTAACTTAAAATGCAACGGCGCAATTTTTATTTTTAAATATCTTGCTCTAAGGTACTTCCTGGACAAACACCACATCATTGCCGGAAACCAATACGGCTTTCGCATAGGAGTGTCAACGGAAGATGCAGTTTTAGACTTTACACAACAGGTTGCCAGGAAGCTTTACAATAAAACAAAGTGCCTAGGGATCTGTCTGGACTTCTCTAAAGCTTTTGACACGGTTTCTGTTCCCAAACTTATTGACAAGTTGGAACGTATTGGTGTGCGTGGAATTCCACTTGAAATTTTTTAAAATTACCTCAATAATCGAACGCAGCTTGTCAAGGTTGATGCGTATTATAGTGAAGAGGAGCTGATAACATATTTCATCCCCCAAGGTAGTATACTCGGCCCCATACTCTTTCAGATTTACGTAAACGACCTTTGCAAGATGAACCTGCCTAACTGTGACATCTACGCGTACGCAGATGATACCGCAATACTCGTTAACGGACCTACTTGGGACATAATCAGGACTACTGCAGAAGAAGCCCTGTCCAAAATAATGAAATGGCTGAACTCTAACCCTCTCACACTCAACCAAAACCACTTACATCCCATTCGCAATCCGACGTAACACGCGGCCGTCACATAACTTTAGTATTACAGCTCACTCATGCTCAATCCAACACCATCTTGTGACTGTCCAACTCTTACTAGATCTGACAATATAAAATATCTCGGAGTTCAGATTGATGATGGACTAAGATGGGACAAACAGATTGACGCCCTTACCACAAGAACAATGCGTCTCATACACGTCTTTAAGTCACTGAGAGAGTCGGCCAAACTGGACACTCTGAAGATAGTGTATTATGCTCTTTGCCAATCTGTTATTGGATATTGTATCACTGCATGGGGTGGAGCAACAAAAACTAAAATGTTAAGAGTAGAAAGAGCACAAAGAGCCATACTTAAGGTAATGACTAGAAAACCCTACAGATTCCCAACAACTGAATTATACTCTAACTGCAAAGTCCTTACGGTACGTCAGCTTTTCGTGCTTCGATCGATTTTAAGAACTCATGCTAAGCTGCCGCGGCCAAATCTAAATAAGCGATTACAACTCATCACTGGATTTCAACACAAAACCACCTTTGCAACACATCAATTTTATACACTGAGCAATCATATTTATAACAAAATTAATAAAGATTTAAAAATCCTAAGACTAAACACTCACGCGGTAAAAACTAAAGTTACAGAGTTGCTACTAGAGAAGGACTATGCCTACACGGAGTCGCTACTTACATACATCACCTAATCTCTCACGCACTCCGATTTCGATAACATATACACATTTAAACATGCACGCACGCACTCCACGCCCTCCCCACCTTATCACACATGCACACTCCCACACAATACTCACCTTCCACTACATGCACACACACCCTCACACACATATACATACATACAGTCACATAAATTATTGCAGCGGTAGAACGACACCGTTAATCCATTGTTGTAACAGTAAGAGTGTATAAGATTTTTTGTGGCTGGACACTGTTTCTCGAAATACAGGTTATAACCTAGTTTGAGAGACAGGGTTTTAAATATTTTAGAACAGATCTTACAACTAATCTTTATTTAATTGTATAACTCTCTACCTACTGATTGTTGCTGTAACTATCTGTAATTTTGATGAATAAAATAATAATTATTATTATTAACTGCCAGCTAACCAGAAGTAGAGAAAAGCTAATACGGTAAAAAAAATGGATTCGATAAACATTGTCGAAAGTTCGTATCTACCGTCACCTGCTCACAGCAGTACTACGTATAATGGTGGTACCTGCGACATACATTACAAACATATCGCAAACGTTCTTTCCTTGTTATTGATCCAGCGATCTTTGAATGAAGTCGTTCCGAGCATAGTTATATAATTATGCATATTACATAATATTGGAATGTCGACGGAACGTCACAGTTGCAGCGGCTACATGTGATCATGGCCGATATAAGGGTACAGGTACACCGACACTGGAACGTAGTAAGCTCCCTGTACCACAATATTTTACTTTGATTTCAAACCAAACGCTGGCGTTAACCGCATACTTCACAAGTAGGCACCCCTAGCTACTTGTGTTGTATATGATGATAAGTTCACTAATGATACCAGTGGAGTATACTCGAGACTTGCTGCGAGCGCTACGCTAGTCACGTTATAATATTGCAATACTTCATACTATACTTTATTTCATCTTTTTATATTGCACACGAAAGCCTCAACCCATCTCTTTTTAAAACGACCGATACAGTTAGTGGGATATCTTAACCCTCCCCTGCTGGTATTAGTTTAAAGAGAAACAGCCGCGTGTAAACAGACCGCAGCGCGCAGCTAGTCGCGCCCGCCGCGCGCCGGCGCCACTTACCTTTGATGGCGACTCTCTCCAAGCCCTCCAGCGTATGTTTTTATAACTCCCCTATTCCACCGCAATTAGAATTTAAAAGCAAATCGGCTTACAGCTTAGTGGCGCCAGCGGCGGCGCTCGCTCACAACAAATACTTTAGTAATTACTGCCTCATTGCTTTAGTTTGCAAATACAGGGTGGGTTTTTGAGAGTCAAATTAGATTTTCTTTAAGAAATGTTGACAGAAGTAATTTAAGGTGGAAAGGCTTCCATACACTAATTAACAATAATTATTTTGTTTGAGGGAGGTGACTATTGCAAAGTTTTGTTGCGACCGATCCTAGTAACGAAAACATATTGCAGTAGTAGACATAGCTTGCTACTCTGCTATACAAACTGTGAATACACAAGTGCACCTAGACATAAATTTATAGTCTTTGTATTTTTAACCGACGAAAACACGGAGGATTTTTTTAAGTTTTTTTATGTATCATCACGCATAACTTTTTACAGAAAAGTCCGATTTTGATAATTCTTTATATTTGACAACCAAAAATTGTAAAATTTTATTATATACTAGCTTTTGCCCGCGGCTTCGCCCGCGTGAATGTCGGAAATTTTCCCACGGAAATATACTACCGAGATAAAAAGAATAAGTATGTTCCGACTACCTAAATACAGCAAATACCTACAAAGACAATAAAATGGATATAGTATGTTATCCATAAGAGATAGACATATGCCATCGCGGACTTTTCTCTAGACCTATAAAAGATACACAATTCCACCATACATTATTTTGTTATATCTCAAAGGGTTTAGGCAGCGTTTTCGTTGAAAGCTCCCAGACGGCTTATTTTTTTCCGACACCTCCAACAAATACCGTTAATGTATCCAAAAATGTATACAAAAACTTAACAAATTATATACTAAAACCTTACTCGAGAACCACGCTATACACTGATGAAAACAGCATAAAAATCAAAATCGGTGCAGTCGTTTTTGAGTTTATCGCGAACAGACAGACAGACAGACAGACGCGGCGGAGGACTTTGATTTATAATATGTAGTTATAGTTATATACTAAAACCTTACTCGAGAACCACGCTATACACTGGTGAAAACAGCATAAAAATCGGTGCAGTAGTTTTTGAGTTTATCGCGAACAGACAGACAGACAGACGCGACGGAGGACTTTGTTTTATAATATGTAGTGATGGTAATCGTAGGTTAGGTTAGGTTTATTAATGTAGGTAGGTAGGTTATAGTATTATTTTTAACTTGCTTTTATTGCTTTTTATTTTAGTTTTTTCGGCGGTTTAAGTTTTCTGTTAAAAAGTTTTTTAAATCGTAATGTTACAAAAACCTTTTGCGAATAACAATTTAAAATAGTACAAAATATGAACCCGCTACTCCGCTCACCAATCACACAAGTTCCGTCGTCTTCTAATACTGTAAGCGTTCACTAAACAATTTGCCGAGCATAACTCTTGCTGCAATGCTCATATCGGATAGTGTTCCGTGAAATATGCTCGCGCCTCGAGCTCGCTCGTTAAGCAAGCAAAAGGCCCGCGCATGGTCTTACTATATCACATTTATACGCGCTGTAGAACTTACGACACTACGTAAGGACTGGGCTTAGCATGATGCTTTCTTTTTCTACGAAGAATAGACACAACTCTTTCTATACAAAGTGACATTTCGTTTTCCATTTTTGACATCGCGCCGTGGAAATCTTTCTACAATCTGTCATTTTGTCTACGATCTTTGTCTAGGTCCTTTTATATGTAGACTATTTCAGAAGAAAGATTTCTATCCCAAACTGTCAAAATAACACTGACAACGGACAGTTGTCTACGAGTACTACAGTGAAGACAATTTGATTTTGTAATCGCCATGCTAAAGACAGCAGAAAACTTTCAACTCGACGGCTACTAAGTATATAACGGTTATGTAATTTATTAAGATACTAGCTTCTGCCCGCGACTTCGTTCGCGTGGAAGTCGTGACACGACACAATATACTAAAATACCAGCCACATTTTAATAAAACTTCCTTGAATACTACGTTTGTAGTTTTGGTCACAGCAGTCAAAATATACAGAGAGTCAGGACTGGTGACGCGAGAGCAAGCGACGTACAGTTCCATGTTCTATGGTAAAGGGTTTGGTTTCCGCACTTGGTCCTTCAGGTCGACCATTTTACATAGACCATGGCGGCCATCAATGGGTATTACAATCAACCCACCTTCCTCTAGAAGATAATTACGTCTCCGGTCTACGGTCTGTTTAGAACATCTGTGAAAGATCTGGGTGCCCCGAGGGTTTCTGTTCTAATCTGGGTGACGCCTATGTATTCAAAGAACAACCTCCGCAGACGCGAATCTCTGAGAGAGCTGTTTAAAAAAATTAACATTATGACGGTACCTTGTCAATATATATATGAAAATATTATGTATGTTCGAAAAAATCTACATCTTTTTAGTAAAATAAGTGACAGGCATAATTTTAACACTAGAAATAGGAACAAATTAGATCAACCACGCTTCAGATTGTCTAAAGTACACACTTCTTTTATGGGGTACTGTGTAAAATGTTATAATAAAATACCACTCGATATTCTTCAACTAAATGAGAAGAAATTTAAAACGTGCATTAAACGCACACTATGCAGACAAGCATATTATAAGTTGGATGATTATATCGTAAATAAAAATGCTTGGCTAAATGCTGGTCCTGCTCCACTGCCACTTGGGCTCACTAGATAAAATTTGAATACTTGGAAGTTGCTTCCCCCTTTTTTTTATTTTATATTCTGACATTACGAACTTAATGTTTATTTTGTTTTTATTTAAGCATGTTTTTATTGATGAATACTCCAATAGATAATAATTATTTTCTTTTTTGGTAGTAAATTTTTATTAATCTCTCAAATACATTGCAAACTATAGTTCTGTATAATTTAGCAGCATTTTTTCAATTTTGTAAATGTGAATACCATGGAGTCGTTTACTATGTTATTATGATTTATGTTGACTTGAAAGAGCATGGCAGTTGAGAGTATGTCATGCTCACTTAAATGTTTCACTGTTGGTGGCGCGTGTGTTGGATCATTCGGTTCTGTTACAGGGCAAGTTCAAAGTCCCTTTTAAAAAAAAACTATTTTTAACCTTGAAAAGACTTTAATAGAAATTAGTCGATTTAACAATAATATGATTTTAATGTGTCCGCAACGAAGTTCAAAGTATGACTGTCCGAAACTAATATGACATGAAATGCATCAACTGTGGGAAACGTTACATGACACTTATGAGGCGTCAGCGTTTATATTTTATATGCTTAGGGCTGTCTTACAATTTATAACAACCCCCCCGATAAGATTGATCATTACGATTAAGAGTGATGAGAAATCTAAGATGAAACGTTGAACTTCGTTTTAGTTACAAACTAGGATTTAAGTAACTTAGGACTAAACTAGAATTAGAGATGGGAAATAGTAATGATATAATCATAATCATTTAAACGAGACATTAACTATTATATTATTACATAATAAGAATAAGGATTACAATTATAAGGTAATTGCAAAACTAAGTTATAACATTACGTCTTAGTGGAGTAGGCAAGGATTTACATGATCCTTGGATATCTTCGTCAGAGGATTCTGTAAATTGGTTATTTACTGATTGAATAGATTGAACTGTTTGTTTCTTTTTAGTGTAACATTGATTAAATACTTGGATACAACATCTAGGTTTATTTGAACAAAATAACTTTCTAGATCTATATAAGAGATAAATAAGGACAAAAGTAGAGACAACATATGTTAACGAGAGATAGTGTGTACTGTATTTATGTAAGTGAGATGGTTGTTCTATTTTATTTAACTCTTTTTCAAATTCTTTCAAATGCACACTTGCTTGTAATAGAGAATTGAAATCATTCACATTAGATAACTTTACAAAAGGGAGATGTCGTACTGTTTTATTTATTCTCTGATTGTCGCAGCAATCATCCTCTATAATATTGAAATTAGATATATAATTAGTAACATTAGACATAACATAGTCATTGGGCGTAAACTTTAAAGTTTTAAAGAAAGCTACACAATATTTTGGCAAGGCCAACATGCCTGTGCCGAAAAAGACCTCGTCATAATTGTTAGGATCGTTTTCACATGTAATATGAGCCTTTCCGGGCTCTGACTGTACGAACAACCATTTATTATTATTTAACTTGAAAAATACATCAATTGAGCCATGTAACAGCTTAGTATTACAAGAATCTGGCAACGCACTTATAGCTTCGGTTAAGATTATAGTTTCACAAGTTGGATTCGCAATTGTAGAGTACACATTTCCTAAAGAACACACATAACACTCATTATCACTTGACACTTATCCACTGACTCTAATAGTGAATAGAACATACGATCTATAGTTACAGCCACATAAGGTTTATTAGGAGCAATAAGTACATAAGTGTCGGGTTTGGTAACGTCGTAAGGAGCTGGAAGAGGAACATTGTGATAGAGGTTGTATGTCTGTGGGAGGACGAGCGGAATTTTAGTAATAATAATAATCTTATTAAGATGATAATAACAAACTAAATCAGATATGTCTATAATAACATGTATATTTTCTAAAGATAAACTTATAGGAAGCTCGCAATGTTTCGGAAGCTTATCTTTATGTAGGTCCAGTTCTTGGAATAATTGATACGGACTAAGTACAGTTGGATGTAGAATGTTGAGCTTGCTAAATAGGATAGCGTTATTGACGTCATCAATGTCAAAGGACAAGGCTATAGTAATGCTTTCTAACGAGTTCAATAACATTATTAAATGATTTTTTATTTCTAATTTATCACTTGAATTAGATAATTGCTCAAATGCTATTCGAATAGTATCTAAATTTTTATTTAATTGGTTTTGATTTTTGTTTACCTTTGACATTGTGTTATTGAAGGTTGAAATAGTAGATTGAATAACATGGATATTATCTTTCATTAAGTGAGCTAGCTGTTTTTCGTCTGACTGGACTTTAGTGATAGCGTCCGAGAACTTTAAGGCATCTTCAGAGTCTAAGGTTCTGAAGATTGATTTTAAAACTGAGCCGCCAGCATCAATGAGCCCGCGTTTAAAACGGTTTGGTTTTTGATCTTGGACAAGGTAGGATATCGACAAGAACTTACGAACATTATTAAAATGTTGATTTTGTAAAGGCGATAGTAGATTAGTACATTCTAGTTGAATTTTACTAGAAGGGCTAGTAACACAGAAATTAGAAACTTCTTTGATTAGAGCTTCGACTTTATCTAAATGCGGTTTTATATGGCTAATGTCTAAATACGTAACAACATTCCAGTGATCGTTTGTGAATTTAACGTTCAATAATTGATCGAAGTATAGGCCTGGACTACCTACGATTGGAGTAACGAATTTGTGACTCGAAGACGGCTGAAGTAATAACCTGAAATAGAAAAGATTAAGCTAGTCATCTGTTGCAATTTTTATTTCGTCGTAGTGATGACGAACATATTTTCTATTAATTAAAAGGGTGACCGTATGGTTACCATTTATTTTGACAATTTTAAAAGTCCCTTTCCATATAGGAGACATCGCTTTGTTTTGTTTATGATGACATCGTAAATACACCATGTCACCTATCTTATACGTCACGGGTTTAGCATGAACATCGAAACGTTGTTTAGATTTTTCTTTGGACGATTGTATATTTTGCAAGGCTTTTTGTCTACTATAGTATAACCTATGATTAAGAGCACGAATATAATCCGTATAGGTATTTAATTCTAAGGTGTCGGCACTTTGAGGCATGTAAGGTTTAAATCCGAACAATAACTCCATCGGTTGAAAACCGGTAGTGGAATGTACATTGGTATTGTATGCTATCATGGCAGTTTGTAAATATAAACTCCAGGTATGTTGATTATCTTCAATATATGATCGCAAATACTCTTTTGAAGTCGCATGACTTCTTTCAAGAGCACCACATGTTTGTGGATGATAAGGAGAGGCGAAGATATGCTTAATGCCGAACAATCTCTCTAATTGTTTTAAAACATCGGATGTAAAGTTGGTCCCTTGATCGGTTACGATCATTCTGGGGATACCTAGATGAGAAATGAAAAGCACGAATTTTTGTGCAGTTTCTTCGGCGGAACATGTTATCATTGCATATGCTTGCGAATACTTAGTTAAATCGTCCTGAAATGTTAAGATAAACTTATAACGATAATCGTGTGTTTCGGGTAATGGTCCTACAACGTCTAGGAATACCTTTTCCATAGGTTTCGTAGCTGTGGATGTGATTATCATAGGAGCACGATTTGTTTGACGTAATGGTTTGTTTATTTGGCAAGACTTACAACTCTTGACATAGTTTTCTATGTCTTGACGCATGTTTTTCCACCAATAAAGAGTTTTTAACCTATCATACATGCGAGAAATACCCGGATGACCTGCTGAAGGTGAGTCATGGTTATCTTTTAGTATACGGGGAACTTCAACGGGAGTAGGAAATAGAATATTATTATGATAGATATGCACTTTGACACCCGTGTTATGAAATAGAAATCCTATAATATTGTAAATTTTCATAAACGATACCTTCGTAAATGGATCTTGGAAATCGGAAATAGCAACTTCTTTTTCTTCTGAATACCATGCAGTAATCATTTCTCGATAATCTCTTAACATATTAAAAATATCTTTATAAGTCATCTCGTCATAATGATGGACACGTAAGAATAGATGTGTGAATACGTGTTTTCCATTGGACGTACTTAGAAACGTGTAAAGTTCTCTTTCTAAATTTCGTATATCGGTTAAGTCTTCATCGAAATTGGACATTTGTAGAATTTCAGAGCAGTATGGAATCGAATCGTCTAAGTCGATGGCAGAAGGGTAAGTAATCATTTTACATTTTGTTTTAAGTAATGAATCATTATGTTCCTCTATAACAGTATCGTAGGAATTATTATGTTGTTGACTGATTTGTAAATATTTTTCATAAGTTTCAGAAGTAGAAGGGACACTAGGGTCAATGGTAAGTATTGGATTACGAGACATGGAATCGGCATTACAATTCATTTTACCCTTTTTATGAACTACTTCATAATCGAACTCTTCTAACTTTAAGCGCCAGCGAACTAATTTTGAACTAGGATCTTTACAATTGAATAACCATTGAAGCGGCTTGTGGTCGGTGACTACAATGAACTTGTTACCGTATAAATAAGGTCTAAATACTTTTGTGCCGAAAATGATAGCTAAGCATTCTTTTTCGGTAGTGGAATAATTTCCTTCCGCTTTGTTAAGAGTTCTAGATGCGTATGCGACTGGCAAATCATGACCAATTTTTCCTTGAGATAAGATTGCAGAAACAGCGAAATTAGAAGCGTCGGTAGTTAACACGAAAGGTTTAGAGAAATCGGGATATTGAAGAATAGGAGCAGTCGTTATTTTATGTTTTAACCCCTCGAAGGATTTCTGTTGTTCAGGAGACCAAACGAAATTAACATTTTTCTTTAGAAGGCTTGTGAGGGGTTTCGTAATATGGGAAAAGTTTTCTATGAACCGGCGGTAATACCCCACTAACCCGAGGAACGATTTAATGTCACGAGGCGATTTAGGAATTGGAAAATGTTTAACACAAGAAACTTTTTTTGGATCGGGTTTCACGCCTTGATCTGATATTATATGTCCTAGATATTGTACTTCTCTTCGTAAAAACTCACATTTGGCAGGCTGTATTTTTAATTTATGTTCACGTAACTTTCCAAAAACTGATTCTAAATTTCGGCAATGTGATTCGAGGTCATGCCCGAATAGTACTATATCATCCATATACGTAAAACAGTGAGTCCCTTGAAGGCCACTTAGGACAATATTCATAAGTCTTTGGAACGTAGATGGTGCATTACGGAGTCCGAAGTGCATTCAGTAAATTCATAATGACCGGATGGGACACTAAACGCAGTTTTTTCTGTATCTTTGACCTTAACTTGATGGAATGAAGATACAAGGTCGAGTGTCGTGAAATATTTGCTATGGCCTAGCTGATCTAAGATATCGGAGATATTTGGAATTGGATATGCATATCACCAATTGTAATTTCGTTTAACTTACGATAATCGATAACGATGCGCCATTTGGGTTTACCGGATGCGTCTTGTTTTTTTGGGACAACCCAAATTGGTGCTGACCACGGAGATATAGAAGGTCGAATTATGTTTTGATCTAGCATATCTTTAATTTGTTTGTTAACCTCTTCTTTATGACATTCAGGAAACCTATAACTCTTAACTGCAATCGGGATTTCGGAACTAACACGGATTTTATGTTCTAGAGTATTAGTATGTGTAAGCTTGTCTCCTTCTAAATAGAATACGTCTTGGAACTTAGAACATATGTTACGTAAGCGATCTTCCTCCTCCAAATTAAGATGATCGCATCTAATCATGTTTTGAACCTTAGAATCCCGGTCAGATGTATACGGGTATGTTGAATTAGAATTGGACGTAGTTGTATCGGTTGTATTAAGAGAAGCAGTGTTTTCATCAGGCTCCATTATTTGCGAGAAAGGTTCTAACGTTACTTCAGGGTTCTCCAAGACTATTTCTTGATCTGATGTGTTAAGCACTGAAATAGTAGTCTGGTTATTAGAATCAACACGAACTAAACACCTGGAAATATATAAACGAGGATATTGTTTTAATTTGACATCTAGCAAAAGTCCTTCTTGAATTTCGGGATTTGTAACATTGCAACGAATAAACATTTCACTTCTAGGAGGAATAATTTTTACGATAGGAGTTGTTTTTAAATTGAAATAGTATAAGGGATTTTCTTGAATTATTAATTTAGAGTCACCGTAACTAATGAGGGCTTTATACCACTCTAGAAAGTTTGAACCTAGGATGCCATCATATTCTAAATTAATTTTGTCTACGATATGGAAATAATACGGAACTTTAATTTCATTTTCTAGTCCCAAAGATAATATGAACTTGCCTTTAGTTTCAGAGAATGAGTCGATATCATTAATGCCCTTGAATTTTAAGATATCTTTCTCAACTATAGGTAATTCAGGTAGACATTGTTCTTTAATTATGCATATGGAACTGCCAGAGTCAACTAAGAGACGAATAGGTACTTTCGTATGTGAAGTTTTTACTACAATATACGGTAAAGAAGAACTAGAATTAGGGAAAACATCGTAAATAGTGGAATAACCACCTGAGTTTTGGATAAAATTATCTCGTGTTCTTTTAAGCGAACTCTTATCTTCCGTAGAATTGATCATTGATTTAGTAGGGCTAGTAGGGATTGAGTCATTATTGATTCTAGAATTAGTAGTTGATTTAGTAGAACTAGTAAGGATTGAGTCATTATTGATTCTAGAATTAGTAATTGATTTAGTAGAACTAGTAAGGATAGAGTCATTATTTTTGGAATTAGTAGTACGTTTAGATTTAGAAATTGATTTAGTAATTGGGGAATTGGAATTATTAGCGACTTCAGAATTAGTATTACATTCGTATTTGGAAATAGAATTAGATTTAGAAATTGAAGCCCCTAAGAAAACTTTCCCACGGTTAGTGCCTATAGTAACAGAATTACGTCGGCACCGGCTCGTAATCTGATCATTTAGTTTAAATCATCGTCATCATCGGCAGGTGTTGAAACGTGATTACCTTCTACGTTCTTTTGTTCGCTTCCAGGATTTCCGCGATCGAAGCGGGAATTGTTGAATTGTCTTTTGCGACATTGCGAAATATCATGCCCGATATTTTTGCAATAACGACATATTAACGGTTGAGAACTAGAAGTTGAAGGCTTTTGCGTATAATTTGACTGCCTTGATTTCGATTGAAATTGCACTTTATTTTGATTGCTTTTAAGTTTACATTCGAACTCGGAGTGTCCTACTTTGTGACAAACTTTGCAAGATGACCTAACTGAGAAGTTATAGATTTTTTCTTCTTCTGTGGCAACACATATAGCAGCATTAAGATTTCGGGGGTCTCGACAGCGAACAATTGTACTTAATCTAGGATGAACTCCTAGACAAAATGTATAAAGAGCTAGATCTTCCGTCATAGCAATGCGACCCGGAAGTTCCTTTTTTAAGGAATCTGAGTTGTGAATTTCAGATTGCAGATCTGTTAGGCAGGTCTCAATCCTGAGGGCATATTGTGCGACGGTTTCATTTGCTAATTGTTTACATGATTGCAGCTCTAATAAAAGATGATTGTAATGTTTTCTTTCCCCAAAATTCTGCCTTAAGAATGTTCGTAACTCGTCGAAGTTGTCGAATATTTTATTTGAACATGCTACCTGTGCCTTTCCTTGTAATTTTGATATAATATACTTAAGTAACAAGAACTTTTGACCTTCTGATGCTAGATCAAGAGCGTTTTGGCAATTGGTTAAAAACGCTGATAAAGTTTCGCGCTCCTCTTGGTATGGGTTTACAAAGTTACATAAGACCTGGATAGGGTATGGCTCAGAGATAGTGGGAGTTAGTTGTTTTTTATCACTTGGATTAGCCATAATAACGAGTTTTTGGGTAATTATACAAACCTCAAGGTTTGAGAGGATTTAGGAAAACAAGGAGACTTATGCGGCAACAACGAAAATAGTATATTCTACTCACAGCAGGGCGACGATTTGGAAAACGGAAATCATCACGCAGACCTTGGTGAGTAGCGCGCTCAGCAGCGGCGCAGACGTGCAGCAACAGCAGTAAGCCGAAAATACGGCAGTATTTGGACGATCCGTTGTCGGTGTTGAAGGGGTTAGCTTAACTTTAAGCTCACCCAGGCGCACGACGAAAGGCTTAGCAGATTCGTTGGCTACCTTAGCCAACTCGGAAGAATTCGGTGTGATCACGATTGGATACCGCGGTTATAACGTTGACGACGCAATGACACATACACTGGATAGAGTTACACTTGATAGAGACAGAATAGAGTCACTCTGGATAGAGACAGAATAGAGTCACACTGGATACGATTTTATGGTTGATGTTGAAACGAACGAGCGGGCGGACACGGAACGCGACGAATTTGGTTTTATATAGTTTTATGGATAGCCAGCAACGACTTATACTGACTATCCCACTTCTGACACCACTGTTACAGGGCAAGTTCAAAGTCCCTTTTAAAAAAAAACTATTTTTAACCTTGAAAAGACTTTAATAGAAATTAGTCGATTTAACAATAATATGATTTTAATGTGTCCGCAACGAAGTTCAAAGTATGACTGTCCGAAACTAATATGACATGAAATGCATCAACTGTGGGAAACGTTACATGACGCTTATGAGGCGTCAGCGTTTATATTTTATATGTTTAGGGCTGTCTTACAATTTATAACAGTTCCCTACAAAATGGTTGAGCTGGATGGTGCTGATCCATGCGTCATGTTCGTGAACGGGCGCCGTCAGTTGGGACTGGTCATCTCTTGACTGCCAGGGCTTATTTTTAATTTGTAATTTTATATTTTGAATTGTTTTATTAGTTTTTACATTGTCTCACATCACATATAGAAGCAACAAGAATAATGTACCCAGGATTATGTAATATCTTGATTTAAAAGAGTGTCCTTGGAGTTTCTTGTCCGTTCTTCTCCATAGTGATCTACGTATTGTAATGGGCATCTAGCTTCAACTTGCCGACTCTGACTAACTGACTGTCTCTTTGACAATTCAAAAGTGCCTGTAAATGGTTTAATTGAAATAAATGCTTTGAGTTTGAGTTTGAGTTTGCACATGCACGACGGTTTCCTCAGCCTCCATGCAAGCCCTGCACAGAGGTTGGTCCGATATTGTGTGGAAGTATTGGTTTAGCGAGCAGTGTCCCGTGATGGTCCCCGTCACCAGGCGCAGGCCGGTCCTGTCCAGGAGTAATAACCGCCTGGTTAGCCTACCATCTAACAATGGCATAGCCTCCCTGGACTGTCTGCAGGTCGGTGTCGAGGTCCACCAGCTCCTTTATAGTGAATTATTGAAGGCCTGTGTTCCTGGATATACACTAATGGCACAACACTGATACCTACATTGAATGTTTCTCATTGTCATTCTTACAGATTATTCCTGGCGAACAGCTATCACTAATATAATATAACATTGTAATTAAGTCCCCTCTTTGAGAAGTAGCTAGAGAGGCGCCACGGCGTCCTCACCTTCCGCCTGACGCAGGTCCTCAACGGACACGGTTGTTTCGGGAGGTTCCTGTTTAGGGAGGTTCCTGTTTAGGATAAAGGCGGGAGGAAACGCCCGGGTGTTATCACTGTGTGGATCGCCCGGAGGACACGGTAGAGCATACGGTGGAGGCCTGCCCGGCTTGGGTAGAGCACCGCCGCACAGTGGAACGAATGTATGGGAGCGGTTGGACGTAGACATGTCCGAAAAAAAAGAGTAAAATTATGCCAAACTAATGATGCCATCTTATTCGATTACTTAATGCCTTCATAACTTGTGGTGATGAATTTCTTCATAACTCCCATATTTCGGGAGTAATTTGAGAAAATGTGAAATTTTACTATGAAAATGAGTGTATCGAGCTCTCTCCCTCCTGATTCCGGGCTTGTTTCAAGTAGCGGTCTCTAATATCATAATGCTAATACTAAGAGCTATATTTAATACTAAGACACATAGTGCGCCAAATGTGCACTTTCTGGGATAAAGAGTGATGTTTATTTTATAACACAATTTTTTTATTTTTTGTTTATTTTGTTGATTAAAACCGTTTTTCTAAAGGTTTACCTTATTACAATAACATTTCTGAGCAGCCAATTAGAGAAGATATAAGCTAATTAGGATATATAATTAGGGACTTAAGGTTTACATATAAAACTGATGCACTAATGATTACTGATAAGAACATTGCTATTATTTAATTACTAAATGGCTCTTAATACACTAATTTAGCATGCATCATTTACTAATTATCACAATAACTAATTACCTTGCAATATTTAACAAAGGATACCTGGGATACCTGGATTTTATATAAATAGGTCACTATTAGTAACTTTAAAATCAGTGTTGATTTACACCTCGTTGTATCCAAGCTAATCTCGCAATGTATTTTCCAAATTTTAATACAAATCTTGATATTCACGTTGCTTTATGCGCACGCGCACATAAAGATTTACGCGACTTTAACTATTTGTTCAGTGTTTTAAAAGATAACAGTTGTGTTCAGTTATGTGAAAGTGCTGAAACAAGTTTAAAAGACTGGTGTCGTCGATTTTGCTACCGCATTTATGCAAAATGGACACAGTCTGGAAGAAGCACAGATAAGTTTCGGAAGAAACATGAGATTTGGCTACAGGCTGCAATTCAATGGCCGGAATTACAGAATGAAAATATGGAACCTTCTACAGAAAATATAAGTGACGTCATCGAGCCCATAATTTCTCCTGCTAAATCTGATGCTTCAACTTGTACACATCCTAGTCCTCGTAAATCTTTTGAGGACCTTAGTAACCGGCAAAAAAGAAGACGCACTGAAGATAGTCTTTCATGCAGCAGTAGCAGCGCTGAAATTATGTTTTCGGCCGAAAGGGCGCTTCAAAAGGCAGGACAAAGCGATACAGCTTATGTTATGAAATACTTGACGGAGAATCCAGAAGAGGCCTCAAAAATCAAAGCCTTCATTGAAGGTAAATCAATTCAGGTACGGGAAATATCCCCTTTGAAGGCATTGGCTCTTTATGTATCGATGAACTTATCGAAATGGCGCTATAACACTCTTCGGGATTTCAACACTCAAGAAGGAGCTCTTCAATACCCGAGTTACTACATGTTGGTTAAAGAAAAAATTAAGTGCTATCCGGCCAAAGAAGATCTCACAGTTACAGAGAGCTCTGCAAAAATCAAATTACAAGCCTTGATGGATTTAACCTCAAGAAGACTTATTAGGTCGTTAGAAACCCCTGTTGATCCCAATCAACAGCTCGTATTGACCAGCAAATGGGGTTTTGACGGATCATCTAGCCAAAGCATTTATCATCAAAGGACGAGTGAAGATGAGCAAATCGATCTTGCTAGTAATTTTATGATTAGTCTTGTACCACTGCGGCTCGTCTCAAAAGGTGTAACAATTTGGGAAAACGAGCGACCATCTTCCACTTCATTTTGCCGGCCAATATTGTTTAAGTTTATAAAGGAAACCAAAGAAAATGTGCAGAGAGAGATGGCTGAAATCGAAGCAGAGATTGAAGCCTTAACTCCATCCACCATCACTGATGGAATTAGTGTCAAACACCAACTGCTGTTGACAATGATTGATGGTAAAATTCATTCCATTATATCCAAT
Source organism: Dryobota labecula (assembly GCA_947523025.1). Taxonomy (NCBI): domain Eukaryota; kingdom Metazoa; phylum Arthropoda; class Insecta; order Lepidoptera; family Noctuidae; genus Dryobota; species Dryobota labecula. The sequence goes on from OX383298.1 coordinate 445,800, forward strand.
ACAGCAGCTTCAGTGTGTGACATATGCAAGGCTTGTCCTAAAGAAATGAATAATTTAGAGTTAATCAAAGATAAACACGCAAACGAGGACATGTATAAATATAGCTTAAGCACCCTTCACGCTTGGATTCGCTCAATGGAATGCTTATTACACATTTCCTACAAATTAGACATAAAATCATGGCAAGTAAGGGGTGATATAGCAAAAAGGCAAGTTGATGACAGGAAGAAAAGAGTTCAAGAGGCTGTAAGAAGAGAAACGGGCTTACTTCTCGATGTTGTGAAACAAGGCAGTGGATCCACCAACAATGGCAACTCGGCAAGGAGATTTTTTGAAAACTACACTAAATCTGCTGAACTGACCGGAATAGATGCTATGCTTTTAAGAAAAATCTGTGTGATCTTGCAGTGTATTTCATCAGGAGAGAAGATCAACGTAACTAAATTCCGAGAGTTCTGCTTTGATACTGCTAAGCTTTACGTGGAGTTATACCCATGGTATTATATGCCTTCTTCACTTCATAAAATTTTAATGCATGGGCCAGACATAGTTCAGAACATGTCAATTGTGCCCATTGGTTTTCTATCCGAAGAGGCATCTGAGGCTAGAAATAAAGATTTTAGAAAATATAGAGAGGGGCATTCTCGAAAGCATAGCAGTATCTCATGCAATGAAGATATTATGCACAATCTTTTACTGTCTTCTGATCCACTTGTTACTAGTATCCGTCCAAAAGGAAATAAGTTTGTAAAAAAATCTTCTTTTAAGGAATTTTATGAGCTTACGGATTCTGAGAAAAGTGATATCGAATTTGTTAACATAAATGATTTAGCGGACATCGATTCTGAATTTGAATTAATTGATGATGATGATGATGACGAAGATAATTAAATGATGTTATTGTTTTAAAATGTGTAACTTAGTAAATTAGAGCTTACATCTTAATTATTTATTGTACTTTTAATGAAACTAGGTAATTTATTATCAACTTACTTAAAAGTCATACTCTCATCAGTTCTTGTGAATATTTTTGTTAATATATATTTCTGTATATATATAATATATTTATAGACCTCTTAATAAGTCTGTCTGCGGTTTAAAGTAAATACAAATGGGGAAAAAACGTTTTTTTTTTTAAATTTTCATTTCCTTTTATCCCAGAAAGTGCACATTTGGCGCACTATGTGTCTTAGTATTAAATATAGCTCTTAGTAATAGCATTACGATATTAGAGACCGCTACTTGAAACAAGCCCGGAATCAGGAGGGAGAGAGCTCGATACACTCATTTTCATAGTAAAATTTCACATTTTCTCAAATTACTCCCGAAATATGGGAGTTATGAAGAAATTCATCACCACAATTTATGAAGGCATTAAGTAATCGAATAAGATGGCATCATTAGTTTGTCATAATTTTACTCTTATTTTTCGGACATGTCTACGTCCAACCGCTCCCATACATTCGTTCCACTGTGCGGCAGGTGAGCGCGTGAGTTACAGCGAGAGTTACGGCTTGTGGCGCGGAGCTGATTTACTGCGGGCGCGGTGGAGCGCGGCCAGTGGCGCGGCGCACTCCTAGCTGCCTAGCTAGGCCTAGCTGCCGGGGCCACTACGTGATTTCTGGGAAATAATATACCACACCTAATTCCCCTACCTCCTTGCTGTAGGTCTGCTGTGCGTGAGATTTTGGCTCGATCCTCATGTCGAAGCACAGCATAAGCCGACGTGTTCTTAATGCAGCGACACACAAGTGTAAGTACAACTTTGGAACTTTCTTGTAAAGTTCCCGAAATATGGGAGTTATGAAGAAATTCATCACCACAATTTATGAAGGCATTAAGTAATCGAATAAGATGGCATCATTAGTTTGTCATAATTTTACTCTTATTTTTCGGACATGTCTACGTCCAACCGCTCCCATACATTCGTTCCACTGTGCGCCGTGTCCTCACGGAGGTGATCGGTGGCGACGATCTCTCACGCCCGGTCCTGGGGGTCTACTCCCTAAGCACGAAGTCCGTCGTTTCGGCCTTCGTTTCGAGCGTTTCCTACTCCCTATCACCAACGGACGGACGATTCGTTTGGGGCCCGACGAAGAATGAATGACAACACGATTTGACAACTGTCCCTACTCCCGATGCGTTTTTGCCCGTCCGAAAAGTTGAACTTGACGCTTGTTTTGACGGCACCTTATGTCAGTTGATACGAGATCAAAATAGTTATCGTTCTGTCGACGAACGATTATAATTGTTTACACTATTTAGAGACAAAGTAAGGAATTCCAAAGTATGGCTGCTTTATTATTGCTTGACGAAGCTATAAAGGAAGAGCGGAGGCAACGTCGACAATATTTACGCCAAGAATGTAGGTTGGCGAGTATTCCCGACGTTACTGACTTATCTTAAAGCTATTTGGCAATTTTTATTTTCAGAATTTGACGTTTTTAAACTAAAATTTAGATTTTCTAACTAAATCTGACTATTATTAATCGCGATTAAAAAGATGTAGAATAAAATCAATTAGTTGTCATGAACTAAACTTCACACCAACATCTCGACTACTGGTAAAAAATCAGTACTGTTACTGTATATATTTTTTTCTTTTCTTTTGCTTATATCTCGAAAATGGTGCGTCCTATCGCAAAAATAATGAAAATTTCGACCCCCTTTTAGGTACCCCAAACCCCAAAAGTCAACATGTTAGTATTTTTTTTTTTTTTTTTCCACACCAAAAGTGAAAAATTCTATATAAAGCACGTTGAGGCTGCCCAGCTCCTGCGCGCCTCCGGCCAGAGTCCGTGTCCGTTAGTTTCTGCAGCGGTTGCGGCCTTTTTACGAAATGAATAAGAAAGAAACTAAAATAAAATAATTTTAAAACTTCCCGGCTAGTATCGTTGAATTAATTTGAAAATTTCCGTCAAAATGTCAAAAAGGAAAAAGGCAAAGGTATCAACAGGATAATGCCGGTTTCCAGACAAAAATGTCAAAAATAATTCTAATCTTTATAATAAAAAGTATATTGTTAAAAATGTAGTCATTTTCTAAGGAAAAAATATTGATTTTTGTTTATTTAGCTTTAAAACCACAAAATAATTAAACCGGTAATCGACCGGTAAAATAGCACAACTCTATTGTCATCAATCGCCATGCGTCTTTCGTTCACGAATATTGTCTACGATTCCGTTGGAAACTGATGAATCCGAAATTACTAGGGAGTAGGGTTCAGTCCGACGTGTCGGACTACTAACGGACGGGCCCGTTACTTCGTTGACGGACTTAGGGAGTAGACCCCCTGGTCCAGGCCATGGTACGGAGCGAGAGTGCATGGGAGGCCGTCACCTCCTCCTGCGAAGCAGTAATGCGCGCGAAGGAAGAGGCGGAACACGTGAGAGAGAGAGGGGGAATGGTATTTTTTGTCAAAAGTCGAAAACAATGCGGCCTAAAAATTTTTTGAGAATGCGCAGATAGCGCTTTTTCATGCGATACCCCACATTCCCTAATAGCCCGACTTCGAGTTTTAAAACCCCCGATAAATCCTAGATGCAAAAGGAAAAAAATCTTTCTTATTTGCAAAATTGTTGGGCAAACGTCATCTAAAACTATTCCAAATTTCAATTTGATAGCTTTAGTAGTTCTTGAGATATCCAGCTGTGACAGACAGACGGACTGACAGACTGAGTTGCACCATAAGGGTTCCTTTTTACCATTTTGGTACGGAACCCTAAAAAGAAGCACAAAAAATATCAATTCTTTGAAATCGAAATCAGATTTGAAAATTGACTGAAATAGCGTAAAGGCTCGTGCATACTCGCGCGATATCGCGGGCGCGACAGGCACCGACAAAGAAATTGTGCTACTAGTGTCGCGTCGCGCCCGCGATATCGCACTAGTCTGTACGAGCCTTAATATGTCATAATTGACTGCTTGGATCCATAAGGTATGAAAATAATCATTTAAAATATTAAATCTGTAACTATCTGCTCTATTCGTTTCCTATTCAACCCAGTGAAGTAGTATTGGAATAATTCCACTGGTATCATCTCAGTATTATTCCTACGAATAGTATGGGAATAGTTTTTTTCGATTTCTGACTTTTCTAGTACTCAAACCTCAGTTGATCCCATAGAGTTTTTTGATCCTCGTAAGAAACAGGATTGATTGGCATCAAAAAACTTTTTTGTAAAAATTGCCCATTTTCTTGCTGACTGTAATTTTTTAAAAAATCTGTGAATGCGGTTCAATTTTTTTCTAAAAGTTAAGGATAATCTCTTAAGACCATTTTCTTATAGGACCACGGTTAAGGTACCTGCCATTATGGACCCATCTCAAAACATAATGCAATACTGCTCATCCCCCATAGCAAGTAGCGTAATAATTTATACGTAGTAATTTGACCAGACCTATACGGAATATTTATGCAAAATTTTAACAAAATCTGTCCGGTAGTTTTTGCGTTTAGCTGGAACATATATTACATTCAGACAAACAGACAAAAATTCTAAAAACTATATTTTCGGCATCAGAATCGTTCCCAGACCTCATGGCAATTACTTTAAATATTCAATGTACAGTTTTAACTTCGCTACGATTTTATTATTTGTATAGATATACTCGTAGATATTTGTATAGCCATACCGATGTTCTAAGCGTGTTGTTCCACAGTAATAACCTACAAGTGTCGTACTTTCAACTTCGAACATTACTTGTGCCTATACTAACACCGTGCCGGGTTGATGGTCATTTTGGAACGGGTATTTTCTTTAAAACCGAGTCATTTTAATTGGGGGAACTCATTTTGTGCGGGGTAATTTCATTTTAGAACGGGTAATCTATTTGAAACGGGGTCATTTTAATTGGGAGAACTTGTTTTGTGTGCGGGGTAATTTCATTTTAGAAGGGTTAATAAATGAAACGTATGTATCTTGAATGTGAACGTGGTTCTTGTTTAACCTACACTGTGATTTTTTTTTTCACAATCAAAATTTTACGTGAAAAACGTCAAATTCAGAAAATAAAAATTGCCATTTATATAAGTTGTGTCACTTTAGCCAATTTCAAAATGGGATATCGTCGTTTAACAGGAATAAACAAAAGGACATGGCCGGAATTTGTAGAGAGCTTTGCCCAACCAAAAAATATTAATGTACGTACATTGACCTACGGTACGTCATATAAAGGCTCTCTCTAAAATTGATTTTGGGGGCAGGATCCGGCCATGTCATTTTGGTGATTTATAGTCTAGTTTAGAGGCATTTGTGACAAGAGAATCGGCACCATTACCAAGGAAATGGTTAAGGCCATTATTACTGTAATATTTTTTATTCCTTAATACGGTACTTCGACAATTTGAGAAAAATTGTTGTAGCTGTCTTTATATACGTGACTTAATATCAGTAAAAATTGAGATTCAAACAAACAAAAAAAAAATCCTATGACAAAACAAAGAATACTGAGTCCAATTATTAAAAAAAGTGCAGTTGACTCTTTCTACTTTGGCGCCGTCGTCGTACTGTCTACACGAAACGTCATTTTTTTCTACTATCCCTTCGACAAAATGTGCTCGTGCTAAGCCCGCAGGAGATACAGAAGACACACTTCTACGTGCAAATATTTGTACTGTCTATGTATAGTTACGGAAATTAATTGTTAAGCAAATAGATAGTTTACGTCAATTTGCCGTATAATAACTATTTTAAACAACTGCAAAAGAACAGAATTTGATATGTACAGATAATTATAACAGTTGTGATTTGAAATGCGGACAATTTAAGTTGGTAGTAAATTAGCATAGCAATTAATTTACCTAACTTTGTGTTGTGCAGGTCTTATACTGCTAGGGACTGTTTGCGATTACGATTTGGGTAGATGACGTGCTACAAGGCTTTAGTCAGTCGTCAGTGGGATGGTGGAGACTCTACAGTCTACAGCAGTGAGTACCTATATGAAGATGATGTTAAACATTTAAATCACTGCTCTCAAATAGAGTAATTGAATGGTGATCCCAAAACTACACATGATCAGTTGACAGTGGGGAAAGTTAAAAGTCTAGTGACATATAACCAAATCAAAGAGACATTTGAACCAGTTTTATTAGCCGTGGGCCTTCGGCTCTCGTTTGCTCCGCGCTCTTGTTCTTTGACTAGTGAACGTCATACTGCCTGTTATCGTCGGCGCGAATGGGCGCTGACGCGAAAACTTTCACTAATCATTGGCGCGAACTTAGAAGATTACAATTAGTTGGCTCAGTACGCTGGTTTCTTAGTCCATAAGTACTTATTTTAATTACAGAACATTATTTGTTACTAAATAAAAGCTATTTAGTTTTGCGTCGTTTAAAGTCTCGTACAGACTAGTGCGATATCGCGGGCGCGACTCGACCCTAGTAGCACAATTTCTTTGTCGGTGCCTGTCGCGGCCGCGATATCGCGCGAGTCTGTACGAGCCTTTAAGATTCATTAATTTTACAAGGGTTAGGTCTGTTTGGCGTGTCTTAAAGAACCAACCATCATAAAGTTGCGGAATGTATTTGGCAGCGAACTGTCGGAACACATCAGCGCCACATGACACATTTCCGAGCAAAGCGCGAGTCACGATATAAAACGAGCGGCACATAAAGTTTGCAGAAGTAGTCCCTGTGGCACTGGGCGATGAGGTAACGTTAATGTGCACGTTAGCACTCGTAACGTGCCGATAGTAATTACCGCTAAGGGAATATATTGTTCTTGCAGCCAGTCATTATGAGTACCTACACAGAATAACTCCGTCATACAAGAGCAAATGGCAATAGGAGTTCATGATTGAAATACCAGAACTATAATGAGCTCCAGAATACTTTTACCAACATTTCAGGGAGTTGGTTTCCTGGTAAATATTTTGATGAATCTCGGAGTCACAAGCATTAAGAGGATACAGCATCAATATATTATTATGTTCGGACAAACTCTTCAAAAAAATAAACAATACGTACAAACAGCTTCGCCATCACTTACCGACATTATCGGAAACACATTAAAACCTTCCGAGTACTTGCGAACACATCCGAATGTAGCGCGCTCATAAAATGCACGTAGTATACGACAAAAACGCGGCTTTCTGGCACATTGTGAATTATTCAGATGACAAACGGCGATGTAACCCGCGCCAGCCGAGTGCCGGGTGAAGCCGACCCACGCGCCACCGAATAAAAAATGAAATAGACACTAATTCACGCACTCGCAGTGAGAGGGTTAGGTGATGCATAGTGGGAGAGCAACTAGTGTTTACATCCAGTGTCATTTGGTGCGAGTACTAATGTTTGTACATTAACCAAAGTAAGTACCAAACGAAGGACTTGGGACATGGTGTGCATACATTACTTTTATTTTGCAGTCATGTTTTCATTTGTAGCTATGCCTTTTACAAAGAAATGAATTCACATTGACTGAATCAAGAAGACTAGCTGCACTCCTGATAACATAGTTAGTGTTAGTTAGTAAACTGAGCACTACCGAAAGCTTCCGAGCGGGCACTGCTGGCAGCTGTCATTTACACCTGATACAGGTAACTGACTGCACTGACCAGCTGTTCAAGCTTGCAAGACCCAGAATTTAGTCTTAGATAACATTACACAACATCACGCATGTCTAACTGGAAAGGTTAGGCAGCGGTGTACAGAGCACCCACAATTCTCCAGTTACATTTAAGTCCCATGTAATAGGGAGAAATTCTCGATTGGAAAACCCAATAACATTTTACCCAACTTGCAGGTCGATTCCAGACCTCCGTGGTCAGCAGCCACGACTGCGACCACTTTGTCTAATGAAAAGTAATTCTAAGATACCATAAACGAGTATATTAACAATAAAGTAACCATATTAACACTTTCTCCGGAACTCATCTTGTTCAATACTGGTCATATGCGTGTTGTTTATGAGCCAATAGATAAAGGCGCCGTTTATCGGGTGTATCTATTCAAACACGGAATATTTTAAGAGATACACCTATAGGTGGTAAACAAGCCATGGAAACGATTTTTTTTTTAAATATGAGTATATTATATATATATTTTTTTTTTTCTATTTTCATCTGCAATCAGTGCATTCACTTTTAACAGATGTGTTGCTTGCTTCTCTCATTCAGAGTGTGTCCTGCAGCGAGAACATCTACCCTTAATTCTCTACCCTATAGGATGTCTTTTCTTTTGAGGCGTTTAGCATAGCTGAGAATTGTGAGCTGTCGTGCAAGGGTATTGGGGTGGGCTTCTAGCCGTTCCCTGTATCTAGTCTTGATTGGAGATTTCTTCTCTCACTGTGAGCATTTCCAGGTATTCGTGGATCTCAGAATTAGTCACATACCAGGGGACATTACTGATTGTTCGGAGGATTATGTTCTGCATTATTTGGATTCGTATGATTTATTTATTTATTTACATACATATACGCTACCATTACAGTGTCCCAATTCGGTAGTGTAGTATTTTTAAGATATTGCATAGCTTCTATCGCGGGCCTTGAGCGCGGGGACCGAATCCAGACATTCCGTAACGAAAAAACCTCACGCTCCCCACTCCGACGGGCACGGAGGTGTGGCTTGAAGGCCGTGCATCGTCTAACGTCGTTTCAGTTCGGCAGTCAGGGGGGTGCAACTGGCTAGTAAAAATTTGATGTATGAAACGTGTGCTAAATTTAATGGCGGCTATCGCTGTCTCGCTTTAACATCTATTCGACTCTATCGCACTACGCTACTCAGCCGCCATAGCTACCGGCCGCCATAGTCTTGTCTTGTTTGTTGTCAAGAACTTTGTCAACAAAGCGCTGTTTTTGTTTTTATTCTGTGTTTTGTGGATATTTATCGTAAATTAGAGTTATTGTTGTATTTATGTATGTACGTGTGACGTAATTTAAGTTGCAATGCATTACAAAATGTGTGAAATATGTGTTATAAGATCCGGCCGGTCAGATGGTCAAATGCGAATCTTCATAGCCAAATTTCCTTTGAATGAAGATAGGTAAGCATATATTTTCAATTGTTATGTTAAAAAACATTGATAAGCTCTTACAGAAAATAAATTACTTGATTTAAAGTCCAAAATTTACAAAATTACAAAGTAACCTATCAATATGCTAGTGCTTGACGCATGTTACTTTTTTTATCGACTGTCGATATTTTTATTATAATATTCCTATTTCATTTAATTTTCTCTGTTATTCTATTAATACTGCAACACATTGCATAAGTTGATACAAAATGCTATGCAATAGCTTTACCGCGGCAGTCCCCGAGTGCCACACGTCTTTTTTTTTTTTAAACAACCTTAATAGTCATGGCATACCATAAAATACAATACGACACAATAAATACAGCAACATACAATATTTAGGTACATATTAAAAACATAAAACATAATTTTTGACTCAAAGCTTTTGTTTGATGCGCACATTGACAATATAGTCAACAAGGCTTCTAAAGCGCTAATAATGTCAAAACCATGAAAATTTTGTACTGTGCTTTTGTCCGTAGCCATCTCGAATATGCTTCTCAAATTTGGAATCCAAATTACAATGTTTATATCAATCGCCTTGAAAGTATACAAAGGCGATTTTTAAGGTACACTCAATATCGTTCAAATACTTATCTTCCTAACTATACTAGTCGGTGTAAGAAATTTCATATTCTTCCTTTACACGAGCGAAGAAAAACTGCAGATCTTGTTTTCTTATCTAGTATAATGAACGGGTCTACTGACGTCCCTGAGCTGGTGGCCAAGATTGGACTTCGTGTACCAGCTGTGTTTCTTCGGAGACCTCACCTCCTTCACGTACCTATTGTGAGAACTATCTATAGGCAAAATACATATATTTTGAGAGCATGTCGAATGTTCAATAAGGTGTGCCCGGATGTTGAGCTTGATTTATTCACAAATAGTGTCCAGAAATTTAAAAAAAATATTAAGTAACTTCTTCTTTGAAGTGTAACTTTGTTGTGTAATTTATCTTATTTTTGTTTATTCTCTTCAGTTGTTTCTACATATGTTTAACTCTCACGCTGTTTGTACCGTGGTGTCAATTTTACACATAAGTTTATATAAGTGGAAACTTGTAATTGGCCTTCTTCTACATGTTACCTATGACTACTCGAATGTATTAGCTGTAAGTTTTCTTAAAATGAATAAAATAAAATAAAATAACACGTGCAACGTTACTTTTGCGAACTCGCTCAGTGAACACGAGAAAAGATCTACTCTGTCAGCAACCAAATTTAGTGTGCGCATTGTTCGCGTCAGGGGTACGTTGCCCAACAGTTTAGTTCGACCGCTCGGCACCGCGAACAAGTTGGGCCGTCGTCGGCGCTGCACGTACCCATCTGGCACACACAAGCCTATCCACTGTAGCACCCCCGGATTATTTAAGATACCCCGGAACACTCCAAGGATATACGACGCCAGTGCTGGATCCCTTCTTGTTTCCAACTTGTTGTATCCCACCATGCCTAACACAAACAAGATTGGATACATCAAGGGGTAAAAAGGATATACTCCATACCGTCTTAGGTATATGTATCGCGTAAATTTATTTTGTATGCGCTCCAACATGAGACTATATTTAGTCTCATGTGGAGCCCATATTGCCGCATTACCCTCCAACTGACTCCTTATTAGAGCGTCATACAATGCCGAAATGGCTTTAATATTTGTGAAAGCTGCCGCTCTGCGAAGCACAAATCCGAGTCGCTTGTATGCCTTTTTACAGACATTAATAAAATGCTCCCGGAATCTCAATTGAGTATCCATGCCATTGATGTAATATAGGACTAGATCAGCAATGTACGGCGACGACGCACTACTACGTCGTATATGTCCACAGGCATATCTGACTCAGTTGTCAACTTGACGTCAAGTGAGCGATAGCTTAAGGATAAAAAATATCAAAATGGTGAAATGTGCGGTTAAAATTTGCATGTCACGGTCTGAAAAGATTAATAAAGCAAGTGGTGTTACATTTCACAAGTAAGTTTGCTAAATTTTCTCCAGATTATCCAAAAAAAACATTAAAAGACGAATTACATTTATCTGACATTTTTGTGCCATCAGTGTTACCAGTAAAAACGATTTTGATTTTGCCAGACTGTTGGGAGTTTAGTGAATGACGAATGTATGTTCCTGTAAGACAAAATTATTATTATAGTCTGTTTGGTTTAAACATACTGTGCAGTACCCAACACTTACTAAATAGAAAAGTAACACATTCACGTGTATTTCGAAGGTTTTAACTTAATGTATCACCACTTCTTATACCAAAAATAATTAATTAATGTTAGACGTAAAGTGAGGTTATATTTTTAAATGAAAAATTCTAGATTGTTTATGATCACATTGTGTTAAATAGTGTTGTGCTGTAAGAAAAAAAAAATCGGTTCATTTTCAATTAAAGTAAAGTAATCGATTATTAAATGGAATTGTTAAATTACGTTCAAATACAAGTTAATTTATAAATTCAAGACACCTTCCAGATTTTTTTTGTGAAAACTAGAACTGTCGTAATGTATATTAAATATCGTCCTTTTTGTTATTATTTTTAATATGGATCGAAACAGACTATAGTAATTTATGTTATTTCATCGTTATGTACAATCATCATAAAAACATCAATAGGTGCTGTACTAGACAGAGTGAACTATTATTTTTTATCCAGGGTACCTAAAGATCAGAAGCGCATGGAGGAGTGGATAAAAAATATAAGACTTTTACGTCAAGAAACCGACTGGTTACCATCTACATCAACAGTTATATGCTCCAAACACTTCCGAGATCGAGATAAAATTTTACCTAAACATGAAAAAGGTCGAATTCGATTGTCAGACAAAGCAGTTCCAATGGTAATTGTAAGTATCTATGTAATTATGTCAATTCAGCATTTATTCAATATTTATTTGTATAATGGAAAGGAAGTTGATGTCTGTCCGTCCGTCTGTCTAACATAGGCAATCAATTTAATACTTTTTTTTTAGGATGAAACCGAATCAATCAAGGAAATGGAAGAGGATTTGAATGTAAAAACTGATGAAGAAATGCTTGACATATTAGATACACCCCGAAAACATAAAATGAGAAAAACTATTAAACGCTTAAAGTTTGTGTCATCGAACAGATTGAAATGTATAATAAAATTAAGACAAAAAAATAAAAGACTTAAGATAAAGAACAACAAGTTGTTAGACGTAATGAAGGAAATGAAAAATAAACGCTACATAAGTGAAGAAGAAGAAATGCAGTTAAATATTAATGAAGAAATGTGTGTTGTAATGAACGCTTTTCAAAATTCATTTAAAAAGAAAAGGTCTTTTAAACAATTTCCTGTTGCATTGAAAAAGTTTGCCTTATCACTTAATTTTTACTCACCTGCAGCATACCAATATGTTCGTAAATCCTTAAACAACGGTTTGCCTCACCCAAAAACGTTGCTCAATTGGTATAATAAGATTAATGGGGAACCAGGTTTCACAGGAGAAGCATTCAAAGTTTTAAAAATAAAAAGCAATAGTTCCAAGTCAAAAATTGTTTGTAATTTAGTGATGGACGAAATGGCGATTCGCCAACAAAAGCTTTTTGATGGCAAGAAACATCACGGATTTGTTGACTATGGATTAGATGAAAAAAACGATTGTCAGAGTTTAGCTTCCTCAGCTCTAGTTTTGCTATTGGTGTGCTTAAACCAGACGTGGAAGTTACCAATAGGATATTTTTTTACTCATGGTCTCAGTGGGGCAAAACTTGCAAACCTAATTAATATGGCATTGAAAAAATGTGCTCAAGCAAACATTGATATAGCCTCAGTTACATGTGATGGTAGCCAAACCAAAATTGCTGCTATGAGAATTTTGGGCTGCAAACTCGACGATCCTAAATCGTTGAAACCAACTTTTGGACACCCTACTAGTGAAAATGACGTAGTATTGATGTTAGATGCATGTCACATGTTGAAATTGGTCAGAAACTCTTTCGAGTCAAGACAAGTATTTATTGACAAAAATGGCAATGAAGTAAACTGGAAGTACGTAAAACGCCTACAAGAGATTCAAGACGTCGAAGGATTGCGAACAGGCAACAAACTTACCATCCGTCATATTAATTTTCGTCGCCAAATAATGAAAGTTAAATTAGCCACCCAACTTTTAAGCAATAGTGTCGCACAATCTCTACGTGTTTGCAAAGACTTGTCACCAGAATTTGCCGAAAGTGAACCTACGTCAGATTTCATAAAGATGACAACATAAGATGTTTTTGACGTTTTGAATTCGAGAGGAAATCCTAAAGCATATGGATTCAATAGGGCACTGAACTCTAAGAACAAAGATGAAGTTTTCAAACTGCTTGAAGATTATAAAGACTATATCACTAATTTAAGAGTTAAAATCAGAACAAAGAAAACGAAAAAAAAAGGAGCCTTGCCTATAATTACAATAAAAACAGAGCTTAAACGAGTCCTAGAGTGTAAGTTTAAAATAGGATTTTTGAGATTATTGGTTTGCTTAGAAAGCACAAAAATTTTATATATGCAATTAGTTGAAAAAAACACCCTGAAATATATAGCGACATATAGACTCTCTCAGGACCACCTTGAATATTTTGTTGGTTGTATCAGGCAAAAAGGGGGATATAACAATAATCCCAATGTCCTTCATTTTAAGTCAGCCTACAAAAAAATGTTGAACCATTTAGAACTAAAAACAGCATTTAGAGGTAACTGTATACCACTTGAAAAAATCAATGTTTTAAATTGTACATCAGAAAATTGTTTAATAGAAATAAATATGTCAACTGCCGCGCATCGCGAAGATCAAGATAATAGAGGAGAAGAAACTACGAGTAAAGCTGATCTAGAGAGCGAATGGGTCGATCAACAAGATATTGATTTCAATAACAGCCTCATCACTGGTATTACCAAACAGACTGTAGGGTATATAGCAGGTTACGTTGTTTCAAGATTGGGGAATGAGCTCAAATGTGATTCATGCATCAAAGCATTGTTAGCTACTGAGCTTTTGTGGTTTCATAAATTAATAATTATTAAAGACAAAGGAGGCCTATGCTATCCAACGCAACATTTTTTTGACATTTGCATATCATGTGAAGCCGTGATTAAATTGGCTATTGTCTTATCTGGTGGCAAGTCTTTGCATCCTAAATATAGTCCCTTGTACTTAACTACGAAAATACTTGAAAAAATTCAAACCAATTTGTCGATCAGAGAATTTGCAATTCATTCAGCGGATCATGCGTCGTCATTACTGACAGATCATTCTCTTTTGTTGATCAATGCGATTATTCACAAATATATCAAAATAAGATTATTTTACGAAAGTAAAATGTTCACTTTAAATAATAAAGAGAGTAAAAGGCAATTGTATAACAAACTCATGTTACACAGTGGTGTTTAATATTTTTTTTATTTTTATTATTTAGATTATAGTTCCAAGAAATTTTAATTTCGCTGGTTAGTGCATTACTTGTAAAGTATTATATTATTTTAAATATTGTGAATGTGAGGACTATGAGGATTTTCTCTCAGTTAGTTTTAATGATGGTCTGGCAGTTTGAGTAACTTATGCAGCCTACCCAAATGTCCTTTCTTTGGTATTGTTCGCCGAATCGTTGAGCTCCTTAAGTTCTGAGTTGAGTGGCATGATTAATGACAAATGCGTGCACTGACTAGACAGGTCCACTCAATCTGTGTGGTTCTTTCATCAAAAGCCCATTTGAGACACCAATCTACATGGTCTTCACATGATCTGAACAAGATTATGTCTGGCCTTTAAAAGAGACTGTGACCTCTGAGTTTGTTTCGGCCTTTCTTCCAGAGTAGTCAGATAAGAAACGCTGACCTCATCTAGTTTAAAAAATATGATTGACGTGTAAAAGTGTTTGTACAAACCTACTTACGGAAATAAAATCATTTATCATTTACAATCACCTTAATTAATTTACGATTGAAATTTATTTTGTATAATAAATGATTGTCATGAACATTGAAATAGTATCATTTCATTTTAAACAATAGTTATTTAACACAATCTTAATAGTTTTGAAATATAATATTTACGTTTACTTATGCACATTTTTTTTTTCATCCTATATGTATCAAATCCTTTAATTTCTTTCAATCTTTTAATCTATTGAAAGTTCCATAATACAATCTTTCATAGTAGGTAATTGATTCAATAAAAAATATCTTTATTCATTCTGGGGTAATTACGTCGATCGTTGGCAACTCTGGCTGTTTATCCGATGACAATGTCTTGTCTCGTTCCAACGTAATTAGTTTGACGGAAGAAGAAGTGAGACAAACAGATTATTTTGACATATTGACATAATTTATGTATCCGTTTCAAAGCTACGTCTTTAAATCGTAAGTGGTTACGTTTTTCGGAAACTTTTAGTAGGACGTTGCGCCTCTAGTATAATATAACCTCATTGATCCATGCGAACGCCAAGGTCTCGCACTGCTTCCTCCCTTTTCATAGGCACGTCGTCCACTTTGTAGCTGTGGTGGAGTGGTACTCTTGCACGACTGAATGTTAGAACGGAACATTTCGTAACATTAAATTGTAGTTTGTTTTTTCGACTCCACTCTACTACTCGATCAATGTCTTGCTGAAGGCGGTGACAGTCGTCTACGCTTTCGATAGCCAGCAGCAACTTGAGGTCGTTTGCAAATAGTAGACACCTGGCATCTTTTATTTCTTCAGGCAAGTCATTGATCATTATTATGAACTCTAACGGCCCTAAATTGCTACCTTGACTCACTCCCGACCTAGTGAACTAAGACTGCGACCGGAATCCACAGTACTCTACATACTGCTTCCTATCCCTCGTATAGCTCGCAAAGAATTGGAGGAATTTAGGTGTGCAGCCAACTTTCGCCAACTTTGATAACAAGACATCGTTATCCACCAAGTCAAACGCCTTCTTAAAATCAAAGTAGGCAGCGTCCACCTGCACCCCTGCATCAATACGAGGAACTAAGTACGTCATGGCGTTCAATAGATTGCTGGTCGTACTCCGCGCTGTTCGAAGCCATGTTGGGCGTCTGACAGTTGCGATGCTACTTGCACATCTCGCTGGATGGCCGACTCAAACACCTTCGCTGGTGTCGACAGAATCGCCACCGGTCTAAAAGATTTGACTATTGATTCGTCTCCCCCTTTTGGTATGAGAATTACGCGGGTTACTTTCCAACGTTCTGGGAAGTACGATATTTCTAAGCACAAGTTAAACATATGTACGAGCGGCTCTGCTAATACCGATCGGCAATCTCGCATAATAAAAGCCGGAATACCATCTGGGCCTGCTGAGCGCTTGGGTTTGAGCAAACGCAGTTCGAACTTGGTCGAGTGTCAGTCGTGGCATGTGCACACGCGCGCTGCTTGCGCCCCCCGCCTCCACCGCTTCGTTTACGTCAAGCCGCGCTGGCTCCTCATTATACACCGAATAGAAATAATTTGCAAATTCAGTCACAATTTCTGGGTCTGATAAAACTACCCCCTCTTTCATAATTTTGCTACCTTTAGTGGATTTCTTTTTTGCCCTTATATAATCCCAAAAAGACTTAGGATCCTTTTCTAAGTTACTCTGCAATCGATCATGATGATTTGTGTACGCACGGTGAATAATTTCTTTAATCCGTGCTCTGCATTTAGAAAAGGCATTATAATCATCCCGCGATCCTATCGATTTATACCGCTTATGAAGTCTCGCCTTTAATTGTATATCAGCAATTACTTCTTTCGTATACAACTCTGGATAGCAATACCTACGATTTACAGGTTTAGGCTGTTTTTTAGGGACACAGTTTTCAACTACACTGTTAAAAATATTGTAAAAATACTCTAAAGCTTGTTCTGGTTGCTGCATGCTATAAATCGGATTCCAATCGGCGGAGGCCAATGAAGAAAAAAAAAAAAAAAAAAAAAAAAAATCAGCTTTATAAAAGTTCCATTGCGGTTCGATTTGGCTGATGGGTACCTGAAGGTGTGGCGTCTCAGACACGGTGGCCGGTGGTGGAGAGTACATGGCGCATGCGCTAATTTGCAGGGTTATTGCGAGTGGCGGGTGATATACGTCGACAGGTACCAGTGGCTCGTCTGCCTCGCATACTTGCACTTCCTCACATAAACATAACGAGCACAACACCAAATTCAATTGTCTCCCATTGCAGTTAGGTACTTTATTCATCTGGGCGAATTCGCAAAAAGACATAAAAAAATCAAAATAGTTTTTAGTGTTTACATTACTTGATTTTAGATTAAAATCACCTAACACAATAATATTCCTATATTTTACACACGATTGTTCTATTATTCTAAAAAAATATCATGTACTCATATTCATTTGTCTTTGGTGGTATATAAACAACGCAACATAAAAACAAGAATCTACATTTTACATGTACTGTCGCACAAACTAGTTCAAATGAGCAGTTATCTATGTTGACGTCACCCGGTGTATTAACTCGTCGAAGTTCGAACCCGTGTGTGGCCCCGAGAAACGCCCCCCACCTTGCTTGCGCCCGTCCGGTCACATCGTATTATTTGATATCCTGGTGGTACAATCTCCGCGTCATGTATAGAGTCGTTACATCCTGTTTCTGTAATTGCAAATATGTCGGCCTTTAACGATTCTATGTTATTACAAAAACGGCTCAACTTTGTCCGAAGACCTCTGGCGTTTTGATAGTAAAACTCAAAACTAGTGTTTTTCTTTAATTGGTTTGCTTGCAGATTTTCGAAACCAAATCCATTCGCAAAATTCAGCATTGACGGGCCACATATCTGGTTGGCACAACTCTTCGTACACTGACTCAGATACTGCGATGATAAAAGATGCATAGTCTCTTTCCGTTTTATGTTTTATCTTTTCAATCTTAACGTAAACTTCGGACCCACACACCCCTTTTACATGCGATGTAAGTTTTTCAACTGATGTTTCCGTAAACAATCGCCAAACATGAAGATGCTTCTTTTTTCTGTAGCCTGTATTTCCACCAAATCTGCATTTTTACCCTTTTTTACATTTTTTGTTGTATAACTTCCGTTCTTCTTTCGCACAGTGATCCACTCATTATTTTCATCATTTACTTCTTTAGTATTCAACTCGACAACCGGAACAATATGAGGTTGACTGATAAGTTGAGACTCTGCATGTGGTAGACTCACTGGCGCGGTTTTCATGGCCTCACGCGTTTGACTTACGCGGGTAGTAGTGTTTGTTTTGTTTATGTTACAATCACTACGAGCCACCTCGGCGAATGAAGTTTGGATTACGATTTGATTGGTCACATCATCAGATCCCAAACTTTCTGATACACTATGAATACTTTCACATAGCTGGTTGCGAGTTAACAACAACTCCTTTTGGCCACACTTTTCTTGAAATACCTTCATATTTGTCTTTAGTTCTTATAGTTCTGTTTTTGTACCATAACATACTTCTTGAAGATGTTTAATAACTTTTGTTTGCATGTCTAAACGGTCTAATACTTCCGATCTAAACTGTCTAAACTCTGATAGTAAAATACCGTCATGATCACACTCGACGATCGATTCGTCTGCTGTTTTCGAACGGCTTCCTCGTTGAATGTTTACATTGGCACTGGTCGTGTATGTCTTCTTCTCTAGGGTGCTCCGGACCGGAGTATCCGAGTCATTCCATTTGGGTTTAGAACAAACGCACTCCGGATATTCCCAGTGCTGGGTGTAATTTTCCAAGAAAGTATTGAACTCTTATTGTGTCAATCCTAAACACTTTAAATCGTACACTTTCTCACATTGTTGTTTGGAGCACTTCATAAAAAGTCTATCTGGCACGTCAACACCACAAGCTCGACAGTTCACAGCCATCGTAACTAATAATTTCGGAGTAATTAAAACGAACACAATAACACGTCCGCACCGTAACGCGCGTACGCGTAGCTATATGATGGAGGAGATACAAGCACTACCCCACAGCTGAAGGCCATACATCCATACAGGTTTCAGGATGGACTTGTACACTAGTAATTTATTGTCTACTGACAGTTTGCTGTTTCGACCTAGCAACCATAAGAACCTTTTGTATTTAATATTCAGTTCATCTCGTTTCTTCTTGATGTGCTCATTCCATGTCATACGCCTATCAAGATGAAGGCCAAGGTATCTGACAGAGTTCTGGTGAGGAAGGGTCGCGTTTTCTAATTTCACCAGGACCTTTGCGTAGGGTATAAGTAACCTGCACTGATTTTGAGGTACACACAGCGTCATTATGTGCTAACCCCTCAAGTTTTAAAATGTTACACTGCTACAATATTGAATTCGTTACGTATAATCTAAAGAATACTTCAAAAAGAGTTTACTTGTTCGACTTGGATCCGAACCATCGCATTACCGAATGTCGTCATATACCGGCAGTTTGACAGACTAGCCAGCGAGCCCATGAGAATTGCGATGAAATTGTTATCCAGTATCGTCCAAGTAGTTTATCTTTAGGTCTCTGTCTAATCGATGGATGTTATCATTTGAGGGTATCTATTAATTTAACTTACTTATTGATTTATTTATTTATTTAAACTTCTGACACACAATAGTACCTTATTGTGTGTGAGAAGTTTAAATCAGTCAGCTGCAGAGAAATCTCATCCCCTAGCAATGTATTTATTCATTGCTAGGGGGTGAGATTTCTCTGCAGCTGACCGTACAAAGGCGCACTTAATGCCATAGGCATTCTCTACCAGTCAACCAAGGGTAGTGAAGAGATAAGATGGCAGGTGCTCTATTTAAGAGTAGATAATAATAATAATAATAATAATATTAAAGATAACAAATAAAATAGATACACAAGTACATAAATATGTTATAAAGTTATAATAGACATACATACAAATTACAATAATATATAAATACCTACTTATTATATATATATATATATATATATATATCCTAATTCAAGGAGAAAAGATGATTGAGATGACTCTACACTATTTGTTGTGAAAATAACTCCGCAATTTTCGCTTAAATGCATATCGACTGATGGCCGTCCTGATATCCAGAGGAAGCGCATTCCAGAGAAGAATGGACTGAATATGAAAGGAAAAATGAACAAAGTCAAAAGTATGAGAAGGACAGAGTGGGAGAAGATTGCTGGAAGAACACAGATTCTTAGCGTGTAAAGAACATAGATATTGAAAGTGAGACTTAAGATAAGAAGGAGGGGTGGGAGAGTTGAGAAGTGAGAAAAGCGTGGTCAAAGCACGAAAACTTCTTCTTTGGCGAATAGGCATCCATTTGAGCTTAGACCTATAGCTCGACACATGGTCATATTTCCGCAGGTTGAATATGAACCGGATACCGTTGTTGAGCAATCTGTCGAGCTTATCCAGCAAAGCCGCATTCAAGACAAAGTAGCACACGTCTCCATAGTCGATGATGGGGAAAATCAAAGTCTGCACAAGCATAGTTTTCGTCTTAGCGGGCAAAAAGTTTCTCAGTAGATTCAGAGATCGCAGAGTACCGTTGACCCTTTGGCTAAAACTAGAAACCTGGCGTTGCCAGCTAAGCGTTGAGTCAAGATGCAAACCGAGATCTTTCACCGTAAGGGTAAAGGGTGTAATGGTAGCATTGAAAATAATAGGAGGAAGAGAGCTGAGCGCCACCCTACCCATCATGCCCAAGCTTCCAATTACAATGGCCTGACACTTTAAGAGGTTTACTGACACCCCAAAACTATCAGACCACTTTTTTATAGCATCTAAGTCTCGATTTACATCTGCTATAGCGTCTGATAAACCTTCCACCCGCCCAGCAGCTTACAGTTGAAGATCATCAGCATAAAGATAATACGAACACCGAAGACAATGAGTTATAAAATTAATGAATATGGAAAATAACAATGGAGAAAGAATACCGCCTCGTGGAACACCAGCATCCAGGTCACGCCAACGCGATGAACTCTCATCAACGCGCACCGACTGCTGACGTCCCCGAAGATAAGAAGAGAACCATTCCAGGGCCTCGGGCGAAACCATAAGATGAGAGAGGATAGAAAGGAGAATATCATGACTGACGGAGTTAAAGGCATTGGAGAAATCAATTAATACCAAAACGGTAATCTTGGCATCTTCCATCGCTGCTCTAATGTCACCAGTCACTTTAAGGAGAGCGGAGGCTGTACTGTGCCCAGGCCTGAATCCAGACTGAAAAGCGCTAACAAGGTTGTTCTGGTGAACAAACCCCGTAAACTGCTTGTGTACACAGGCCTCAAGCACTTTAGATAGGAATGGGAGAATGGAAATAGGTCGAAAGTGGCTGGGTAGGGAAGGATCTGAAATTTTAGGGAGTAGGCGGACATAGGCCGTGCGCCACAGGGATGGGAATTGTCCGGAATCAAGAGAAAAGTTGATGATGTGGGTAATCGGAGCGAGAAGGATATCGAGGATCCAAACGACCATACTACGACTGATGCCGTCATAGCCCACAGCCTAGGATTTTATGGACAGGATGATCTTTTTAATTTCGCCCAAGGTAACCGGAGAGAAGTGAAATGGCTCAATGATTAGCTAGGCCAGTAATGAAATCGACCGTCTGGGACAACATTTGGGAATCCAAATGACAAGTGGTAGTAAAGTGACGGTTGATATCATTAAGGCCAATAGTATTAGGAAAATCCACATGACGTGGTCTACCGACACCGAGAGTACCAAGAAACTTCCAGATATCGGCAGATGAAGAAGAAGATATGTTTTCGAGAATATGGCGGCGTTTAGCGTTGCGTATCATCTGATTACACCGATTTCTGGCAGCTTTGAAAAGGTTCCGATTTTCTTCACTGCGATCCTTTTTAAATTTACGAAAAGCCCGATCCCTGCGCCTCATACGTGCGTATTTTAAGAGAAACATCTATAGGTGGTAAAAAAGGCATAGAAGCGAAAAAAAATGTATCTGTTTTATATTTTTACATAATTATTATAATTTTAAAATTGCTTGAGGCATTTTGTAAAAATACCTTAACTTACTTTTTTTTAATTCTATGAATGATCCGCCCGGACGCGGCGACGCACGGTGGCGGCACCAGCGCGGTGCCTTTTGATAATTAATCATCATATCTAGTAATTTTAAATTATTTAATTTTTTTAAATCAAATCAAATCAAATTATTTTATTGTGGGCATAGGTTATACAGACAGATATTAGGTAAATTACAGATCCATTATGTCCTGCCTAATAGGCATACAATAATGAATTATGTGTATAAATTGAAGTGAGGTGTCAACTGACAACACGCGTAAAAGTGCTGTTGTAGATTTTCGTAATTTTGAGTCTAAAGCTGATAATCAGTGTTTAGAAATGCAATAAAACTGTACTTTTGTTAGTGATAGTTAAGTTTAATTGTTAGTAGCAAAAAGTGTTTGTGATCTAAATAGAAATCAGTGATCAAAACTAAGAAGTGACAATCGTCTTTTCGAAGTTTTCTCCACATACCCACTTAACTATTTACTTTTCCCGGACAATCTAACTCGTCATGTCAATATGTCATCTGACATTAGGAAAAGTGTGTGTTCCACAGTGAAATTTAACTATCTACTATGAGTAGCGAAAATAGTAGAAATGTGACTGGAGTCAACATCAGGCTCTTAGTCAAATAAACACTACTGATGAATCGCTGTCACCTAAGCAACCAGCGCGTGTAACCACCGCCATAAGCAGCAAAAAGGTCATGACCCAACAAGCATTCCATCCTGGCTTATTCTTACAAAGACCAAGATCTGCATCACATCCAATTAAAAAATTACCTAAAGATGTGCCCTTCCCACCTACAGATTCACCGCGTCCTTCTTCATGGCAGAAAGTACCCAGTAGTACGAATAAAAAAAAAAAGTTGTCTACCAGCCCTCCTATAGATTCAACCAAAACATCAAATCGTTATGCTGGACTACCTATTGACATAACTGATGAAGCGGAGAAACCAACGAAGCAGACTAAACCACCACCAATAATTCTCTATGGAATTGAAGACCTAAAATAATTAACAAAACTCTTAGAAACAGCAGCCTACAAAGATCAATTTACATATAAAATTGTCAACAAAACTCAACTTAGGTTTAGTACTGTAGATATAGATGTCTACAAAAAACTTATCTCCCTGGTTAGAGAAAAAGGCTTGATAGGGCACACTTTTAACAGGAAAGATAACAGATGTTTCCGAATTGTAATAAAAAACTTACATCCATCTACACCAGTGAACATTATCAAAGAAGATATAGAGGCAACAGGAAACACAATAACTGGAGAGATAATAAATGCAAGATATGGACCAAACAAGAATCCAACATCTACCTTTTTTGTGAATCTGGTTAGTGGTCCCCACAATAAGGTTATTAAAGATCTGAAATATATCTTCCACCAAAGTGTCACCATAGAAGAACCAAGGAAAAAGAAAACAATAGTTCAGTGTCAGAGATGTCAACAGTATGGTCATACCAAGAATTATTGTATGAGACCATACAGGTGTGTGAAATGTGGGCAATCACACAAGACTTCCGAATGTCAAAAACGTGACCGAAGCACTCCAGCACTGTGTGCCTTATGCGATGGACCACACCCAGCTAATTACAAGGGATGTGAAGTATATAAGGAAATCCAAGCTAGAAAACATAAAAATAATATCCCACCGATAGTAAACAAAACAGCATCTAAAACAGATATGACAAATGAACTGATTACTAGTACAGAGCCAAAGAGTCAAAAACAGAGTTTGTCCTACGCAGAAACCGTAAAACCAGCCCGAATAAACACCACTTCTCAGAACACTTCTCACATCCCAGGTCAAATAAACATGACCCTAGAAAAAATAATTATAAAACAGACTGAAAAGTTTGATATCATCCTCCAACAAATGAGTACTCTTATGAGTCTCATAGCTAAGCTCGTCGACAAACTGACAAAATGACTTCACTACGGATTGCGACCAGGGCCTCAAGTCTGCTATTGCAATAGTGTCAGAATGGTCTCGCCATTGTGAGTTTTTGACAGATTTGCCGTACAAAAACTGTCAAATACTCACAATGGCGAGACAATTCTGACACTATTGTAATAGCAGACTTGGGGCCCTGGAATGGTCTTGCCACTAATTACCATGAAGTTAAACTGTTCATGTCTCAACATAAACTAGACATTCTCCTTATCTCTGAGGCCCACTGTAAAGCTAATTCCATAGTAAGGTTTCCAGACTACCACTGCTACATTACAAACCACCCAGACGGTACACACGGCTCCATTAAGTCCTTACCCCCCCCCAAAAGACATATGAGTTCAAATCCCTGATAGGCCCAAGTTGGTTTTTGTATTTTGTAAAAACATGTTATTATAATTAATGTATTGTTTTAGTGAATAAATAAGTATTTTCTGTTTTAAATATTGTTTTTATTCAAAAAAAAGTTAATACTTTTATTAATGCATATTGTTGGATACCGACAAGAAACGGAGCCGCCACAGAAACGGAGTGGGGCGCGACCACTATAAAAGCACTGCGAACGGCCGGTCGTGACTCACTTTCTGTTCGCACTGCGTCGAGTGCGGTAGTGCTACTCGTCGGCCGTTCGGTGTTATCTGGTATTTCTGTATCTCATTTATTTCTTTGATTTGTTTGGTGATGATTTTGTTCCTCTGATTGTAATTTTGATAATTATTTTTATAAAGTTCATGTGATTAGTTTTTAGGTTAATAAATAATTATTTTATTAATTGTCATTTCACTTGTGTCCTAACATCAGAAGTGGGATAACAATCCAACCCCAATTTGGGCCACTTGACCTGTTTGAATTTCATGACAGAGGAACTTGGTCGTTAACCACGTGTGTGAATTTTTGTATTTTGTTTTTTTTTTGTTTTGTGTACATAGAAACTTGTTTTGACGAGTGAACATGCCTAACACGCATAGTTCACGTAGCAGATCGCGTAGCGGATCGCACCGACGGCATTGTAGGCGCAATCGGTCTCGAGATAACTCACAAAAATCACGAAAAAAATCACGTAGTCGTCGCGAACGGACTCGCTCTAGAACACGATCGAACAGGACGCCGCCGCTTGCGTCATACATTAGCCAGACACCGCGGTCTACCCCTGCAGAAACGCGAACGCTAGACTCAATCTTATCTCGTTTGGAAATGATCGAGAACAAATTCACGTCTACCCCGATTACGGAACCGAACCCAACGGCGCCGTCTGTGGCCCAAGCTATAGTAGAGGCGATCCATTCCATTAATCCGGGACGTTCCCATTATTTTGTGTCAAACTTTGACCCGTCTATCCATGATGTGGACTCTTGGTGTGACGAAGTGGATCGCGCACAAATAGCCAATCGCTGGGGCGACAGAGAATGCCTATCACGTGTAGCTGGATGTTTGAAAGGCGACGCGAGAACTTGGTTAAATGAATGGGTAACCTCTGATAGATCTTGGATTAGCTTTAAACGTGAATTCAAACCACTTTGCCCCCGAAAATTAGATTACGCAACGATACTGTTTGAAACGATGAATACGACGTCTAACAAATTCACGTCGTACGCTGAGTATGCGAGACGTACCCTGCTCCGCTTGCGCATTGTCAAAGGCCTTAGTGAGGAGTTAATGACGCAAATAGTGGTCCGCGGCATAGACGATGCACAAGTGCGGGCAGCGGCAGCAAACGCAGAGCTCACTTCAGAAAATCTGGTGTCCTTTCTATCTATCTATGCAAAGCCAGATCAAACGAAGGGTGGCTCAGCTAAAACTACGGCCTACCCTCTGTCACGAAAACGCGGTGCAGAACGTTCAGATTCGAATCAGCACAAGACCTGTTTTAACTGTAAGGGCCAAGGTCACTTGTCTCACAACTGCCCTAAAAAAATTAAACCGTCACAGCCAGTGTCCAAGGTACGCCCCAACGTCCCAACCTGCACGTTCTGTAAAAAGATAGGGCATACGGAGGACGTTTGTTTTGCCAAAGAAAGATCGTCTGGACCGCAGGGTCAGCAGAACAAACGCAACATAAATTTTTGTCAGGATCCTGCGGAAGAAACAGCGATATAACCACCGCAGTAGTACACGGCATGCCGGTCGATGTGTTAATAGACAGCGGCGCGCTTAATGTCTCCCTCATATCGTCCGACGTAGTAAAACATTTGGCTTGTGCAGTAAAACCTACTAAATGTGTGCTGAAGGGTATTAGTAACCACGAAATTGTGTCCACGTCTTACGCAACCATTACGGTTGAATTTGCTGATGTCGCAATAGAGGCTGATTTCGTTGTAGTACCCGCCGCGTTTATGAGTACACCCTTGATCATTGGAACTGATATTTTAAATAGGGATGGCATAACGTACATCAGAACCAAAAACCGACAATATCTCACACGCGCGCCCGACAGTGAGAACACGTCTCAGGTGTTCACGGTCACTAAAGAAACTGACATACCTGTGGTCACACCACTACAGGGTGCAGAGCGGAAATCTCTTGGGAGGGTAATTGATGATTTTGCCGAGTTTTTTATAACAGGCACGGCGACAACTACTGTCACTACGGGTGAAATGCACATCAATGTAACCAGCGACGTACCTGTTACGTACCGCCCATATAAACTTTCAATTTCTGAGAAAATTAGAGTTCGCGAAATAATCAATGACCTTCTACAGAAGTGTATTATCCGAAAGTCCGAATCCGAGTATTCTAGTCCGATAATTTTAGTGAAGAAGAAGGACGGATCGGACCGGCTTTGTGTTGATTTTCGCGCTTTGAACAGGGTGACTGTCAAAGAGCGATATCCGCTCCCGTTAATAGATGACCATATCGATCGTTTAGGTGACAAAAATATGACGAGATATTCATCTCTTGATATGGCCTCTGGTTTCCACCAGATAAAAATTAGTGATGAGTCAGTGCATCGCACCGCATTTGTTACGCCTGAGGGGCATTATGAGTACTTAAAAATGCCATACGGTCTGACGAATTCGCCCATTGTGTATCAGCGGATCATCAACAAAACGCTGCGTAAGTTCATCGACGCGGGACAAGTTCTGGTTTATATAGATGATGTGCTGTTGATGAGCGCCACAGTGGACGAAGGTGTTGACCTGTTGCGACAGGTACTTACGACTCTGACCAAGGCAGGGTTTTCGATAAACGTAAGCAAGTGTGTCTTTCTCACCACCGAGGTTGAATATCTTAGTCGAATAATAAGTCAAGGTCAGGTTAAGCCGAGCCCTCACAAGATTCAGGCATTAGTAGACTCGCCCGCCCCGGAAAATGTCAAACAAGTTAAGCAGTTCCTAGGACTGGCTGGTTACTTTCGGAAGTACATTGAGGGCTATGCAACGAAAACGTTCCCAATCTCTCAATTAACCAAAAAAGGTGTTCAGTTCAAATGGGGTCCTGAACAGGAAAAAGTGCGGCAGAAAATTATTTCAATTTTGACCAACGAGCCTTTATTAGCAATTTTTGACCCGAGTCTACCCACAGAGGTTCATACTGATGCGAGTAGCATCGGTTATGGCGCAATTCTTTTGCAAACCCACATAGACAGTAGTAAAAGAGTTGTAGCTTACTTCAGCCGGTCCACTCAAGGTGCAGAGAGTAGATACCACTCTTATGAGTTAGAGACGTTGGCGGTTGTGAAAGCATTGCAGAATTTCCGACACTATTTAATCGGACTCCAGTTTAAATTAGTTACAGACTGCAATGCTCTCAAATCCACCGAACGTAAAAAGGATCTTCTGCCGAGAGTTGCTCGCTGGTGGATGTACCTCCAAGATTTTACCTTCGAGATGCAGTATCGAAAAGGGGTGATGATGTCACACGCTGATTACTTGAGCAGAAACCCCCCACGTAAAGTGCTTTACGTCACTCAACCTCGCAATTGGGCTCAGATAGCGCAAGCTGCAGATGACGAGACACGGGAGCTTCTCCAAAGACTTAGAGAAGGCAGCCTAGATCCTAATCGCTATGTTGAGAAACATGACCTTTTGTACTATAAGTACACTCCGATTGGCGAGCAGCCGCGATTCCTTTGCTTTGTTCCCCGAGGTCACAGACTTAGTCTGCTTCGAGTGTTCCATGACGAGCACAATCATATTGGCTATGACAAGACCTTGGATTTAATCCTAAAGCACTTTTGGTTTCCAGGCCTAAGGCAATTCGTTAAAAAGTACCTTGAACATTGCTTGATTTGCGTCTCCAAGAAACGCGTGCCTAGGGCTCCACAACAAAACATAACTTCGTGGGAAAAACCCGATCAACCTTTTTCAATGGTACACTCGGATGTACTAGGTCCACTTCCCGAGTCAAACGGCTACAAGTTTGTTCTTCTTATTGTGGATGCGTTCACTAAGTACACGCTCCTTTACCCCATTTATAGGCAGGATGTAGAAGAACTTTTGAGAGTGTTCACAAATGTAGTTTCACTTTTTGGTGTACCAAAAATGATTGTTACTGACAGAGGCAGAATGTATCAGTCCGCTAGGTTCCTCAATTTTGTTAAAGATATGGGAGCGGAGATACATTTGGTTACTGCAGAGATGCACCAATCAAACGGCCAGGTTGAGAGGTACGCCCGCACCGTTCTTAACCTGCTTCGCATCGAAACCAATCACAAAGGTACAGCCTGGTCTGAAGCGCTGTGGAAACTCCAACTGACCCTTAACGTGACCAAGCAGAAGACGACTCAGGCATCGCCGTTAATTCTGCTGGTGGGCATCGACGCGGCAACCCCTGTCATCAGGTCACTAGTCCGTGATGTCGCTTTAGAAGGTGTGCACCTGAATCGTGAAGCTCAAAGAGAGTTACGCCGAGCCCGCGCAACTGATCTACTAAAACAAAACCAGTCTCGACAGGATGATTATGTAAATCGAGACCGGCGCCCACCAAAAGTGTTTAATGTGAATGATTTGGTCTTCGTCATTAAGTTTTCGCAGGCAACCGGAAAGATGGACCACGGGATGCGAGGGCCATACAGGGTCACACGTACGCTGCCAAGTGGGCGGTATGAGCTACGCTTGTTGACCGGCTCCTATGGCAAGACGACGCAAGCTGCCGCTCAGTACATGGTGCTCTGGAAAGGGGAGTGGTGTCCTGAGACTTGCGCTGCATTTTTTGAGCGTGAGTATGCTTGCGTGCTTTGAGGGATCTGCATTGCCATAGCGGGTTGTGCAGATCTTGGGGTGAGACAGTAGACGGACTGCGAGACGTCTACGTTAGGTAAACTGCGAGGTACCTAACAGGTCTCACAAAGAGTGGCCTTGCCACCTACGTATATCGGATCTCGTTCCCGTATACCGTATACGTTACGTGTGTTTTGACATGTAGAGGACGGACTGCGAGACGTTCCTTTCGGTGATTTGGTAATCACCCTACATGTTGGGTCATGTAGAGGACGGACTGCGAGACGATCCTTTCGGCTATAAATGCTCTACATGACAGTGAATGAACATGGATTCATGTGTGTTGCATGATGTATGAAAGTTGATAACACGAGTTATGATGTTTTTGTGTTATGAATGGAACCCTATGGAGTATTAAGATGACGTCTTAGTACCCCATAGACTATTTAGCTAGTTAGTTTATGTGTCTGATGAATGAAAGTAAAAGGCCACGTAAGACGAATTGAGTGCAAGCAAAAAAATAGGCAAATGTGTTTGCCCTCTGAAAGACGTTAATCTCCCCTGTTTGGTTTCACAGAAGACGACCTAACTGAAGACACCACTTCTGCTCAACATGGTGCAGAGCCAGTCGCTGGGCCTTCCCGTCCAGCCAGCGAAACCCATGGAGCAGCCATGCGTAGCCTGCCGGACCTTTCTGATGCAGTCGAGGACGACGCATAATCAGGATGGCCGTGTTGGATACCGACAAGAAACGGAGCCGCCACAGAAACGGAGTGGGGCGCGACCACTATAAAAGCACTGCGAACGGCCGGTCGTGACTCACTTTCTGTTCGCACTGCGTCGAGTGCGGTAGTGCTACTCGTCGGCCGTTCGGTGTTATCTGGTATTTCTGTATCTCATTTATTTCTTTGATTTGTTTGGTGATGATTTTGTTCCTCTGATTGTAATTTTGATAATTATTTTTATAAAGTTAGTTTTTAGGTTAATAAATAATTATTTTATTAATTGTCATTTCACTTGTGTCCTAACAATATAATGACAAGCATAAGGTTAACATTTACGAAGTCTGACACAACGTTTAAGTAGTCCGGAAGTTTCAAGACCGCTTGCCATGCATAATAGTGGAGGTTCGAATCCTACGCACAACATGTGTTTTCAATCATGCAGTATGCATTTTTTTATATACAGTATTTTTCTATTTTATTTTAGTAATATATAGAAAGAATTTAAAAATCAATAAAAATAAATAATATTTATGATTGCTATTATTTAACAAAATTTTGATCTTATTTTACAAAAAAATATATATATTGTAAAGATAATAATTTATATTATCTTTACAATCTTTTTATTTATATTTTCTTTTATATATTTTTTTTCTTTTTGAAAAAGTTCTGTTTGTTTTTTTTTTTTTATTGGAAAAGATTTGATGTATACAGTTATCATTAGCCATTACATATTTTGCCAACTGATACAAACGAGTCCCTAGACAACGTTGTAGTTAAAATTTGAGGGTATGGATTAATTTTATAAAGAAAACGTAAGTAAGTAAAATTAATGGATACCCTCAAATGATAACATCTATCGATTAGACAGAGACCTAAAGATAAACTACTTGGATGATAGTGGATAACAATTTCATCGCAAATCTCGTGGGCTCGCTGGCTAGTGTGTCAAACTGCCGGTATGAGTATAACGACATTCGGTAACGCGATGGTTCGAATCCAAGTCGAACTAGTAAACTCTTTTTGAGTATTCTTTAGATTATTCGTAACGAATTCGATATTGTAGCAGTGTAATATTTTAAAACTTGAGGAATTAGCACATAATGACGCCTACCGTACAAGCCATGCGGGATCGGCCATCATTATAAAAAAGACTATCAAACATCATCAAATGCCTAATTATGAAACTGAGCACATCCAAGCAACCACGATAACCGTTCATGACAAATCAGGAGACATCAATGTGGCAGCAGTGTACTGCCCACCTAAACACAATATGACTGAGTTAATGTACTCCGATTTCTTTGACACTCTGGGACACCGCTATACACCGTGGCATTTTAACCGTCTTACAACGGCAGCCCACTTCATGTATCCAATGACTACTAATCATTCATAACAAAAAATAACAAAATAAAAACCATTTGAATAATTCAAAAAATTTAATAGTATTAAATAAGAATGACACGTGACGCAATTTGAAACACCCTGTTCGAGCGCGCGGTCAGAGCCATAACAAAAAAGTGACACCAAAGTAGCCACGAGCGTTTCAAGGTCGCGCGGAATGGAGCGGCCATATGTTTATCAGAGTTCATTCACCCTAGTGTAAAAATGTGTTTCTTACTATTGCAACCTTAATGTTCTCGGTATGTATGTAGTAGTTTGTAAGGATATTTAACCCAAACTAAGTTGTGTAAGATAGATACGAGTAGGTACATACTAAGTGCAGATTATTAAAAGAGGTACGATTTAAGTTACAAACATACGGCCGATTACAATAACTGATAAATTTGTTTTCGTTCCGACCGATAGTTGACTCAGGTACCTACGTACGTTAAAAATCCAGAATTTTGATCTCTAACCTGGGCAAATAACAAAACAAAAGATAGTTAATGAAACTGGCAGTACGTAAATTGTTTCCGGCGTATTAAAAAAATTGGAATCAACTGAATTATTTACACTAATTACTAATTACGTATTTACAAATGATCACTTTTTGTTTACACATGCAAGTAGTTAGTTAAGCTTTACCTGTGCGCGGGTGTCGTTCAAAATAATCCATTATTGCGTACAGGAGTACCATGTGCAAGTACTTGATATTCGAGAATTGATAGTTCATATCATTGTGAAGTAGGTAGGTACCTAATCTCTCTAGCGATCGCGAACAATCTATATCTATCTATATCTTCTATATCTATACTAATCTATACTAATCTATCTATCTATATCTATATCTATACTCTATTACTAATATATAAAGCTGAAGAGTTTGTTTGTTTGTTTGTTTGTTTGTTTGAACGCGCTAATCTCAGGAACTACTGGTTATAATATTTTTTTGTTGGATAGTCCATTTATTGAGGAATAGTATAGGCTATATAACATCACGCTACAACCAAAAGGAGCGGAGCATAAATGAAAAATGTTGCAAAAACGGGAAAAATTATTCCTTTTTGAGAGCTTCCGTTGCGTGCGCTGCGTAAACGGTTTAAGTTACGCAAATATCATGTATAATGGAATTGTTTCTCTTTAAATTTTCTAAAAAAAAGTCCGCGACAGCATATGTCTATCTTTTAAGATTGACTCACTATAACCTTTTTTATGGTAATCAAATTTGTTCGAAATTAATGCATTATTTGCAAAGGAGTTTTCATAAACATGGTATTAATCCTTATCCAAATAAATACGTTATTCATCACAAGTATTTAATTTTGAACAAAGTTGCCCTTACATCATTTAATTTAAATGAACATCTTAGGAGATATAACTGTTTTATAATAACTCCGCAGCAAAATAATGATCAACTCTGCGAGGTAGTCTATTCTAAAGCTGAAGAGTTCGTTTTTAGGGTTCCGTACTCAAAGGGTAAAATGGGACCCTATTACTAAAACTCCGCTGTCCGTCTGTCTGTCTGTCTGTCCGTCTGTCACCAGGCAGTATCTCATGAACCGTAATAAAAGGCAGTATCTCATGAACCGTGATAAAAAAAGTAGCCTATGTCCTTCTCTATATCCCAGGCTATATTCCTGCCAAATTTCATGTCGATTGGTTCAGCGGTTTAGGCGTAAAAACGTAACATACAGACAGACAGACAGACAGATAGACAGACAGACAGACAGACAGAGTTACTTTCACATTTATAATATTATAGTAAGGAAGTAAGGATTTGTATGGATGGTACGGAACCCTTCGTGCGCGAGTCCGACTCGCACTTGGCCGGTTTTTTGTTTTTTGAACGCGCTAATCTCTGGAACTGCGAGTTGGATTTGAAAAAATCTTTTTGCATTTTACAGCCCAATTCTTGAGGAAGAATAAAATTCCTATTAACTAGGACACAATTTTTTTTTATGAGAGTTTATGCGAAAATGAAGTAAAATCACGGGCAGGCAATGTGTTGCGAAGGGGTGGGTCGGGAGAACAAGAAATTTTACGCGGACGAAGTCGCGGGCAGAAGCTAGTAGTCGATAACCGGTAGCGCGCGCGCGCACTTCCACTTCCGATATTCGGACGCAACTGAGACACTGTGAGAGTGACCTTCACCTATTTTTTTTGTGAAAGGAGTGGGGGCGTGGCACGCGGCGCATAGCGTTAGAACTTCTCATTGGATGACAGTCCACGTGGACTGTGCTTGATTGGGTAAGCCAGCGATGGAATGATCTCCTCGCTCGTGCGCTGGGTAGGTATGTTCTACCGTTTAATACGTAAACATTATAAACAGGATGTTCATAATTCTAATGCATTATTTATTTTTCTTTGCACCTATTATTTTAATGAATGGTAACAAATTTTTAATCATGCCTAGAGGTATTTTATGTCGGATAGATTGAGTGGACTTCTTTTGTAAGACGACTAAAATGCCACAGTGTATTGTAGGCGGAGATTGGAATGCCAAACATACTTCTTGGGGCTCCAGATTAACGAATACACGAGGCAAACAGCTTCGTATGAATAGTCATACGAAGCTGTTTGCCTCGTGTATACCGTGATTGTGCGTTATTATATAAGGTATATCTATATACACCTTACATAATAACGCACAATCACGGTTATATTGTCGTGATCGGCATCCAACAGTTTGTGGACCATCACCGTATTAGTGCACGCGTGGCTGGCCCCCGCTCACGGGCCCCGCTTATGGGCCCCGCTTATGGGCCCCCTCCACGCCATTATAACTTTCACGGGAAAAGATCGGAACTCATCCAAAGCGTTGAGGGTTTGAAGGACCTTTTCAAAATGATCACAATGATAATACACGTTTGAAGGGGGTTTTGAATGGATCTACCCACAACGAGTAATTTTAATTATTTTGAACGAATTGCTAACGAAAAAGGTACTAAAATGTGATGTAGTAAGAACAAATGTTCATTATTAACCTCGTATGCCGAATGACAGACACAATGGTTTTTTAATTGTGATATGAAGGGTTAAATCGAAATTTTTATTGACAATAACAATAGCTACAGAGCTGCTTACTTCGCGGATCGAGCTGATCCAGCTATCCGACTTTATCATTTTAACATTACATTGAACTATGTGCACAAACTCCTTTGCTCTATCTACGTAGAACGTCACCAATTCGGTCACTATATGTCCTCCTTTTTTCTCCTTCCGCTGAGAAATGCATTACGCATGCCCGCTCGTCGGGGGACGAGACGGGGTATGTGGGACTCCCTGCCAAAATGGCAGTATACCCACTAAAACTCAGCGGAGTTCCATCATCGCCTTGATGGGAGGGTCATGGGAAACCAGCACAGCCTTTACGTCCACAACCCTCCCGGCGCATGCCCGCCTAGTTGGCGGGCCCCGCTTGCCCCTCAGCCTGGGGGCGATATGGGAATGACCGGGAACACCTGGCCATTCCCGTCCGACACTGGTGGAGGCCTGTGCAATACAGGCAAGGGTGCGGGGGCGGGGGCGCACCCGTTGCCTGCTGGCCTCCACCTGGGACCTCGCGCCAGACGACCCCGCGTCCAGGCGCCCCTGGTCCCCCCGCGACGGGTCAGGTTAGTGGCCCCGCCGCCTACCACTTTTCGGCCGCAGAGGATAGGGAGAGCGGCCAACGCAATACCGACACTCCTCTTCCTCTGCGGCCCCACCACGTCCGCCATTCAACGGTGGCGACCCCGTCAAGGCCGCGGAAGGTAGGGAGAACGGCTCACCGCAATACCGGCACTCCTCTCCCGCCGCGGCCTCCCACACTCAGCCGCGATGCCGCCCATTCGACATCGCGGCCCGCCTTAGTTGCGATGTCGCCAAAGCGGCACCGCAACGTCGTCGGCTTAGCCGCAAAAGCCCTGACGAGCGGCCCCCTCCTCGGGTTCCTCTTAGCTTCACCGTGGCCCTACTATATG
This sequence comes from Dryobota labecula, assembly GCA_947523025.1. NCBI lineage: Eukaryota > Metazoa > Arthropoda > Insecta > Lepidoptera > Noctuidae > Dryobota > Dryobota labecula. The sequence continues at coordinate 481,005 of OX383298.1, forward strand.
TCCTCCTAGGGCGTCCCCTCCCAAGTAGCTAAAAAGAATAGTGATTAAATCTTACATATCTGTACTTTACCCAAAGTTGGATTTTGCTAAAACACAAAGGATTTCGTTAAGTCTTTTCTTTCTTTAATACTAAATCGTTTTAAACTGCCGCTACTTAAGCAAGTTAGAAATATCAAAAACCAGGTTAAGTATTCATATAACTAGTTTGTATTAAGTATGCCTACAGTTAAAACTAAAAATATTGTTTTACTATACCCAGATTATCTGAAAGCTCACTTAAAACTTAATTGTAATAATTGAAGTATCTTTTTAGACTCAGAAAGAAAAAAAATATTTTGTAGATAAATTTAAGATAAAAATTATTTTGTAGATAAATTTAAGATAATTGTAATACCAAGTTCTAGGAACTGTTTTTCTGAGTATATTTTTATTCCTTTTTTACTAAAATTAGTAAGTTTAGAGTAAAAGTACATTTAACGGGACGTTCTCTTCAAATAGAACCAAGTAGAAACATGGATGAAGTGGAAAAATTAAAAACATCTGGTGGCTTTCGTCGGCGTGTTATAAAAAAAAAAAACGCAATCGATGTGACTTTGTGGCGGTATCAACAACGCCACATGCGAACTACGCATCAAAGACCTGACGTCACAAATCCTGCATCGCGCTATCAGAGTTTACCGCCCGACTAGCATATATACAACATCCCGACATCAACCGTTGGGCAGTTGCCTACCAAACACAATACCCGTCTAGTCGGAGGATCCTCCCTTTACTATAGAGTATGAGTGAACTTTACACCCTGTTCCTCATACCTCTAAATTGGTGACCCCGAACATGGACATTAGCGCAGCATTCGTGCAACTACTTCAGCGTGACATCATCCATCACTTCCTCAAGCTTTCGAGCGGCGAGTCACACAGCCAGCCAGCACCCACGGCTTCAACGGGTATCCTGACCACCAGCATGCAGCGAACGCGCATACCTGGTCATCACCCTCAGCCTCATCAGCAACCTTGGCACAGCACACTGCACTTTCGGCCGGTCCACAACCAGAACCCTTTAACGCTCTCCTGGTCGACGCCAGCAGTCAGCCTCAACCCGGCGCTGTACGACGTCCGACTCACTGGATCAACAAAATGCAGCGCCACCCCGACTCTCTGGGGAATCACCGCAGACAGTTCCGACTCACCGTGAACTATGCGGCACCCGGTTCCGACTCACTGGAATCACAACTGGCCCTGGCATAGCATCATATGCACTGACTCAGCCCACTATCGACCTCCGGTCTCCGGAGGGGAGTAATGTGGCGGTATCAACAACGCCACATGCGAACTGCGCATCAAAGACCTGACATCACAAATCCTGTATCGCGGTATCAGAGTTTACCGCGCGACTAGCATATATACAACATCCCGACATCAACCGTTGGGCAGTTGCCCACCAGACACAATACCCGTCTGGTCGGAGGATCCTCCCTAGAGTATGAGTGAACTTTACACCCTGTTCCTTATACCTCTAAATAACTATATTAATAACTATACACTATAAGCCACAAAAATTTTCATTTGCAATATTATTGAACAAAATTGTATTGTTTGTTTTCTAGTATTTTAAAAGACCGTCTGTTTTATAGCACTATCTATAGATTTTACACGAGAAATAATCATGCGTTTTAAATTTCCAATGCATTCAACGACATAAGAAAGCCTTTTCTAGACAAAAATTTGTTGTTTAATCGCCATTTTCATAAATCTTAAAACAGTTTTTGTAATAATTTATAAGTTCACCATATTTTCTAAAATAAAGTTACTTAAAGCACTTTAAAGCAAAATAAGTTTTACATTTTACTTCACTAAGTTAAGATCGAATATCTGCAATTCAATAGTGATAGTTTTAATTAAGTATTGTAGATATCTTTAAGTCTATATATTGAAATCAGTGTTTAAGAGTTCTGCAAAACCACATTCTTAAATAGGGTTAAAGTTTGTGGACCACTACCGTGATATTAGTGCACGCGTGGCTGGCCCTCGCTCACGGGCCCCGCTTATAGGCGTGGAGGGACGCCATTATAACTTTCACGGGAAAAGATCGGAACTCATCCAAAGCGTTAAGGGTTTGAAGGACCTTTTCAAAATGATTACATATATGTATGTAGTATTAACTCTTTCTTAACTCTTTTTTAAATTCTGTGCCCACTTTTACTTAACTGACCCTTGGAGTGTATCTTGGAGATATCTTCAGGGATATATTAGTTTTAGCCAAGACAACCGCTGGAATTCGTCTACTTGTCTTCTAGATATCTACAATACCTTTTTAGGACATTTGATTGCTACTTGGGCTCCCAGTGTTTCCACTCACATCTACCTTGTAGATAATACCTTTAATACCTTTGCCCTATCTGTAGGAAATAAAAGTGTACAAATAATATATATAATTGTAGGTAACATTGACACTACTTTATTGTTTGATTTTGACATAATTTTAGCAAACTCTTTGGTAAACGTAAACGTCTCTATCTACGTTGGAAACACATTTGACATGTCATATTGAAACAAGTTTTTAGGCCAGGGAAACCAGCTGCGAATGAATATCATCATTTAGTCTAATGTTGTAAGTGTCACAGTATTTCGGCTCGTGTTCGCAAAGTATAGGCACCGGAGTCCCGCGGGAGTCGTACATAACCTGGGAACAAACTCGGCTGATGGCGGCCAGTGTATTGGAAAACTTACAGAAGACCCACTCCTTAGAAATCAGAAATCAGAAATCATTTATTCGCAAAGAATGTACGTAACAAAAACATAAGTTTGATGGCGTATAAAAGGAAAAACAATTGGATCCAGTACATTCTACCGTAAGGCATGCAACATTAAGCACTATAATAGTATACAAATCTATCATAATCAATAAATGTCAGGTAATCAGTTTTTAATGTCATATTTTTATAAGTCAAGTTCACACCGGAAAAATAAAATAGTCATGCATGAATACAAAATAAGAATAAAGCAAATTTAATAAATTGAAATCAGTCCCTCCAACTGATGGTTAACAGCTCTTGCGTCCATGTGCTGCAGGACTGTCATAACTGTATAGAGCACGCAACATGCTAAACTAAAATCCAATTAATCAAAATGGATCTCAGTGTTTTTGAATTATGTTGTCTACTCTTTGATACTTCATAACCTAGCTAGGGCAGCAGTGCTCATCCACACGTTTGTAGATATAGTAATTATTTTGAAAAACTGTTATAAACTGTATACTGTGACAGGAAACTATAGGCTACAACAATGTGCGATAGGTGTGACACATCAGATGACTTATTTTCTGACCTGAAAATCTAGTCGTACTGCCAATAGAGAGGTGTGAGTCTGAAGCATAGTGCGTCAGTATGTCATCGTACATTGTATGAAGTAGACCTTTTGTTCATGTCCCGTGTGTGCGTACTTGCGCACTTAGCGAGCAGTTCCCCAGCGCCAGATTACTAGCTTGGTGCGCGTCTGATCACTAACTAATGACTTTTTACGATTTATACCGACAATCAGAGCGCACCAGACAAAGCGAAATTAACTCTCGCGTTTGTAAGATAAAGAGTCTAGGAGCGTTATGTTCATCAAAGGCAACCATATCTGGAAACTTCTGCTTTATATTGCTTAAAAACTTGGCAAACTCATTTGTGACAAACTCCGTTAGGTAAACGAGTTTGGAATCCAATTTTATCGCCAGAATTAAAGTTAAGAATTGAATATACATATTTAAATTCAAATGCAATACCTACACGCGCATAACGTGGTAACATTAATAAAACAACTATTTGAATTCCACGTCGCCGCGTCGTCGTACTGCAATCTATTCACTTCTACAGATCTGAAACGAAAACCGCTAAGCTATTAGTCACTAGTCCAGGTAACACACCGAGCACACACCCTCACACCGGCTCACGTACTCATGTCGCATGTGCACATAGGTACACACAAACGCACACAATACAAGCCAGTGGAAGAGTTACGCGCGCCAACGACAAACCTTTGTGTAGAATTCAATTATAGGGCAAAAAGTGTGGCGGGACGCTCCGCAATGCATTCCCGATGAATTCGATACGCGCCGGGACCGGAACCGATGCCGGTAGCTTTGTGATTCTTTGCGTACCACTCGGGACTGGTGTAAAGTGGTGGTTTTATTTGTCACTGACGGAGGCTTATACCTAAAACATAATGGTGGATATGTAAAGTACGTTATGAAAACAAAAGAGTTCCAACAAAAATGTGTGTGATGTCAAATACGGTGGAAGAATAATTCACCCCCTTCCCATTTCCCTATTACTTGGGACAAAAATACATACCTAACTGGCGACATGTGGTGTGGGTGTTCCATACACTTGTACCAGCCCTTCGGAGAATACCAATAAACGTAATGTAAGTTATCTTTTATCTACATTTATGTATGAACCGCAATTAACGATAAATGTAATTAGATATTAAATTGTTGGAGTCGTCCAATCGTTGTCGTTATTGACATGAACTTAGGTAACAGGCACACCCAGTACCTGAATCTATATCTATCTATCACTATCACTTCACTATCACTACATATTATAAAACAAAGTCCTCCGCCGCGTCTGTCTGTCTGTCTGTCTGTCTGTCTGTCTGTTCGCGATAAACTCAAAAACTACTGCACCGATTCTCATGCTGTTTTCACCAATGGATAGCTTGGTTCTCGAGGAAGGTTTTAGTATATAATTTGTTAAATTTTTGTATGCATTTCTGTATGAATTAACGATATTTGTTGGAGGTGTCGGACAAAAAAATAAGCCGTCTGGGAGCTTTCAACGAAAACGCTGTCTAAACCCTTTGAGATATAACAAAATAATGTATGGTGGAATTATGTATCTTATAAAGGTCTTCAAAAAAGTCCGCGATGGCATATGTCTATCTCTTAAGGATAACATACTATATCCATTTTATTGTCTTTTTGTAGGTATTTGTTTGCCGAATTTTACTCTTGGAAATACGATTACGATAACAATCCGCTATAATATCAGTAGCTATTGGCCAAATTATGTTCGTAGATAAATAAGCTAGCTACTTATGTGTATTTCAAACAGTATACAAGAATATTTATCATAAAAACATTACTAAACACGGCGGCCTTATGATAACCGACATCCACGCGGGCGAAGCCGCGGGCAAAAGCTAGTACTAATATATAAAGCTGAAGAGTTTGTTTGTTTGTTTGTTTGTTTGTTTGAACGCGCTAATCTCAGGAACTACTGGTTGGAATTGAAAAATTATTTTTGTGTTGGATAGTCCATTTATTGAGGAATGTTATAGGCTATATAACATCACGCTACGACCAATAGGAGCGGAGCATAAATGAAAAATGTTGCAAAAACGGGAAAAAATATTCCTTTTTGAGAGCTTCCGTTGCGTGCGCTGCGTAAACGGTTTAAGTTACGCAAATATCATGTATCATGGAATTGTTCCTCTTTAAATGTTCTAAAAAAAAGTCCGCGACAGCATATGTCTATCTTTTAAGATTAACTCGCTATAACCTTTTTTATGGTAATCAAATTTGTTCGAAATTAATGCATTATTTGCGAAGGAGTTTTCATCAACATGGTATTAATCCTTATCCAAATAAATACGTTATTCATCACAAGTATTTAATTTTGAACAAAGTTGCCCTTACATCATTTAATTTCAATGAATATCTTAGGAGATATAACTGTTTTATAATAACTCCGCAGCAAAATAATGATCAACTCTGCGAGGTAGTCTATTCTAAAGTTGAAGAGTTAGTTTTTAGGGTTCCGTACCCAAAGGGTAAAATGGGACCCTATTACTAAAACTCCGCTGTCCGTCTGTCTGTCTGTCTGTCTGTCCGTCTGTCACCAGGCTGTATCTCATGAACCGTGATAGTTAGACAGTTGAAATTTTCACAGATGATGTATTTATGTTGCCGCTATAACAACAAATACTAAAAAACAGAAAAAAAAATATATTTAAGGGGGGCTCCCATACAACGGACATGATTTTTTTTGCCGTTTTTTTTGCCCCGCCCGCGTGGATGTCGGTTATCGCGTAAAAAAGTAGCCTATGTCCTTCTCTATATCCCAGGCGGTCTATCGGCGGTATCTCAGCGGTTTAGGCGTGAAAACGTTACATACAGACAGACAGACAGAGTTACTTTCACATTTATAATATTAGTAAGGATTTGTATGGATGGTACGAAACCCTTCGTGCGCGAGTCCGACTCGCACTTGGCCGGTTTTTTGTTTTTTGAACGCGCTAATCTCTGGAACTGCGAGTTGGATTTGAAAAATCTTATTGCATTTAACATAAAGAATAACATTCCTATTAACTAGGACACAATTTTTTTTAAATGAAAGTTTATGCGAAAATGAAGTAAAATCACGGGCAGGCAATGTGTTGCGACGGGGTGGGTCGGGGGAACAAGAAATTTAACGCGGACGAAGTCGCGGGCAGAAGCTAGTGTAATATAAGTTGGAAGTCGTGGTGCGTGACTTGTGAGCACATTTCTCACATCAACAAACACTTCAAGTTACTGCAGAACAAAGTTCCCGCACGGATTGTGTGAAGAACACTTTACAAGAAAGTTCCAAAGTTGTACTTACACTTGTGTGTCGCTGCATTAAGAACACGTCGGCTTATGCTGTGCTTCGACATGAGGATCGAGCCAAAATCTCACGCACAGCAGACCTACAGCAAGGAGGTAGGGGAATTAGGTGTGGTATATTATTTCCCAGAAATCACGTAGTGGCCCCGGCAGCTAGGCCTAGCTAGGCAGCTAGGAGTGCGCCGCGCCACTGGCCGCGCTCCACCGCGCCCGCAGTAAATCAGCTCCGCGCCACAAGCCGTAACTCTCGCTGTAACTCACGCGCTCACCTGCCGGCACACTTTCCTTACTTTACTTTACAAGTCAACTCGCTACTCACAGGGACTTGTGAAGTCTTGGGCTTGATATTAAACGGCAGTTTTCACTTGTGTTCATGTTTTTTTTCTTATATGAGTAGGTACTAACATATACAATACGTTTGCATGGTCTTAAAATAATATTCAGGAACAGGATTCCAGGAGAAGGATTGTTTTGCAATTAACGGGGTACAAAAAAAATTGGTCTAGTTTACTATTTGCATTTATACATGCAGTAAAACAAATAATTTAACCTACTGTCGCGCAATCGAATAAAAACGTAATCTTAAAAAAACTTTAAAACTTAAAAGTTTTACAGTCAGAAGAAATATCATAATGATAGGAACTAAGTACGATCGTTTAAAAATTCTGTTAAGATGATTTTTATGTATGTGTTCTTATGCAAACAACGACGGCCCACCTGATGGTAAGTTCCACCCGTGGACATCTGCAGAGCACTGCAGATGCGCTGTCACTGAAACCAATTATAGGTACCTATCTTGTCAAACCAGAAGACAGCTTTGCTGCTTCGATATAGGTTCACTACTTGGAACACAGCTTCACTGCTTGGAACACAGTTTTAATGCTTGGAACACAGCTTCACTATAACTTGGAACACAGCTTCACTACTTGGAACACAGGTTCACTACTTGGAACACAGCTTCATTGCTTGGAACACAGCTTCACTGCTTGGAACACAGCTTCATTGCTTGGAACACAGCTTCACTGCTTGGAACACAGCTTCATTGCTTGGAACACAGCTTCACTGCTTGGAATACAGCTTCACTGCTTGGAACACAGTTTCAATGCTTGGAACACAGCTTCACTATAACTTGGAACACAGCTTCACTACTTGGAACACAGCTTCACTACTTGGAACACAGCTTCACTGCTTGGAACACAGCTTCATTGCTTGGAACACAGCTTCACTGCTTGGAATACAGCTTCACTGCTTGGAACACAGCTTCACTGTTTGGCGGCATACAATAGGTACCTACAGCGGTACGTACATTATAATATTTCATTTGATTATATAAAACAGGCACCATACGATTAGTTTGTGCGTACATAATGTAAAACTTTAGATATGTAATAACGAAAACCGGAACTTGGGTAACGAACCAAATCTTAATCGAACTTTAACATGAACACGTTCAAAATATTAAAGTCAACGAATTAACTTATACTTGTTTTACCTAAAATTATCTAAGGCAGACACGATTACTTTTCAACTCACCCTGATTACAAAGTTCATATAAATTATGAGACGTCATAATAACAACGTTAATTTACTGAGTAAAATTCGCTTCACTCACACACGCACGCACTTCGTGAACCCCTTCAAGATTTTCCCTGTACATAAATAATTTACAAAGTAAGGTGAAAACGTCGGCTCACCTTAAAACAATATACTTGTGCGGCAAATCTAAATCTTGTAAGAAGTTACGGGAGGCGGGACGTGCTGCCACTTACCATCCATCTTGGCCTTAACAGCGGTCTTGGGCGTGTACGTCACGGCGTGGCGGCACGAGTCACGAGATACGAGACACCTATACAAGCACGAGACGACACCTCACACCACGGAGCGACACGGATACAGAGTACTTCGGGTTTGATATATCTTTATTTTCCATAAGAAAGGACGATGGGCAGCCTACTATAGACCCGTCCCCATTTTTTTTTTGATCTATCAGCCTTATATTTTTTTCATAATTATCGTTACGGGCTACAAAATAACAAACCGTTTGTTTCAAGTTTTAAATATATCGGGTTCCCTAAAAACACATCTTTTAGTTTTATTAATCTAACGAAAAAATTGATGTTTGTTTTCTACTTGTCACAATAAAAGATATATTGGACTATGTTATGCTATGGTGGTTAAAATGACCCCCCCCGGTGGGTTCCCGCATTGTCGAGGCGGGGGGGCTCAGTAGCCGTGGCTTGGAGGGCCACGGTGAAGCTAAGAGGAACCCGAGGAGGGGGCCGCTCGTCAGGGCTTTTGCGGATAAGCCGATGACGTAGCGGCCGTAGGTTGCGGTGCCGCTTCGGCGACATCGCAACTGAGGCGGGCCGCGATGTGGATTGGGTGGCATCGCAGCTGAGGGTGGGAGGCCGCGGCGGGAGAGGAGTGCCGGTATTGTGGTGCGCCGTTCTCCCTACCTTCCGCGGCCTTGACGGGGTCGCCACCGTATGATGGCGGACGCGGTGGGGCCGCAGAGGAAGAGAAGTATTGGTATTGCGTTGGCCGCTCTCCCTATCCTCTGCGGCCGAAAAGTGGTAGGCGGCGGGGCCAATCATCTGACCCGTCGTAGGGGGACCAAGGGCGCCTAGACACAAGGTCTGGGTCTCAAGGATGGGGGGTTACTCCCAGGTGGAGGCCAGCAGGCAACGGGTGCGGGGGCACCCTTGCCTGTATTGCACAGGCCTCCACCAGTGTCGGACGGGAATGGCCAGGTGTTCTCGGCCATTTTGTGGATGTAAAGGCTTAGCCGGTTTCCCATGGCCCTCCCATCAAGGCGATGAGGGAACATCGCTGAGTTTTAGTGGGTATACTGCCGTTTTGGCAGGGAGTCCCACATACCCTGTCTCGTCCCCCGACGAGCGGGCATGCGTAATGCATTTCTCAGCGTCAAAAAAAAAAAAATGGTGGTTAAAATGGACTGGTTACCTAAAACTCCTCGCCACATGCTGCCCTGTGGGTTTCTGTATCAGTCTTGGTCTGGCTCCTCACCCTAGTTATGTTCCGGCAAAGTAAACTCTACCGGCACAGACTTAGAGTTCAGAGCGCGCAAACCCCACCGCGACGTCGATTATGGAAGGCCTACGTCTAGCAGTGGACTTAAAGGGCTGATTATGATGATCATATGTTGCGTCTCCGACGCACTACACAAAACATTGTTCTCTTTCAAATAGATTGAGTTCAGCTGCATATGCAGTAAGAAAAATAAGGCAGTTGGCTGAAATAACCACAGCTAGGTTAGTATACTTTGCTTATTTCCACAGTGTTACGTCTTATGTTATTATTTAATTTATAATATAATTTTAATTTTTTTTCTTATATTATAATTAGTTCTACCATGTATCAGCCTGACTAATGTAGACTCATGCTTGTACCCCATGAAGCATGAGTCTACTATAGTCAGTTTGAAAACTGACGGAATTTCATATAAACTTCAATCCCCTATTTTACCCCTTCGGGGGTGTAATTTCCAAAAATCCTTTCTTAGTGCACCCCTAGACCTTATAAGGAATCTACGTACCTGGAATATTTAGACCCAGCGGTTTGGGCTGTGCGTTGATATGTCAGTCAGTCAGTCAGGACTTTGAATTTTATAATATAGATTTAAATTTTGTTTCATTCAATTGGAGTATCAATCTGCCTAGCCTTTTCCCAACTATGTTGGGGTCGGCTTCCAGTCTAACCGGATGCAGCTGAATACCAGTATTTTACATGGAGCGACTGCCTATCTGACCTCCACAACCCAGTAACTGGGTAACACGATACCCCTTGGTAAGACTGGCTGTCAGACTTTTGGGCTTCTGACGACTCGTAACGACTGTCAAAGATCCACGAATGACAGCCGGGACCAACGGCTTAACGTGCTTTCCGAGGCAGGGAGGAATCTCGGTATGTAAAGATGGTCACCCATCCACGGACCAATCCCGGAAAGCGTAGCTTAACCTGACGGATCGACTCGTGGGGCTGTTATTACCTAGCCATGAGCTCCTCCACAAATTCAATTGGAGTACGAAAGGTATTTTATTGTAACATTTTTAACAGTACCCCATGCAGCATGAGTCTACTTTAGTCAGTCTGATACCTGGTAGAACTAATTATAATATAAGACAAAAATTAAAATTATATTATAAATTAAATAATAACATAAGACGTAATACTGTGGAAATAAGCAATGTTTCTAACCTAGCTGTGGTTATTTCAGCCAACTGCCTCATTTTTCTTACTGCATATGCAATAAGAAAAATAACTTAATCTATTTCAAACAGAACAATGTTTTGTGTAGTGCGTCGGAGACGCAACATAATGATCATCATAATCAGCCCTTTTAAGTCCACTGCTAGACGTAGGCCTTCCATAATCGACGTCGTGGTGGGGCTTGCGCGCTCCGAACTCTAAGGCCCGTATTATAGAACGTCACTCAATACTCAAGCGTTACTTGAGACTAGATTCAAGCCATTTGATTGGTTGAAACTAGTTTTATGTAATGCTTGAGTATTGAGTAACGTTCTGTAATACGGGACTGAGTCTGTGCCAGTAGTTTCCTTTACCGAAACATATCTAGGGTGAGGAGCCAGATCAAGAACGATACAGAACCACAGATACCCACAGGGCAGCATGTGGCGAGCTGTTGGGCAGTGGCGACCCCACGGACCCTATCTCCCGCTAGCTCATCTCTGGCTTGCCTTTATTGGCCGGTTGTAGTAAACACTGACGAGGAACTGAGCTCCCATCTCATTCTTGCCTTTATTGGCCGGCTTGAGTGGAGAATCGCAAAAGCAAACGTGCTCGGAGGAAGGAAGTATTCCAGTAAGTTTTGATAGGGATCTTTACCATCTTCCGGGCTCTGGGCTTGTTCTGATAGTCGTGGAATATCTGTCCAGTCCTCAAGTACCTCAGGATATGTTGGCCCCTTGTTGCTACAGAACTAAGTGTTAGCGACCGTTTCCGGGGGCCCATTATTGAGTGTTCAAGTCACCCCCTGCCATTTTATCCGTGTATAATAAAACATTGATCAGGCAGGGGCCATGGTCCTTCCATAGTTTTAGGTAACTAGTCCATTTTAACCACCATAGCATAACATAGTCCAATATCGTTGTTTTCAATCCTGCAATAGTCCTACTCCAAACGGGGGTTGTCCTTGGGTGCACTTGCATATTGCTTACAGGGATAATAGTCGGTTGGTGCCTTATTTAATTAAAAATCGTTTAACGGGTCTCTGCGAGTTGGCTTCCAAAGGTCCGGGACCCCAGGGTCCCGAGATATGTCGAAGACACTTTAAATAATAATATATATTTATTCAAAAAATTACAAGGCATAAAAAATAAGGTATGATATACTTTTTTTAAATTAATATTTCTAAAATCAGTAGGTACTTAAAAGAAAATGGAACCTTCATTCGCAATTTTTTGTGAATTAGCATTACCTACGAAGATATTTTTTTGATTGTTTACATGCTTAGTATCTGAATTAGAGACTTGGGGTATACCTACGAAATCTTTACCTTCTGCCAGGGTTGCGGGTTTGTCCGAAAGTGATACCGTGGCTCTGGCACACAGGTAACTGAAGGAACACGGGTTTATAGTCAGTAAAAGTCTGACACGCCCTCCCGCTCCGCCCAGAGCAGGAAAAGTTATTTGATAATTTCCCACCCAAAAAAAGGCATACAGCTAAAACATAAAATCTTAATAACTTTGCATCCAGGTGACGCATTTCGAAGATGATTTCAGCTATTTTGATCATATAGGCTACGTCCTACTATCTAACTAGTTAAAATTGACCAAAAAACTTAAATAAATCGTTCATCGACAAATTTTCAACATTTTCTTTACGACCAAATGCGTTAAATTCGGTTAGAACTGTGACCAACCACACGCGAGCCGAGCGAGCGAAGAGAGCGGTGCCGCGGCAGCGGCCGGCGCCTGCTATTTCCAAGTTAGATTTCTCACCGACTAATTCCGATTTGTTAACTACCCACACGTAAATACCCATTAAGCCATTTTACTGTTATATTTATTTATTTGTTTAAATTTTCTATGCTTATGACTCATTTTTACTTAGTCTAGTTTTCAGTTACTTACCTAGTTTTTACTGCCGAACTTGTTAATAAACATGCATTATGTAATTTTTAATTTACCGAAACTAAATTAACTAACTGCCGCTTTAAATCAGTGCCAATTTAAATGTCTGGGTTAGGCAGGAAGTTACACGTTATCGATCTGTCGCAGCGCGAAACTACTTAATTAGCCTTTTAGTTAACAGTCTAGCCTTTTTACTAAACGGCGCAGTTCAACTAGCGGCCTGAATGATTTATGTATTTATTTATCTTCTTACATCTACCATTACAGGATTACCCTCTAACTTAATAAATACTAACATAACATTTATGTATAACATATTACAAACATAGCATTCCTTAAGAATTCCTCAGAGAACAAAAGAATAAGTCCGTCTCAATCGCTATGAGGTTGAGCCGGCGCCTTCCTTAGAAGGTTGGTCCGAGCGCGCGGTTCCACTAGCAGTGGCGGCTGCCGTCGTCGCCACACGTACCTGTCCGGTAACCTGCCCTAAAATAACTGCATTATACACTACCTTTCCTCTCAATAATTTAAATCTATACTTCTATACTAATATATAAAGCTGAAGAGTTTGTTTGTTTGTTTGTTTGTTTGAACGCGCTAATCTCAAGAACTACTGGTTGGAATTGAAAAATTATTATTTTTGTTGGATAGTCCATTTATTGAGGAATATTATAGGCTATATAACATCACGCTACAACCAAAAGGAGCGGAGCATAAATGAAAAATGTTGCAAAAACGGGAAAAATTATTCCTTTTTGAGAGCTTCCGTTGCGTGCGCTGCGTAAACGGTTTAAGTTACGCAAATATCATGTATAATGGAATTGTTTCTCTTTAAATTTTCTAAAAAAAAGTCCGCGACAGCATATGTCTATCTTTTAAGATTGACTCACTATAACCTTTTTTATGGTAATCAAATTTGTTCGAAATTAATGCATTATTTGCAAAGGAGTTTTCATAAACATGGTATTAATCCTTATCCAAATAAATACGTTATTCATCACAAGTATTTAATTTTGAACAAAGTTGCCCTTACATCATTTAATTTAAATGAACATCTTAGGAGATATAACTGTTTTATAATAACTCCGCAGCAAAATAATGATCAACTTTGCGAGGTAGTCTATTCTAAAGCTGAAGAGTTAGTTTTTAGGGTTCCGTACTCAAAGGGTAAAATGGGACCCTATTACTAAAACTCCGCTGTCCGTCTGTCTGTCTGTCTGTCTGTCTGTCTGTCCGTCTGTCACCAGGCAGTATCTCATGAACCGTAATAAAAGGCAGTATCTCATGAACCGTGATAAAAAAGTAGCCTATGTCCTTCTCTATATCCCAGGCTATATTCCTGCCAAATTTCATGTCGATTGGTTCAGCGGTTTAGGCGTGAAAACGTAACATACAGACAGACAGACAGACAGATAGACAGACAGACAGACAGACAGAGTTACTTTCACATTTATAATATTATAGTAAGGAAGTAAGGATTTGTATGGATGGTACGGAACCCTTCGTGCGCGAGTCCGACTCGCACTTGGCCGGTTTTTTTGTTTTTTGAACGCGCTAATCTCTGGAACTGCGAGTTGGATTTGAAAAAATCTTTTTGCATTTTACAGCCCAATTCTTGAGGAAGAATAAAATTCCTATTAACTAGGACACATTTTTTTTTTTTATGAGAGTTTATGTGAAAATGAAGTAAAATCACGGGCAGGCAATGTGTTGCGAAGGGGTGGGTCGGGAGAACAAGAAATTTTACGCGGACGAAGTCGCGGGCAGAAGCTAGTATATTATATATGTAAGAGCGGGAGGGCTCAGGGATCTCAAATGATAACGATCAGACATCTTGTAAACACTTTTTATTACACACCAACAATGATTCACACAACTTTATTTTACAACTAGATGTTTACAGTTCAAAATACAATTTAATACTGAGCGCTCTGTGACTAGAGTGAGCCTATTTATAACACCAACGTCAGACAGCAACGACTTCCGTTGTCATTTGTTTTTACAGTTTAGATTGTATTTAGTAAACATAATGTAAGTGCGCACAATATTTAATTTGTAATTAATAACCCTTTTTAAATTGTAAATTTGGTTAGGTAACAATAATTTTATTTAAAAAAACTAACGGTAACAATGTTCCAATTTCCTTCTTAGACTTTTAAATTAATCACTATTACTATCACTACATATTATAAAACAAAGTCCTCCGCCGCGTCTGTCTGTCTGTCTGTCTGTTCGCGATAAACTGAAAAACTACTGCACCGATTCTCATGCTGTTTTCACCAATGGATAGCTTGGTTCTCGAGGAAGGTTTTAGTATATAATTTGTTAAATTTTTGTATGCTATTTTATATAAATTAAAAATATTTGTTGGAGGTGTCGGAAAAAAATAAGCCGTCTGGGAGCTTTCAACGAAAACGCTGTCTAAACCCTTTAAGATATAACAAAATAATGTATGGTGTAATTATGTATCTTATAAAGGTCTTCAAAAAAAGTCCGCGATGGCATATGTCTATCTCTTAAGGATAACATTCTACATCCATTTTATTGTCTTTTTGTAGGTATTTGTTTGCCGAATTTGGAAATACGATTACGATAACAATACGCTATAATATCAGTAGCTATTAGCCAAATTATGTTCGTAGATAATTAAGCTAGCTACTTATGTGTATTTCAAACAGTATACAAGTATATTTATCATAAAAACAAAACTAAACACGGCGGCCTTATGATCAAAATTTGTGCATTCCAACACTTTCGTTACTTTTTCACTGACATATTTATCACTTTTCGATAAACTAACACTCAATACGAAATCTACACTTATTTCTCAGTAATTCTGTGTAAGATTCTTCTAAGATTAAACCGTCTTCTCATTAAATCCATTACTTTACGCACGTATAACCTTGATGAATGTTTACATTAAGCACCGCGCCACACCGCCACACGACCACAGAGTACAGACGTATTTTTTTTTCGTTCGTTTAGTGGTGTTCCCGCTAAAATGTCAACCAGTCAAGTATTAGTCGATTAATCGAATTCTACAGCCAGATCGTGTTGCAAGCATAAAGTAAATGTCAAATATTTTGTCCACTTGCGAACGTTACCCTGAGAAAAGTTATGCACCAATGGTGTTCATTAGATATTTCGAGCGTTTTATCAGCACAAACAGTGTATCATGCGACATTTCGGAGGATTTTGTTTTGTTTTCACATTGTTGGTACTTACGTGAATTATTTTAAAATTATTATTTGTGTCGCACTTTTATTTCGTGTTGTAATTTGGTACAATTGATTGCTTTATGAATGTGAGTGAAATTTCGTATTTTGATTTTGTGTTTGTTATCTTTAGGTAAAGACTCATTCACGTTCAGAACATAGGTCTTTTACTTTTTATATTAAATCATTTGTTTCGGTTTCTATTCACATAGTGAATCACATTAAAATTAATATTAAGTTAGAATTTTGCCTGGGATATGGAGAAGTACATAGGGTACTTTTCTATGCGATAACCGACATCCACGCGGGCGAAGCCGCGGGCAAAAGCTAGTACTTAAATGAAAACGAACCTTCAAATTAACAATACGATTAAACATTATTATTCATTATTATTTAATACGATTTTATGATGTAATGCAAAATCACTATTTATTGCACTGATTCGTGTTTCCGTTACAACATCAGCCGTTATGACGTTTGTTTCAGTCTACGGAACTGTTTTTATTTGTCAGCGCTATCATATATACTCGTAAGGTGAATGCAAGATCCCTTCTTACCCTAAGCTCATTGTATCCTACCATACCTAAAATAAATAAGGTTGGATACATTAACAGGTAAAAGGGATAGATTCCGTAATAACGCATATATACATATCGGAAGGTTTCTCTCGTTATCATCAGCCATATTTTAACTACTGTGGCCGTACTGTGGGTATTGTTGGTTATTGCGCAATATAAAAACCGAATTAAACTCAAAAGTCATTTACTCAATCTAAGCTGAGAATCAAAATTACATAAGACAGTTCCCCCAAAAAGCCCATCCCTTCACCACTTCCTAGTATTTTAGCTGGGAAGAAGAAGTAGCGGAACAAACTTACCAGCAGCACATCTGTCTGTTCAATTAGAAGAACTTGATTCTATACAGTAATGGGTGTGCAAATTAATTAATCTAGGAACACGTCACAACTATACCGAACGCGCAACAATTCCTTGACGTCTTCACTGCTTGACCGCCACCGATGAACTTCAGTTGTGGAATATGCGGCGGGCATTTGTCGCCAGTCGAACGTTATGTTGTAGACTCCGTCATTTGCCGCTAGGCAGCACTTTCGTCCCGATTAGTCAAGAATCGTTGGCGCGAACTCCAATAACTCCATTGAACGCGACTAGATGGCGCTGGCGTACCGGAAACAACTCGTCTCCGACATACATATCTTATAAATTTATTTTGTACCCTCTCCAGCACGAGACTATATGTAGCTTCATGTGGAGCCCAGATGATTGCATTACATTCTAACTGGCTCCTTACCAATCTATACTAATATGTTTGTTTGTTTGTTTGAACGCGCTAATCTCAGGAAGTACTGGTTGGAATTGAAAAATATTTTTTGTGTTGGATAGTTCATTTATCGAGAAAGGATATAAGCTATATAACATCATGCTACGACTAATAGGAGCGGAGCATAAATGAAAAATGTTGCAAAAACGGGAAAAAATATTCTTATTTGAGAGCTTCCGTTGCGTGCGCTGCATAAACGGTTTAAGTTACGTAAATATCATGTATGATGGAATTGTTCCTCTTTAAAAGTTAAAAAAAAAGTAATTGCGCGGACGGGCGATGCGATGCGACGGCGTGGATTGTGGGCCAAAATTTTACGCGGACGAAGTCGCGGGCAGAAGCTAGTGCATTATATAATGCTGTTAAATAGCATTCACATTCGTGAACCCTCGGACCGTACGAAGCATGTAACCTAAATTTCTATACCTACTTACGCTCTCTTGCAGCTACGCATGATGTGGTCACGAAAAGTCAAACCGGCGTTAAGGCCTAACCCCAAGTCCTGGACTTCTGTTACCCATGCCATAGGTAACCCGTCAATATGGTAGGTAAATAAGATGGAATTGTGTGCGCGAGAAAAAGTGGTGGTCACACACTTCGAGCTACTAAACTGCAAGAGATTTTCCTTGCTCCGGCTCACTATTTTATCAATGTCCCTTTGTAGCCTGACACAGCTCATCACCGCTTTTTACCGTGAGGGTCAATTTGAAGTCATCGGCAAACAACAAACTATTTGCGTCTTGGACTACCACTGGTAGCTCGTTTACCATTAGAAGGAAGCCCAAAGGGCAAAGGTCCAAAGGGTGAAACCAACACCTGCTAACTTTCTAAGCAATATGTAATTTTCGACTAGGTCGAATGCTTTTCTGAAATCAAAGTAAGCAGCATCAGTTTGTCCCGCACTATACACCGTTGGCACCAGATAAGCCATGTGGCAGAGAAAATTGCTGGTGTTACTTCCGGGCGAAATCCATGCTGAGCGTCTGATAGCTGTGCGCTAACCTGAAGGTATATAATTAATATGCTCTTATGAATAGCAGTTTCCAATACCTTTGCCGGTACGGTTGACAATACTGCAACTTGTCTGTACCCATCTACAGATTCTGCTGACCCTTCCTTCGGAACCGGAACAATATGGGTCACACATGATATTCATTATAGGTTAGGTTGGAGCGGTGACCAACCACGCGCGAGTCGTATTAGCCGCAGTAACTAAGCCAGGGAACCCCGACCAAATGGGTTAGGTTAGAACTGTGACCAACCGCACGCAAGCGAAGCGAGCGCTACTTTCACAGGCTAGGCTGTTAATTAAACGGCTCATTAAGCTAGTTGGCTGCGACAGATCCGAGTCATTTGCTGTTTGATTGAATAGCTGAACTGCTCCGTTTAGTAAAAAGGCCTGAAATGCTAGTTTAGCTAGTTGGCTGCGACCTATACATAAACAACAACTTACTCGTATACCTTATTAATAAATAAATATAACAATATGATATCCTAACGTAACTAAACCTATTAACAAACTACTCGTAAAATATGGCACCAAGAGACTGGCGGCATTGCCACGTTGTATGGCACTGCTTAGCATCTGGCCAAGGTTAAAACCAGCTCTTGGGTCACGGGAAGTGCCAACTAGCCGTTGAAAGACTTCCTCAAAGAGACAGAATGTGGTGAAGTTATACTATTGTTATGTGATGGCTAGCATAGAGTTTGTGGCACTTCTGTGGCTGTATATTCCGTGTCATCACCAAAACTGTTTAGATACGGGTAAGTGCTGTGTACTGAAGTCGAAAGCTATCTCAAAATGTTAATAGCGCTATAAAGTTGGTTTCTTTGAGCTAGCCGGCCGCCGACCTGCTCGCCTCGCGAGCGCTTACAAGTTGACAAAGAACGGCTTTGTTTGACGATGATTACGATGATATGTTTGTGTAAAGGGGAGGTTGTGAAGAGGGGAGGTTGTGCCGTCGGGCGAATGCGGAGGATACATTCATCAAGTATACATGACTAGCAGATTCAGGAACGATGGTAATATCCATCAAATACATTCGGGAATTTCACAAAACATCTCCTTACATGGCCTCTTCTGTTCTGAAAATAGTTTTTATTTTCCACTACGGTGATGCTCTTGGCCTTCATATCACCTAATGGTAAGTGATGATAAGGCCGAATGTGAAAGCCAGCTTCACCCGGAATCTTCAACCACAGAGGAACTGGCTATCTTACCTCTAAATGCCGCAACACAACAAATGCTCTTAACATTGTTGTTATGGCGATAGATTAAGATGGATCTAGTTAACTAGGCGGACTTAAAACAAACCCTACCACTAAACAAACCGATTAATTAAAATTTTGCCCCACTGGGAACCGAACCTGGGACCTCTAGGTCTGAGACACGTGGTCTTACCACTAGACCATAGAGGCGGTTAAAATTTCTATAATGTTTACAGATTTCAATAACTTCAGCGACTGTTAAGACATTCCAATGACATTCGACAAGGGTAGGCAGTAACATAACCTCGTCTATCGTAGCGAGTTGGTGCAGCCTCCGTAAAATGGTTATGCAAAGTAGAGCGGCTCGTATAAGAGGTAAACAATTTTACATATTTCAGGAAAATCGTCTCGTTCAAGAGATGCTCAAAGTGTAGAATTTCCACAGGCCACTGGAGTCTACACGGGCTTGAAGCGACGTCTAACGATCGTATATGTAAGCCTCACATAATAATATGAAAGAATAAAGCTTTAAGCT
This sequence comes from Dryobota labecula, assembly GCA_947523025.1. NCBI lineage: Eukaryota > Metazoa > Arthropoda > Insecta > Lepidoptera > Noctuidae > Dryobota > Dryobota labecula. The sequence goes on from OX383298.1 coordinate 501,044, forward strand.
CTTCAGTGCTTGCCAGAAACAGGATAAGTATTTTAAATAATACGTTAGCGTGGTTTGTGTAGGCCTTGTTTGAGTTCCACCCCGGTGGGTTCCCGCATTGTCGAGGCGGGGGGGCTCAGTAGCCGTGGCTTGGAAGGCCACGGTGAAGCTAAGAGGAACCCGAGGAGGGGGATGCTCGTCAGGGCTTTTGCGGCTAAGCCGACGACGTAGCGGCCGTAGGTTGCGGTGCCGCTTTGGCGACATTGCAACTGAGGCGGGCCGCGATGTCGAATGGGCGGCATCGCGGCTGAGTGTGGGAGGCCGCGGCGGGAGAGGAGTGCCGGTATTGCGGTGAGCCGTTCTCCCTACCTTCCGCGGCCTTGACGGGGTCGCCACCGTTGAATGGCGGACGCGGTGGGGCCGCAGAGGAAGAGGAGTGTCGGTATTGCGTTGGCCGCTCTCCCTATCCTCTGCGGCCGAAAAGTAGTAGGCGGCAGGGCCACTAACCCGACCCGTCGTGGGGGGACCAGGGGCGCCTGGACGCGGGGTCGTCTGGCGCGAGGTCCCAGGTGGAGGCCAGCAGGCAACGGGTGCGGGGGCACCCTTGCCTGTATTGCACAGGCCTCCACCAGTGTCGGACGGTAATGGCCAGGTGTTCCCGGTCATTCCCATATCGCCCCCAGGCTGTGGGGTATGCGGGGCCCGCCAGCTAGGCGGGCATGCGCCGGGAGGGTTGTGGACGTAAAGGCTGTGCCGGTTTCCCATGACCCTCCCATCAAGGCGATGAGGGAACTCCGCTGAGTTTTAGTGGGTATACTGCCATTTTGGCAGGGAGTCCCACATACCCCGTCTCGTCCCCCGACGAGCGGGCATGCGTAATGCATTTCTCAGCGTCAAAAAAAAAAAAGGCCTTGTTTGAGTTGCAAATACGAGTTTAGCAGATCAGTTGTTGTGACGTTACTTACGTTTTGAGAACACAATTTGAATGTCTTGGTTATTCTTAGAGAGTCACTGACGCAAAACTAAACAAAAGACTTCATTAATAACATGAACATCGTATTTAGCCCACGAGGGATGATAACTGATATACTGGAGCCTAATGTTTGTTTTCCAAGAAGGTTTAGGGGTAGCCTCAATTTTCGCCCAATTGTGCACTAAGCTTTTTGCGGCACAAATACTCAATCTCCTCAGTATTTAAAACTCATTTTATATTCCGTTTATTTTATGGAAACTGTAGGTACAGAGCTGCGATTACACCCAAGCGGGGTAATGTGCTAAACATTACCCCGCTTGGGTGTAATCGCAGCTCTGTTCAGCGGCCCAGGAACATGGCGTCGACATGCTCGAAAATAATCAACATTTTGTGTCAAAACTGGTTGCTTTTTAATATTAATAAATTAGGCTGCGACCCACCCCACCGGGCCACAGAGTAGAGAAATGGAATGATTCAATAGCTCAACTTTATACAACAGACGTTTAGATATCAAAAAATCAAGAGGGTTACAAAAAGTTCAGTTTAGCCGTCTCTCACCCCACTAATCACTCGGACTCGACTATACTCTGACAGTTTGCTAAACACTCGTACTCTCTAGCACTCTACTAACCACTCGTACTCGATCAAACTCTGGCACTCGATTCAATTACATCACTCTACTAAACGTTCTACTAAACTCTTGCTCTCCACTAAACGGGAAGAACGACAGTGCGGAATCGTGACTTCCATCTAAAAATCAATGATGTAGATATTTAAGCAGACATGGAGATGGCAGCTGAGTTTGAATTTTTTTTTACTAATATTCCCATTTTAACAACCAAAACTCTGTCATCGTCGTCCTCTACTTCTGCTTACTCAATACTAAAAGAATGTGTACCAGAATGTGATCAGCACTTTAAATTCACAATTGTTACCGCTAAAGACATAATAGATGTTTATTGATCTGCCAACACCGTCTAAAATAAGCGGCGTGCGTGAAGCTTCAACCGGCCGAAATGTAGCGCTGACTGTTACACCTCCTTTGTGGATGGTGGCCGCAAGGAATAGAAAATTAAAAAAAAAAGAAGAAAAAACAAAAGATGTAGAAGAAAACTGTCAATATAATTTTTTCCTATGAATCGCTTGTAATTTTGATTAATATTATTAAAGTTTATAATGTGATTGATTTTCTATTTATCACACACACACTCGTCGCATAAAATATACGAGTTAGTATAAAGGGAACGCCAAGCAGGCCTCTGTCGAAGGAGTTTATGAGGTTTAGCGAGGCGCCCGAACATATTGGTCCATCTGAGCCAAATCAAGAACAGTTCCAGTTCTGCCTGTAGTGGATTCAAGAATCTTCGAACATTCGTCGCATAAATATACGAGTTCACGAAGAAAATTCACTCGGCGTTAAAAACTTATTGATCAAGAAGATTAGAGGAGTGGCAGGGCTGAATTCCCTACCCAATTCCCCATCCTATATCAATCGTTTTGTGTTAATTTCGTGTTGTAATTCCAGTTGTTGAGTTGCGGTACCTAGCCGGTAAGTGGAGCCCGATAGCTGTGAGCCGTAAACTCGCGAGCCGTGGTACGTGGCACCGGTGGCATCCGTGCAATACGGAAGGTTTACAGTGAGTACTCTTGTTCTTATTTTTCCCTAAAATTAGTGAGCCTAAGAGGTCGGATTTTATAAAGAAAAGGGCAGTGGTCAAAGGTCGGTTAACAATACTAGAAAATTATATACAAAAATGTACTAGTCCGTTAAGTGATCAACAATTACTAGAGTTAAAGTTACGCGTTGAAAACAGTGCGAGTTTGTTACAAAACTATAGTGAGTTACAAAATAATATTGAGGAAGGTACAGACGTGCGCGATCTTCCAAAACAATTGGAAGAGAGAGAGCGTTTTGAAGATCATTACTGTAGCGTTGTAGCTCCCGCCAAACTCTTGCTGCATAAAGAGGTGCCTGAAAATAGTAATAGTATAATCACTAAAAATAAAATAGGTGTAAAGTTGCCGGACATTAAAATACCTACCTTTGACGGGTCGTACGATAACTGGTTGGAGTTTCAGAATTCGTATTGTAGTATGATCTATGATCGTGAGGATTTAGATAGCATACAGAAATTCCATTACCTGCGAGCGTCATTATCGAATAGTGCGTCGCAGGTAATTAGTGCATTGGAATTCACGGCCACCAATTATTCTCACGCGTGGGAGCTGCTACAAAATCGGTATAATAATCCACGATTATTGCAACACAACCACGTCAAATCCCTCTTTATGATACCTTCCATAAATAAGGAATCGGCTTCACAGATTAGAAAAGTAATAGACACTGTACTAAGAAACTTACGTGCACTTACCTCTCTGGGGGAACAAACGCATACGTGGGATACATTAATAATATATTTGGTTGTTTCTAAACTAGATCCAGGTACCGAACGTGAATGGGAACAGTTTAAAGGTACACTTTATCATGCTGATACGAAGCCATTCTTGAAGTTAGATGATTTGCTTAAGTTTCTCAAGGACAAGGCGGATATGTTAGAAATGATTAAGGTGAACCATAGCAAACATTCATACGACAACAAAAGTAATGAACACAAGAAACAACCTACTCATAGTTATGTCGCCACGCACGCTGGTGATAATAGTAATAACAATACGAAAACTAACAAGCGCGGTCCGCGCGTATGTGAAATGTGCAAAGGTAATCATTCGCTTTATACGTGTTGTAAGTTTATTAATTTACCTGTACAAGACAGGATTAACTTTGTTAACACAAATGATATTTGTAAAAATTGTTTACGTAAAAGCCACGCGGTCAAGGATTGTAAATTCGGTCCGTGTAGGCTGTGTCATCTTGAAAAACATAACAGTTTGATACATGTCGATAGCGTAGACAGAGACGGCGCATTAAAAGTGGACGGCGCAAGTTCACAGTCGCAACCGATCTCCACTAACGTCTCCAATGTCTCAACCTCGTTACATACTTCAACTAGTTCTGTTTCACTTAGTAAACACACCTATTCCGTGTTACCCACGGTCTTGCTATCCACAGCATTAGTGGATATTGCAGATAGTAAAAACCAGTATCACACTGTACGAGCACTGTTGGATAATGGTAGCCAACAGAGCTTCATAACAGAGAATTTATGCAATATATTAAACGTACCTTTATTACAGTCCACTTGTCAAGTTACCGGTGTGGGTCATTCGATAACAAAGTCTACCTACACATGTAAAATACAATTACGGTCAAAAGTTAAGCACTATCACACTAGCATTGAATGTTTAGTGTTGCCGTGTATTACAAATAAGTTACCGGCTTCTAATATTAACGTAAATAATATTATTATTCCAGACAATATTCAACTTGCTGACCCGAGCTTTCATTCGCCATCGGATGTTGATATATTGATTGGCGCGGATAAGTTTTGGGATCTATTATGTGACGGTAAACTTAAGTTGAAAAATGGACCTTATTTACAAAATACAAATCTAGGGTGGATAATGTTCGGACCTTTATACAATAATAATAATGGCCTGCGCATTAATCAGGTTCAATGTAATTATTCGCAAAATCTAGAAGTACAATTGAAACGATTCTGGGAACTCGAAGAGATTCCTAATGTGAGAAATGCCCTTAGTCCCGACGAACAAATGTGCGAGAACATTTTCGTTGAAACAACAACGCGTACTCAAGAAGGTAAATTTTCTGTACGTATTCCTTTAAAAGAATCGCCTATGGTACTCGGAGAAAGCTATAGTTCAGCTGAAAAACGTTTGTTGTCTCTCGAACGAAAGTTTTCTTGTTTGCCGGAATTTAAGGAAAAATATATTGATTTTATGAATCAATACGAAAGTCTTGGTCACATGAGTCGAGTAGATACATACGGTTCTCCTCACTATTTCATGCCGCATCACGGTGTTATAAATGAGAATAGTACTACGACTAAACTCCGCACAGTGTTCGATGCGAGCGCAGCGACATCTTCAGGAAAATCGTTGAACAATATACAGTTTATTGGGCCACCGCTTCAAAACGAAATCTTTTCCATATTATTACGCTTTAGGCAGTATAAACACGTAGCATGTGCCGATGTGGAAAAAATGTATCGTCAAATCTTAATACAGCCAGATCAACGCGATTTACAATTAATTCTATGGCGTAAACATCCGTTGGACCCAATAAGTGTATATCGTCTCAACACCGTGACGTACGCCACGGCGTCAGCACCTTATTTGAGCATAAGGTGTCTGAATCAACTCGCGCGTGAATGTAAGGATGAACAGGTGTCTGCCGTGATCAGGGATGATTTTTATGTAGATGATGTATTGATAGGAAATGATGATTTAAATAGTTTATTACGTATGTGCGAAAAGGTAACTGATACCTTAAAATCGGCGAGTCTTCCTTTACGTAAATGGACATTTAATTTGGACATCACTGCCCATGACATATCTAAAAGGTTGTCACTGGGAGACCAGTGTCAAAATAAAACGTTAGGAATGGGCTGGTATAATAAAAATGATGAATTGCATTTCACAACACGGGTAATTAATAATAATAAACCATTAACTAAGCGAACAATGTTATCAGTCATAGCGCAGGTGTATGACCCGTTAGGTATTTTAGCACCGGCAATAATAATAGCAAAAATATTAATGCAAAAGTTATGGTTGTGTAAAATAAATTGGGACGATCCGGTTCCTAATGACGTAATATTAACTTGGGAGAAATTTGTTAATACCTTACAAAGTTTACACAAATTACGTATCCCGCGTCATGTATTAGGTATTCATAAACAATACATAGAATTACATATTTTTACAGACGCGTCGCAATGTGCATATGGTGCGTGCGCTTATGTGCGTACCTACTCAGATAACTCACCTGTGACTATTAAGTTACTCTGTGCCAAAAGTAAGGTCGCACCATTAAAACCGATTAGTATACCGCGACTCGAATTATGCGGGGCATTAATTGGCGCACGTTTATACAGAAAAATTATTGATGCATTACGTTTAAATTTTAATAAGACTTTCTTTTGGACAGACTCAACTATTGTCCTTGGGTGGCTTCGAATGTCACCTCATTCACTAAAGACGTTTGTACAAAATAGAATAGTTGAAATTAATGAACTTAACAGTAATGTTATATGGTCTCATGTGGGTACTAAAAATAACCCAGCGGACTTGATCTCACGCGGTCTTAGTCTTGACGTACTCAGTGACAGTAGTATATGGTGGAATGGTCCACCGTTCTTACAAAATCCTGAGTCGATGTGGTCTCAACAAGGCGCAACTTCTCATTTTGACTACGCCGCTACTGACCTACCAGAACTAAAATCACAAACTACAGTCATGGTTTGTGACGTTACACAACATAATAACAATGTTATTAATTTCGTTAGGTTTTCTTCTTACAATCGTATCAGACGTACCGGTGCTTACGTGCTGCGATTTAAACGTAACTCACGCACACAGCGACAGGATCGCACTGTAGGGCCATTATCAGTGAGTGAGTTGTGTACGTCAACCCAAATGTTGACGCGCCTCGTACAACGGGAATCTTTTCCTAATGAATATGACCAATTAAAAGGTAACTTACCATTAAAAACTACGTGTGCAATTTCTAGTCTTAATATATTTCTTGATAAAGATGATATAATAAGGGTAGGCGGACGTTTAAATAATTCAACTAATTTCGATTATGAGAAAAAGCATCCGACACTACTATGTAGTAAACATTACTTTACGCTGTTATTGTTTAAGCATTTACATAAGCAGCTTCTTCACGCTGGTCCCCAATTGTTACTGGCTACAATGCGTGAGAGTTGGTGGCCCTTAGGAGGGAGAAACCTGGCTAGAAAGATTGTCCATCAGTGCGTCCGTTGCACACGAATGAAGGGTAAAACCGTTGCACCAATTATGGGTAATCTTCCTTCCGAACGGTTGGAACCGGGATTCCCCTTCATCCGATGTGGGGTAGACTATGCTGGGCCCATATCCGTATTAAACCGCAAAGGTAGGGGGGCTAAACTTGAAAAAGGTTTTATTTGCCTTTTCGTTTGTTTTATAACACGAGCTATACATCTTGAACTAGTCAGTACCCTTTCTGCTCAAGAGTATATATTAGCACTTAAAAGGTTTATATCCCGTCGTGGTAAACCGGCCCAAATTTTCTCTGATAATGGGGGAAACTTTATCGGAGCCATGAAAGAGATTAAGTTGATGTTTTATCGAATGATAATATTGAGTTTAAATTTATACCGCCTTACGCTCCTCATTTTGGGGGATTATGGGAAGCAGGAGTGAAATCTTGTAAACACCACCTAAGGCGTGTTGTGGGTACCGCTAACTTAACATACGAGGAGTTCAGCACGGTGTTGACACAGATCGAGGCCGTCCTGGACTCCCGTCCAATGTATCCTATGTCCTCAGATCCTCATGATCTTCTTCCACTCAGCCCAGCAAACTTCCTTATCGGCCGGCCACTCCTCTCACCAGCCTGCAAGGACCTGACAGAAGCGTCGATCAATCGTCTGACGCGGTTCGAGAGGGTGGAGCAGATGAGACAGCAGTTCTGGAAGCGGTGGTCCACAGACTATATTTCGGAACTTCAAATAAGGACCAAGTGGAAGTCACATAATCAGGACATAGCTCTGAATACTCTTGTCGTCATTAAAGAGGATAATTTACCACCTCTGCGATGGCGCATGGGCAGGATTATAAAGGTGTTTACAGGAAAGGATGGTGTGAGCCGTGTAGCTACAATTCAAACAGCTACGGGTACTGTACAACGAGTTTTCACCAAAATCTGCCCGCTACCGGTGCCATTATCGACGAGTGATGACACCAATGAAGACTGCAGAGTCTCGGATGAAGCAACCACCACATAAATATATTGAAACCTGAAGATTTCAAGGCGGCCGGCATGTTTATTGATCTGCCAACACCATCTAAAATAAGCGGCGTGTGTGAAGCTTCAACCGGCCGAAATGCAGCGCTGACTGTGACACCTCCTTTGTGGATGGCGGCCGCAAGGAATTGAAAATTAAAAAAAAAAGAAGAAAAAACAAAAGATGTAGAAGAAAACTGTCAATATAGTTTTTTCCTATGAATCGCTTGTAATTTTGCTTAATATTATTAAAATTTATAATGTGATTGATTTTCTTCACACACACACTCGTCGCATAAAATATACGAGTTAGTATAAAGGGAACGCCAAGCAGGCCTCTGTCGAAGGAGTTTATGAGGTTTAGCGAGGCGCCCGAACAAAAGAAACTTTTAAAGATCTTTATGTAAAAAAAAAACTGCTATACTTTGGGGATTATCAGTACATACCATGTCTTCAATAATTGATGTTATTTCACCGTTTTTAGCAATTGTCTTTAATTCTTGTATTGCGTCTGGTGTCTTTCCTGATCTGATGAAACTACAGTTATTGCGATTGAAATACAAAACTACTACAGACTTCAGGATCGGTGGGTCGTGATATTTCTTCATCTAAAGCCGCTTGGACGGCATCCTTTAACGAGGTATAATTCCTTGCTGTGATAACTGTACTGAGTCTACGATTTCTCAATCCATCTGCAAAACATTTAATAGCGAGTTTTTCGTTCAGCGGACGTAAAACCTTGTATGCGTGGTCCTTACCTTCCGACTGATAAATGGTCAGGTCTACGAACAATTCTGTAATTTTATTACCAAACTCGTTAATTAATTGATTATCCTGTCTAAAACCTTAGTTTGCGTTGAATATCAGTCGCGGATTTTTTCGGTAACAGCTGATTTTTCATGTCATTAATAAGTGCATCAGTACTAGAATAATCTATCTATATATATAAAAATGAATCCCTATTTCCCTTGGTCACGGCATCACGCGTGAACGGCTGGACCGATTTCGCTAATTATTTTTTTGTCGTGTTTGTTATTGTCAGGAGAAGGTTCTTATGTAAGAAAAATTTAAGAAAGTTAAAAAAAAAAAAATTGTAACAAAACGACCATATTTACATTTTTATTGTAATAATAAGTAGGTAACTCTATCTTCTAATGTAACTTTATGGCGTTTGACATAACGTGTCAGTCATCATTTGGTAGGTCTGAGAATAGATGTTATCAAAAAAAAAAAAAAGGTTTTAGTTAGGTAGGGTAGGGTAGGTAGGGTTGGTAGGGTAGGGTAGGGTAGGGTAGGTAGGTGGGTAGGGTAGGGTAGGGTAGGGTAGGGTAGAATAGGGTAGGGTAGGTAGGTACGGTATGGTAGATAGGTAGGTAGGGTAGGGTAGGATAGGGTAAGGTAGGGTAGGGTAGGTAGGTAGTTTCCTTTGCGCGTAGACAAACTGCCACAGTCAAATAGCTTTTGACAGAACGAAGTCTGTCGGGTCAGCTAGTTAGGGGATAATTTCAATTTCGCGCCCCGAGTGAGTCTATATTTTTCAAAACAAAGTTTACTAACCTTTTCTGGGAGTCATCGTCGAGCTCTGAGCTGTAATATTCAATACCATCTATAAGACGATTAATACTGGATTCATCGTCGGCTGAAACAGGCAATAAATTCATAGCTATCTTTAAATCAAACTTAGCCATTTTTTGGCTTTCCTCAGTTTTCACAGAACACAAGCTTAATATTTCCTTATATATTATATTAAATTGTTCACAATTTTTTTTTACAAACAAGTATTCTTGTTGTTTAATGCTACCTTTAATTGCTTCAAATTTTTCAAAAGTATTTTGATATTCTTCATACAAGTGGTTAGCTTCTCGTACCTTTATTTCTATTATTCTACCTACTCGCCTCGTGGCACCGATCTTCACTAAATATGTTCTCAATTCTTTTATCTTTACAAGTAAATCTGATAGCTCTTGAGCCATATGGCATAATTATGAAGTATCTAAGCCGTTACTAACATGAGGCGTCTTTTATTTACTTATTAGGTACTCTTATTTACGTACATACACAATGCGGGTTCATTTAAGTTATCGCTATTTAGTCATATTTGATACACTTATCTAGGCGTATTAATAAATGTTTAATACATTTAAATGTCCACGAGATTTCTCTATTTAGGATGCTGTCGAACCGAACTAATGACTTCATAAATTGCGAGCACTTACACGGTTGTAAAATAGGTAATCACACGCCTTATTTTAACGTTACCACTTCACTTTTTTATTTTCCTTCACTTTGGGGCTTGAAGGATGATATCTGCATGCTATTGTCTTCTTATATCAAGGTCATACTCATGAATATATCGCCAAATATGTCGTCTAATCGTTTTTAAGCTAAGCATAGCTTCTATCGCGGGCCTTGAGCGCGGGGACCGAATCCAGAAATTCCGTAACGAAAAAACCTCACGCTCCCCACTGCGTTATTTTACTACACCAGTACCCTCTAGTGATCAAATAATTTCTGGCAGTTCCTTTTTCTGTGTACTGCGTATTTTATTCTTATAAATATTAGTTTATGAAATTATGATCTTCACAAAAAGTGATTGTTGATAGTGGGGTTTGAACTCACGACCAGTCGATTACGAGTACATTCAGTTCCCCTGTTGCACCGCAAGGCTACAATGACGTAATTAAAGCTTGCCAAATAGTTGATACCATTCCAGTTGAACAATTTTTAAACTTGACTAGACGGTTGGAAATGACTCATGTACATGGAATTTTTTCGCTGTCAAAACAGTTTGTCACTCTTTTTTTATTTAAAATTACTTTAGGTTCAACACTTTCGTCTATTTTAAAGTTGTTATTATGCTTATATTTGAATAGTATTTGACTTTGTTTACGTAGTTATACACTTTTACGACGTTCAGCACTTATTTATTTTGTTTTTAAGCTATTGCATAGCTTCTATCGCGGGCCTGAGCGCGGGGGCCGAATCCAGAAATTCGAAACAAAAAAACCTCACGCTCCCTACTCCGACGGGCACGGAGGTGTGGCTTGAAGGCCGTGCATCGTCTAACGTCGTTTCAGTTCGGCAGTCTTCGACACGGCGTTGTGTGCGTGCGATTAGACGTATTGTACGACTCTACGAAACTCTGTGGTGGATTTACCGCGCAACGCAACGCCATCTAGTAATCGCAGGTAGAACTAACTAAATAGAGGTGACATTGGCGTGGCTTGTGATTCGTAATCGAGACAAGCGTTGCTCTGTTGGTGGTCTCAGTTGTGTTTTGTTGTCGGTTTTATCCACTAGATGGCAGGCATCGTAATTCAAAAGTTTTTGAAAGGTTGTTGAGGTATGTGAGCAATTTATTTATAAATCAATAATTTTACTCGTGTTTATGATTCTCCTAGCTAGAATTAACATTAAACATTAACGTTCTTCATAGCTTATAAAAACCACTTTTAAACGGTTCTCCAAAGTTCTGGGCCGATTATGGATTGACTTTACTTTCTTATCGGTCACCACGCTCAAAAAGTGTAACTTGAATTAATATCAAAGAAAAAGAAATACTGCATAAATAAAATAAATAAATAATTATAATTGCATAAGTTGATACAAAATGCTATGCAATAGCTTTACCGCGGCAGTCCCCGAGTGCCACACGTATTTTTTTTTTAATGTTACATGTCGTTGTCCATGCCTTATCAAATACTTTGATCCTTCTGAAATTTTCTGCTATACATTCTCCGTTCCCATAGCAATTTTTGGGTCTCGCCGGTATTATGAAATTGATCTTCGCAAAGCGTGTCGATTTATTTCATTGGTCATCCACTTGGTGTGACAGTTCTTGTAAATCCTGACTATAAGGTACAGGAATCCCAGCAACAGCAACAACAAAATCACCAACCACATTCGTTGTACTGGTATGGTAGTTTAACTGCTCCAAATCTGCGTTGTTATTACCGCCAGAAGCTGTTTGAGCTATAATAACTTCATCCTTACCCTGACTGTTCCCCATGATAATTTTGATTATTAACGATGCCACAAAAAACACTGTTTCTCACAAGACTTTGTTTACGACTACACTTGCGGTTCATTGTGGAACGGTATCCTTATACGGAGAAGGAATTCTAAACATAGTCCAAGGGACTCTTACGTCACGGTCGCCATGTGATGTTGGGAATTGGAGCGAAATGATACCAAGTCGAATGATGAGGAAATACTGTCTTTATTAAAATAATGTTACGTGTTTTAGACACGTATATGAATTAATAATATAAAGGTGTCTACATACACACGACACTTTCTCATTAACGGTACCTACCTACGAGTATTTATTGACAAGCCTAATTGAAATAAATGCCTTGTCTTGTCTTTCTGTGCTTTTCTTCGTAAAATTCTTTTCCTACGCACCATATTCATAGGTAGTTTCATACATAGTAAATAAAAAGCAACCATTCATCCACCTTCTACGAGTAACACCTGCATGCGTCGCAGGAGTACTGACTGAAGTCTCATACTGAGCACAGTGTGAAAAAAGTATTTATTACATACATAACAAAATGCAACCCATTATTTATTGATAAGATTTTCTTCTATTGGTACTTGTTGAAGTACTTTTAAACTACAAGCCTGACTCCGTAGGTTTTCCCACAGGCTTGCAGTTTTCCACTTTTCATTACCTGACTGCCTCAGAAGCAGGGTCAGCTTTTTGGAGAGTAGGTATGTCAAATCAAATGAAATCTAATCAAAATATTTTATTTCACTTAAACCTACATGTTCACTTATGAAACGTCAGAAACTAGGTTCACGGTTCGGTTTTTATTATTATTACAAGCTTTTATTTAACTTGCAATGTATTGTTACGAGCTTGCGGTTCGTGACAATAAAAACTGCCGATTTAAAAACCAATAATGACACTTTTAATTAATTAACACTGACAACAATTCGAACACACTAATTATAAAACACAACTGCACTACTGATCGCACTCGAAGATTGCTTGTTCGCTTATTCGCTTTGACTGTCCCTAGTCGGGTCCTTACCTTATTATATAGTCCTTAGAAAGTTCCAGAACCTTGTAGAAACATCTAGAATGTTCGAGTACATACCGGTCCCCACTGACCAGAAGTCGAAAGTTCAAGAAAATTCTCGAGTCTACTAGTTCTGCTATTTAATACTAGATGGCGCTAGTGGTACTTAAACTTGTGTAGCGCTTATCTATACTAATCTATATTCTATACTAATCTATAAAGCTGAAGAGTTTGTTTGTTTGTTTGTTTGTTTGTTTGAACGTGCTAATCTCAGGAACTACTGGTTGGAATTGAAAAATTCTTTTTGTGTTGGATAGTCCATTTATTGAGGAATATTATAGGCTATATAACATCACGCTACAACCAAAAGGTGCGGAGCATAAATGAAAAATGTTGCAAAAACGGGAAAAATTATTCCTTTTGAGAGCTTCCGTTGCGTGCGCTGCGTAAGCGGTTTAAGTTACGCAAATATCATGTATGATGGAATTGTTCCTCTTTAAATGTTCTAAAAAAAAGTCCGCGACAGTATACATATGTCTATCTTTTAAGATTGACTCACTATAACCTTTTTTATGGTAATCAAATTTGTTCGAAATTAATGCATTATTTGCAAAGGAGTTTTCATAAACATGGTATTAATCCTTATCCAAATAAATACGTTATTCATCACAACAAGTATTTAATTTTGAACAAAGTTGCCTTTACATCATTTAATTTCAATGAATATCTTAGGAGATATAACTGTTTTATAATAACTCCGCAGCAAAATAATGATCAACTCTGCGAGGTAGTCTATTCTAAAGCTGAAGAGTTAGTTTTTAGGGTTCCGCACTCAAAGGGTAAAATGGGACCCTATTACTAAAACTCCGCTGTCCGTCTGTCTGTCTGTCTGTCTGTCCATCTGTCACCAGGCAGTGTCTCATGAACCGTGATAGTTAAACAGTTGAAATTTTCACATATGATGTATTTCTGTTACCGCTATAACACAAATACTAAAAAACAGAAAAAAATAATATTTAAGGGGAGCTCTCATACAACGGAAATGATTTTTTTGCCGTTTTTTTTTTTGCTCCGCCCGCGTGGATGTCGGTAATCGCGTAAAAAAGTAGACTATGTCCTTCTCTATATCCCAGATCGATCGGTTCAGCGGTTTAGGCGTGAAAACGTAACATACAGACAGACAGACAAATAGACAGACAGACAGAGTTACTTTCACATTTATAATATTAGTAAGGATAAGGATTTGTATGGATGGTACGGAACCCTTCGTGCGCGAGTCCGACTCGCACTTGGCCGGTTTTTTGTTTTTTGAACGCGCTAATCTCTGGAACTACGAGTTGGATTTGAAAAAATCTTTTTGCATTTTACAGCCCAATTCTTGAGGAAGAATTACATTCCTATTGACTAGAAAACCATTTGTTTTTAATGAAAGTTTATGCGAAAACGAAGTAAAAGCACGGGCAGGCAATGTGTTGTGACGGGGTGGGTCGGGGGAACAAGAAATTTAACGCGGACGAAGTCGCGGGCAGAAGCTATCCGATAGCCGATTCTAAAGTTCACCATGACCTAGGTGCTGTACCCCAGATTGACAAGTTCTATGTTTACGTAAGGTTTTCTTTTAGTAATTTTGTTCGTGAAAAACTTGTTTTGAAAAAGGTTTTTACTTATTTATTTATTAAAGAGTAACGTGGAGTTTCTTGCCGGCTCTTCTCCATAGGAAACGACTAATTGGAACCGTGCACCTAGCTTCTAACGTTTCATAAGTGTCCATGTGGTTTATGTGAAATATTTTGATTTTGATTTTGGAATCTGGATTCTGACCGAATTAGCAGTATTTGCTATAGGCTCGCCTCTTACATACCCCAGCTACCCCTTCGGAGACAAGAGGTAAGATGATGTTATGTGTTTTAAGAGAAGCAAACAAACGATACACTCGCCCCCTATTACATGGGACTTAACATATCTGGCGATATGTGGGTGTACTACAGGTACACCTCTGCCGAACTTTTCGGGGATTACAGGTTAGGTAGGCGGTAGGTTAGGATGTTAAATCTCTAAACTGAAAATCAAAATACAAAGTGTTTGTAAGCAGCCTGCACCTGCCCAGGCAAGGTACAAGGACATCCTGATCATATCTGTCGTCAGTACACAAATTAGTAGCGCGGCGACGGGCGACGTTTTATTCCCCCTTTACCTCCTCCACCAACCTGCCCCCGCCCCTCCGATGTGCCAATTAACGTTGAACGGTGAAAAGATTTGCTATTCCTTTAGATATTTGCAGGAGCAAATTTTACAAGCCTATTGTGTTCGGATATCTTGGAATTAAATCTACACACCTTATTTTTATTTCTGTTTCGTAAAAGGTTTGATGGCGAATTCTACAGTGACGAGTTCTACTTGAATCTTAATGAAAGTTGTAAAATAAAAGGGAAGAAAATAATTATTTACCGAGAAAATGAAAGCGTTATTATGTTTAAAGCACCCCCGTAAATACATTTGGCCGCCTGCGAACATGATTACATCAGGAACCCTTCCGCAATTACGTGTTTACCGACCTTTTCTTTTTTTCATAAAAACGGGAACATAAAATACTGCTGAAGAATTCCGAATTCCCCCGTGCAAGTGAATGGTGGACAGATCTGCTGTTTACCATAAAAAAGCAAAAGGTTCCGCGTTCGAGTCCCGGCCACAAAACCTCCGCCGGACAAGGAGTGACGGGAGGCCATGGCTCATTAATACCACAGACTATGAGGAACAGAAGATTCGCTGCTGATGACTCACGACTGTGATACCAAACAGCCGATGTACCACAGCGCATGATGCAGAAGTGAATTAAGCGATGCAGCGCTTATTTATGATGGCGTCTTATGCATGAGCTCACTACACAAGTTGATTCTCAAATCTACATGAATGCCAAGAGCATACCTTCCAAGCGTAGTCCGTCGACAATCTTCGAAAGGACAGCTTACAAGCAATCAAGGACTGAGTATACCTTCTACACCTATCTATTCTTCGTTGTTAGTTTTGTTTGCGTTGGCAGCACCCCCCGCCCCATAGCCCCTCGGTCGCCTCCAATCAATGTAACTGGCCGTCGGAAATTCCCTCGATAAGTCAGTCGAGATTGGAATTTATCGACGAAGTTGTCCCTCTCTGCTAGTTTGTCCTCTGCAAGTTCACTCCTGACCTAGTCTGTTGACTGACGGCAACAATATTGTTGGCACATTTACGCATTGTTCAACGAATAGTATTAAAGTTAGGCCAAGCTATGCCAAAGTGAATCAACCCACAATCTCTCAATAATTCTGTTACCTAATTACGTCAAACTAATCCGATATTTCAAATGTGGTAGGTGTATTATTATTCAGAAAAACACGATTCAAAATCATTAGAATATTATAGTACTAAACTAACAATTCAGTGTGGGCCTAGTAATGCTAGAATGAACCAATCATTCTAGCATAACTGGGCCCACACTGTTTGCAGTACACCAGATTCTGACCTCTATGTCAACTGCATCGTGTAAAAACTCTTCCGAACAAAGATCCAAACGAATGAATAAAGAATTTATATCTTTTATAGTGCCTACTTACCCTATAAAGTGTGTGAGGCTAATATATTTAGGAAAAATAAAATTAAGTTTACGATGGAGTCACGTCTGTGTTGAGTGAACTCGTAAAATGTTCTAAAACTGAGCAGCAACACAATACGTGGCAAATTGTCTGTAAATAACACGCTTTTATTTCTGTATGAGTCGTGTCGAGACGAGAAGGCTTTTTATTTAAATTCATGCAAGACTGAATATGTCAATTACTGTGCAAAAGTGGGACGGACTAAAAAGTAAAAAGGTATTTCGAAGCGAAAAAAAATCGCAAAGTTTATTAAAGATAGCCTCACACCACAGGCAGTCCTCAAACCTACAAGTCTTAATAGTTCATGTTAAGTACAGCCAAAGCGATAGTATCTAAATATGTAGTCTTAAACAAAGATTCCTCTGGGTCTTATTCTCTTCGAGTCGATGGTACTTTTAACATTAGTCATGCCCAGTAGGTCCCCTGGGTTTCAAACCAGAATTTAAAGATTGGATCGATCCAATTTTTACTTAACTACAATTATTTCTAACGTTAACGTTATTTCCGTTTTTACACAACACTAGAATCTATTCTCACGTTTGAACACAGACTTGTCCCACACAACCGTCTGACAACTTGCAGAGTATGTACATTAGCTATAGAATTAGAAACTTGCTTAATTATACTAGCCCGGAGTGGAATTAGGCAAATACCTACTACACGGATAGGGATGACCGGGGCGCAGCGGGCGAAACAACGCGATTGAATAAAAGGTCAAACATTTGCATGTCCCAACGGCCGTACTTTGCAGTATTTGTGATAATTAAGGGTCTTATTGTAAAGCCTAATTAGAGAGGTTATTATATATTTAGTTTATACGTTAAGAATAAAAAAAAAAAATGGGGCTTTACTTACCAGAGAGACTTGGAAAAACATCTAAAAATACAGCTTGACCGGGTTAAGCCTTCAGTTCAGCAGCCCATTCAATACCTGACCGCGAAGATGTTGTTGACCCTCAGTTGACCTGCATGGGCATAGCCGCCATTTACTAAAGTAGGGCAGTTCAAACAGTACGTAGTTACTTGCAATTTAGGCTGTATTTACAAGCCCAGTGTACACAATAGCGGAGTTACATTACTTTATGTTGTTTACAGCGCAGCGTGGACCAGCAGCATGTATAGTGAAGTAAATTGTTGGGCGCGAACAATGGCGGGACTCCCCGCTGCCGCTGCCGGCTACATCGTAGAACATTCGCTCAGCCTTTATCATGATGTGGAACGAAAAATAAACACATCAAAAAACAAATTTTTTATATGTTTTCCAAGAATTTATACGTATTATAAGTAAACTCCGGGAGAGGACGTCCTAAAAGAACATATACTAAATAGGTATGGTTTGACAAAGATAAAGATATATTTATTGCATAACTGTGTACATCAAGTTCTTATTTTAATCGTATAAATTTTAGTCTCAACAGTCTACCCATGTCGGATATGCAATAGTATTATTACACGGCAAATAAATTTCAAATAGATTATAGACAAATTACAAATGAATTACATACGAATATTACCTTTTCTCAAAAAACTCATGCAGATTATAAAATACATTATGAATTAACATTTTTTTTAATTTCGATTTAAACATATTTCCATTTAATTGCTGGGTGCTGGGCAGCGAATGGGTTAATAGCTGGCGGTAACTGATTATACACACGAATAGCAGTTACATAGGTACTTTTATAATAAATCATATTATTAATATCGGGTAAATTTATGTCATATTTATATTGTTTGCGAATGTGTCTCTTAGAATCAGATTTGAAATTAAAATATTGCATATTATTTTTTACAAATAAACATAATTCAAGTATATAAATGCCAGTCAGTGTCAAGAAACTCTTCTTTCCGAAGACCAAATGCAAAAGAAGTATGTGAATGTCGTAGACTGACAGGCTCGACTGTCCATGCATACGACGCTGCAGTGACTTGCACGTCACCTACAGTGGTCGGCCATTAATGTAAATGTTAAGTGCGGTGCGTTTTAAGTACTGTGAATGTTATAGTGGATAACGATAGTTAGTGTAAAAGTTGACTATGGAGTGTATTGGTCGGACCACTTACCTTTAATTTTAGAATGTGACTTTGACATAATTAGAAAAAAAATTAGGTACTGTTGACAATTTTATTTGTAACTAGCTTCTGCCCGCGACTTCGTCCGCGTTTAATTTCTTGTTCCCCCGACCCAACCCGTCGCAACAGATTGCCTGCTCGTGCTTTTACTTCGTTTTCGCATAAACTTTCATTAAAAAAAAAATGGTGTTCTAGTTAATAGGAATGTAATTCTTCCTAAGAATTGGGCAGTAAAATTCAAAAAGATTTTTCAAATCCAACTCGCAGTTCCAGAGATTAGCACGTTCAAAAAACAAAAAACCGGGCAAGTGCGAGTCGCACTACGCACGAAGGGTTCCGTACCATCCATAGAAATCGTTATCCTTACTATCCTTACTAATATTATAAATGTGAAAGTAACTCTGTCTGTCTGTCTATTTGTCTGTCTGTATGTTACGTTTTCACGCCTAAACCGCTGAACCGATCGTCATTAAATTTGGCAAAGATATAGCCTGGGATATGGAGAAGGACATAGGCTACTTTTTTACGCGATAACCTACATCCACGCGGGCGGAGCCGCGTGCAAAAGCTATCCATACTAATATTATAAATGTGAAAGTAGCTCTGTCTGTCTGTATGTTACGTTTTCATGCCTAAACCGCTGAACCGATCGACCTGGGATATAGAGAAGGACATAGGCTACATTTTTACGCGATAACCGACATCCACGCGGGCGGAGCAAAAAAAACGGCAAAAAAATCATGTCCGTGGTATGGGAGCCCCCCTTAAATATATATTTTTTCTGTTTTTAGTATTTGTTGTTATAGCGGCTACAGAAATACATCATATGTGAAAATTTCAACTGTTTAACTATCACGGTTCATGAGATACAGCCTGGTGACAGACGGACAGACAGACAGACAGACAGACGGACAGCGGAGTTTTAGTAATAGGGTCCCATTTTACCCTTTGGGTACGGAACCCTAAAAACTAACTCTTCAGCTTTAGAATAGACTACCTCGCAGAGTTGATCATTATTTTGCTGCGGAGTTATTATAAAACAGTTATATCTCCTAAGATATTCATTGAAATTAAATTATGTAAGGGCAACTTGTTCAAAATTAAATACTTGTGATGAATAACGTATTTATTTGGATAAGGATTAATACCATGTTTATGAAAACTCCTTCGCAAATAATGCATTAATTTCGAACAAATTTGATTACCATAAAAAAGGTTATAGTGAGTCAATCTTAAAAGATAGACATATGCTGTCGCGGACTTTTTTTTTTGAAAATTTTACAAACAATTCCATCACACATGATATTTGCGTAACTTAAACCGTTTACGCAGCGCACGCAACGGAAGCTCTCAAAAAGGAATAACTTTTCCCGTTTTTGCAACATTTTTCATTTATGCTCCGCTCCTTTTGGTTGTAGCGTAATGTTATATAGCCTATAATATTTGTCAATAAATGGACTATCCAACACAAAAAGAATTTTTCAATTCCAACCAGTAGTTCCTGAGATTAGCGCGTTCAAACAAACAAACAAACAAACTCTTCAGCTTTATAAGTATAGATTAATATTATTTGGGGTGAAAGATCTAAGGACGAAACAGTAAAATATTTTGACATTTGTAATAGTAAATTAAAAGACATTCATTTCCCGGTTGAACTTGGTGCCTGTGCAGATAAGATGTGTGATACTCGTAACTTAAAACACAGACTTGTTATTGACCAATTATATAATGATGTTATAGACATATTATGTTATGCTTCTGTACAAAGCAAACCTGTTAGAAACCATAGGAAAGGTAAGAGTGTAGTAGGGTGGATCAAGCATGTAACGGTGGCTCACAATGAGGCTAGGCAGGCGTATATTAGGTATGTGTCGTGTGGAAAACCAGAAAATGGGCCATTGTATGACGATATGTATACAACACGCAAAGTATTTAAGTCCAGGCTAAAGTTTTGTCAAAATCACGAAAAGCAGCTTGAGATGGACATTTTAGCAGAACATGTTTCCGGAAAAAACTTCCGGGAATTCTGGAAGCGTACTAAAAAAATGAAGGGTAAGGTTAGCATACTTGCTTGTGTTGAGGGTTGTAGCGATGCTCAGGGTATAGCAAACTTGATCAAGGATCATTTTAAAGTTGTCTCACCGCTGTCCTCTGGTGCTGCAGCGCCCGTTGCGAATGTCTCCCAGTCGGGAAATTTGATAGGCTTTTCCAGCAAAGACGTGGGAAAGTTTATTCAAAATATGATACGAGGCAAGTCCCCAGGCAATGATAGGCTCAGTATTGAGCATCTGCAGTATGCAGGGGAGCACCTGTTTAGGGTCCTATCCATGCTGTTTACCATTTGTATGCGACACTCTTACCTACCAACAAAGCTGATAGAAACTATTGTGGTACCGATGGCGAAAAATTTAACTGGTGACGTCACGGATAAAAGCAACTACAGGCCGATATCTCTTGCGACTGTGGTTGCAAAGGTCTTTGACAGTCTATTGGATGCACATCTCGGCAAGCATATTCGGCCTCACGATGCGCAGTTTGGCTTTCGTGAGAACCTGTCGACCGAATGTGCTATCTTGACGCTGAAACATACCGTCAACTACTATGTTAATAGAAAAACACCTATCTATGCTTGTTTCCTGGACTTGTCAAAGGCCGTCGACCTGGTGGATTACAACAGGCTCTGGACCAAACTTGAAGAGGTAGGGGCTCCCACTGAACTTATTAACATCTTGTCCTTTTGGTGCAACCATCAGAAAAACTATGTAAAGTGGGGGAATGTGTTTTCGGGTGAGTATGCACTTGAATGTGGTATCAGACAGGGAGGCCTGTCCTCTCCAAGACTATTTAATTTGTATGTTGATCAGCTGATTGAGGGGCTCAGTAACAACTGAAACATACGGGAGTACACTGTCCCATAGTTGCTATCCATGTTTTATTCTTTGTGTTTGAGTCACTCTTACCTTCCTCCCGAGTTAATGCACACATTAGTTGTTCCAATCATAAAGAATAGAACTGGTGACGTCTCTGATGTGACAAATTACAGACCTATATCACTTGCCACTGTACTAGCTAAGGTATTGGACAGTCTGATAGATAAAACTCTCAACAAATGGTTGAAATTAAATGACACACAGTTTGGGTTCAGGCCTGGACTTTCCACTGAAAGCGCAATACTGAGTCTTAAACAGACTGTCCAATATTATACTGACAGAAGCACGCCAGTTTACGCGTGTTTCCTCGACCTCTCTAAAGCTTTCGACCTCGTCCCCTATGATATATTATGTAAAAAGCTCGGGGAAGCATGTGCTGAAATTATACGTGTTTTCCAGTACTGGTATGGTAATCAAGTGAACTATGTAAAGTGGAATAATTCACTCTCTGCTGCGTATGGCTTGGATTGTGTGTTGAGGCAGGGGGGGCTGACTTCGCCTAAACTTTTCAACCTTTACATCAATGAGCTGATCGCTGGACTCAGCAGTAAACGGATTGGATGTTAGATTGACAACATTCGCGTCAATAACCTCAGTTACGCGGACGATATGGTGCTGCTGGGTCCAACGGCCGGCTCCAAAAGAGAGCTTTTAGAATGCTGTAAAAGGTACGCTGCTAGCCATGGTCTAATTTATAATTGTAAGAAGAGTCTTTTCATGATCTTTGGGGCCCCCGGTAGGAAGCAGTCTTACGAGCCAATTATCAACCTCAATGGCCAGCCCCTGCAAAGGATGAAACAAACAAAATATCTTGGGCATTACGTAACGGAGGACCTTAAGGATCATGAAGATATCGAACGCGAGCGCAGGGCGCTTGCTGTGAGAAGCAATATGTTGGTTCGCAGGTTTGCTTGTTGTAGTAAGGAGGTTAAGATTACGTTGTTTAAGGCTTACTGCCAGACCTTCTACACTAGCAGCCTGTGGGCCAACTACACGCGGAAAACAATGGACGCCCTGAAGGTCCAATATAATAACAGCTTCAGAATGCTTTTGAGGCTGCCGCGCTTCTGTAGTGCCTCTGGCATGTTCACTCAAGTGCGTGTTCACGACTTCCACGCAATGGTGAGGAAAAAAACGGCGTCGCTATTGGACAGAACGCGGTCAAGTCCTAATGGCATTCTGAAGATGTTAATGGACAAATTTAACTCGCCGATAATGAATCACTTCATGCAGGTGTTGGTTAGGCAGGAGTGATTCATTACATCCGGTGAATTTATGTAAATATTGTTTACTGTAAGTTAAGAGATAGGTACTTAGTTATAAGTGTAACATACTAACAGAGTTTTTAAGTGTTTTTTGTAACTAACTAACTAAGATTATGGATCTTTGTTGTCTAATGAAATAAATAAATGTAATTTAATTTAATTTAAGTAACAGCCAAGTTGAATGTCATATAGATGACGTCTGCGTTAACAACATCAGTTACGCTGACTAGATGGTGTTGCTGAGTCCGTCGATCAGTGGATTAAGAAAACTACTCGGTATCTGTGAGTCATATGCGGTAGCTCATGGTCTGAAGTACAACGAGAAGAAAAGTGAGTTTATGGTTATTAGAGGTAAGAACAAGTCACCGGAGCATGTACCCCCAGTCTATTTAAACGGAGTACCTCTCAAACATGTGTCTCACTTTAAGTACCTAGGACACACAGTGATGACACAGATATTGAGCGGGAGCGAAGAGCGTTGTCGGTGCGTGCTAATATGTTGGTGCATAGATTTGCAAGGTGTACAGTAGACGTAAAAGTGACACTGTTCAGGGCCTACTGCCAAAGCTTTTACACCAGCGCTTTATAGACCAGCTACACGCAGCGGGCCTACAACGTTCTTCGTGTACAATATAACAACGCCTTCAGAGTTCTGGTGGGGCTCCCACGTTTCTGCAGTGCTTCAGGCATGTTTGCTGACGCAAGGGTCGAGGATTTTTATGCCATAATGCGTAAAAAAGCAGCATCTCTGATGTGTAGGATCCGAGGAAGCCCCAACGGAATTCTGAAGATGATATCAGAAAGGCCGGAGTTTGCAGTGTTGGGGAGGCTTATTCAGCTTCACGTGACGAGATGACGCAATGACCTATTTTTGTGTTGTGTTTTGTACTTTTGTTGTGTATACTAACATTATTTCTAAGACCTTTGTTACTAATATTATATGGACAATTGATTATGTCTGAAATAAATGTATTATTATTATTTATTATTATAAGTTTGTTGCGCCACTTCTTCCTAGCTAAAGCACTAGGAAGTGGTGAAGGGCGGGCGTTTTGGGGAACTGTCTTATGTAATTTTGACGTTCGAAAAGTACTGATTCTCAGCCTAATTTGGATAAATAACTTTTGATTTAGATTTTGAGACCGACAAACAGACGTACGAGTGATCCTATAAGGATTCCGATTTTTGCTTTTGAGGTAGGGAACCCTAAAAAACCGGCCAAGTGCATGTCGGACCACGTACAATGAAGGGTTCCCTAGTTGGGATGAATTTATCCCAAGTATGAAATTAACATTGTAGTTGAAAAACATGTTCCCCATACATTCCCACTGCAAATTGTATGCGAAAATAGTGCGGATATTGTTTAACTAGCATACATCAAACTCAAACTCTATTTATTTCAATTAAACCATCTACAGGCACTTTAAATTGTCAAGGAGTCGGCCAGTAAGAAATATGGAGTTAGTTGCCCATTCCAAAGCGTAGTAGGTACCTATGGAACAACGGGCAAGAAACTCCATAGTTCTTTGTTGTACACACGGCTACATATCAAGCTATATATTTCCAGTATTAGCTGACTTCTCATTGTACGGGAATCCTAGGTTGAAACACTCAGGCGCTGGGGTTCGTACACGGCTCGAAAGTTTCAACCCCAAACGGTTCGAAAATATAACTACCGATTAGAATTATACTTTCGCCGCTTGAGGTGTTCCGCATGTATGATGTTACATAGTTATGAATATGAATTTATGTTTTGTTCTGCGTTTCACAACTTCGTAAAGACAAGTATTGACAAAGAAAACAGCCCTATGAGTAGACTTGAAAACATAAACGCATATAAAATTTGCTACAGTTCCGTTCAATAATATCTGTTACCTACTGAAAATAAAACACACAATCATAAAAAGCTTGTGAGCGAAACTTGGCAATAAGAAAACGTTACAAAATGTAAAGTTCAAAATGTACTCAAGAAGCGTACATCCTGAATTGACTTTATAACGCCATTCGCCAGAAATAATGCCTCAGAAACCCGAAAGTAAAAAAATATAAATCCAACATACAGGAAACCGTGAAATATATTTTTATTCCTTGTTTAATTTCGAGAGCACACAATCTAAGGAATATCATAACATTTTACAGCATCGTTTCTCGTTCCCACCTAATTTCCACAATTGATCCTTTCCAGAAGGTTCTCAAGCAAGAGGAAGCCGTCTTTGGCAAATTGTGGTGTTGAAGGATTTTATTATGATGTTAAGTATCAAGTTGGCTCGTTCCAACATTTGGCCAACGTTTTACATTGCCAATGTTGGTAATATTGGGACTATTGAACCTTCTGAGCAGCAGTTAGTATCATGTCGTGGCTTACCGCTCAGATAAACATGTCTTCTGGGGCTTAGCGTTATCTCAGGACTATATACTGGATTAAGTTAGATAACTTACTTCTAAGCTTAAGTTAAATAAGTAGCAATACTCTATTTGGATTAGAACTGCCCTAAATCTCTTCAGTTATTAAAGAAATTCCTTGAAAGTACGGTCTCCTGTCCATCCTTTATCAATCTTATTGACAGCTGAACACGTCTTACTAAGTGTAGCTATCCGTTTTTATTCACAAACTTCTAGTTACCATAAATCTAACCGTTTGTCACATACACAGATAACTTCGAATAGGAGGAAAACAAAACAAGCCCGTTACCCCACGATTGGGAGAAGGGGTCCACACTTGGTGACGCCACGGACCGTACTTAACATTACGCATTACGTCCCCACTCGTCACATGACGTCTTTAGAACGCGAACTCACATTATTGCAAGCTACGTTGTACCACGCTGTATTATGTGGTACTAGATTAGTATTCGATTTAACGTTCAGTTTTGCTTGTAAGTCGATCGCAACGTACCTACTTAATCAAAAGTACTATAAACCCCGGTTTATCTTGAACAAATGCATACCTTTACGTAAAATTAAATTAAAATCAATTTTTAAGAAAAAATGGTTAAGCAAGGGTATCAAAACCTCCTGCAAAAATAAGAGATTATTAAAAACACTTACACTTAAAACAAAAAACCCAATACTATCACAATACTATAGAAAATATGAAAAATATTAAAAAACACAGTAACAACGGCAAAAAAACTACAATATATCGACAAAATAAAAAAATCTAATAACAAAGTCAAAACAATGTGGAACATAATAAATGAGCGAACCAATAAAACCATAAAAAAGACAAGTTTAACATAAAATTACAAACAAACAATAAAACAACCTCTGAGCCAAAACTAGTAGCCAATATGTTCAACAACTTTTTTACATCCATCGGCGGGGGAAGTCCTTTACGAGCAAACAATGAGCCGAGAAGTATCCCAGTGGTTTCACCATACCGTAAATACAATGTTCCTCACTCCTATAGACCCTTAAGAAATAAATATTATGTTAAAAAACCTAAAAAATAAAAAAAGTCACATACGAACGGCATAGACGAACTTCCACCCTGTCTACTCAGAAAATGCGCTGATGAGCTTACACTACCATTTTTTAAACTGTTAAACCAGTCATTTGAAGAAGTGTATTCCCTGATCAACTGAAAATAGCATTAGTAAAACCTTTGCATAAGAAAAATTCCAAAACAGATCCAAGTAATTACCGCCCAATTGCTCTACTGCCCACAGCTTCAAAAATTTTTGAGCAGGCAATGTGTAATCGCGTCTACACTTTCTGCGAAAAATATAAAATATTTGACGAATGCCAACATGGCTTTCGGAAAAATCGATCAACATCATTAGCAGTCTATAAATATATACAGGAAGCCCTAAATATAATAAATAATAAAAAATACGCAGTAGGAATAATGCTTGACATGACCAAAGCCTACGACAAAGTCCAATATGATATTCTACTAAACAAGCTTTATAGAATAGGGATCCGCGGCAAATCGCATGAATGGTTTAAATCCTACCTAGAAAATAGGGCACAGTTGGTAGAAATAGAATACTTCAATAACAATTCAAGCGAACTTCAAAAGCTCCGGTCTGACAGAAAGGCCATAAACGCATCTATACCACAAGGAAGTGTTAGGATGTCTTCTATTTCTCATCTACGTAAATGATCTCCCAAAATTCATAGCAGAATCCGGACCATGCGTTTTGTTTGCGGACGACATCTCCATTCTCACCTCTTGCCATGACAATACAAATCTAAATAAGACCCTGAACGAGATACTTAGCAAAATAATAACACGGATGAACGAACACAACCTCGAAATTAACTTCACAAAGACTAAGCCCATAACTTTCTATCCCCCACCAAAAAAATCCTCTAAATGTAGTTTTTCTTTTAATAATATTTCAATAGAAACCGTAAACGAATTCTCATTACTAGGCATTACCATAGACAATAATATAAATTGGAAGTCACACGTACAAAAAATTAAATCCAAACTTTCAAAATTCTTTTATGCTTTTCGTGAAGTTAAAAAAACCACAAATTTACAGACTGCCTTGGTAACATACTACGCTTATGCTTATGCCTGGCTTAGTTACGGCATAATAATGTGGGGAAACCAACGACCATATAGCCCCGGTCGTTGGGGGAAACAGTACAGATGCACTGACACTGTTTACAGTTCAAAAGAAATTTGTCCGTATCTTAGTAAATATACAACAATTAGATAGCTGCAAACCCCATTTTATCAACCAAAATATTTTAACACTGCCTTGTATTTATATACTAGAAATATGCAAGCTTGCTCATAAACACCAAGACTTTTACACAAAACGAGAAGACATACAAACAAGATACACACTCCGATACAAAACACGACTAAACCTACCAACATCCCGCTTAAAGATGCATTCAACAGGCCCTCTAGTTATGTCTATAAAAATATATAATAACTTACCCGAATCAATAAGAAAAGAAAATAAAATCCATCTTTTTACAAATAAATTAAAAAACCTATTGATAAGTAAATGCTATTACAGTGTTAACGAATATTTAAATGATAAATCCCTTAAATGCAATTAAAATACAAATGTTTTATTTTTATTATTATTTTAAATTATGTTAGATTATAAGTCGTCTTCTCTACTTCCTGATTCTTTTGCTGTGCCCGACAGGGTCCACGATTGTTTCTTAATTTGATTGTTTCTCGCTTGTGCTGCGTTTCGATGCGGACGCGTTTGCAAAATATTTATTTCGATTAGCGCGGCGCAAGTAGTCGCTCGTAATTTACCCGCCATGTGTGAACTTGTGGCGAATGAGCTTCTGGCGTTCTTGCAGCAGAAGCTGGATGTGATGGACGAAGTGTCCGCTATTCAGATCTGCGCAACGAACTTCAGCGAGGATGATATAGCTGCTGCCAAGCTGTTATTGTTCAGTGTGCTGAATAAGCGCGACCAGATGGTGTCCCGCCGGCGTGACGGGACTAAGAGGAGCCTGCAGGATATTATCACGCTGTTCAAGGTGACCGACCCTGACGACGTGCCGACGTTTGTGGCGAAGGAGCTACACAAGCTTCCTCCCGTCACCTTCGACCACGTCGATGTAACGAGCCTTCTGAAGGACATTGTCTTCTTGAAGGCCCGCCTCGCGGATGTGCTGACGAAATTGGGTGCATCTCAAAACACCGTCGCTGATTTGCGCAAGGAAGGTAGCGAGTTAAGCAACAGTGTGGCGGTAATTAGATCACCTGTTGATGCGTCAAACACGTGTCGCGGAGCCGACCTCAATATATCATCGTCGAATTCCGCGTCAGCAGTTTCGTCGCCAGCGCATCCGGTGATTGCTGAGCTAGCAGAAAACCGCGCTGGGGCGCCCTGCAGCCCCGTGCTCGTCACCGCAGCTCCTTCACGCAGCGCCTCCCGAACCCATCACCCCGTCCCGTTGCCAGTGTGTGCAGCCCTGGCGAAACCCCTCCAAAGGGATTTCGCTAGCATCACCGCGAGTGCCCCTGGTGCTCCTAGTATCAAGCCCATGCCAGAAAAGGCGCTGAAAAGGGCTGATAATGATGATGGTTTCGTGACGGTGCAAAGGAGGAAGCGCCGTTCGCGAACGAACAAGAACCGCTGTGGCAAAGCTCCTCCGGAGCCCGAAGTGAGTCTATATGGATGTAATCGTAGGATGAATCCGAAATAAATGATTATTATTATTATTATTAATAAAGATTTGAGTATTTGAGTATTTGAGTTTCAGACATCCTATTCGTTTATCAATTTGTCAAGTCCTAAAATAACGAAGTTACATGATTCATGGCTTTATTTCGGTTAACCAATCTCAACAGATACAGCAATACAGAAAAAAATAAGATTTGACGGCAAATTGACTGATCGGAAACTTGATAAGTTTTTTCAAACCGGTTTTTAATTTGCTGCTCTAAATGCACAGCAGACAAATTTCATTTTCAATCAAAATTTACCAATGCTGCCGTAATACATAAATGTAGTATAGCATATATAGTAAAAAATATGTACAATCCCTCAGCGAGTGTGAGCAGAGCTCGGGTTCACTACGACAGGGACCACGTTCATTTGAAGTCACTTTATTAGATGCACCCGGGTTTACCCCACAACCCCTGGACACTGGACGACATACACGAGTGTTTACAACCCCTGCTCATTTGACTAACTTAGTCTAAGATGCCATCTAACACACCTTCACTCTTGTTTTCCAAATGAAAATTAAATCTCAATTTTAGCAAAATTGTGCATTTGTTTTTTATTACCTGGCAACCCGGTTTTAGGGATCAGAATTAATGAACAGATTGGCAATTTTTTTTTTTTTTTTATATGCACTCACTACTTCAACACTAATTGTTGTATTCAATTCATTGAGTAAAAAATATAAGTTCAAAAACTAAAACCCGACTACTGAAAAAGCACGCTCTAAAAAGTATGTAACAAGAAAATATTCTCACCTGGAATTGTTATGTACAAACTATTCAATATTTATTATTGTCTATTAAATAAACAACTTCCTACACGTAATATATTTTAATGTATTTAATACATATTCATAGTGATGTTCAAAGGATAAGAGAAAGATAAAGAGAAAGATATATTTATTTGCATAAACATGTGTACACATACAAGAGTTTTAAAAATAAAAACGTGCATGCAAGATAACATAAAGACAAAAATACAGGCTCAGACATGTTTGCCAAATACTATGGCGTGCAAATATGAATAGGTATGATTGTTAATAAGTAATTAATTTTAGGTCAATATCATTAATATGAAGTGAATTCAGCAAACAAAATAAATTAATAATGTCAACACTAAGTAAAAAATAATTCATAAAAAATATCAATGTCATAACAAATGCTTGTCAGAATTTCGTTAATAATGTAGTATCATTATTATAGAATTATGTAATGAAATCAAATTAGAATTATTTAAGTCTGATACACTATAGTAACATTTTTGATAAGATATGCTACAAATATTTTACAAATATTTCCATAACATTGAAAAACAATTAAAAGTAACAATATATAGTGTCAGAAAAAAGATAAAATTATTCAATCTAGAAAAACTTTTCGGCTAGAAATTCGGAGACACTATAGTATGCTTTTTGTGAAAGAAACATTTTTAATTGTCGCTTGAATGCCTAACTATGTAGCTCCTTCCAACGTTTAGGCAATATGTTAAATATAGTAGGCGCCATGAAGACGATACTCTTGCGCATTAGTGCCGTTTTTGCTGGATATACTCGAAGAATGGTCGTATCCCGTCTGTTACGCGGTACAACGTCCTGTAGACGTGGAAACAAATTGAGGTTTGTTTTAACAAACATTGCGGCTTCGAGGATATACATACAAGGAAGAGTTAATATCTTGTACCTTTTAAAATATGGTTTACATGTATCAACCGTGTTTAGTCCAAACATAGATCTAATGCATCTCTTTTGGGCCTTAAATGCCGTGTTAGCGTCGGTAGAATTTCCCCAAAATGTGATGCCGTATCTTAAGTGAGATGCAACTAAGCCATGGTAGGCCGCAATCAAGGTATCTATCTACATTCACAATTGCAGCTAGAGAGTGCAATGCAAATGCAGAGCTACAATTTTTTTTGCAGAGGTTCTCGATTTGTGCTTTCCAGTCAAGTCTTTTGTCAATTATTAGTCCAAGGAATTTAGTTGTATTTACGATTTCAACAATTTTATCATCTATATTTATGTCCATATTTTCTATAGTCAATCGTTGGCTAAAATGTATAATTTTAGTTTTATCTAAATTAATCTTTAACCATTCTATTATAGATGTCAAGGCATTGAGAATGTTACCCTGTAAGGATAGACGTAAGTTGAAAAATAAATAAATAAATAAACATAAGCCCGAAGGGATTCTCATTATTAAATGGGAGTTTTAGCCAGTACTATTACTCTGTTACCGCCATCACCGCGTGGAAGTACTCCCAGCTTATGACATTATTATTACTGTACACGTTTTGTTTTTTTATTTTTTTTATATAGTCGACATTGAAGTAATGTATTTATTACATAATTATGTATTTTGGGTAGGTTTGAAGAGAAAATATGTTTGGCTCAAATTTGAGGCATGATGTAATAGAAATTATTCCTAATTATCGGGTGCATGCAAGCAAAGCCGTGAGCAACACCTGACAATATATATATTTTTGAAATGTGCTAATTAAGTTCTTTCATTGAATACCAAACACGGCAATATTAAAAAAAAAAATTTGTTCATGACTTTTTGTCCGTTAGAGGGCGCCCTATACAATTTAATGTGACGTCTCATAGCCTATAACCAGCGGACAATCAAGACGCTTCCAACAATACCTCATTTGTCAAATTATGACAAGCAGTTTAGGAGATATGAGGGAACAGATGAACATACATACATACATACATACCTGTCAAAATGATAACCCTCCTTTTTGCTCCGCCGTAGTCGGGTAAAAACCGGTCAAGGAGCGAGTCGAACTCGCGCACTGAGGGTTCCGTACCAGCCCAGTAAAACGATTTATTGCGTTCTAATACCAAAAACTAATACCACTGTACGAGCCACGCTGTACATGCAACTAACTTGTCCTACTTACAGTGAAACGTTGCAGTTTGTTTAATACAATATTATTTGTACGTTATTACATTATAACATGTTATTTTAGTAGCTGTTTGTTTGTTTGTTTGTTTATTTTTTATTTTTTTCCTTCTCAGTATTTTTTTTTTTCCTGTTCATGCTATGGCAGTTTGAGTAATTTATGCGGCCTGCCCAAATGTCCTTTCTTTGGTATTGTTCGTCGAATCGTTGAGCTCCTTATGTTCTGAGTTGAGCTGCACGATTACTGAAAAATGCGTGCACTGAATGGATAGGTCCACTCAATCTGTGTGGTTCTTTCTTCAAAAGACCATTTCAGACACCAGTCTACATGGTCTTCACATGATTTGACCAAGATTATGTCTGGACTTTAAAAGAGACTGTGACCTCTGAGTTTGTTTCGGTCTTTCTTCTCAGAGTAGTCAGATACGAAATGCCGACCTCATCTAGTTTTAAAATATGATTGACGTGTAAAAGTGTTTGTAAAAACCTACTTACAGAAATAAAATCATTTATCATTTAGCAATAAAACCTTTATAATAATCGGTTGTTTACTCGTTCAACATAACATCCCAATACACAACATTAACATTAACAACAACATTTTCACTGTTGGGAGTTACGCCCCAACATTTGATCCTTCGAGCCTTATTTGACGTCACAGACGACAGCAGCGCAGCGCACTTATCGAGTGCACGCGCCAACAAAGCAACGTCGCCTATTGCGCGTTGTGATTTACCATAATAACATTAATAACTTATGGCTTTATTTGTATTTACCTTTTACATTTTAACTTAATTTTAAAACAATTTTCGATGTACATTTAAGTTATCTTTGTGAGTGGGCAATATGTAGGAGCTACGAGCTACGGTGTACATGCAACTAACTTGTCCTACTTATAGTGAAACGTTGCAGTTTGTTTAATACAATATTATTTGTACATTATTACGTTATAACATGTTATTTTTAGTAGCAATAAAACCTTTATAAAATAATAATAATAATAAAATTTATTCAAAAATAAAAATTGGAAATATACAGTATAAATCTTAGAAATAATGTAGGTATTACAAAGTATGATGCCTGTACTAGGTTAAACCTGTATCACAGGCGACATGAGTTCTTACAATTACTATTAGGACAACTGATTTCTTAACAAATATTTGACATAAGTTTTATGAATAGTGCAATAGTTAGTTAATTATGTTAATATATACTTAAATACTAATAATTAAGGTCTTAAACATGTAGTTAATTTCTATATTATTTACGGAAAAAGTTGTTATAACAATCGGTTGTTTACTCGTTCAACATAACATCCCAATACACAACATTAACATTAACAATAACATTTTCACTGTTGGGAGTTACGCCCCAACAACCACTATGTATGTTTTCCAACAAATTTGATTAAACAAATATCAGTGGTATTCGTTTTTGGTATTAGAACAGAATAAATCAGAAAAACTACAACTGTGCTTCACCCAAAGCACACATAATATAATACTACGTACAGATACCCAAATAATCCGATACAAAGAAATGACAAGGCTATTGAGCTGGTTATTTTAGGGTCAACAAGAAACCCTTATAGTTTCGCCATGTCCGTCTGTCTGTCTGTCTGTCCGCGGTTTAGCTCAAAAACTATTGGTAGTAGAAAGTTGTAATTTGGCAGGTGTATGTATGTTAATGACGCCGAAAAAGTGGTAAACTAAAATTTTGAGAAAAAAAAAATATGTAAAGTGGGGATGATATTTTTTTTTTTTTTTTGTCCTTCCCATAGTATGGGATATCATTGGATAGGTCTTTTAAAAATATAAGGGGTTTAGGGAGACTGTTTTTTGATTAAGTAAACCATTCGTGACTTTTCAAGCTTAAAAATACCTATTTTCGTTAGAGTCAAGTGTGCCCCCCCCCCCCTCTACCAACTAAACGGTTGTAGTTAGAAATTCAAATGTCACGGCAGTAATACCTATATATAACGAAGTTAAAAGTAAAACTATCACAGCTAAATAGGCTTTACAATTTACCGAGTAATTGGCGACCAACTTACATTTACAGTTGAAAAAAATGTTCTCCCATACATTCTGTATGAAAACATGTTTTTCAACTACATGATAAGTTTGTTCTTGGGATAAATTCATCCCAACTACGGAACCCTTCATTGTGCGTGGTCCGACACGCACTTGGCCGGTTTTTTATTTTCCTCACACATGGCAGCACTCACTAATTTATGAGTGTAAATAGATAAATCAATATTAAACAAGTTTTGATTTTTACTAATGTTACTTCAGCCAAAATCGGCCCTATAACGCTTTTTATTGATTGTTAATTTCATAATTGTTACCTATGCTGCAATCTGTGAATTTTTTTCAAGACTAATCAAAGTCAAAGTCACAGAAAGAGAAAAAGAGAGAGAGTGAATTTTAACACTGCGGTGTAGAATATTGCAGTTTTAGGTCATCGCCAGCTCTTGACAGATAAAGGAACTAATGTAATTTTGGTAGATTTCTGAAAAAGTTAGATATTTAGAGACATAGTTTTATTTTTCCTGTAATCTTTACATATGCTTCTATCACATAGAATAATTTCAGATTTTTCTCTATGCAAACTTCGGAGAAAAGGGTAATTTTTTTTTAATTTTTCTTCAAAAGTCGAAAACTATGCGGCCAAAAGAAAAAAAAAAATGTTTCAGAATGTGCAAATAGCGCTCTTTCATATGATACCTCACATGCCCTAAAAGCCGCATTTCGAATTTTTAAGACCACCTTTCAGTCCCTGTTGCAAAAAAAAAACTATTTTTTTTCTTTCTTATTTGAAAAATGGTTGGGCAAACGTCATCTAAAACTAGATATTCTTAATTTCAAGTTGATAGCATCAGTAGTTCTTGAGATATTCAGCTGTGACAGACAGACAGACAGACTGAGTCACACCATAAGGGTTTTCTTTTTACCATTTTGGTACGGCACCCTAAAAAGGCAAAATAAAAAAATGCGTTTTGCATTGCACTCATTTAAATCAAAGGTATCCTTGAGACCTAATTTCAGAAGGCTACCCATTCAGGAATGTGCGTTATGATGATTGATAAAGGCTCGTACGGACTCGCGCGATATCGCGGGCGCGACAGGCAGCGACAAAGAAATTGTGCTACTAGTATCGCGTCGCGCCCGCGATATCGCACTAGTCTATACGAGCCGTAGAACATGAGTGAAGATCAAAGTAAGACGGGGTCTTGTAATATATGACTAATTTAACTGACTTGTAAGTCAAAGACTTGATTTCGAAAATGTGTCTCCTGAGAGTCCGTAATGCCGGCGGGCAGCGGGCCTGAGTGGCGATCAATAATGTACGAGCAGTAGGTTCATATATACATACGTGTGTCCACTCGCTTTGAGGCAATCGCCGCCTCATTAATATGTACAGCGGCGGCGTGAGAGACGGGATTATTTGGATGTAATGTGTTCGGAAATTTAACTTATTTCTATTGTAATCTATGTTTTCGTTCGGTGTTGGCGATTATGCCAAATCTTAATTAATAGCAAAAAATAATAACTTAGTAAAAATCTATAAGTTAAGTGAGTGGTGAAGTTGAACTTGTCGATCATGTTCATATGTACTTTAAAAAATAGCGAACTTTATTTGTTTATTTCATTAATAATTTTCACATTGTATCAAATTAAAAATTAATAATTAAATTACATGAAAACATTATTATAACTTAAAAAGAAATAAGGATACATAAGTTTCAAAATTGCAAATTCAATTAAATTTGGCTACATTAACACGGATAAAAATGTCAAGAAGAAAAATATACCTACATTATGTCAGCCTTAAAAAAAAGTGTTAACAATCTTATCGTTCCCCTAGATGTACACATCACTGAGAAACTCATCAAGTGTACAATAGCACTTTTCCATCAAAAGAGTGAATTTCAACAACTATGATTTGTTACCTAATTTTGGTGGAAAAGTTTTATTTTTTATTCTACTATGAGTTCGCTGTTAGTTTCTGTTTTTTTAATAATCTAAGATGTTGATAAGAAAGTGATACGTATTCTGGTACATAAAATGTGAGAGAAAATTATTTATTCCTGAAAGCTTCTAATATACTGTCGACACCAGAATTGGTACGACACTAAAATTGATATCTGACACCAAAATTAGAAATATTGACACCCGAATTTATTTCTGTCACCAAAGTCAAAGTCAAAGTCAAAGTCAAATAATTTATTTCAAATAGGCACGAAGATGCACTTTTGAACGTCAAAAATTACATGAATTACACCAAAATTAGAAAGTCTTGACACCAATTTTTTTTACTGAACCAAATCTATATCTATATCTTCTATCTATATCTATATCTATCTATATCTATACATACAATAAATTTGTAGACGAGGCGTTTCTGTACATTGAAAATATTTCAAAAAAAATAATTGGGGTGTTAAAGAATAACCAACAGATGCCATTTCATAAATTTTTTGAATTTTTGTCTGTTTGTCTGTCTATGATTGTTTGAACAGGTTCAACGTAAAAAGTACCAAACCAATATGCTTAACTTTTATACTTAAATATTGTGTATAACTCGGGGTAGTGATTAGTTTTTGTTTCATTGCAATCGCTTCACTCTATCAAAAGATACTATCAATTTAAAATCTATGAGAACTTAACTATTCACTTGAAACACGTAACGACATCTACTAACCTAATGATACTATAAGTAGGTT
This sequence comes from Dryobota labecula, assembly GCA_947523025.1. NCBI lineage: Eukaryota > Metazoa > Arthropoda > Insecta > Lepidoptera > Noctuidae > Dryobota > Dryobota labecula. Next base: position 537,607 of record OX383298.1, read on the forward strand.
TGAGAGATAGTAAAAATGAAAATGTTTAAAAAAAAACAGCTATTTCATACTAAAGTTTAATACCTAATATTAAACTTTAGTATGGAATAGCTGTTTTTTATTAATAAATTTAATTTAGATGGTATTTAATCCACTCGGAGTATGCTCATGATGTTATAAGATTTCCTGTCACTGTTGTGGTATACGAATTGGTGTCGGGTAGGTACTGTTAGGATATTTATAATCTGTACACACTTCCTGTCACGGAACAGAAGAATACATGTTATCCTGAGCTCCGTCTATGTTTTATTAAAAACTCCTCGCATCCTGCATAACATCGTGTCAGAAGTCAAGTAGAACCAAACAAAAGTCGTCGTCATATGAGTGACGACGACTTTTGTTTGGTTCTACTTGACTCGTCACGGAGATTCGTCAGCGCATCGTAAGAGTCAAGGCAAGTCTGCTCACGTTTGTCTAACTAAAAACATGGCGAACGACCCGCCATAACCGCCAACGTATAAGCAAGCCCGAACGCGCCGCCAGCGAAATTCCATTTAGACATACATGCCTCGAATATGCCCCTTGCGTGGAAAAACTTCACAACGGCTCTAAGTATATACATGACTGCAAATAATTTAGATGATGAGCCGTACACAAGGAAGGTCGCCATTTTTCGCATTTGTCGCCCTTCAAATATTCTACTCATTTGATGTTGATATGAAGAAAATAAGCTATAAAGACCTCCTCAAAAAGTTCGAGCTTTATTTCCTACCAAAAGTTAACATTTTAATAGAGAGGCACAAACTATTTAACCGAAAACAGGGTCAAAACGAGGACATTGAAAAATATGCCACGGACTTGAAAAATATTGCCCCTCAATGGCAGCATACTCAAATATATTTTTTCATGAAACCTGGGGCCTAAGTCTACTAATTTATAAACGTTGCAATGGTCTCGCAATTGTGAGTATTTGACAGTGTTTGTATGGCAAATCTGTCAAAAACTCACAATGAAGAGACCATTGCAACGTTTGTACATTAGTAGACTTGGCCCCCTGGAATCCAGTTGTAATTTTATATATATATATATATATTATTATTTTTTTTTCATAAGTCATAAGTCATTTATTCATTTGTTTAACCTAAGTATGTACAATAATAATGGTATAAAAGATAATAAAGAGTGCGCTATGCTATGCCAGAGAGCGTATAAATGATTGTAATCAATAATCATAATAAGAACACAGATTAAAACAAATATAATCACACAATTCATAATACGAATTCATTAATAAAAATTGTAGGTATAGAAATCAATGTCAATAAAAAAGAGAAAAAAATAATATAAAAATTTCAATACAGTAGGTACATATCAACACACAGACTGAAAACAAATAATAATAAAAATAATAAGACTATGTCAATATACAATGCTAATGTCAATATGCAATACTAATGTCAATAAAAAATGCTAATGTCAATGTACAATACTAAAGTCAATATACAAAAAATAATATAATTATGTATTTAATTAGCATGTCAACATTCTGTCATTACATTTTTGTCTGTTATGAATTCCGAAATACTGTAATATGCTTTGTCCACTAGTAAGGATTTTAGCCGTTTCTTAAATAAGCTCACGTTTAATTCTTTGATTCACCGTGGTATGTGGTTAAATATGACTGGTGCCATGTAAAATACACTTTTGTACATTAATGCTGTGTGGGACCTTCTTACGCACAAGCTATTTTTATCCCGTCGACTTCGGTTATTAATATCCGACATTTTTTTAAACAAATTAGTATTGGTCTTAACAAATACAGCAACTTCAATAATAAGGATGGAAGAGTCAAGATTTTAAATTTAATAAATAATGGTTTACATGTTTCTATGACCTGCAAACCAAACATTGACCTTATACACTTTTTCTGTGCTTTAAAAATAATTCCTCTATTTCCCAAAAAATAACACCATATCTCAAAACTGAACCCACCAAACTATGATATGCTGTGACTAAAGCGTCTACACTCACCACTGAGGTAAGTTTAAATAAGGCATAGGCAGACTTACTAATTCGTTTGGTTAGCTCCTCCGTGTGTGTTTTCCAATCTAATTTATTGTCAATTGTCAAACCTAGGAATTTAGATGTGTCTACTTGTGTTATGCATTGGCTGTCATAGTATATATCCATATTTGTGTTTGAACGTTGGCTAAACATCGTTAATTTTGTCTTTCCAATATTTATCTTTAGATTATTATTTTCTAACCATTGTACTATGGAGGTTATTGTCTTAGTAATTTCATCGTTATAGTTGTGAGCGTTTGTGCTATTAATGGTTACAGTGCTGTCATTGGCAAATAGTGACATAGGGTGACTCGTAACTCTTGGCATGTCATTTATATAGATTATAAATAGAGGAGGCCCTAAAACACTACCCTGGGGTACGCCATACGTAATTGTTCGAAGGTCTGACTTGTAGATTCGTTGACATTTAGTTTTAAAATCGATTTCAGATACTTCAACGTATTGTTTCCTGTTCTTTAAATAATATACTATTAAATTCAAGACATTACCTCTAATGCCGTAGGCGTCCAATTTACTTAGCAAAATATTATGGTCCACATAGTCAAAGGCTTGAGTCATGTCACAATATATTGAGCACACAGGTATTCTATTGTCCACATTCGTATAAACATTATTAAAAAAATCGTAGATGGCCATAACGATAGTTTTGCTTTTTCGAAAGCCTTTTTGCTCCTCTGTCAAAATATTTTGTTTATCCAGGTATTTATAAATATTTGCATAAATGTATTTTTCAAATACCTTGGATATTATTGGAACAAGCGCAATGGGCCTATAAGACTCCATGCATTCTTTATTATTTTTCTTAAATAATGGTTTAACCACAGTTGTTTTTAGGTTAGTTGGATATGTACCGTGTGTTATGCACAGATTGAGAATATAACTCAAATTTCCACTAATGTAGTCCGAGACATACTTAATTACATTGGTAGAAATTCCATCATTACCAACACTACCAGTATTTTTTAAAGACTTAATTATGGTTTTGATGTCATTTTCATTACTTGGTGCCATAAACATCGAATTACTCGACTTTGAGATATTAGATGTCACCTGTACACCTCTATTACTGATATGTTTTATCTTGTCGACAAAAAAGTTGTTAAAGGCTTTCGCTATCTCGTACGGGTGTTTTACTTTTTTTATTTCCAATTTTAATGTTTCCAATTGAGTTTTTATTAGGCATAATCATCCTTTCGACTTGTTACATGATGATTTTATTTTATAGATGTTCTGAGTACGTTGTGTTAATTTAACAATTTTGTTGTATATTGGTGTATATTTTTTGAATTTTGTTTGTTTTTTTCATTGCGTTCCAGTCGATAACGCCAGAGAAGTGTTCTTTTATTTTTACTGCATGTTTTAATTCCCCGCGATACCCATTGTGGTCTTTTGTGTATGCTTAATTTGATACGTTTTAATGGAAAACATAAATTATACATAAGGGTAAATGTCTCCAGAAATAGATTATACTTCGTATCTCTCCCGAAGATGATTACAGTTTACATGCAGCAGCTCGCGAGCTGATGCTGTCCTAATCACACTTTTAAAGCTATTTAAATGCTAGAATTTATTTTTAAATAAAATAAATATCATAAAAAAGGTAGTGTATTAACTACCTTGACTCATTACGTGATTTGGTGTTGTCCGACTCACACATAAATTTGCTCGTCCGGAAATAAACTTCGTTACGTTACATTATGGAAAAAAGAAAGTGAAAAAGTTAGTTAAAACAAGAAGAACAATCTCCTTCGCAGTCACTACCGCAGGATTTAACCAGTGATCTTGAACCACAAGGTAAGTGAATAGACAAATACCTACACATTATTTTCTCAACTACCGCCTTGAGACTGCACATAAATTAAATACAATACATTTATCGTGATAATAATATCCCGACGTGTATCGTGTATGGGTGCCTAATGCCTAATTATTTAAGTGTCATAAAATTTTGATATCCCGACGTTTATCGTGTGTGGATATTATGACCGTCATACGTATAGGTACCTACAACACCAACATTAATATCCCAACATATATCGTGTGTGGATGCCATGCGTTGTTATAAGTGTCATAAAATGAATTTATTCATTGTGATATCCCGACATTTATCGTGTGTGGATACTATGACCGTTATACGTATGATACCTACAACAACAACATTAATATTCCGACGTATATAGTGTGTGGATGTTTTATGCGTTGTTATAAGTGTCATAAAATGAATGTATTCATTGTTGCAACTAGAATCAATTAATTATTTTTGTAATTTTTGACGTTCAAAAGCGCCTTCTAAGTGCCTAATTGAAAGAAATTATTTGACTTTATGGTATTCCAACGTTTATCATGTGTGGATACTATGACCGTTTTACATGTACATACGACCCCATTTTAAATATCCCGACGTAAAGCGTATGTCGATAAAGTACCTACTAACGGTAGACTACTTATAATTATATTTTCCTTTTTGGAATATGAGATTCTAACAACCGAGGTATCATTAGACGGCGAAGGAACGGCTGATAAAAATCTTGATAAACTAGACCCGGATATTTTGCAATTATTAGGTTCAGAGCCTAAAATAAACAAATTGTTTAGAGATAATAGGCACAAGTATTTGGCAATGCGCTAAAAACACATCTTAAATAACGGTCTCACCAAAGGGGAAAACGGCTCTAGTCTATCTCCTAAAATTGTATATATAGGTATACAGGAAAGCACCTATGCTAAATCCTGAGTTAATATCGGCACTGTCTGATTCCAACATTGAAAAAGATTTATACAGTGAGCAGAAACAAAAACCAAATGACCAGCTGTATCTCAGCAATCGGCAAAGCATTTAATGTAGCTTTGCCACACACACACATAAAAACACTCAATTATGCAGGACGGCTGATGTGCGATACGCACTACAGAGAGTCTCTGTCTTTAAGATTAATGTCATATCAGTAAACAAAATGATAAATAATAAAAATTTAATAAAAAAATAAAACTTTAAAATAGACTATTATTTATTCGGTTCTATCAATCAATCAATCAGTTTATTCGCATAATATGGGTTTACAAAGATGTTATACAGGTACGGCTTCACCATATTCAGCTTATGTTAGCATGCAAATTATAATATAGTGTCATAATAATATGTAAACAATTAGATCATATCCTTAAAAATATAAATTATACATTGATAGTCAATCCATTACAAATAGTCACCATGATATTAAAATAAAGGTCAAATTCAATAAGAGTAAAATTATTTATATTAAATTAAGAATTATGCTGGGTATAGATTACAAATTATTTCAACGACAATTAGAAATTTGGATTACCATCAATTAATTATTAACAATGATTGCGTTATATTTTATTTTCGAGGTACTCCTTAACTGAATAATAAGCCTTATCTATAAGTAAAGATTGAAGTTTCTTTTTAAATAGATTTACATTACTTGAACTGCGTATAATTAAGGGTAGTTTATTATATATTTTAGGGCCCATTCAAACAAAGCTTTTAGAAAGGAGTGCGGTTTTCCCTGGTGGAATGCATAGTTTATCTGCGTGACGCGCTCTTGTGCGATACTGAAACTGCTCTAGATTGCAATGGATAAATAGTGCTGTCTCATAGATGTAGATGCTGGGCAGTGTCAATATTTTTAATCGCTTGAAATGAGGCTCACATGAGTCAGTTTGTGTTAAGTTACATATAGCTCTTACGCATCTTTTTTGCGCCCTGAACGCACTTTCCAAATCAGTGGAATTGCCCCAAAAAATGACACCGTATCGAAGAGTAGACGATACATAACCATGGTAAGCAGTTATTTAGGTTGTAATACTCGTATCAACGATTTTACTGAGATTACGTAAAGCGAAAGAATAACTGTTTAACTTATTACTAATGTGTTCTATTTGTTTCTTCCATGTAATTTTGTTATCTATGTATAATCCTAAAAACTTTGTTGACTCTACTACTTCTATTATGTGGTCATCACAATTAATGTTTAAAACCTCTATTGCTGGTCTTTTTCTAAACTTAATGGCTTTTGTTTTACTAATATTAATTTTTAAATTATTACTTACTAACCAATTAATTGTATTTTTTAGAGTCAAATTTATATTTTTAAGAATGTCATTTTTATCATGCGAGTCAAAAAGAATGGTACTGTCATCAGCAAATAGAGTCATGGGATTATCGGTTACAGTTGGTATGTCATTAATATATACTAGGAAAAGCAATGGCCCCAGCACACTACCTTGTGGCACGCCATATTTGACTTTCCTCAGGTTAGATTTATATGTATACTGTCATAGTTTTCGTTTTTGGGCAAATATATGATATTTCAGTTTGTTGTAGTCTGTCAGTCAAATAGGATTCTATTAATTTATGTACATTTCCCCCAATGCCGATTGCATAGATTTTATGCAATAGTATGTCAATTTTAACGCGGTCAAATGCTTTTGTCATGTCCATAAATAGGGCAACAGTTGGACATCTCTTATCCATATTAGTCAAAACTCGCTTACAAAAATTATAAATCGCTAAGTTGATTGACTTGTTTTTCCTAAATCCCATTTGTTCTTTGGCAAGTAGATTATTACTTTCAAGGTAATTGCAAAGGCTGTTATATATAACTTTTTCAAAGATCTTAGAAAAAATAGAAAGTAAAGCAATTGGGCGATAGTTGTTCATGTTATCTTTGTCCCCTTTCTTATGGATGGGCTTTATAATTGAATTTTTAAGTTTATTGGGAAATGTACCGGTTTCTATAGATAAGTTTAGTATATGTGATAGTACTGGTGAGATTATATGAGCGAGTCTTTTTACAATATTAGTCTTAACTCCGTCATACCCCACACTAGAAGTGTTTTTTAATAAAAATATGATTTTATGAGTTTCAGCCGGATCATAAATATTGATTTGCTGGCATAAATATTGATTTGCTGTGAGATGGGGGGCATTTGAATGGGGGGTTTGTCTTCTGGTATTATTTGTTCAGTAAAATAATTATTAAAGTGAGTCACTATTTTGTTTGGGTCATAAATAAGTGCATCATTAATTTTTATCCTATTTGTATGTTCGCGAGGCTGGTTATGCTTGTTCTATCGTGTCTGATTATCTTAAATCCACCAAGGCTGCATGTCTGCCTCAAAACTGGGATTCACCGCAAATAGTAGAAAATTCAATCAACAGCGTAATCAGTCGAATACTTCTACATATTTGTTAGGGTTATTGGGGGTATCAAAAGAAAGGCCGTTCTAAGGATATTAATATATACGTTTATTATCCTTTTCTTTATATATTAGAAGGTGTAAATTAATAATATAACGCGGGACGTCTCGTCTCACGCAGGGCTAGCTGAGAAGAGTACGGTCGCTATAAGAATGTAAGCGTTTCATCATTTCAGTCAAGTGGCAACTGAGGGCTTGGTTAAAATGAAATAATATTTATGAGTCTAACACAAAAACTAATAGTGTTGAAGTAGGGTCGATTTGTTTTTGCTATATTCCAACACGCCCCCTCAAAAATAAATCCCTTTCCTTTTAATTACGATATAATAATATCGAACATCTGTATACAATACAAGATCACACACCTTCCAATTTTCTCGATCTGGGGATACTTGTACAATAATTATCATAGTCCAACATTCGTTGCGCAGGATTAGGGAAACCCAGAAAAACCTAATCAGACCATTATCAATCAGTTCATCCATTATAATTGGATATTACCTATTAAATGTTATTCATTTACATATAATTACCAAACTCTTATAATTATCTTATTTATTTATCCAACTTAGATTCAATCACAACGTCACTCCGAGTTTCATTCTCATCTCAATGAAACGCACAGCTGGTAATGATTTTGTCAGGATATCAGCCAGCTGGTTATCTGTAGAAACATAAACCATTTTAATCACATTTTTCACAATCTGTTCCCTAGAAAAATGATACTTAATATCAATGTTCTTAGATCTTTTGTGACTTGTAGGATTGTTCGCAATGCTTATGCATCCATTATTATCCTCATAAATACAAACAGAATTTGGTATCGCAATGCCAATACTAATTACCAATGACTTTAACCACAGAGTTTCTTTTACTGCTTCATATAGTACTCTGCTTCAGTGGATGATGTTGCCACGGTTTGCTGCATTTTTGTTTGCCAACATATTGTGCATTGATCAAATAATTTAAACAAATAACCCGTAGTACTTTTTCTGTTGTACTCGTATTACTACCCCAGTCCGAATCAACAAAGCCACTTAGAATATTTCTGTAATCATTTCGTGTAAAAGTTAACTTGAGATTTAAAGTTTCCTTTAAATAACGGACGACCCTTTTTAAGTGAGCCCATAATTAATGGTTGTTTTTGTTTGCATATCGACTCAAGAGGTTAACAGAAAAACTTAGGTCAGGTCGAGTGCAAAGCATAATATGCATCAAACACCCGATAAGATTTCTACAAGGGGCACCTATTATTTTACACGAATTTAATGCTTCATAATCTAGTTGATTTCGTTTTGTTTTCACATTGTTGGTACTTACGTGAATTATTTTTAAATTATTATTTGTGTCGCACTCCTATTTCGTGTTGTAATTTGGTACAATTGATTGCTTTAAGAATTTGAGTGTAATTTCGTATTTTGATTTTGTGTTTGTTATCTTTAGGTAAAGACTCATTCACGTTCAGAACATAAGTACTTTTATTATATTAAATCATTTGTTTCGGTTTCTATTCACATAGTGAATCACATTAAAATTAATATTAAGTTAGGATTTTAAGATATAGCCTGGGATATGGAGAAGGACATAGAGTACTTTTTTATGCGATAATCGACATCCACGCGGGCGAAGCCGCGGGCAAAAGCTAGTAGATTATAAAAAAGCATTCGACAGTATTCCACACTCCTGGTTAATTCAAATACTACAAATATATAAAATAAATTCTAAAATAATAGACTTCTTACAGGATATCATGTCCCGTTGGAAAACTACACTCCAATTAAATTACCGCCACAACGGTATCACAACTCGGCAGATATCCATAAAGAAGGGTATTTATCAGGGAGATTCTCTGAGTCCTTTATGGTTTTGTCTCGCTCTGAACCGTCTGTCCGACCTACTACCATCGCAGCCAAGCAGGATATTCCCTTAAACGTACCACAGAAGAAACTATTAACTCACATCTTATTTATATGGATGACATTAAACTATACTCAAAATCTGAAAAAGACATGAAAGAATTTATAGATATCACGACAGAATTTAGTAAAGACATCAACATGCAATTTGGTTTAGATAAATGCAAAACAGTTCATATAATAAGAGAAAAAATAAAACCGGGTGACTATCCTATTAACAAAACAGACACAATCACAGCAATGGAATCAACGAATTTATATAAATATTTAGGGTACAGGCAACTCAAAGGACTAGATCATTCAGCAATAAAATACACATTAAACTCAGAATACAAAAGAAGAGTGGTCGCAGTATGTAAAACCCAACTCTCCGGAAAACATTTAATAAAAGCGTTGAACACCTACGCAATCCCGATACTAACATACTCGTTTGGAGTGATCAAATGGTCTAAAACTGACATTCAACAAATAGAGAGAACAACACGAACCACACTTACCAAACACAATAACCTACACCCTAAATCTGCAATAGAAAGACTGACCATTAAACGGCAATACGGAGGGAGAGGCCTGTGAGGGACCTAAGGACTTAAACGGAAATGCAATGGATTTATAGATGTCCATCATCTTTGGCAGAAACAAATAGCGAAACTAAGAGCATTATTTGATTCTAAGTCACACACAAGCAACATACATAAAGCCGTAGTTATGAACGATATCAGCTACACCCCACTTAACCTACAGGAACAGATAGACACACAACATACTAGCAATGCCAACCCACATAAGCAAAATTTAGAAGACTGGAAAAAGAAAGTATTGCATGGACGGCACCCCCATGACCTAGAACAATCACATATAGATACAATAGAACAATCACATATAGATACAATAGAACAATCACATATAGATACAATAGCATTAAATAAATGGCTTAAAATCGGTAATTTATTTCCGGAAACCGAGGGTTTTATTATTGCAATACAGGACCAGATCATTAATACTAAAAACTACAAGAAATACATTATAAAAGACCCTACGTAACAAACGATAAATGCCGCAAATGTCACAGCCAACCAGAGACCATACAACACATAACAGGGGCATGCACAACACTCACACAAACAGACTATACACACAGGCACAATCAGGTAGCAAATATCATCCACCAAAATCTAACACTCAAATATAAACTCATACAAGACACAAACACTCCTTACTATAAGTATGTACCACAAACAGTTCTAGAAAGTACCACACACAAACTACTATGATCGCGCCATACTAACAGACAGGACCGTTCACTATAATAGACCAGATATAATCATTAAAGATAAAGTTAATAAAGTCACATACCTTATAGATATTGCAGTCCCTCATCATCTCCCTGCCCTTGTCCTATGTTACTTGGGGTCGGCGCAACACGTTTTCTTTTTCCATTCCCCCCTGTCAACCGTCACTCTATCATTCACCTCTACCCTTCTCTTTCATATCATTCTTCACACAATCCATCCATATTTTTTGGGTCTTCCTCTCCCTCTCCATCCATCCACATTTATCTTCATCACTCTCCTCGTCACATGCGTTTCCTCCCTCCCCATCACATGCCCATACCATGCCAAATGACGTCCTTTCAACTTTTCTGTCACCGGCGCCACTTTCAAACTTCCCCTTATATACTCATTTCTGACTTTATCCATTCTCGTCACTCCACACATCCATCTCAACATTCTCATCTCCGCTACATGCAATCTTTTTTCATCTGTCCTCTTCACGGCTCAGCATTCCGATCCATACAATACGACAGGCCTTATCACAGACTTGTAGATTTTCCCTTTTAACTTAAGGGGCATCCGTGGGTCGCAAGTTGTTCCTGTGACCTGTCGCCATTTCATCCATCCCGAGTTGATCCGGTGCGTTACGTCGCGGTCTACTTCACCATCCCCTTGGACAAGCGACCCGAGGTACTGAAAGTCGGAGCAGATCGGTAAGGGCGTTCCGGCGAGAGCTATGGGCACAGAACTGGACAGACCGCCAAAATCACATAACAGGTACTCTGTTTTGGTCCGACTCAGTCTCAGGCCAACGGCCTCCAGTCTTTCCCACCACACCTCCAATCTGCTCTGAACTTCTAAGCCGCTCTCGGCAACCAGCACAATGTCATCGGCGAATAGCATACACCAGGGAGCCTCTTCTTGGATATCCGACATAAGAGCGTCTATAACCACCACGAAGAGGTAAGGGCTGAGTGCCGACCCCTGGTGCAAGCCGACAGCCACGTTCAAGTTGCCAGTAGTGCCTGCTGTAGACCGGACTTGGGTACTGCATCGACTGTACAGTCGCGGAATGAAAAGGTTGACCAGTTTTCAAATAAATTCATTTACGCGTTGCAAGCACATGTTACCTTTTTAAACTGTGTAACAGACGAGAGTGTTGTATTGAAAATTATGTTAAACTGTTTGACAACAAAGTTCAAATTTACTTAGGCGAATGTTCCTTGACTATTAATAGTTGAACAAGAACCTTTTTATTAGTTTGTTCTTGCCATTACGTTGTGTCAAGTTTGATAAATCTAATTACATCCTCTTCGCTTTTAATGATTAAAACTATAAATGTGAATAACAGTTCCTGTCAATGTCAAATGTCATTGCCATTTTTTTTCATTCATGCAGTGAAATGACATTCATTATGACGGAATTTGTCATACTCACTATAAAGAAGATACTGATAACCTAAACGGCGCAAGCAAAAACAGATCTTAAGGTGGTCAACCTTTTCATTCTGCGACTGTACATTGCTCGAATCAACTGCACATACTTCCATGGCACACATTTCTCCTTAAGGGCCCACCACAAAACCTCACGAGGCACTCGGTCGTATGCCTTTTCGAGGTCAACAAATACCATATGTAAGTTTTTATGCGCACCTCTGTATTTCTCGCACAACTGGCGGATAGCAAAGATGGCATCTGTTGTTCCCCGACCAGGCATAAAACCGAATTGGTTTTGCGAAATTTCACTCTCTTCTCTCAGTCGCCTTTCAATAACTTTCTCCCAAGCCTTCATACTATGTGACATTAGCTTTATTCCTCTATAGTTGTTGCACTCCAGCACATCACCTTTGTTTTTAAAGATGGGCACCAGCGAACTGTTACACCATTCGTCAGGTATAGCTTCTTCCAGCAACAACTTATTGAAGAATAAAGCTAACCACGTCCATCTATCTGCCCGTAATAACTTCCATACTTCAACTGGTATTCCATCTGGACCTATTGCTTTACCATTCTTCATACCATTTACTGCAGTTCTCACATCATCCATACTAATCACTCTCACTAACCACTCATTTACTGGTTTATTCTCAAGTACACCATTCCAGTCATTCTCTTCATTCATCAGTCATTCAAAATAGCCCTTCCATCTACCCTTAATTTTACCATCATCCGAAAGAACTATTCCAGTCTCATTTTTTATACATTTTATCTGACACACATCCCTCGCCTTTCGCTCTCTAGCTCTAGCAAGCCGGTATAGATTTTTTTGGCCTTCTGGAGTATCCAGTGTGTCATAGAGCTTGTCCTGGGCTTTTACTCTCGCTACGGCCACAGCTTTCTTGGCTTTTTTCTTAAGAGCATCGTACTCACTCTTTTATTCTGCTTTCAAAGTAACATTATCATCTTCAACACTCTGCCATTCCTTGAACTTTCTCTTCTTATCCTGCAACACATTCTGTATTTCTATCGACCACCACCATGTATCCTTATCTATCGTACCCTTTCCTTTCGTCTCTCCTAAAATATCTTTCGCTGCACTCCTAATATACCCCGCCATTTCATTCCAACATTCATTCACACTTCGATCATTCATATCCCCCATATCTATCATTTTATCTACCACTCGCTCTTTAAATTTCTTCGCACAGTCATTCTTCTCCAGCATATGCCATTTTATTTTAGGGGGAGGTCGCTCTTTGTTTTTAGTGAGCTTTATTTCTACGACCATTTCCATAATTAGAAGTCTGTGCTGTGAGACTAGATCTTCTCCCGGTAGCACTTTGCAGTCTTTGATGTGCCTTAGGTTGTTGCATCGTACTAAAAAGTAATCAATTTGCGTCTTGTGATTACCACTTTTGTACGTAATTAGGTGTCCATCGTTCTTCTGGAACCAAGTGTTGGCTACTGCCAGGTCAAATGCGGTAGCGGATTGCAGCAATGTCTCCCCCTCGTTATTAAGGTTACCAAATCCCCATCCTCCATGCACTCTTCCATAAACCCCTTTCATTGTCCCCAGATATTGCAGTCCCTAATACACATAATTTAAAAAAAACAATAGGCGCGAAAATCAGTAAATACGCTGAACTGAAGGAAGAAGTGACCAGAATTTGGAGACAGAAAAAGGTGTACGTAGTCCCCATTGTTGTCTCCACAACAGGTGTTATACCCAATCACCTCCACCATAGCCTCAAACTAATAGACCTGAAAGACTCAATTTATATAACACTTCAAAAGGCCGCAATTTTAAACACCTGAAGAATAGTCAGAAAGTTTATGCAAATTGAGGAAAATGAAATCTCTCCTCATAACATTCATTCTTCGTGATAAAAATTCACCACACACGCTACATTGACTTGGCTTGGGCCCGTTAATGTAGCTTAAACTAGCCAAAGAGCTAAGAAACAACACTATTTTTTTGATGTTATTTTATGTACAGTAAGTAATATTAGTAGTTTTTTAATTATTAGGTACCTAGTTAATTTTAAGACCGCGCTATCGCATTAGGTATACACCTGTAATGATAGTTGTAAGGAAGATTAAATAAATAAATAATAATAACAATAATTTTAAAATCGTTCGATTCTTCGTTACGTTTACTCCGCCCGTTCGAGCTAGGCCCACTGTGTGACAGTCTCCAAGATCGAGATACTGTACACTGAGTTGTATGACGTCACACTTCCTCGAAGGAGTCCCATATATGTGTCAGGGAGTGTTTCTACCGCTATTTTCCGTTCCGAAGTGATCGAGTTTGATCATTATCTCCGCAAACTGTAATGAGACGAGTTGAGACACGCGCGTGACGTCTAAACACAAAGTTTTCCATGTTCAAGCTTGTCTTATTAAGACAGGCTCGAGATATAACTTCAAAATATAAACTTTATGCGTTGTTGAGTTACAGGCAAATGTTTGGATTCGATTTTATTTAAACAAAGAAATCCATGAAAAAAAAGTTAAAGAAGAAAATAAATTGTATTTAAATAAACTGTCCCGCTGCTGGGCAATGGCCACCCCAAGTTTTTCCAGGAACTTTTCTCCCGCGCCAACTCGAACCAGCCCTCGCGATTTTTAATAACAGAATTTTGTTTTTGCCATTTTAATCTAATAGTCGTATCAAGCATTTAATAGCACACTTCATCGTTTTATGTTGCCTTAGTTGACTGACATAAAATCAGAACCAATCACCTAAGAGATAAGTCCAGGAGACTGTGACTTTAAAAACCTTCTAAAATACCAGCTAAAATAAAACCTCGTCACCGAGTTACACTACCGCAAGTGTGACAGCTCAAGTTTAACCAAAACCTTAAAATTCAGAGCTCAAGTTTTAAGTTGTCTAACTCATAAGATAAGCAAATAAAGATCGCGAACATCTTCAAAAAAAAAATTCTAAGGGTTCCACTTTCATATATTATTTCTTTCTAACATAATTATGTAGATACATTAGAAGTTTGAAGGTGCAAACTAGCATGACGATAAACATTGAATAGAATAGAATATAATAGAAATTGTAATAGAATAGAATTGGAAATTGGACTCCATTTACTATAGCATTAGACAAATAACTGCTAAATAACGACAGTTATTGTGTCATATTGTTGAAATTACTGCACTTTAGAGTTATTTTTTTAATGTAAATGGTAAATATATTACAGTGCTTTGTATTCATCGTGAAATAACGGAGTTTATTAAACGTTTACATCGAAATAACGAAAGGGTGAAAACAGTTATTTGTCTAATGTTATAATAAATGGAGTATAGGTAGGTTGAACGATAGATTGGATCCTACGCTTTGCGGGTTTGACACCCCCATTTTTTTTCTAGTCTGTAATTTTTCTGCAATCAATCAAAAACGTTTAAAATAGGAAATTTTGAAATTTTGTGAAAGTATTTTTTTTTTTTTTTTTGTTTTCATTTCAATGTAACATGGTACAATTCTTGTCAATATCAGAATGTCATTAACACCGCAGTGCCTGGTCATAACATGTCATGGGTCGAACCACATTACAGCGAACCAACACGTCGCAATAATAGCTAGCTGTACCAGACATCACACATTTATTCACGTCTAGCTATTGGCCAAGAAGCGATCAATACACGTCTCGCATACTTTCTCGAACATCGCCACCTATTGAGTGATCACATAAAAATGTGCAGCATCACTTTATCTCCTGCGGTCGACCGCGCCGTGATTATTTATATCCTCTTTTTAAGCCAATATTGCCGTCTTACAACATCGTATTGAGACGAAATCAAAACTGAACATCAGTCATGTCAACAGCAAATTAAAAACCTGAAATAAACTATGTATTAATTATTATGATTGAATGTTGAAACGGGAAATATTTAACTAATCCTCTTAAAACTTATTTATTTATTTAACATAAAGGCTCGTACAGACTCGCGCGATATCGCGGGCGCGACAGTCACCGACAAAGAAATTGTACTACTAGTGTCGCGTCGCGCCCGCGATATCGCACTAATCTGTACGAGCCTTAAAACGGTCAAGGCCAATTACATTAGTTAACAAAGGCACTTAAACTCGTAGACTTTCCAATGACGAACTCAATTTTTTTTATTTTTTTTTATTATTGTTGCTTCCTCTTTTTATCTTTCTGGCCTTTTCTCTCAGTTAGTCAGTCGCAGTTACTTGGCTATTTAGTATTTTTAGGACACCAAAATAGGAATTATTTGAGGTTCACAAAATAGGCGCAATCATTAGAGTTCTTTAATAATATTTTTAGGAAATCAAAATGGGAATTATTCAAGGTTTGATTAAACACATCGCTTTTGCACACATGGCCAAATATTATTTTGAAGTCTGACGTCCTTAGTCACACTATAGGTTAATCGATAAATTCATGCGTTACTTACGTGCTTGAGAATAACTTTGTTCGTATTGGGCACACTTGGCCCTAGTCTTTATTGGCTCACTTGGCCAAACAAAAACTTATTAAAGCACACGTGGCTTTATCATTAGCACACTTGGCTTTATCATTAGCACACTTGGCCTTATCATTAGCACACTTGGCCCTATCATTAGCACACTTGGCTTTATCATTAGCACACTTGGCTTTATCATTAGCACATTTGGCTTTATCATTAGCACACTTGGTTTTATCATTAGCACACTTGGCTTTATCAATAGCACACTTGGCTTTATCAATAGCACACTTGGCTTTATCAATAGCACACTTGGCTTCACCAATAGCACACTCGGCTTTATCATTAGCACACTTGGCTTTATCATTAGCACACTTGGCTTTATCATTAGCACACTTGGCTTTATCATTAGCACACTTGGCTTTATCATTAGCACACTTGGCTTCCTCATTAGCACACTTGGCTTTATCATTAGCACACTTGGCTTTATCATTAGCACATTTGGCTTTATCATTAGCACACTTGGTTTTATCATTAGCACACTTGGCTTTATCAATAGCACACTTGGCTTTATCAATAGCACACTTGGCTTTATCAATAGCACACTTGGCTTCACCAATAGCACACTTGGCTTTATCAATAGCACACTTGGCTTTATCAATAGCACTTGGCTTTATCAATAGTACACTTGGCTTTATCTGAAGCACACTTGGATTCATCATTAGCACACTTGGCTTTATCTGAAGCACATTTGGCTTTATCTAAAGCATACTTGTCTTTACTTTAAATCAAATCAAATCATTTATTGGTTTGCAAACATGGGTACATAGATGTTTGATTATAATAGTCCTCCATGTTTTACTGTCACATGGGCATGTAAATCATATTATTATTTGACTTACTAAAATTTTAAGATACTATAATTTTAAATAATAATTTAGAAAAATTTAATAATACAAAATACAAATATGTAGTTAGAAATACAATTAAAATGTCATAACAATACAAAATTTCAAATATCAAAACATTAAAGTAATATATTTTTTTTTTAAGTTTCAAGTTTTTTTTTAAATTGAAGAGGTTACAGTAATAAAAAAAATGTCAATGGAATAATAGCATATCATGTTTAGACACACATAACCTATCATTTTATAAATCTTTTTTGTAGGCAAATCCCACTTCTGAGATGAGACGAAATCATACACCTCAAGTTCTATATTAATAATGGTTATTAACAATCACTCATTAATTAGTAACGATATAACAAAAGTAACACGGATCCGTAAGATATGATACATACAATCAATTGAGTAACTAAAATACATTAGGGCATATGATTAAATATAAATAAACTGTTTCAATTTAAACAATAATGATTACTTAATTATACAAAACAAATATACTTTAATATCGATATTTTATACGAGTAAAATGTCATCTGGCGTGTTCTCGCGTCGTAAAGGCCGCCGGTCGCCGGTCGGTGGGCGCTCACCTCACCGCCGCGCCGCCGCCGCCGCGTCCTCGTCGCGATAAGCGGACGTCCCGTCTTCGTCTAACCACGTCGACGTTTCATGACGTCGACGTCAAAGTCAGACGCAATCCGCCGCGCTATAAACATTTATTTCACTATAACCTCTTATCGCTGCTCTTTAATGCTATCGTTTGCTTTCCAATATAACTTAACACTATATTTATCATTTTAGTTTCACTCTTCTTATTGGTAAAGTTAATTAATTGAATTTGAAAACAACACAAAGTATACTTTCTTGTTTTTAAACGGTAGTTGTTTTTAACACTTACCAAGCAAAGAAACAAAAAATACAAAAGAAATAATGCATTTAGTACATTACAAGCTCGACGAATTTTTCCGTCATTCATTTTTAGCCTACATTCACAACTGCATGTATAAACAGCTTGTTACATTCATGTATCCCATATCACAGCTGTTTTTTGGAACACTACGCCACTACGGCACATTCAGACCTTTCATTTCAGTGAGCGTACTATTTCTTTTATTACTCGTTACTCCAAGCGGAGGTTATTTGCTAAAAAATTTGGCGTGCTTCGAACGAGCAAATTACGGCAAACAATCATAATGAAATATTCTTAAAATAACACTGAGACTTGTTACAATAAAACGGAACTGGAGCAAATGAGACAGCCTAACGAAGCATGGCTATTGTTTAGTGTGAATGTGGAGTCGTATTTGCCGACTGATGTACACACAGCGTCATTATGTCCTAACCCCTCAAGTTTTAAAATGTTACACTGCTACAATATTGAATTCGTTACGAATAATCTAAAGAATACTACAAAAAGAGTTTAATAGTTCGATTTGGATTCGAACCATCGCATTACCGAATGTCGTCATACTCATACCGGCAGTTTGACAGACTAGCCAACGAGCCCATGGGAATTGCGCTGAAATTGTTATCCACTATCGTCTAAGTAGTTTATCTTTAGGTCTGTCTAATCGATGGATGTTATCATTTGAGGGTATCTATTAATTTTACTTACTTACGTTTTCTTTATAAAATTACTCCATACCCTCAAATTATAGCTACAACGTTGTCTAGGGACCCGTTTGTGTCAGTTGGCAAAATATGTAATGACTAATGATAACAGTGTATTATCAAAGTATTCCAATTAAAAAAAAAAATAAAAAAACAAATCTACTTGAACTTTTACAAAAAGAAAAAATATACATTAAAGAAAATATAAATAAAAAGATTGTAAAGGTAATATAAATTATTATCTTTACAATATATATATTTTTAGTAAAATAAGATCAAAATTTTGTTAAATAATAGCAATAATTAATATTATTATTAAATGATTATTAAACTATTTTATTTTTCTTGATTTTCTACATATTAGAAAGAAAACACATGTTTTGTCCAGGATTTGAAACCTCCAATATTATGCACGGCAAGCGGTCTTGAAACCTCCGGACTACTTAGACGTTGAATATGTTGTCGTAAATGTTAAGCTTATTGTTGCTTGTCATTATATGCATTAATAAAAGTATTAACTTTTTAATGAATAAAAACAATATTTAAAACAGAAAATACTTATTTATTCACTAAAACAATACATTAATTGTAATAACATGTTTTTGCAAAATACAAAAACCAACTTGGGCCTATCACGGATTTGAACGCACATGTCTTTTGGGGGGTAAGGACTTAATGGAGCTTTGTGTACAAACAAACATAGCACCTATGTGAATGTGTGACGTCACTAGCACAATGTTGCTTGTCACCTTAGCTCTGTTAATTAAACGTTGTGGCGTGCTTGCACGTGCAGATGGACGGTGACCTGGCCTTCGACCTGTGCGTCCCCGACAGGCCCAGCGGCAAGGGGCGCTGGTTCCTCGTGGGTGGGGAAGCGGGCAGCCAGGTCCAAGAGCTAGTGTTCAGGATGAAGCAAATGCGGAACAACTTGACGGTGGCACCGCTCTACTCAGCAATTATGATGAATGAGCTGACCAAGGAGAGACGTTTTTTTTTCCATTTCTCTTATGAATGTGTCTGTGAATTTTATTAAAAGTTCCATAATATATATAAATTGAGTATAATAATTGTAAGTTTATCTATTGACAACTGGCTACCTACGTCAAAGGTGTACCATTTTTTGCAGTACACCTTCTCGAAGGAGAGTTATCATTTTTGTTGATGATTCTAATGATTAAATTAACGGGTCGCGCCCATCTGGCAACGCTCCCGTTTGGCAACGCTACATATACGTACTATAGCGGTGTATCGCGTGCACCAGGTACAGTTAGTATGTTAAGTCTTTTAAGGAATGTTAATATTTGTTTGAAATTAAATAAGAAAGGATTTTTGTAGTGTAATTTTTTGTATATATTTTATAAAAATAGAATATAATATGACTAGTAATAATAATAATAATACCCCACCGCCGTATCTCTACGTTGACGTCGTGGTGGGGCTTGTGCGCTCCGAACTCTAGGTCTGTGCCGGTAGAGTTTACTTTGCCGGTACACGTCTAGGGTGAGGAGCCAGACCAAGAGAGATACAGAAACCCGCAGCGCAGCATGTGGCGAGCTGTAGGGCAGTTGCGACCCCACGGACCCTATCTCCCGGGAGAAGTCATGTTCCTCATCTCTGGCTTGCCTTTATTGGCCGGCTGGAATGAACGCTGACGAGGAACTGAGCTCCCACCTCATTCTTGCCTTTATTGGCCGGCTTGAGTGGAGATTCGCAAGAGCAAACGTGCTCGGAGGAAGGAAGTATTCCAGTAAGTGCTTAGGGATCTTGACCATCTTCCGGGCTCTGGGATTGTTCTGAGAGCCGTGGAATACCTCTCCACTCCTCGAGCACCTCAGAATATGCTGCCCCCTTGTCGCAGCATCACTATGTGCTAGCGACCGTTTTCGGGGGCCCATTATTGAGTGTACAAGTCACCCCCTGCCATTTTATCCGTGTTAATAAAACATTGATCAGGCAGGGGCCATAGTTCTTCCATAGTTTTAGGTAACCAGTCCATTTTAACAACCAAAACTCATAGTCCAATATCTTTGTTTCCATATCCTGCAATAGTCCTACACCAACCGAGGGTTGTCCTTGGGTGCACTTGCATAATGCGTACAGAGATAATCGTCGGTTGGTGCCTCATTTAATTAAAAAGCGTTTAACGGGCCTCTACGAATTGGCTTCGGCCCCTCATACGCCTTCCAAAGGTCCGGGACCCCAGGTTCCCGAGATATGTAAACATAAAAATAAAATAATAATAATATTTATTTGTCAGTTCAGTAATCCAATACTGTTAGTAGGGAAATAAACAACTTACAAACTAAGTACATATACTTCTGTCAATTACTAAATTCAAAAAATAAACTCAAAAAACATGTCAGATACGATAATAATAATAATTCATAATATTCATTAACAATCACACTACACACATTACTTCTGGGCACGGTTTGACGGCAACACTATTGTTCTCGTCCAGTGCTTCCCTAAAAGGCCATCAGTCCTATCAGCAATGGTCATCAGGAGACTGTCATGATACACCATTTTATGCTGATAAAACGCTCGAAATATATAATGAGCACCATTGGTGCATAACTTTTCTCATGGTCACGTTCGCAATTGGACGAAATATTTGACATTTATTTTGTACTTGCAACACGATCTGGCTGTAGAATTCGATTAATCGACTTATACTTGACCGGTTGACATTTTAGCGGGAACACCACTAAACGAACGAAAAAAAAAGAAAACAAAATACGTCTGTACTCTGTGGTCGTGTGGCGGTGTGGTGCGGTGCTTAATGTAAACATTCATCAAGGTTATACGTGCGTAAAGATTCAATGAGAAAACGGTTTAATCTTTGAAGAATCTTATACAGAATTACTGAGAAATAAGTGTAAATTTCGTATTGAGTGTTAGTTTATCGAAAAGTGATAAATATGTCAGTGAAAAAGTAACGAAAGTTTTGGAATGCACAAATTTTGATCATAAGGCCGCCGTGTTTAGTAATGTTTGTATGATAAATATTCTTGTACACTGTTTGAAATACACATAAGAAGCTAGCTTATTTATCTACGAACATAATTTGGCTAATGGCTTCATACTTGAGTAATAGGTTTCAGAGCGTTGACGTTAATGGGAAAAGATCTCCCGGATCTTTAGTAACAATGGGAGTCCCACAGGGCTCAATTCTTGGTCCTTTTTTGTTTCTTATTTATATTAATGACTTGCCTTACCTCATAAAGGATAATCATGAAATAGTGTTGTTTGCGGATGACACTTCACTTTTGTTTAAACTTAAACGTCAGGAGCTGGTTACTGACGATGTAAATAGCGCGATCTCAAAAGTAGTTCATTGGTTCAATGTTAATAATTTACTTCTTAATGAAAAAAAAAAACCAAATGCATTAAGTTTACGCTACCTCACGTTAGGCAGGTGAAAAATAATGTGTTGATAAAGAGCGAAGAATTGAATCCTGAAGATAGCACAGTATTATTGGGCTTAACTTTGGATGCTAAGCTTCAGTGGGGCCCACATATAGATAAATTGTCTAAGAAGCTGAGCTCCGCAGCATACGCCGTTAGAAAAATTCGTAATTTAACTGACATAGAGACAGCCCGTTTAGTGTACTTTAGTTATTTTCATAGTGTAATGTCGTACGGTATTCTGTTGTGGGGAAATGCCGTCGACATTCAGTCTATCTTTGTTTTGCATAAAAGAGCTGTTCGATCAATTTATAAATTAAGTTCGAGACACTCTCTCAGAGAGAAATTTAAGGAAATTAATGTTATGACTGTGCCTTCTCAGTATATTTTTGAAAATCTTTTATATGCCCATAAAAACATAAAATTGATTAAAAAATACAGTAATATCCATAATATAAATACTAGGAACAAACACATGTATGTTGTACCTAAAACACGGCTCAAGAAAATAGGTGGTTCGTTCAGATGTCAATGTATACGCTTTTATAATAAACTTCCAAGCCACGTTCAAGATCTAAGCATTAATCAATTAAAATCATTCATTAAACGTAAGTTGTGCCAGAAAGCCTTTTATACCATTAAAGATTATATTGAGGACAAAAAGGCTTGGGATTGAGCTGCTCCAAATTTTATATATTGAAACTTTTTTTATTGTGATTGCTTTATACACATTGACATGAATATTTACTTGTGAAGTATAATGTTATTATTTTAATTATTGTGAATGTGAAGACTATGTGGGTCTTTGTTTATTTTAATTTTTTTCTTCTCAGTATATATTTTTTTTTTCCTGATCTTGGTATGGCAGTTTGAGTAATTTATGCGGCCTGCCCAAATATCCTTTCTTTGGTATTGTTCGTCGAATCGTTGAGCTCCTTATGTTCTGAGTTGAGCTGCACGATTACTGACAAATGCGTGCACTGAATGGACAGGTCCACTCAATCTGTGTGGTTCTTTCTTCAAAAGACCATTTCAGACACCAGTCTACATGGTCTTCACATGATTTGACCAAGATTATGTCTGGACTTTAAAAGAGACTGTGACCTCTGAGTTTGTTTCGGTCTTTCTTCTCAGAGTAGTCAGATACGAAATGCCGACCTCATCTAGTTTTAAAATATGATTGACGTGTAAAAGTGTTTGTAAAAACCTACTTACAGAAATAAAATCATTTATCATTTATCATTTCATTTATCATTTATCATTTCATTTATCATTTATCATTTCATTTATCATTTCATTTATCATTTATTTAATAGCTACTGATATTATAGCGTATTGCTATCGTAATCGTATTTCCAAGAGTAAAATTCGGCAAACAAATACCTACAAAATTCAATAAAATGGATATAGTATGTTATCCTTAAGAGATTCCACCATACATTATTTTGTTATATCTCAAAGGGTTTAGACAAAGTTTTCGTAGAAAGCTCCCAGACGGCTTATTTTTTTCCGACACCTCCAACAAATATCGATAATTCATACAAAAATGCATACAAAAACATAACAAATTATATACTAAAACCTTCCTCGAGAACCAAGCTACCCATTGGTGAAAACAGCATGAGCATCGGTGCAGTAGTATTTGAGTTTATCGCGAACAGACAGACAGACGCGGCGGAGGACTTTGTTTTATAATATGTAGTGATTTATTTATTATTTCCAACACAACTAGCATTACAGGTTGCCCCAAATTGGTAGCGTGGTCTTATACAATATTTTTTTTATTACAACTTATCACACATAAAGTAATTTTTGTGAACTCATTCAAACAACAGGTAAATAAATCCACCCTCTCCGCGATTTCTTTGAGTGTATGCAAGGCGCGCTTCAAAGGTGCTTCACCCAGCAGGTTGGCCCGACCACGAGGCACCGCCAGTAACCGCGGTCGCCGTCGCCGCGACACGTAATTATCCGGCACGATCAGACACACATCCTTTAGCACACCCAGGTTAGAGATCTTTCCCCGAAATAACTTAAAAGTATGTGTAACAAGTGCCAAATCCCTTCTTGTTTCAAGCTTGTTGTACCCAACCATAACTTTATTTTCTTTTTTTTCGCTGAGAAATGCTTTACGCATGCCCGCTCGTCGGGGGACGAGACGGGGTATGTGGGTCAAAATGGCAGTATACCCACTAAAACTCAGCGGAGTTCCCTCATCGCCTTGATGGGAGGGTCATGGGAAACCGGCTCAGCCTTTACATCCACAACCCTCCCGGCGTATGACCGCCTAGCTGGCGGGCCCCGCAGCGGCTCCCCCCCCGGCTGGAGGGATACGGGAATGGCCGGGAACACCTGGCCATTCCCGTCCGACACTGGTGGAGGCCTGTGCAATACAGGCAAGGGTGCCCCCGCACCCGTTGCTTGCTGGCCTCCACCTGGGACCCCACGCCAGACAACCCTGCGTCTCTCCGCGACGGGTCAGGTCACTGGCCCCGCCGCCTACCACTTTTCGGCGGCAGAGGATAGGGAGAGCGGCCAACGCAATACCGACACTCCTCTTCCTCTGCGGCCCCACCGCGTCCGCCATCCAACGGTGGCGACCCCGTCAAGGCCGCGGAAGGTAGGGAGAACGGCTCACTGCAATACCGGCACTCCTCTCCCGCCGCGGCCTCCCACACTCAGCCGCGATGCCGCCCATTCGACATCGCGGCCCGCCTCAGTTACGATGTCGCCGAAGCGGCTCCGCAACCTACGGCCGCTACGTCGTCGGCTTACCCGCAAAAGCCCTGACGAGCGGCCCCCTCCTCGGGTTATTCTTAGCTTCACCGTGGCCCTCCAAGCCACGGCTATCGGGGGGGTACCCAACCATACCTAACACAAATAGGGTTGGGTACATCAATGGATAGAAAGGATAGACTACATAAAGTTTCATGTACAGGTACCGTGTGAATTTATTCTGTATGCGCTCCACCATTAAGACATATTTGGTTTCATGTGGAACCCATATAGCCGCATGTCATGATCATGTGTCTTCTGATCCTCGCACTCAGTAAGTATCTCTTGGATATTAATTATAGTCTTGGAGGAATACTAGAACTGGTTGTAGAAAATCAACTATGCTTTCAACTTTGTATTGATTTATTATAATTATGTATTTGTACGCAACAAAATTAAATGAATTCAATACTTACCGTGGCGCTGCTACCATTCAATTTAAAATACTTTGTACAATAATTCTGAGTTGAACAGTATACTAAAGAGATTTATCTTTCAGCAGCGAGAGAGTTTATCTGCAGTAATCTAGATTTACCCAGTGAAGCAATCAGTTTGTTTGAACGTTACATTGATTGATACCGGTCCGGTTTAGTTCGCTCATATTTTGAGTTAAAAACAAAGTTGAATTCAGTGACGAAAGTAGTCGATATTTATTGATTTGTGGAATTGTTGTCGGAATTTTTTCGGAGCACAGGTTTTTCCCGGCTCGGGACAGAAATTTATAGGCTGGGGATTTTTGATTACTATTTTTCCCAAAAAGCATTACCCGTAAAATTTTCTCCGCGTCGTACAAGTAAGTTGAGTTTGATTTATTCTGATCGTTCCACAAGCAATTTTCGCGTGTCTTGAAATCACCAGTTTCTTTAACCTAAACGTACGTTTCATACAACGTGCGAGCTAACGAATACATGAATGGCTTGGAGACGCGACGTGATGAGAATGGACTGAAGAAAGCTCGTGGATGTGATATTTGTGGAAAGAGGGAACGCAAACACGGAGCCTTTGAAAGAAGAGGAGAATGACGCTATGAAGGAGGTCTTAAGAGACCTCTCCCGGTTCCGGGTGGTTGATAAACAGCAGAAGCCGTTCTTCGAACGTATATACAATGACATGACCGACGAGTATAGGTAATTACTTAGATTCCAGGAATGAGGCTGAGTAGTTCTGCCTTGTAGACACCATAGTTTCAAACCACGTCCATTCACTATTGATTAAAGGACCTTGTTCGGTCCTATACACATTGCCCAGCAGTTACGACTACAGTCCAATGAAAAGTCAAAGTCAAAGTATTTATTTGTGCGATTTTTGGTGATATAACAGGTCTTACAGATATTTTATAGATACTCAAAAATCGACCCTTCATACACTATTAATTTAACAATATTAGAAATTACTTAAGACATAAACGATACAATTCTAGCAAATTCAATACAATTATTCTAATAAATCTATAGGAATATTACATTATAAATCATAAATACAGGATTACAAGAAATTTTGTCAACAAGAAATTCATCAATGGTATAACATTTGTCTATTCAAAAATTATTTAGTTTGCGTTTAAATTGAGTCAAGTTTAAATCTTTTATGTCATTTGGTAGCTTATTAAAAATTTTCGGAGCCATGCAAAGTATGCTCTTGTATATAAGGGCGGTTTTTGATCTTCTTAGGCATAATTCATGTCGGTATGTTGGTCTTATAGATAACTTTGCTCTGAAGCTTTTTTAAATAAGTCACCTTTTTTTTTACGAACAATTCGGTCTCTTAATTGTAATAACAAAGCAGCGTGAGTATTTTGAGGGAAGTAAAATGTGGTTTGCAACTTTCTGTTGATTTAAGATTGCATAAAGACCTAATGCACCTCTTTTTTGCTTTAAAGATATCATGCTTTTCGCATGAATTTGCCCAGAAAATGACTCCGTAACGTAGTATGGAGTCTACATAGCCATAATACGCGGTTACGACAGCTGCCTGATTTACAATTTTTTCAGTTTGTGACGAGCAAAGGCAAACCTGCTTAACTTTTTAATTAGGATGGATGCATGTTCTTTCCACGTCAGTTTACAGTCTATTGTCAATCCTAGAAATTTAATGTGTCCTACTTCTTCAATTATATTATTATTAAAAGATATATTAATGTCAGGAGAGATTCTTTGTCTAAATTGCATGATTTTAGTTTTATTTAGATTTAATACAAAATTATTTTGTTCAAGCCAGTCTACTGATTGTTGTAATGCGTCTTTAATATCAGATTCATAGTTTCTATTTTTATTATATTTTATTAATGAAGCAATAACAATAATAATATTTACTAACTATATTTACTACTAATGCTAATATTTATTATTTACCTACAAATCGAATTCCAATTCTTTATTAGTGGCTTTTGTGGACATGATATTTATTCAGATATGTTACTGTAGTTGTAATTGCAAGCATGTCATTAATATTTTATATACCTAGATTATTTTATATTTTGTGAATGTGAGAAAGTTGTAGGCCTAGTAGAGTGTAGATTTGTTGGCGGTTTTCTATTTTGTTAAGTACCTGGTAATTGTTGAAAGGCCTACACTGTCCTCCCATACCTATTATCACTGTTATTTAATAATATTGTAAAGCCAATTATTTTTAAAAGAGTAACCGTGGAGTTTCTTGCCGGCTCTTCTCCATAGGAAACGACTAACTCGAACCGTGCACCTAGCTTCTGACGTTTCATAAGTGCCCATGTAGATTTATGTGAAATATATATATATATTTTTTTTTTTTGAATAAGAATAAGAATAATTTATTTGTGAAACATAGGTAAATTACATACAAAGATCTTAAAAAATGTGGTAGTGCGCTATGTTTTACCAATAGTGACATAAATATTATTAGCAATTATGATTTTATTACAATATAAATATTTATTATGTACTTGAGTATCCAATTGTATTAACGCATGCATGCAAATTCAATTTTATTACAATTCAAAGTTATTTCATGTCAAAATTACAATGTATTTTAAGGGTGCTAATTAAGGCAGCTTCTTTAAAATGTCATTCTCGTCTGCAAATATATTTAGTTGTCTAATGAATTAATAGGTCAGCGACGAACTTTTAGCGTCTAATAAAAGGTTTATAAGCGACCATATATTGTAAAACAAGCTACTGTTAATATGACGCAACATGGTGATAATTCTTAAGCAACTAAATTTGTGATGTGTCTACTCATTGCCAGCTTCTAATAAGTGTATCAACTTCATCTATAAAATAATATCAACGTACTCTAATTTCATAGAGTCACCTTTATTTTTATACTTTAGCATAAGTAATTGATGAGTGAATCTACTATATTTGAACATAAAATTTCCTTATTATTGTCATCAAATAATGGTCAATGAAAGCTCTAACTTCATGTATTCGCCTATCTATTTATAATGTTACCATAAGTAATTGACTATTATACCTACCCAAATGAACATACAAAAAATATTATTATCATAAACAAACATCTGCAACTTTCTTTACACCAATTTTTTGTGTTTTTGCTTCTGGCGGCGGAAATGCCTATTTTGTTTGAATTAATTCTTCTTTCCTTTGATAGAAGAAGCTTGCGCGTTGGTAAACCTTATATATTGACGACTACTATGAATCAAAATGCTTATTGCGATAGGTAGGTATTATTATTACTATTTTAGGAGAAGAAAAGCAGTACCGTTTCTGGCCACTGTTCTAACCTAACCTAACCTACAGTTCAGAGAAATTATTATTATTCGACTAATTGCATTTTGCTTGTTAAACATCTTCATCTCTAGTGAGATGGTGCAAATAGCCGGTCGCGCCCCTCTGATTCCCAACGAGCGTCAGGTACACTCCCGCGCTTGTGTTGCAAACTTTCACGAAAAAAGAATATGATTTATTAATTTAGTTGTTGAATGAAATGATTGCTAATTTTGAGGCTGGAATTTGATTTTATTAGCAGACAGATGTTGAATCTCTAAAATATATGTATAAAGTAGCTCACTTACAACATTAGTCGCTGAGTTATCAAATCAGAAGTAAATATATTTATCGGTAGCTCGGAGTCATATTAATTTACGCTCGTAAATTGACGCTGGTTTTTGATATTCTGTTGGAATAGTAAAGATGATGAATTAATATAATTGAAGCTGTTCTATTAACTCGTCGCCTACATATAAAAAAAGACGCTAGGTTGCAGGTGCTAAAGAAAACTTTTGTTGCCGCACATATAATTTCCCGTATTTTAATAAATGACACCTTTCAGAAATTTCTACTACCCAACAACCGAGCGAGTGGACCGTTCAAGGCATGACTCTTGCACCCACTAGGCGACGTGAAGCAGATGTGGCGCGGCCTGCTGCAGCACGCGCAGGAGACTCTGCGCAGAGCTTCACAGCGCTGCATCGACGAGTACCTGTGAGACACGCCTGCGGAGGAAGAGGCACATATATTTTTGACAGAACATAACGTAACCTGTTTCCTGAAGGAGAACACGAAATTGCGCCAGTATACGCAACAGGGAGCGGGCTTTCGCCACCAGCCGGGACAAGTCCAGACTTGGGGCTGCTATTGAGAAGCTCCTATTGGAAAACCGTCATGGGTTTTCCAATAGGATCTTTGCAAAACTGACGTTAATTTCCTCACGATCAGATCAAATAACTTTTATTTATTTCTTTATAAAGAGTTTGAGTTATTAGATGCGTGAGCGCTTGAAACAATATCTCAAGACGGAGCTCAGCAAGGTGCGCGCCAACCAACTCAACATCCTGTGTGGCACCTACCAGTTGTGCTACAACGATTTGTTGAAATGATGGAATTTGAAATTACGTATTATTTTATAATGATACTTGTAGGTATGTATGTGATACATAAAAATAATTTAAAAAACCGTTTCAAAACGTTTCCACGGTCGTCGTGCAAAATCTTCGTTCTTAATTACAACTAGAATAGAATGCTAGCCTTCTAAAACGGAACAATATTTAATTTCATATCTTACAAGCTGGTTAAATAACATTTTTATAGGAATTGGCGCACGTAGTAGCATTAATTAGGCGCAGTGGCCGGGTTCGCTTCCCGAGTAATAAACAGTGATGAATCGCGTGACTGTCGACACAGAACAGACAAAAACAAAATATCCACTGTTATGTACATTATGATACAAGTGTGCTATGTTGGATATTACACTTGAGACGGTATTATTAGATAAAGAAGCCGATTATGTAAAGATCAATGCACACTCGTTTCATACGACGTTTTTCAACACACTTGCGAGGAAAAAAACAGACTTGTAAAAACTTATGCTACAATAACGTAATTATAGAGATGATACATTTAGACTTCTAAAGTTCTACTGACCTTTGTTGCCAGGTACTGACTAACCGGACGTTTTTTAAAAACTGTTCAACGTCGATTGTTGACAATACGTCAGATTTCGTATTTTTGATAGTAACTAACAACACAACGAAAACGTTAACAAATATTTATGGAAAATGGCGCGCTGGTTTTCTATTTTTTTTTTCGCGCGCCTCGCTAGCATTGCGCGTGCAAGTGTAAATAAAGGCACTGGTAAAACCGCTAAACAGCCTTTATTAAAAAAAAAATTAAACATAAAAGGCGGTTTTATTCGCGCGAGCCGTAGGTGAGCGCAATAAGTTAGCCAAGAGTGTAATGATCAATGCACACGCGTTTCATACGACTTTTTTCAACACACTTGCGAGGAATAAAACAGAAATGTATTGTTATTAACTATATAGAAAATCGCGCTGGTTTTAATTTCCCGCGCGCCGTGCTAGCGATGCGCGTGCACGTGTAAATAAAGGCTCTGGCAAAACCGCTAAACAGCATTTATAAAAAAAATGTTAAGACTGATCGTAGTGTTATCGTATGTCAATTATTGTAGGTTAGTTAGTATGGAATTAGAAAGTACTGTTGGCATACTGAAATATACATTAGTTCAGTTAGAACGTCAGTTAGGATCTTTTCCGTTTGGTTCCGGGACCCACGGACAATTTAAGGTAGGAGTGAGGCATATATATCGTAACAGCTAAATACAACAGGTGTCACAAGATAATAGACTGTAACTGTGACAAATAAACTGAAAAAACAGCTTCTGTTCCACGACGAGATAACAGAACTCATCCAGTCACAAGCTTTTGTCTATTCATGCTTATGACAGTTACCTTAGTTAGAATATAGATAAAAAATGTTACTGTTACACTGTGACACCCTGTTACATCGTCCGTCACAAGCTCTTTCCTTTTCTCGCATAGGTGTAACACCTTAGTTAGAAAGAGAAGTACCTACGTGTATTATAAATGTGCAGCTGCAGTAAAAAATAACACACAATATTTTGTTCCCACATATAATAATAAAAGTTTATTACGGAACAATAACACAAGACAAGTACAACAAGTAGAACGATGATAGCCGCAAAAGTATAAACTGTAGCGCAGCTATCAACACCCCTCTCCAGATACGGAATGGAATGACGTTGCAAAATAGGTACTTAATTAAGTTAATTTTAAATTTAGTTAATGAATAATAAAAACAAAAAATAAAATAAAATAATTTCATACTACATATGTAGTATGAAATAACAGCCTGTTATTTTGTAACAGGTTTTTGGAACTGTTAATTAAATGGAACAGAAACAGGCGGAACAGATATGCGATTTTACCTGTTACAACCCACTCCTGATTTAATTTTGAGACCAAAGACAATTCAGACTATTAAAAAAAAAGCAAACGCGCAGATTTATTTTGGCATGGTCTCTTTGATGAGATTTAAAAAAAGCGCATATTTCCGACTAGTAAACAGTTATCTGTGGCGTTACAGCACTAGTACGGTAACATAAAGTAAAAAGCACGCGTCTTTAATACACTGCATTATGGATCTAAAAGCGGTTCAATAAGAGCCACTTTACGAGCAAGTGTGTTAAAAAAATTGTTATGATGGCAACTAAATCGCTGCGATGGTACTTACTGGTTAACATGGCAACGATTTAGTTGCCATCAAAACAATTTTTTTTGAGACATACTCAGGCAACAAAACAAAACGAAACGTCAACAAATGAACGTCAGGAAACGTGATCAACATGTGACTATACTTTGTTCAATAACAGTATTGAACAAAGTATAGTCACACGTTGATCACGTTTCCGTCATAATACTTTTGTATCGAGACTTGCGCGCCTGAGTATGTCTTCGCATATCGTATCAGGTAGACCTTCTGATACACTTAATGTTGTGTGTGTCGTAAGGAGGTGGGCAGCGGTCGTAGCTCGTTAGGTAAATGATTAATATGTCCGAAGAAATTGCGCCGAAGTTCAGGGGAAGTTATTGTGGTCAGGCAATCAGGCACACGACAATGCTGTGAACATTGTATTGTTATATGAGTGGCTACGGCTAGTAGCCAGTCTGTTTTGTAAAACTCGTTCTGGCTTTTTTTTTCGATGACGTTTTGTATTATGAAAGGTCATCGAATAAGACCATGCTAGTACTGTACGGTTCGTAGTTCGAATAAAAGATAAATGTAAAAATACTTCTAATTTATTATTAACTAATAAAATTATATCATAACAAAATACTTTTATAAAATCAATAATACATAATTTATTTAATCCTAATTAACACATTCGAAACTAAAATATTACATAGGTCGAAAATAATGTACTAAAACAATATGAGCCATTTCCAGAATACATTGAGTAGCCGTTGTATTAAGTAAGTAAACTCCGTATAATCACCAAACCGCCATCAAGTTCCTCATAATAAGTATAAATACAGAAATAATTTTAAGTGTTATGAACTTATGAATAATTCTTCATAATCTAGGTATCTACTGAGCTACGTGAGCAGCACGACTCTGATTAGATTAATCTATAAAACTCTTCGTATTTTTGCCATGAATATTTAAATTCAGACTAAATTTTTACTACTCTTTGAGATTCTGATATGACCTATGTTTACATTGTTGTTTATGGTTAACTATACATTATTGAGCATGAGACTCTCAGGCTCTTCCTCACATTCCATATAGGTAATACATAAATCTTTCAATAACCACTACGAGTACAGCTCCAAGAAGTGGTGGTGGAATCTTCGGATGCTGTCCATCATGTACTGGAACTCATCGCGAGGATGCAGGATGGTGGTGCGGAAGTGGAAGGTGCCCGGAAGCTGACCGAACTCGGTGCCCGGGATCACACACACCCCTGGAAACAGAAGATATAGATTATCGTGAAGGAGTTACGAAGGTTTCGGGACCCTTTCTTATGTTAACTTGGCAAATCGTGCGCATCACAAGCTAATGGAATATTTTTATAAAACCTCAAATGAATAAGCAATCCAAATTGGTTTATACTTATATGAGTTATGTCAAAACATAAATTCATTATGTAGAACAAATATATTCAAAGGAATTGACACCGTTTAAAAAATAAACTACAACATAAGGTTAATAGACGCTTTGTAAATCTTAATGGAAAAGTTAAACCGTCTGAAGAGAAGCCGGTTTTCTTCAAACTGAAACACCAATGTTACATGACAATACTTCCTTGTCCTTTTGACCAGACTAAATCAACCTAACTTGAACACATAAAAGACTTGCCGAAGTTCAACTAACAAACAAACATACCTAAATTCGCGCTAGTCTACAAGTTAAAGCAACTCCCAAGTTATGCACCGTAAGTTGGGGCTCGCGCAACTTGTAGCTAAGTATGCAACTTGGAGTTACAACACATTACCGGGAGCCGCTTACCTTGCAGCGACTAATTAATAAGTGGGAGTCATTAGTGACGGGCCTGGGGAACTTAAACACCTTGTATGTTTCCTTGGAGCGGAACTTAAACCCGCTGCATCTTGCCTAAGAGCGTCGTGGGGACTGTTAAGGCTTTGTAGACGATCTGACGTGCCTTCCACCTGTTTGAGGGCACCTCGGTGAAACAAATTGGTATCTTAAAGAGTTGACTAAGTAAAATGCCCGTATCCTAGAATAATACTCAAGCTTGAATCTTGATTTGAGTATAGATTTGAGTACGTATCAAATCTGACCGTTTTAAATCGAGATTTATGTAACCTGAGCATTTTTCTTGAAACAGCATAGTGATGTGGCTTTATTTTATGGAAGGACAAATTATGTGGTAATACCTGTTTCTTCAAGTAGTCGTAGGCAATAGAACTCGTCGGGACTCAGGCCGAGCTCCTTGGCCGCCACCTGCGCCGCCTGCGGGATGTCCACGCGAGGGTACGCGAACATTGAACCCTGAGGAACAGCAAACCTCATACATTAGAATCTATACATAAAATAAAATCGTAGCGAAGTCAAAACTCTGCATTCAATATTTTTGAAAAAAGTAATTGCCACGAGCTCTGAGACCGATTCTGATGCCGAAAATATAGGTTTTAGAATTTTTGTCTGTTTGTCTGTTTATCTGAGTGTATGTTCCAGCATCACGCAAAAACTACTGGATAGATTTTATTCAAATTTTGCATAGATATTCCTTATAGATCTGGCCAAACTGTAGGATATAAATTATCACGCTATTTGCTATGGCGGATGAGCAGTACTGCATTATGTTTTGAGAAAAAAGTAAAAATTTATCTGCATTCACAGATTTTGAAAAAAATTACAGTCAATAAGAAAATGGCCAATTTTCACAAAAAGTTTTTTGATGCCAATCGATTCTGTTTCTTACACGGATCAAAAAATTCTATGGGACCAACAGAGATATAAGTACTAAAAAAGTCAGAAATTGCAAAAAAACTTTTCCCATAAAGTTCGTAGGAATGATACTGAGATGAAAGCGAGCACAAGATAAGTGTATGACAACAGTCGAATTATTCCATTACTTCGCTGGGTTGAATAGGAAACGAATGTATGTATGAGATAGTTACAGACTTAATCTTTTAAATGATTATCATACCTTTATGGATCTAAGCAGTCAATCATGACAATTATTATGCAATTTCAGTCAACTTTCAAAAAAGCAATGCAAATCTGATTTCGATTCCCAATAATTGATATTTTTGTGCTTCTTTTTCGGGTTCCGTACCAAAATGGTAAAAGGGAACTCTTGTGATGCGACTCAATCTGTCTGTCCGTCCGTCTATCACAGCTGGATATCTCAAGAACTACTAATGTTAT
Source organism: Dryobota labecula (assembly GCA_947523025.1). NCBI lineage: Eukaryota > Metazoa > Arthropoda > Insecta > Lepidoptera > Noctuidae > Dryobota > Dryobota labecula. The sequence continues at coordinate 572,801 of OX383298.1, forward strand.
CAACTTGAAATTTGGATAGTTTTAGATGACGTTTGCCCAACTATTTTGCAAATAAGTTTTTTTTTTTTTTTGCAACAGTGACTGAACGGCGGTTTTAAAAATTAGAAGTGGAGCTACTAGGGCATGTGGCGTATCATTATGAAAGAGCGCTATTTGCACATTCTCAAATATTTTTCTTTTTTTTTAAACCATTCCCCCTTATCTCCGAAGTTAAGTTTATGTATAGATTACAGGAAAATTAAAACGATATCTCTAAATAGCACACTTTCACAGAAACCATCAACAAAAATTACATCAGTTCCACTACCTGTATTGGAACTGATGTAATTTTTGTTGTGTGTTTTTGTTGTTTTTTGTTTGTAATTTTTGTTCATCTCTTGACCTGTCAAGAGATGGCGCTAACCTAAAACTGCAATATTCAATACCGCAGTGTTAAATTTCTGACGAATATAGGCCTCGCCGATGAAAATTAAAAAACATTTCATAACCAAAATGTCCTTGTTCCTACCTACTCACAGGTTGCTTTGGGTGAAGCACAGTTGTAGATTTTTCTGGGCACAGAACTATTTAGGTACCTATACGAATGAAGCTATACCTATATGATGGTAGGTACGGAACCCTCGGTGCGCGAGTCTGACTCGCTCTTGACCGGTTTTATTTTACATTTTTTATTACTGTAATTGTGACAGTTCGAAGAAGGTACACGGCATAATACACTCCTGGACTCCTAAATTGATCAACCGTGCATTTTTATGTTTATAGGCTTAAAACACCAAATAATAATAATAATAACCCCACCGCCGTATCTCTACGTTGACGTCGTGGTGGGGCTTGCGCGCTCCGAACTCTGGGTCTGTGCCGGTAGAGTTTACTTTACCGGAACATGTCTAGGGTGAAGAGCCAGACCAAGAGAGATACAGAAACCCGCAGGGCAGCATGTGGCGAGCTGTTGGGCAGTTGCGACCCCACGGACCCTATCTCCCGGAAGAAGTCATGTTCCTCATCTCTAGCTTGCCTTTATTGGCCGGCTGGAGTGAGCACTGACGAGGAACGGAGCTCCCACCTCATTCTTGCCTTTATTGGCCGGCTTGAGTGGAGAATCGCAAGAGCAAACGTGCTCGCAGGAAGGAAGTAGGTAATCCAGTAAGTGCTGGTAGGGATCTTGACCATCTTCCGGGCTCTGGGATTGTTCTGATAGTCGTGGAATACCTCTCTAGTCCTCAAGCACCTCTAGATATGTTGCCCCCTTGTCGCTACAGCACTAAATGCTAGCGACCGTTTCCTGGGGCCCATTAGTGAGTGTGCAAGTCACCCCCTGCCATTTTATCCGTGTATAATAAAACATTGATCAGGCAGGGGCCATAGTCCTTCCATAGTTTTAGGTAACCAGTCCATTTTAACCACCCAAACCCATAGTCCAATACCTTTGTTTCCATATCTTGCAATAGTCCTACACCAACCGGGGGTTGTCCTTGGGTGCACTTGCATAGTGCGTACAGGGATAATCGTCGGTTGGTGTCTCATTAAATTAAAAAGCGTCTAACGGGCCTCTGCGAGTTGGCTTCGGCCCCTCGTACGCCTTCCAAAGGTCCGGGACCCCAGGGTCCCGAGATATGTAAACATTTAAAAATAATAATAAAGGTTTATTCACAAAAAATACAGAAACACATTTATAATGTACATTTCAATCCCTTAAAAGTTACAAAATGTATATAACCCTGTCTCTTAGGCTATCCTTGTCTAAGAGACAGGGTTATATACATTTTGTACAGATTTTGCAACTTGTAATTAATTGTAATGTACATTATAAATGTGCTTCTGTATTTTACTGACGATGTGACTTATCAATAATGATAAGTCAGCGAAAAAGTTTTTATGCTGTTTTGAAGTTGACATACTGGCCATCAATTGGATATCACCATTGTTCCATAATTTAATTCACGAATTCGAAAAAGGAAGAAAGTCGGAGTTTGTTCGCTGTTAAAGGAACAACAAGCTTTGATTAAAGCATCTATATAGTCAATAGTTATTTCTTTATGTGTTTGGTTTTGCATAAAAAGAGTATCGAAATTGTTTTTCTTTATTGACGTGAATATGTCTTTAAATTTGCTTCCATAGTGGGAGGCAATTCGAATAACTGATGATAAGAAAATCGGGGGATACAGTTTGGTGTTGCAGCATGATCTATCATCTCTACATCCAAAATTTTATTACACCACTCGATAGCTAGAGGATAAAAAAAATCGCTGAAATTACAATATTACCCGTTACGTACACGTGTTCACATAAAACACACGGCCGTGTACACATCACAGCCACGCCCCAATTTTTTTAAATCGCATGGTGGCTTGATTCAGGTGTCCGGGAATGTAATTACGTTAGACCTCTTGTGTCGTATAAGGTTATGATAAAAATAATATCTATGTTTAGGTGACTATTGATGAGAAATCCCGTGTGTTTACAATTACAATGTACTGTTATATTATATTAGTGATAGGTGTTCGTCAGGAATAAGCTGTAGGAATGACAATGAGAAACATTAAATGTATCAGTGTTGTGCCATTAGTGTGTATGCAGGAACGCAGCCCTTCAATAATTCACTAGAAAAGAGCTGATGAACCTCGACACAGACAGTGGTGCCGATTCCCTTGTTCACAAACTAAACTAAATTTAAGTTCAGTGCATCTTTTTCTTTCTATTTCATTAAGAAAAGGACAGAAGATAAATTTCAGTTTAGTCCTGTCAAATTAATCAGCGCCTGTCTCTACTCCATACAAGTTTAGACGTGATTAAAAACTTCCCGACTATAATTACGTCAATTTACGTCAAGCGCTGATTAATTTGATAGGAATAAACTATAATTTATCTTCTGTCCTTTTCTTAATGAAATAGAAAGAAAAAGATGCACTGAACTTAAATTTAGTTTAGTTTGTGAACAAGGGAATCAGCACAGATCTGCAAACAGTCCAGGGAGGCTATGCCATTCTTAGATGGTAGGCTACCCAGGCGGTTATTACTCCTGGACAGTACCGGCCTGCGCCTGGTGACGGGGAACATCACGGGACACTGCTAGCTACACAAACACTTCCACACAATAGGCATATCGGACAATCCTCTGTGCAGGGCTTGCATGGAGGCTGAGGAAACCATCGCGCATGTGCTCTTTGAATGCACAGGCGTCACCCAGATTAGAACAGAAACCCTTGGGGTACCCAAATCTTTCACGGATGTTCTAAACAGACCGGGAGACGTAATTTACTTCTGGAGGGAAGTGGGCTGGTTGGAATAACCACTGATGGCCGTCATGGCCCATGTAAAAAGGACCACCTGAAGGACTAAGTGCGGAAACCAAATCCTTTACCATAGAACATAGAACAGCTGTACGTTGCTTGCTCCCGCGTCACTAGTCCTGACTCTGTATATTTTGACTGCTGTGACCAAAACTACAAACATAGTCTTCAGGGAAGTTTTATTAAAATGTGGCTGGTATTTTAGTATATTGTGGTGTTTTACGACTTCCACGCGAACGAAATCGCGGGCAGAAGCTAGTTTTAGATAAATTGAAAATGCCTTTACAAAAAGTCAACTATGAAAAATTAAAATATTTTAAAATTGTAGGTATTATCTACAGACAGAATTAAGTACTATTAACAAGACCGATTCTGTGAAACATAGCAAAGGCTGAAATATATCAGACATAGGATAAAAGATTGTGACCAATAATGATCTAATGAATATTACACTATTGGATAATTAAATTCCATAGTGCAGTTTTTACTAGACTTGCTACACTATAAAGTTCTATCCATGCAACAAAATGTTCTGCAAATTCATGCACTCACATCAATAGGGTTGCAGAAGTATCCGGAGATGGAGTTGAAGGTCTCGTAGGCGGTCTCCGTGCGCTCGGCGAGCACCTGCTTGATCTCGTTAAGCTCACGAGCGAACTGAGGGTACGAGGGCTCGCCGGGTGACGGTGGCTTCATCTGGAAAATGGGAGATTGGGGATTGATGAGTCAATCATCTTTTAAGCTATTGCATAGCTTCTATCGCGGGCCTTGAGCGCGGGGACCGAATCCAGAAATTCCGTAACGAAAAAACCTCACGCTATCGCTGTCTCGCTTTAACATCTATTCGACTCTATCGCACTACGCTACTCAGCCGCCATAGCTACCGGCCGCCATATTCTTGTCTTGTTAGTTGTCAAGAACTTTGTCAACAAAGCGCTGTTTTTGTTTTTATTTTAACTCTAAGGGTTCGCTGTTTTCATCGTCGGATAAGTTTGGGAAACTATTGGTGGTACCATCTAGTGTGGAGTTATGTGACTCAGTCTCAGTTAATGTTTCTGAACTTTGACTGGTACGCGTCTTTCGTAGAGTAATATTTTCGAAGAAATTCATTACTACTGACGTTAATTCAAATAACAAATATTAAATTTGGAATTCACGAAAAGTGATTGTTGGTACCGTGGTTTGAACTCGCGACCACTCGTGAGAGGTGAGTTAAACCAAAAGTAGATATTATGCCTTAACCACTAAGCCATTTGTACTTGATAAGACGAGTCGAATTTTTAGACTAGTTGAAGCAAATAACTTTTTTGTTTGTAGGTAGTTGTGACGGCTGGAATTCAAATCACAGCATGAATCACTTTTGCATTTCATGTGAATTATTATTGATTTTATCACACTTATTTTGATTATTTTGATGTATTTAAGTTGTAAGATGTATTTAATCAATAGAAAGGAAAAGGTGTTCTAATTATTATAAAAAAACTTAAGTCCAAAGTTTTGTTTTATTTTATTATCATCACAGCAAATCTCATCTTATAGTCAAGTTTACCTCGGATTAGATCTAGACTATACAATGGGATTTGTCTCTGAACCCCGCTTACGCCAACGTGGAATCACAGCCGTAGCTGGTTTCTTTTTATAAGAAAATTACCACGTAACCTTAGTTCAAATCGAAAGTTACCGTTGGCCTAAGTGACCTTTGCCTTAAATTTATTAAGAATGAAACCGTAAAAATGTCAGGATCCTAAAATCCGAAATTTTTTACAGCAACATATCGATAAAAATTACGAGTGAGTAGTAGTACATCCCTTTCTTGTTATTATGTTGGCAGCTTTATGTCATGTCTGCAGTCCGTGTCATTTCTGTTATGTTGGTATTCATTATTAGCTCACGTTTCATACAAGCGACGTTTTTCATTTTTATCTATGGGACTCCCGTCTCTTAATATTATATACTCTTTGTTTATTTAATAAAAGAAAAATTTGTTTTCTTATCGGTCATCACGCTCAAAAAGTGTAACTTGAATTAATATCAAAGAAAAAGAAATACTGCATAAATAAAATAAATAAATAATTATAATTGCACAAGTTGATACAAAATGCTATGCAATAGCTTTACCGCGGCAGTCCCCGAGTGCCACACGTCTTTTTTTATCTTATTTCAATCTATCGTAATTAAATCTTGTCATAAACACTACTACATGTTTTTGTCGTGTGGAAATCCTCATAGTTGTCAACGTCAGAAGTTTATTGCTAGTCAGCTCTGCAATTTTGCCTGTAGAAGGAAAAACCACACGTTCAAACTTGTAATTTTGTCGAAAACCTTTACTCTTGGAAAGATTAAGAGCCACGAAAGTTTAAAAAAAATTGTAGACTGCAAATAGTTCCTGAATTCGGGAATAGGCTGGGTGCGGGAAGCACAGGATAGGTCTTTGTGGCTATGATTGGGGGAGGCCCGTGTACAGCAGTTGATGTCTTTTGACTAAATGATGATGCAAAAGTTAGTATGGCTACCACCGGGTACTGACCACGCAGTCCAGGACGCACTGGCCCAGCACGGAGGGGCACTGCATGACGGCGCGCGCGCCGCAGAAGGCGGCCCGCACGCGCGGCGCCAGACGCAACAGCTCGGCGAACCCCGCGCGCAGCCCGCACTCGGCCGCCCAGCCCTTCGACGCCGTCACGAAGCTGGCTAGCTCCATGCCGGAGTAGGGAGCGCCCATCTCGTGCATCACCTGAAGAAGAAACATCATTCATTATACCCAAAGTCTCTAATTCAGACAATTTATGTAAACAAAGTAATGTCAAGAAACGTCACTGTCAAAATGACAGGAGAGTGGTGCAAAACATTTTATCATTATTTGACTACCTCTCCCTCACGCGTTCCGCCTCCTCCTTCGCAAGCGTTACTGCTTCGCAAAAGGAGGTGATGGCCTCCCATGCACTCTCGCTCCGTACCATGGACTATTACGGGAAACTGCACGCTAAACAAACAATTCCACATAATAGACATATCGGACAATTCTCTGTGCAGAGCTTGCATGGAGGCTGAGGAAACCGTCGCGCATGTGCTCTTTGAATGCACAGGCGTCACCCAGATTTGAACAGAGACCCTCGGGGCACCCTGATCTTTCACAGATGTTCTAAACATACCGGGAGACGTAATTAACTTCTGGAGGGAGGTGGGCTGGTTGGAATAACCAATATCCAATAACCATTGATGGCTGCCATGGCCCATGTACAATGGTCCACCTGAAGGACTAAGTGCGGAAACCAAACCCTTTATCATAGAACATAGAACTGTACGTCGCTTGCTCCCGCGTCACGAGTCCTAACTCTCTGTATATTTTGACTGCTGTGACCAAAACTACAAACGTAGTGTTCAGGGAAGTTTTATTAAAATGTGGCTGGTATTTTAGTATATTATGGTGTTTTACGACTTCCACGCGAACGAAGTCGCGGGCAGAAGCTAGTCAATAATAATAATAATATAATTTGATATGAATATTGATCATAAATACAATTTTCCTGTAACCAGAAAGAAGAACCTATAGTTGATACGGGAATACCACAAAAGTTCTACAATTCCTGCCAGTCTCAAAAGATTCCAACACTTCTTAACTCTCACCTTCTTGAAGGAGTAGAAAGGCTTGCAAACGACGTTCTCTTGGTACACCTCGTCCGCCATCAGAAACAGGTTGCGTTCGTACGCAAACTTGACGATCTCCTCCATGTTCTGCCGCGTCAGCACCTGCAACCCGTAGAGGGGCCAATAAGTTATGTATCATATTTGTCTGACTGAACTTACAGAAAAAAACATACAAGTGGATGTAATATGCGTTACAGAACATTTTATGATGGAAGGCTACGAAAACCAGTTGAGCATACCAAACTACTGCTTAGCCGCTCACTATAGTAGAAAAGAAGTTAAGAGAGGTGGATCATGTATCCTAATTAGAAATGGACACGAATGGAAAGAGTTACTAAAAATCTCAAAAATGTCAATAACAGGGACATTTGAATGCTGTGCCATTGAGCTCACCAAGTACAAGACTGCCTTTGTGTGTGTGTACCGAGTTCCAAATATGAACAATCTCAATAGTTTTTTTAATCAATTCGAAACAGTCTTACGTGAATTGTCAAAGTATGCCTATAAAAATATTGTCATAGCCGGCGATTTCAATATAGACATATTAAAAAGGAATTATCAGTCGATGGAGTTTGAGTGCCTTCTACTTAGCTTCAACCTAAAACTAGCAATAAATCAACCTACTCGAACAGAAAGTCAGACATGTATCGATAATTTTGCGCATAATTATAACAAACGGTGTAAATCAGAAGTCATAGAGTTTGCCCTTTCAGATCACACAGCCCAGATTTTAAAATGCCCGGTAAATAAAATATGTACAATCGAAAAATACGGTGCTATTCGACGCAATTACAGCAAGGAAAATACATCTAAATTTAAATATTGTATGAGCAAAATGTATTTCTCCGAAATATATGAAACGGATGATCCGAACATTGCATACAACAAATTTCATGAAATATTTTCTTTTTTCTACAGCCTCTGTTTTCCTAAAACGATGATTACAATAAATGTAATAACAAAACCAAGGTGGATATCTAAAGGTATTAAATCTTGTAGTAAGAAAAAACGGCAACTTCTATGGACCTACAGATTAAAATCAAATGTATTTAATAGAACTCGCTTTAAAGAATACTCTAAGCTTTTTAGAAAAATTATGACTCTGACACAGCGTTCACAAAATAACTATAAAATCAAAACATCACAGAATAAATGTAAAACAGCATGGCAAATAATAAATCAAGGAAAATTTAATGTACCTAAAAATTATATTCTGAAAATTAAAATCAATAAAGACAAAATTATGGATGCGAAACAAATTGATAATCAATTTAATGACTATTTTATCGATAAAATACAACCCATCTTAAACAACAAAAACTCGATGTTTATGGCACCCTGTGCACCACTACAGGCACAAAAAATCACTATGGCCTTAAAAAACACAAGTAGCGTGGGGTATGATGGCATATCAATCAAAGTAATAAAAGCTGTAGCATCTGAAATATGTGACCATTTGTCTCATATTATAAATTTATGTATTGTAGCTGGCACGTTTCCTGACGCACTAAAGATAGCGATAGTTAAGCCACTATTTAAGAAAGAAGATAGAGAGCTTATGGAATTCTATAGCCCTATTTCTCTGATTCCTATCTTCTCGAAAATATTTGAGAAATTCATTCAAAAGGAATTAAACGGTTACATAGAAAAAAATAAAATATTATGTAATGAGCAAAAGGGATTTCGCGAAAATAAGACCATATATACGACTTTTTATACGAGGTATTGATAAAAGTGGACAAAAAAACACCTGTATGTGCTATCTTCTGCGATATGACTCAAGCATTTGACTACGTAAATCATGACATTTTAATAAAAAAACTTGACGCATATGGTATTCGAGGTAATGTTCTTAATTTAATTAAATCCTATTTAGACAATAGAAAGCCAAAAACAGAAATCACTAGAATTAATATAACCACTAAAAAGGAAGAGATAAACTTATCAGATGAACGTCAAACTACTTTTGGTGTTCCACAAGGTAGTGTATTGGGACCTCCACTATTTACACTATACATTAATGACTTGCCAAAATCAATTCCACACCCTATGACTTTATTTGCAGATGATAGCACGGTGACAATTTCTAGTAATAGCAACGACATGATCCAATATAAACTTGACATTCTCAATGCCTTGACATCTATAATAGAATGGTTAAATAATAATAACTTAAAGATTAATTTAGATAAAACTAAAATTATACATTTTAGCCAACGATTGACTATAGAAAATATGGACATAAATATAGATGATAAAATTGTTGAAATCGTAAATACAACTAAATTCCTTGGACTAATAATTGACAAAAGACTTGACTGGAAAGCACAAATCGAGAACCTCTGCAAAAAAAATTGTAGCTCTGCATTTGCATTGCACTCTCTAGCTGCAATTGTGAATGTAGATACCTTGATTGCGGCCTACCATGGCTTAGTTGCATCTCACTTAAGATACGGCATCACATTTTGGGGAAATTCTACCGACGCTAACACGGCATTTAAGGCCCAAAAGAGATGCATTAGATCTATGTTTGGACTAAACACGGTTGATACATGTAAACCATATTTTAAAAGGTACAAGATATTAACTCTTCCTTGTATGTATATCCTCGAAGCCGCAATGTTTGTTAAAACAAACCTCAATTTGTTTCCACGTCTACAGGACGTTGTACCGCGTAACAGACGGGATACGACCATTCTTCGAGTATATCCAGCAAAAACGACACTAATGCGCAAGAGTATCGTCTGCATGGCGCCTACTATATTTAACATATTGCCTAAACGTTGGAAGGAGCTACATAGTTAGGCATTCAAGCGACAATAATTAAAAATGTTTCTTTCACAAAAAGCATACTATAGTGTCTCCGAATTTCTAGCCGAAAAGTTTTTCTAGATTGAATAATTTTATCTTTTTTCTGACACTATATATTGTTACTTTTAATTGTTTTTCAATGTTATGGAAATATTTGTAAAATATTTGTAGCATATCTTATCAAAAATGTTACTATAGTGTATCAGACTTAAATAATTCTAATTTGATTTCATTACATAATTCTATAATAATGATACTATATTATTAACGAAATTCTGACAAGCATATGTTATGACATTGATATTTTTTATGAATTATTTTTTACTTAGTGTTGACATTATTAATTTATTTTGTTTGCTGAATTCACTTCATATTAATGATATTGACCTAAAATTAATTACTTATTAACAATCATACCTATTCATATTTGCACGTCATAGTATTTGGCAAACATGTCTGAGCCTGTATTTTTGTCTTTATGTTATCTTGCATGCACGTTTTTATTTTTAAAACTCTTGTATGTGTACACATGTTTATGCAAATAAATATATCTTTATCTTTATCTTATCAGATCTTGAGAATTGAATCCTTAGGGTGAATGCAAAGAGGGGTGGTTGAAAACATAATTATTATTTATTTATTTATTTAATACTTCAAGCACAGAAATGTACAGAGGCTGACTTAATTTTATTCAGGCACAGTACCCATAATTTGTTAGTATTACTTAAACTATGTTAGACTAAATTAATTAACACATAAACATAAATACAAACATAAACATATTATAAACAACAATAACAATACAACACAGTCTAAGGAACATAATATCTATTCTGCCATCTTCCGGAGACACCAGGCAACAGTACATGCACTGCGCACAGGTGCCCCATCAGGTGGCCTTCAGACTTACTGGCAACAATGCTCAGGAGACTGTTGTCACTGTCTCGCATCCGACGCAGTAGTGATGCAGATCTTTTACGCATGATCGCAAAGAAATCATCTAATAATAATAATAATAAATCATTTATTTGAACCAAACACTTGTACACTTTTTATAAACGTCACGCAATCTGTACGCGCTGCTGCGAACATCCCTGACGCGCTACAGAAACGTGGCAGTGACAACAGTATCCTAAAAGCATTGTTTTATTGCACACGCAGGGCAGTATACGTTTTTTGCGTGTATGTGGTCCACAGACTGCAGGTATAAAAAGCCTGGCAATATGCCCTAAATAGTGTTATCTTGACATTATTGTCGCACTCTGCAAATCTGCGGGCCAGCATGTTGCATCGAACGGTCAATGCCCTGCGCTCTCTCTCCATATCACAGTTATCGGTGCCATCCTCTGCAACCCAGTGACAAAGGTACTTAAACTGCTTTACTCTGTTAGGAGTTGCACCACATAGCAAGACTGGTGGTACCAATTCATAGGTCTTGTTTTGTGCCATAAAAACTAATAGCTCGTTTTTCTTGGCATTATACCATAGTCCATGAGCTCCAGCATAGGACTCACATATATTTAATAGCTTCCTGAGAGCACTGATTGACGGACTCAGCAGCACCATATCGTCAGCATAACTGATGTTGTTAAACGAAACACCATCTACTGTGCATCCGATGCCAGTGCTACTAAGTTCCTCTATCAGCTTATTCATATAGATATTAAACAACTTGGGCGAGGTCAGACCCCCTTGCCTCACTTAATGCCATCGTGCAAGCCATCACATCGGCAAAAAAGTAGTAGCCTATCGGCATCAGGAACAGGGTTCAAACTACCGGTAGTCAGGGTTCTAGAGAGAAGAATCTCCTCACTATGCGAGCCGTGTCCAGGAGTACTGCTTTCTGACCCAGCCGCGCAATGAGCACCTTCTGAGGTGTTGGTCGAGGCTCTCCGCTATTAGGCCATTAACCGTAACGATTATTGGTACAATGATTGCAGAGTCCACGTCCCACATGTCGAAAACCTCATGTACTGAGTCAAGATAATTGTTTTTTTTTTTTTCTCTGCTTTCACGAGATTCTCGTCATGAAGGACAGCGATATCAACAATAATTGCACGGTATTATGAGCTTATGGATTAGGAGCCATGTATATGCCACATACATGGCTCATGAGGGTAGGCCTTCGTAGTAGGGTAGGCCTCGTAGGCCTTCTTATAATCTATCCAGCATGTCGAGAGATTCTTGCGGGGTCGACGAACCTGTTGGCCATGTCGATGAGGAGCAGCTCCTTAGTACCGCGAGACCTGTTCCTACATCAATTTTGAGAGGCAGACATAATCAAGTTACTGTCAAGGTGTGAATTAATATGCGCTCTAAAAATGGATGTAAAAAGTTTATAGACCGTCGACAAACATGTGATTGGTCTATAATTCTTGGGTTCCGCTGGACTCCCTGACTTATGGAGCAGGTGGGTAACGCCTGTTGTTATAGAAACTGCGGTAGCGACCCAGACTCTAAGGATGACTGGAATTGAGATGCCAGGCAAATGTGTGAACTAATTAGCAATTTTAATCAAAAGTTGTGCGGTCCATCCGGTCCCGGTGATTTCCAATTCGGCAACGGAAGGACTGCTCTGGCTACGTCTAATGATGTGATTAAGGCCCAGATATATGCCAGTGACCTTAAGTGGTTAGCTTGCATGTTCTGTACTGAGCTCACGCAACGCGTCGTACGTGAAGCCAGTAATAGGACTCGCCCATCCAGGAGTGCTGTCCTGAATAAGCATTATTAATTTATTATACAAAAAACAAAAGGTGTTTTAATAAAACACGTATACTAAAATATCAATCATTAAATTATCTTTAAAAAGGTGAAGGTTTCAGAAAAATACGCTTGATAGATTTTGCGTGATTATCCGTTTTTTATCTGCGTTAGACAACTTTACAAAACTTTTTAAAATATTCTTATATTTAGTTATTAATAAAATGCTCTAATTTAACAAATAGTTTTTTTCCAAATCATTAACCCTACTCGCTTGGACTTGATCTTCAGTATAAAATCATTAAAAGTCGGTTATCGTTGCCTTAAGACTGCTTCCATTTCTGGTATAGTTCCACACACTCGTTGGACATTCTGCATCCGACCATTTGATTATTATTATCACTAATCATTTTATTTCAGAAATAAATTAACAGTACATACATTATTACTCAAATTCAAATCATTTATTTCAATTAAACCATTTACAGGCACTTTTGAATTGTCAAGGAGTCAGTCACTAAGAAAAATGAAGCTACATGCCCATTCCAAAGCGTAGTAGTACCTATGGAGAAGAACGGGCAAGAAACTCCATGGACACTCTTTTAAATAAAATTATTACATAAATATTAGTTACATCTATAATGTTGAATTCATAACGAAATGTGAGAACGATGTAAAAATAAAAAATAAAAACTTACACGTTAAAAGCGTCCAGAGTAGGTACAATAAATAGAAACAAAATAAAATTATTAATTAGTAAATAATACTTATGACCTTTGTTAGTAAAATACTTAATTATTGATTTATTCATTATTCTTATATACAATTGCGCTATAGACCCATCGACGGTATTCCAGTGGCTCAAAACTGGGCAATCAACACTTCCCAATATGGTAAGCACGCGGCGCATCAGGGAAGCCACTCTTTTTCTTACTATTGCCCTAAAACAGTCCGTGCTGGCCTTAGCAAACATACCTGATGCACTGCAAAAGCGAGGCAACCCCGACAGCATCCTAAAACCATTATTATACAGGACCCGTAGGGCATAGACAGATCTACGCGTCTAACGGGCTCACAGGCTGCACGTATAAACTGTCTGGAAGTATGCATTAAACAGCGCAATTTTGACCTCTTTCGCGATAAGCTGGCAGCGTTATATGAAGCAGAAATCCTCTACATTATCCTCCACACGTACGGTCTGATTCGAAAGCGACATGGAGTACAACAACAGCCCTACGGCAGGTTTGCAATTACGGAGATTCTGGTCTATACGACGTAATACTATTATGCAATCTGTGGTCCTAATAACTGTAACTGCATAATACCGAATCACAGAGTATTTAAAGTTATGTAAAACCTGTCATCATCGCTACCACAAATTGTAAATCTGTTTGTCGCGCTTCGTGTTTTCATATCCCATTTATTGTCGCAATCATCTGGCTTTGGAATAGTTTCCGATATTTGCAATGGCGGCGGGCGGCGGTCGATCAAATTGCACGTGAATCGCCTGAATCGGCTGATTAATACATGTCGCCCGCAAACTGCCGGCGTGTTCACGGATATTGTATGAATATCGGCTAAATATAGTTTGCACGACTATTTTTCGGTTTTTCAATTTGTATGGTATTGTGCTGTTTCAATAGAAATTGGAAATATGGTTCACACATGGAAATATTTTTTTTTGTATTTAAAGTCCTGATTACTTTCTTGCTAGAAGATATACTGTGGGTCGCTTATTATATGGCAATGGACTCAGGATGGGATAAGGACAAGATTATGATGACTTGGCCATCAAACTCGATGTACTAAGTGACTGAGTCCTTAATAAAAGAAAACAACAGTAAATATAATGACTGTTTCTGATGATAAAGAAAACGATATTATTTTTTATAGGAAATGACTTTTATAATCGTCAGCTTTTCAGAAAATACAATGCTCGGGCGACCCAAATATCCACGTTAACTCGATCGATATACAGCATGCGGGTAGTCCGACAAAAAAACTACTAAACTAACAACTGCTAATACACTAAACGAAAGACGACCACGACGACGACTAATGAAAGTCATCGGTGGGTATAGAATTCGAAGTATATTGAAAGATAGAGCAAAAAACAACCACGTATCAAAGATAGACAATCAAAAACCAATCAAAAACCAAAGATAAATATTGTATAAAAAGTTCACATCATATCGTGAACAGAGTTACTACCGTAACATCTATTTAAGAACCCTCACTAATCGCCCACAAACTGCATCAAAAGTTCAAAACCGAACCCATAACTGAAAACTGCATCAAAATCGGACTAGTAGTTTTGGAGAAAAATGGCAACATGGATTTGCACAAACATCCTCTCACCCCAAACGCATATACCGTCTCCGTTCCATCGTGGGTAATGAGCTTTCAAAGGAACTGCCAAACTTGCGGTGTAGGTTCTCCGTATACCACAGTTGTTCCCTATCGACTAATAAAAACGGTTCCCCGAATACGGGCCTTATGGCATGCGTTACAGAAATCTCCAGCACCTCGTGTACGAGCCCTATCAACCAATGAAAATGAGCCTTTACTTCCTCATCTCTCACCTGCCCCGTGGGGTTCCCAGGGTTGATGACGACGATCGCCCTGACGTGGCAGTCCTCGCTGGCCTGTCGCCAGCACCTCTCCAGCTCGCTGGCCTGCGGGGCCCACTCGTTCTCTTCATCTAGGTAGTAGTTCGCTTGGCGTAGACCCAGCTCCGCCAGCGTCCCGGAGAACAGCGGGTACTGAGGAATCGGGATCATTACCGCTGGGGACAGAACAGAAGGTTGGGTTAGACCTACTCGTTGATGAATTAATAACATCACGACTGTATCCGAGGTTTTTTTGTACACCCACATGTCGCCAGCATATAATAGATGGCGAGCTCATAGCCATTAACCGGCCACAAACACAGACTTCGTGCTGCTACAAAGAAATTCCAAGTGGACGTACTCGATAATCGGGCAAAGTGTGCCCGACCTGGGAATCGAACCCAGGAAGCCACGTTCAACAGTTAGTCTCATGCTGGACCAAGAAGGCAGTTATTAACATTCATGCACTTAAATCGGAACACAAGAATGCTAATTAACAGGAACCTATGAGAACTGCATGATTGGATAGTATGGATCTAGTGTCAATCAATAACAATCAACCACTTTGGAATATAGGCCTCATTTTACGTGACCAAAAATTCATATTTGTAAAGTAGCCAGTTAGTATAATGCAAGGTAACACAATGCATCCACATTAATAAAACAGAACTGTATAAAATGGCGCTACAGTTACATAGCTCGGCACATCTGGGGGTCTACTCCCTAAGCACGAAGTCCGTCGTTTCGGGATTCGTTTCGGGCGTTTCCTACTCCCTATCACCAACGGACGGACGATTCGTTCGGGGCCCGACGAAAAATGAATGACAACACGATTTGACAACTGTCCCTACTCCCGATGCGTTTTTGCCCGTCCGAAAAGTTGAACTTGACGCTTGTTTTGACGGAACCTTGTATCAGTTGATACGACATCAAAATAGTTGTCGTTCTGTCGACGAACGATTATAATTGTTTACACTATTTAGATACAAAGTAAGGAATTCCAAAGTATGGCTGCTTTTTTATTGCATGACGAAGCTATATAGGAAGAGCGGAGGCAACGTCGACAATATTTACGCCAAGAATTTAGGTTGGCGAGTATTCCTGACGTTACTGACTTATCTTAAAGCTATTTGGCAATTTTGCTATTCTGAATTTGACGTTTTTAAACTAAAATTTAGATTTTCTAACTAAATCTGACTATTATTAATCGCGATTGAAAAGATGTAGAATAAAATCAATTAGTTGTCATGAACTAAACTTCACACCAACATCTCGACTACTTGTACAAAATCTGTACTGTTACTGTATTTTTTTTTTCTTTTCTTTTGCTTATATCTCGAAAATGGTGCGTCCTATCGCAAAAATAATGAAAATTTCGACCCCCTTTTAGACACCCCAAATCCCTAAAATTCAACATGTTAGTAATTTTTTTTTTGTTTCCACACCAAAAGTGAAAAATTCTATATAAAGCACGTTGAGGCTGCCCAGCTCCTGCGCGCCTCCGGCCAGAGTCCGTGTCCGTGAGTTTCTGCAGCGGTTGGGGCCATTTTACGAAATGAATAAAAAAAAAAAAAAAAATTTAAAACTTCCCGGCTAGTATCGTTGAATTAATTTGAAAATTTCCGTCAAAATGTCAAAAAGGAAAAAGGCAAAGGTATCAACAGGATAATGCCGGTTTCCGGACAAAAATGTCAAAAATAATTCTAATCTTTATAATAAAAAGTATATTGTTAAAAATGTAGTCATTTTCTAAGGAAAAAATATTGATTTTTGTTTATTTAGCTTTAAAACCACAAAATAATTAAACCGGTAATCGACCGGTAAAATAGCACAACTCTATTGTCACCAATCGCCATGCGTCTTTCGTTCACGAATATTGTCTACGATTCCGTTGGAAACTGATGAATCCGAAATTACTAGGGAGTAGGGTTCAGTCCGACGTGTCGGACTACTAACGGACGGGCCCGTTACTTCGTTGACGGACTTAGGGAGTAGACCCTCTCTGTTCAGGAAGACTAATTTTAAAATAGATTGCTTTTGTTATCCTCACATTCAGTATTATAAACCTCTATACCCTTTCACCGTTCCCCTGGAGTATCCACAAAGGGTGAGTTCTCTTGTTTCAATACAATAAGGTATTGTATTAACAGGTTCATGGCGTATAAATACGACCAGACTAATAATCTATTTCTGAAGTAAGTCACGTTTACTGGAAACTTTTTGGACTCACGTGTACATTAATTTATCTTTGCATTGTATGGAGTGACATGTTTTGCGAAACATCGCTATGACCTAGTTTATTTTATTAAATGACTTTATTACAAGCCAGAGTTACATTGAAATCAAGCCTTTGATGAGGTTTTGTGAAATGCATGTCTCACGTTTTCGTCACCTGTGACATGATTACATTTGCTCCTGCCTGCTCATGGCAACAAACGGCGATCTGCAATATCAATAAACAAGGTGTGGTCATGCTGATAGTGGCTATTTTAGGTAGATTTCTTCAGAAAAAATCTACCTAATTGGTCTTGCACCTAAAGTCGAGTTTTCCGAAAATTTCACCATAGGGGTCTAGTTATGACCCCTAGAACCCAAATCAACCGTCGCCGCCGGTTAAAAAGTTTATATATATACTAGCTTTTGCCCGCGGTTTCGCCCGCGTGGATGTCGGAAAATATCCCACGGGAATGTACTACCGGGATTAAAAGTACCCTATGTTTTAATCCAGGAAAACTTCATCCCCCTTTTCACCCCCTTGTGTTCATCTCCAACCATAAGCCGAAATATTAGTGATTTTAACTTAAAAAATAAAGAACTTTCATTAAAAACAAAATTTCATCCCCCGTTTCATTAAGGGTTGAAATTCTAACAACACCGTTGCTTTAGCCTCCAACCATAAGCCTAGATAGTAAATTTAGATTTTTACTTCGAAAATTAAGAACTTTCCATACGCAACTTCATCCCCCTTTTTAACCCTTCGAGGGCGGAATTATCAAAAACGCTGAGACACGTATAAATTAATTTTCATTCTTCAGTCTAAACACAAAATTTTAAGATCCTAACTTCAAAACTGACGGACGTTCATATAAACTTCCATCCCCTATTTTACCCCTTTAGGGGTTGAATTTAGGAAAATCCTTCCTTATTCCATGTCTACATTATAAAGGAAACCGCTGTGCAAAATTTCAGCTTTCTAGGTCCTAGGGTTTGGGCTGGGCGTTGACGAGTCAGTCAGTCAGTCAGTCAGTCAGGACTTTTCTTTTTATTTATATAGATATATATGTATACGTATGTATGTTGGTTGGTTGGTTGGTGGGGCGACAAGCCAAATTTAACCACATTCTACAGGTCGCAATTATGCACTGATTGCTTTCAAACCTGGCCCAAAAATCGAAAGGATCAAAACTTAGGTTCAGTTCGTAAATAGGCGGAATTCGTCCATGGGGGGCGGAAGGGGGGCGGTTTTTCGAAAATCAGTTTTTTGGCCATAACTTTTTTCCTATGGAAAATTTTTGAACCATTTAATATTTGTATCATTCCAAGTAAGAATACGGACAACTTTTAAATTGAAACTTTTTTGATGCAACCCCTAACTTGGGGAGAGGGTTGAAATTTCCAAAAATTTTGGTAAAAATATCATATCTCCGAAACGGTAAACATTTTCACATCGCAAATATTTTTTTATTGAAAGCAAATTGTTTACTTTACAATTTCTAATTTGAAAGTCTAGCGATAAAACTTATTGTTTTCGAAATAAAAAATTATAACTGAAAAATTGAGGGCGTTTCCATGCTAAACTCGTTGCCTTGACGAACAAGTTTTTTGTTAATATTCATAATGGAGGTACTTCTAAATAGTATTTAGTCGCAAAACGGAGACAGTCACGTGACAGGCCCCTTTAGTATTTTTCGGACTCTGGGGGACTGGACGTTTTGAGTGGATATAATAAACCAAAATAGAATATTAATCATCATAATCATTGCTTCTTTTGAAAAACAAGGGATAAATACTATCGTGATAAGGTTTAATTATAATAAAAATATACACTAATTAATAAAATGGCCGTTTTATTTAAGTATGTACGTGTACTATTCACAAATGAGAATGTCAGCGCCCAGAAAGCTTCTTCGTGGAACCTTCTTCGAAATCTACCTCCTCCTGCGGCTTGCCGAAGGGATTTTTTTAATTTGCAACGTTTTACCTCCGATATCCTCAAAAGGAGTTGGGCAGGACACCTGGCAAGGCGAAGTGACGACAGGTGGAGTAAGGCAGTGACAGAGTGGCGTTCAAGGACTGGAAGACGAAGTGTCAGTCGTTCAACGGCGAGATGGGTGGACGACATTGTTGCCATCGCGGGTAAAACCTGGATGAGGCACTGGAGCGTGGGGATTGGCACAACAAAAGAGAGGCCATGCTCAGCAGTGGGTGAAGTCAGGCTGTGGATGATGATGATGATGATGATGAACCTCCGACAGGTTAAGAGTTGCAAAGTAAATAGGAAATGTACTAAATCCCCGACTAAATAGTCCTCCCCGACCCTTGCTCGTAAGCGAAGCACCAGCCCACGTTATAGCTGAGCTTGTAGCTTTAAATTCCCCTGATAATAATCATAACCCTGATTTTATCCAGCCACCATCGGTTCCTTGCCATCCTCCCTCCGACTCTGACCTAAGCCGAGGTTCGTACCCCACGGGGGTGCCCTTAGCGCGCAGTCGTTTAGCTTATAAGTTTTTACGCCCTGGCTGGAGGCTTTAAGTTTTTAGGAGCTTAAGGCAACAACAGGAAAGACCATTAGCATATCTAAATTCATCAGTCATGTGTAGTTCCATGAAATAGAGGGCGTCCCCATTGCCATTAATTGTTGATTTCGGGCTGCTACTTCAAAATCCGTAATGGGAAAACCGTAAGGGTCAGCTCACACCGAGACGCGACGCGACGCGACGCTGCGCGCACACTTTAAAAGAGCGACTCAAAATATAACTTTATTTTCTACACATTTCATTGTGAGAATTTAGAATACGTTGCACCATACAGCGCTGCGCCTCGTGATGCCTCGCGGCGTACACCTCTGCCTAACCCTTCGGGGATGACAGGTGAGGTGATATGTATGTATTTTGTCAATCCATGCAGGACACCTTGCTCAGCAGGCGCTCTCATCACAGATACACGTAACTTTCATAAACAAACATTAAGCTCCTTCAACCAACATACCAGGCGGTTTACCGTCCACGTCTTCAACCAGCATGGTGAGCACGGCCTTGATGACGTCAGAAGCGCCTGACCCCAGGTACACGTCATCCGGGCTGGCTGGTACTCCATCACGAGCCTCCATGTACTGAGCCACGCGAGCGCGGACGATGGTTAGGCCGGGCGATGGGGAGTAGGCGCCTACTGAGCCCTTTCTGGAAACAAGAGGTTTATTGATGAGGAAGCATTAGAGAAACACTTGATTTTGGTAGTTCTCATTGTGTAAACAAACACACAAGTACGCCTTCTGTTGTAGAGTTCCTTTTTAAATTTTGACCAACTTTATTTTTTACCCACCTGCAGCAACAATAAACAATATTGTATTCTTGTATGTCATCAATATCTTCTGGTAAATAATCATAATCATATTTTTTAAGCTATTGCATAGCTTCTATCGCGGGCCTTGAGCGCGGGGAGCGAATCCAGAAATTCCGTAACGAAAAACCTCACGCTATCGCTGTCTCGCTTTAACATCTATTCGACTCTATCGCACTACGCTACTCAGCCGCCATAGCTACCGGCCGCCATATTCTTGTCTTGTTTGTTGTCAAGAACTTTGTCAAGAAAGCGCTGTTTTTGTTTTTATTCTGTGTTTTGTGGATATTTATCGTAAATTAGAGTTATTGTTGTATTTATGTATGTACGTGTGACGTAATTTAAGTTGCAATGCATTACAAAACGTGTGAAATATGTGTTATAAGATCCGGCCGGTCAGATGGTCAAATGCGAATCTTCATAGCCAAATTTCCTTTGAATGAAGATAGGTAAGCATATATTTTCAATTGTTATGTTAAAAAACATTGATAAGCTCTTACAGAAAATAAATTACTTGATTTAAAGTCCAAAATTTACAAAATTACAAAGTAACCTATCAATATGCTAGTGCTTGACGCATGTTACTTTTTTATCGACTGTCGATATTTTTATTATTATAATATTCCTATTTCATTTAATTTTCTCTGTTATTCTATTAATACTGCAAACCCAAAATAACAAAGATATAAGTTTAAATACACTACTATTATAATCATAATAATGTAATAAAATGTTCCAGCTAGATGTAAAAAATGGGTTAAAGTTACGGGAAAGAAGACTTGGTGTATGTACCCATTGAAAAGCTACATCAATTGGAACATATTTGTGGCAGTCATTTTCTACCAAAGGATTTCAATAAAAAGAAGACACAACTAAAAAAAAATGCTACTCCGTCTGTAGAACTTACTGCAGAACCAATGGCAGATGAGCTGTTCGTTGGATTTCCACTACACATCTTCAAAAGTGAGCAAACAGGTAAGACTTTATTTTCCAGTCGTAATTCATCCTAACTCACCCTTTCCGATTACTTTAGTAACTCATGTTCAATTATATTTTGCAGAGTTATCTTCTACTTCGACTACTGCGATTCTTGGACTGGTACATCTAGTAAGTTTTTTTTTTTGGGTACTGTACGTCCGAATGAAAAAACGGAACCCTTATGTACCTTCATCTACTGGACCGATTAAGTTGCATTTTGGTACACATGCAAAATGTATCATGTGACATATGAAATGAAAGGACTTGACAAGAGAACTTTTTTTTAAATTATTTAAAAAAAAATCCTCTTGACAAGTCCTTTCATTTCATTTTACATTTTTAATGAAAATTATTAAAGAAAATAGATGAAAATTTACCATTTCCCCCCTTATCTCCGAAACTGCTGATCCTAACATTAAAAAAAATACAGTGTACAGTTCTATACTTAAAGATTACAGCAAGACCTTTAAGAAGTCTATGGTCTTAAAATAACATGGTAAAATACTCAATATTGTGTGTACTTACATTATTATTATGCAGTTGGAAAGTATGGGGAAACATGTTTTTCAACTACAATGTTAATTCGGTTCTTGGGATTAATTCATCCCAACTACGATACCCTTCATTGTTTTTGGAATTAGAAGTGAATGACTACATTTTGTTTTTATTGCAGTACCTTCAACATCAACTGCTGAACCATTGCCAGTAGAATGTTCAAAAGACAGGAAAATATGTTCTATTGCGGGTAAGGTTTATGTTTATTTTAAACTTATTAAATTCACTTTACTATTTGATTAACTGTATTGAATGTATCAATTGTAAATATTACAGATACTTTTTTGTCTATTACAGACCCTTTTTCATATGAAAATGTGATAAAAAGAATGAGACTAAGCCCAAGTAACTATTCAAGATTAGAATTAAATTTGAATTCACTTGTTCATGTGTCAGTTAATAAGCAACGTGTTTTCTACATTTCAGTACCTTCAACATCAACTGCTGAACCATTGCCAATTGAATGATCAATAGAAAGGAAAAGGTGTTCTAATTATTATAAAAAAACTTAAGTCCAAAGTTTTGTTTTATTTTATTATCATCACAGCAAATCTCATCTTATAGTCAAGTTTACCTCGGATTAGATCTAGACTATACAATGGGATTTGTCTCTGAACCCCGCTTACGCCAACGTGGAATCACAGCCGTAGCTGGTTTCTTTTTATAAGAAAATTACCACGTAACCTTAGTTCAAATCGAAAGTTACCGTTGGCCTAAGTGACCTTTGCCTTAAATTTATTAAGAATGAAACCGTAAAAATGTCAGGATCCTAAAACCCGAAATTTTTTACAGCAACATATATAAAAATTACGAGTGAGTAGTAGTACATCCCTATCTTGTTATTATGTTGGCAGCTTTATGTCATGTCTGCAGTCCGTGTCATTTCTGTTATGTTGGTATTCATTATTAGCTCACGTTTCATACAAGCGACGTTTTTCATTTCTATCTATGGGACTCCCGTCTCCTAATATTATATACTCTTTGTTTATTTAATAAAAGAAAAAAATGTTTTCTTATCGGTCACCACGCTCAAAAAGTGTAACTTGAATTAATATCAAAGAAAAAGAAATACTGCATAAATAAAATAAATAAATAATTATAATTGCATAAGTTGATACAAAATGCTATGCAATAGCTTTACCGCGGCAGTCCCCGAGTGCCACACGTCTTTTTTTTTATTTTTTTTTGAACAACTAATTGTAGGTCATACAAATATTTGTTCCGTGCGGGAATCGAACCCGCGACACGCAGCGCAGCAGTCAATCGCTTAACCACTGCGCCGACCGTGCCGTCAAATCGTATTTACCTCAACATCATATTACAAACTGGTTAATAAAATGCACAATCTTAAAAAGAGCAAGGTGTCTGAAGTAGGAGGGTTACAGAGTTACAGACCACCTGGCTCTAATAGAGAGGAAGGACATGTTAATTTATAAAACGGTTTTTCTGCTAAATATGGACGTCTCGAAACCCGCGAAACACGATACAGGAGAAATTCCTAGTGTGGGGCAACGTTTAAAAAAAAAAAAAAACATCATGAAGTCAAGGCCTGATAGGTTAATTTTCAAGCTACTCATAAGTCAAATTGATGAGACACCATTAATTATGTAATAATATCAATAAGTGTGAAATGGAGATAATTATATCATCATGATACGTATGATTGGGGCGGTTTTACCGACTAGAGCTTGATAATTAAGGTGTTTTACTTTTGTATTTATTAAAACTAGGATAGCATACATATCCTACTTTCTGTAGCTATCACTATCAATGTCCCTACCCAATCCAGCTCCTTCCATAGATATCAAGCGTGTACCATTAACGAAGGGCCGCTGACGTAATGACGTCACGACCAGGTGAAGACGGTCTAATAAACGTCAGCTTCATTTAGCTGACAGTTACCGACGCACTAACCATTTTATGAAAACTCTGATTAATTAGACAAGACATTGATTCGTCTAATTATGATGATATTTCATTTATATTTAGGTATAAGTAGTTTAGTAGTCAGATTTCCCGTACTTACAACATTTGTATTGGAGGATGCAGTTACAAGAAGGAGAATCCCACAAACTGTGAAAAAAGGGCCAAGGTTTTAATGCCTCTGATATATATACCTTGTCCTCCCTACCTAGAAGGGTGTAGTGTGTCCATTGCACCTAATTTGAATAGACTTAAGAAGAATAATCACTAACTCCATCTACTGCTAGACAACACATATACAATAAACTATTCAATTATTTCAGTGCAAACCAGAAACTACATTTTAATCCTACAATACGATATGTCCAATTCGTTCTCACAAACGACAAAATAATGAAAAAATAGATTAAGAGTATTAAAACGAATGAAAACATATCACCTTTACACAGATTCCATTTCACATAATCCATTGAGAAACAATATAATTTCGCGTCCAGTATCTGTCTGTTATTTGAGCATCAATATCAATTATATTTGAAACACTAATGCGGCCGGCTGCCATAAACGTCGAGCGAATCAATCTAAATCGAATATAGATGTCAATCAGTCATTGGAATCAGTTGGAATCAATCAGTGCAGGTAGCGGGTATTACCACAGCGTATCAGGAGGAATGTGAAGTTTGGCTAATGATCTGTGTATATTATGTAATTAGGAAACCATTAGTGGACGTGTTACTCATGCCATTAAGGACTAAGATATGTTCACATGAGTAGTTGTTCTCACGGGGTTGATTTATTTTTGAAAGGCAGGTGTCACGAATTAGTACTCAATTATAGACGAACGCTTTTTAATAAACATTTCATGCATCTTTTTATTTATTTATTTAAAAACACATACAACTATCATCACATGCTTACCTAATACAATAGTGTAGTTATCTAGCTAACAAATATTAGACTTACAATTAGGTACATATATTATATGAACAACCAAGAGTTATTTTACAAATTGCGGCCCGTGTGAATTCACTCAGAGAACAATTGAAGCAGTCAATCTGTTGTGACACCATATTGAGTGCATGCAGGGCGCGCGTTAGCGGCGCGTGCTGCAGCAGGTTGGTGCGAGCGGGCGGCACCCACAGCAGCGGCGGCCGCCTCCGTCGCCCCACGGGCCCATCAGGTACACACAACCCAACCGTGCGTAGAAAGCCTGGGTTGTGTATTTTACCACGCATAATCTTAAATAAGTAAGTGGCGAGTGCTACTTCCCTTCTTACTTACAGTTTAGTATAGCCTACCATGCCCAGCACAAATAGAGTAGGATACAACAGTGGATACCCTGGATACACACCATACTGCTTTAAGTACAGGAATCTCACAAATTTGTTCTGAATACGTTCTAGCATTAATTTGTACTTGGCTTCATGTGGCGACCAGACGACAGCATTGCATTCCATATGACTTTTTACAAGCGCTTCGTACGCGCTTGACGTAATTTTAGTAGGCAAGTTTTTAATTACGTCTAAACTTGTATGGAGTAGTGACAGGCGCTGATTAATTTGACAGGACTAAACTAAAATTTATCTTCTGTCCTTTTCTTAATGAAATAGAATTTTTGAGCAAATGTGTTGAAAAAACCATTTTTAAATAATTTATTTTTAAGAAAACTCGCATTCAAAACTATAGTAATAGGTATATTTTTAATTGTTTTGATCAATGGATCACTCCATTCCAAGAGTGACAGATGAGAAAATATGGGATGTGCAGGTAGGATTTAGAGAGGGAATGGGGTGTATGGATCAGATCTTCTCTTTAAGGTGCATAGCCGAAAAACATCTGGCAAAGCACAAGAAAGTTTATTGTGCTTTCGTTGACTTGGAGAAGGCCTATGACAGTGTGTGAAGGGAAGAACAGTGGTCGACACTATCCGGGTACGGTGTGGACTGGCGCTTGGTACGGGCACTGAAACCTTTATACAAGGATTCCGTGCCTGTGTTAGGATAAATGGGGCATACACAGACTGGTTCTGCATCTCAAGGGGTGTTGGACAGGGTTGTGTAGCGTCACCGTGGCTGTTCAACTTGTACATGGATAGTTGTCTGATAGATTTGGAAGAGAGTGAGTGCGGATTGAGGGTGAATGAGTTGCCTGTCAAATGCCTTCTCTACGCAGATGATCAAGTTCTACTTGCATCGTCAGCAGAACAGTTGCAAGACATGTTGACTATGATGGATGAAGCATATAAGATGAAAGGGATGAATATAAATGTGAATAATCCGAAGGTCATGTGTTTGAAAGAGAAGCGGATGTATCGGTATGTGATGTGAAAATAAATTATAAGAGTGTGGAGCAAGTAAGTGAGTTTGTATATTTGGGGAGTCAGTTTACAAGGGATGGAAAGATTGATGAAGACGTGGAAAGGAGAGTAAATGCGGGGAATAAAGTGAATGGCGCTATACATGCGATTGTGACCAACCAGTCGATGCCCAAAAAGGCTCGACTGGCTGTTCACAATGGTGGTGCCTACGCTTATTTATGTATTTATGTGAAGTGAATATTGGGTGTGGCAAAAGAAGCATGAAAGTAGAATAAATGCTGTGGAAATGTGTTCCTTGCGAAGCATATGTGGCGTGACTGTGAATGATAGTTGAAAAATGATGTGATAAGGCAACGGTGTGGTTCAAAAGAAGATGTAGTGACTAAAATTTAAAAGAGTATGCTTAGATGGTTTGGTCATGTTGAGAGGATGAATGAAAGGCAACTTACCAAAGGTATTTACAAGGCAGATGTGAGTGGAAACGCCGGGAGGGGACGCCCTAGGAGAAGATATAGTGACCTAATTGGTGATGTTCTTCAGAAAGGTCAGGTGCGTAGCACTCGCAACCGGCATACATATATGACCAGATGTATGAATGTAAACGAAGCAAAAGGAGTATGTAAGGAGCATAGCAGGTGGCGCTCTATAGTTTCTGCCTACCCCCATGGGAAAAGGCGATGTTAGCACCACTCCAACAACAATGGCGGTTGATTTGCTGTCATCCATTGAAATGATTTCCATTCTCAAATTAATACGATGCAGCTTTTATTGTTGCTAACTTATGGTATGCCACAGGCAATTAAATCGCACCGTGCAAATCCGGCTTAACTGTAAGTACTAGTGGTATGTAGGTACTCACGTGCAGTCATCCAGTATTTCCTTTGCTCTCTGACGCACATCGTCAGGCACGTCTGCTGAGCCCGCCAGCTCGGGACATGAGGTCAGTGCCAGCACCTAATTACATAAACATATCGGTTTATTTAGACAAACAATCTAACCAAGATTTTATATAACATCTTTTTAGACCAAAACTGATGAGGTAAGTTAGAAGAATCAATCAATAAACAGCCCGTCGCGTCGCAGTCCACCGATGCACGCGCAGCATCGACTCTTCTATCTTTACTCTTCGAGCAATGGACATGTCTTATTTCTTTGACATTAATAATTTATTTGTGAAATCGTGCTGCATAAATCTTGAACTATCTGTAAGTTTGTCTTTCGTTTGTTCCGTTTCTACGGTGGCCATGCTACGCGTGCTGGATATGTCACCGTATGATTATGAACATCGTTCGTAATCTACATATATATAGAGATTATAAACTATCGATAAACTGTGAACTGCAACAAACCATTTACAATTTAACGCATTATTTTTCGATAGTTTATAATCTATCTTTGGCAAACCGACAAATTGTGAACTTAACTTGCATGCATCGAAGCACCTTGCGCTAATACTAAATAGCCAAGTAACTGCGACCAACATGGAAGAAGGTTGTTCACAGTTCTAACCTAACCTATTTGGTCGTGTGCCCTGGCTTAGTTACTGCGATCAATTCGGTTACCGCAAGACCTTCCAATCAGGGACAATTCACAATTTTACGGGTGATAAAAACGGACAGATTATGAACTCTTTCGATAAGTGTAGGTTCGTTCACAATTTGACGATTTGATATTGATAGATTATAAACTACCGAAAATGAATGCGTTATAGTGTAACAGTTCACCCACTCGAGGACTCGTCTTGGAAGCATCTTTAAACAAATATTGTTCAGCATCTATTACAGATTACCATTTTCCCATTTCCTTATGCCTTAGTTTTAGTTCAGTAAAACCCCGTATCTAATTCGGATCCGATTTGTGCCCTAACCGCCTCCCAATTCCTGTATGCTAATACAATCATTATCTCCGTTTTGCGATGCCATCACACCTACATCCGAAACCCTTTCTATTTCCGATAAGAGTGCGTTCACACCGTAAATACTCGCTCAGCATGTATTTATTCCACCCACTGTGTACAGTCAAGAACAAAAACTTGTATACCACTGCTAACAACAATTTTCTCCTAAAATATTGATCGAAATTATGAAGTGTGGTTTATCGATGGATAGACTGTGTGACAGATGATATGGCTAGAATGGGGGGATGGGGGTGACTACCGAGATGATGACAATTAAGCAGTCATCATCTGCCTTTTCCCGACTATGCTGGGGTCGGCTTCCAGTCTAACCGGGTGCAGCTGAATACCAGTATTTTACATGGAGCACCTGCATATCTGATGGTAAGACTGTTTGTCAGACTTTCTTAAGACCCGTACCCTAGTAGCAATTGCCGTTGGCTTCCATACGCCAACAGTTGGGAATGTATTGGCAGACGGTTAGTTATTCCGCCAACTTAAACTTAAAATAGGCCCATTGTCATAAACATGCACTATTTGCCCAACGGATAGCCAACGACGGGCCTGCTGTTACTATTCCTACTGTTGGGTGATTTTTGTAGGGATTTAAGGTATAATGACAACATTGGGCCAACTAACGTGGGCCTGCTGCTTCTATTCCTACTGTTGGGAGATTTTTGTAGCGATTTAAGGTATAATGATAACATTGGGCCAACTAACGCGGGCCTATTGCTTCTATTCCTACTGTTGGGAGATTTTTGTAGGGCCAATTAATGCTACTCCAACGGGGTGGTAGCGGGGTAAACGGGGAGCGGGCGGCGGCACGCGTCGCCCGGCCCGCCCGCCATTTTGTTATTCATTTGTGCACCTGCGGCTGCAGAATGTCTGTGAGTGTTTGTTTTGTTCGCATCAACAAAGATATTAGCCTGATATCAGGCTGGCAGGCTGTGTTTTAGTTTAGTTAGTTAACCCTTAGTGTTTGTGAAAGTGTTAAATGTATAAAGTTGTGGAGTTTTACGACGATGATGGTTACGGTGGGGAACACGCACCACACCGAGGTGTGGTGCGTGAAGAATGGATGACGCCACGGAAGACTCATTGCATGTGTGTTACAAAACGTGTAAAAATCGTCGCTGCACATGAACCTTATCGGCTTCAAAATAAGGTTGGTTTTTTCAAAACAAATCGCTAAAACCGACCTTATTTTGAAGCCGATAAGGTTCATGTATAGCGACGCGCGTACGGCTGGCGCTGGCGAGACGCGTCGCTCTGAAACCAGCCATAGAACCAACCAACATACAACCGCTTGCCTAAATGGTTTGTGTCGTTGGGCCTACCCATAACACGTTTTCGTCGGGCCTTCGTAGGGCAATATACGTTGGCCCCATCGCAGGTTGGGCTTTCGTAGGCAAATCCACGTAGGCCCTCAGTTGTGGGTCCAACCCGCAAACTGCCCGCCAATTGTATGCATTTGCCAACTAACCAGAGGTAAGTGGCCAAACTAAATGCCAACAAAAAATGCTACTAGGGTAAGGACTGTCAAAGATCCATGAATGACAGCCTGGACCAACGGCTTAACGTGCTTTTCGAGGCACGGAGGGGTCTTGGCCAGTATGTAAAGATGGTCACCCATCCACGGACAAACCGCGGCTAGCGTAGCTTAATCTGATCGATCAACCCGTATGGCTGTAATTACTTAGCCAAAGCCCCTACTAGCCCAATTGAGAAGTATGAAAGTAAAAGACATGTTACGCCGACCCCAAATAAATTAAAGGTATTGTTTATAATTTTCACATACATAACCTATTATGTATTACCCACATTTGCAAAATAAATGTCTTTTCTATTCTATTTATGCTTTCATAATCAGCTACAATGTTCCCACTGCTGGAACACAGGCCTCCTCTCTATGAGAGGGATCTGATATGACATGATTTAGTGAACTGTATTACATTTCAATAACCACCAGGGACGAGTGCGTATTGTCGGTTCGCAGTATCTATTCGCGTAAAATGACGAACCTTGTAAAGTGTACTGCCTGCAATCTCATCGTAGATGAGTTGTTATGTTATGTGCAACAGAAAATATCAATCGCAGACGAGGCAACATTAGTTCGAATATGTGCGTCGGCTTTCACCAGTGACGAAATAAAGAATTCCAAGACACTTTTACACGAAGCATTACAAACGGAAAAGCGAAAAGTAAACCGAAAGAATAAAGGCAAGGAGGAGCGTGATCTTTCGGATATTATTAGCCTTTTCAAGTCCACGGAACCAGATGATATCCCCGTGTTTGTTGCGCGACAGTTGGATAAGTTACCTCCAATACTGTGGGATCATTTAGACTGCTCGAAGGTGCTAAAGGATATATTAATAATGAAAACGAAAATTGAGAACATAAAGAATAATTATGCAACTACCGATAACGTACAAGATATAAAGGTCGAAGTTTTGCGAATAAGAAACAACTCCATACCACCGACGTCCGCTTTTAAAATAAATGCAAAGCGTGGAGCATGGCTAGATAGTGGACCCATGGGGTTGTCGCACGAATACATCAACGAGTCGACAAATGAGTCGACAAATAACATATTATTATCACATTTACATCAATATAGAAAATTGGGGGTAGACGACGAAAAAAGACGTGATTATATTGAGAAAGGAAATGAGCGACAGCGGTCGCGAGCTACGCAAAGAAAGCAGGTGAGCGGGGGCGTCGCGGGCGGGGAGAGCTCGCAGTCGCCGGCGCCGGTGAATCAGCCGGTCAGCGCACGGGTCGGTACAGCGAACGCTCCGGTGACGTCATCAGTACTTAGCCCCGCGGCCGCTGCTACACCGCAGGTTTCTAATCAGCTGCCGGCTGCTACGGGCCATCGTGAGTTAGAGCGATGCGGCCGGCCGATACTTGAGATGCGCGACACTATGACAAATGAAAATAATGACGACGGCGACGGATGGCAACAAGTGTCTCATCGCAAGCAAAATGTAAAATATCGATTTGGGAAAGCCGAGATAGCGAGGGACATGGAATGTTCTTTTAAGGCTGCTGAGAAGAAAATTCCGATGTTTATTATAAACGTACATAGTTCGACTAAGAAGTGTGATATAGTCAGTATATACAAAAAAGAACTAAAGAAGCTGTAACTCTAGAAGTTATAAACATGCGAGTGCTGCGAGGATATAAAGCTTATAAGTTTTATATACTGGAATGTAATCTACCAATGTACATGGACGAGAAACTTTGGCCGGCGGGTGTCATATTTCGACGGTTCGTTAGTTTCAGACGAAGCGACAAGAATCAGGATAATAATCCTGTTGGCGATACAAATAAGCCAAATAATGGATAGTCGGTCTTATCGCTTCGCAAGTTACAATTGTAAAAGTGTGAAACGAGCTGTCCACGACATCAGAGACTTATGCAGTACGTGTGACGTGATATGCTTGCAGGAGACCTGGCTGCTGCCACACGACTAGGGTTGCCAACCGTACTATAATATATAGTATTGTACTATATTTCGGGTCTGCGTACTATATACTGTTGAAAAAATATATAGTACGCAAAAATACTATATTTTCAACACCGACAAATGTAACAAACAAATCCTTCATTTTTTTTAAATAAGAACGCGCCTTTAAAGTAACTTTTAACTGTTAAGATAGCTAAGTCATATAACCTATTGCGCAGGTACCATTTCCTTTGATGAGGTCCGCGAACATACCCGATAGGCGATAGCGTGTATCCGAACGCTTGCTTAACGAACTTGTCAATGTCAAATTGACAACGTTAATTGTTAAAACGTTTAAACGTTAAAAAAAAACTACTGAAAATGACTTACCAAATTTATTTAAAGTAATTTCATTCCTGCTCTCTATTCCCGCCACTTCGGCATTCACAGAAAGGATATTTTCGGTTATGAATTCGAAGTGGCGAGAAGAAAGAAACAGAAGTAGTATATCATTAATAAAAAATGAGCTTCTGATTTATATTAATTTAAAAATTGAATGTGACAAAGCATATGACACTTTTATTTTAAACAAAAAACTGTTACACAGTGCAAGAAGTGCAAAAAAATATAGCTTTTATAAAAATAAATAATTAAAAAATATATATTTGTCTATTTTTTTGTTTTTCCCATAAAATACTATATATTTTTTAAATGTACTATATTTTTTTAAACCTTATTTTGGAAAATACTATATTTCGATGATGAAATGTTGGCAACGCTACACACGACATACCTTTTGTAGGTACGATTGATAGCGGATTCGGCTACACGGCGACGTCAGCCGTGGATACGTCGGCGGGCATTTTGCGCGGACGCCCCTACGGCGGCTTCGCGATACTATGGCGTTACAATACCTTTCAAGAAGTGTCGGTGATTCAGTGTAGTGAGCGTATTTGTGCCATTAAAATAGCGGCAGGCGATAGGTCAGTGTTGGTCAAAAGTGCGTATTTGCCAACGAACTCCGTAAACAATTTGCCGGATTTTATTGACTGTTTAAGTGAGATAAGTGCGATTGTTGATGAGAGTAACATCGAGTCTGTTTTTATGTTGGGTGATTTTAATGCGGACCCGGGTGAGTTATTTTACAATGAACTTATTAATGTGTGTAGTGAGGAGAGTTGGTCGTGTATATAGACGTAGAAATGTTAGGGAGAAATTCCGGTACCTATACCTACATCAGTGACGTGCACGGGACACCCAGCTGGCTCGATCATTGTGTTGTAACTCACGCGGCGAAGCAGTCTGTTACGGATGTTTCTGTTACGTATGACACTCTGTGGTCGGACCACTATCCTCTCATTGTGGAATGCAATCTATATGCATTAACGCACAAGACACGTACGTTTTGTGATAAAAATATGGATATTATATGGGGGGAAAGAAATGAGAAACAGATCTTAATGTATAATGAGGAGTGTCATAGGAGATTAAAATTAATTGATTTTCCCTCAGAATGCACACAATGTGCGGATTATTTATGTAGTAACCATGACCATGAGCGTGTCCTAGATAAACTATACTCTGACATTGTGTCTGCCCTTCAGGGCGCGGCAATGGTGAATGGGGGAAGCGCGCGGAAGTGTGGGCGTGGTGCACGCTTTGCGGGATGGAATAGGCATGTGGGCGAAGCTCACAGGGTGGCCAGGCTGAGGCTCAACGAGTGGGTACTGTGTGGCAGACCTAAGTCCAGTTGTGTGTATGAAGAGATGCGAGAGGGTAGAAAAGTGTTTAAATCCAGGTTAAAGTGGTGCCAGAATAATCAGGACCAGATTCGGATGGACGCCCTCGCTGAACAATACTCGAAACGTGACTTCCGTGGCTTCTGGCGAAAAACGAGAAAAATAAACTCGCGGCCTGGCCTTCCTGGGAGCGTCGATGGCTTAATAACACC
Organism: Dryobota labecula; assembly: GCA_947523025.1. Classification (NCBI taxonomy): domain Eukaryota; kingdom Metazoa; phylum Arthropoda; class Insecta; order Lepidoptera; family Noctuidae; genus Dryobota; species Dryobota labecula. Next base: position 606,490 of record OX383298.1, read on the forward strand.
AACGTCAACAAAACGTCAGAAAATTTATTTTCATATTTTCAATCATTTTAACAATATTAATACTTTTCGACGCATTTTTATAGTCTAAGTGTTAAAACCAAACCAGAATTAAACATAAAACACCATTTATTCTAAAAAAAGAGCAAAATGCACTACTTGGACATCAATAAAAAACTGCCGAAAAGGAGGTGACATCTGTCATGTCACTTCCGATAGCAAACCGATTCGATGGAAAACAGAAAATAATATGAATATCAAAGCGATATGTTGACAAGATCAGCCGCACGTCGAGCACGCCTACTACCTCCGGACTCGTCGCTCAGCTCCGCCTCGCCGCCGCCGGTACCCAGCCCCACTGTAAACGCTGTGACGACACCGGCAGCGGTAGTTGCGTCGAGCTCGAACGACGAGTATTTCTCTCCGCCTACGACGCCACCACCTGCTCGTCGACGGGGAAGACGCCGGCCGCCGGACGGCTTAGGACCCCGAGGCCCACTGGCCGCTGATAGAGTCCCAGCTCCCGGCGGAAGTGTGCAGCACATGAAATGGACACAATCCATCAACGAGAACGTCATGCGCTCATACTATGGGGCTACAGAGGGGGGAAACAATCTGACCGCGTACCGTGTTCGGATGCTCTCTCTTTTTCAGGTGCTTGAACCAGCTGTCAACGTGTCGGCACAACGACTGTCGGATCAGGTGCGGGTCATCCAGCACAATCATATGTTGGATGACACTGTACTTGATCGCCTGCGAATTGAAATGCAGAGTAGCCATGTCGTTACCCCCCAGTCGCAGACTGTTGTAGTATCATCACAGTCCAACCTAAACCATGCTGACGAGGGGGGTGATGACAGGGCTACAAACGTAAGTACCCAGTACAATGAGGAATTGAGGAGTGCTTTGGAGGGTGCGATTCGAGAATATCGGTTCATGTCGCCCGAACTTAGGCCACGTTTACCTCGTTTGCCCATGCATAACAAAAATAGGGCGCTGATGGCGATCCTGGATTCGCAGTTGTCAAATTATTTTGATGACTGCGAAGACCTCACCGATACTCATTCGATTCTGTACTGCGCAGCTGTAGCGGCATGTCGTGTAGCTCACGTCAAATTTACTATTGACTCCAGAGCTACACGACCAAAACCAACCGTACCAGCTTGGCAGTGCAGGATTGAACGCCGTATTGGTGAGGCCAGAACGCTCATCGGCAAACTAATCTGCTTCAGGGAGGGCAATACTCGCCCTAGAGTGATGCGCTTTGTGAGGCGGGCGTTCTCAGGGACTGACATCAGCCCTCAGGACTATATATCCCGTGTCACAGAGCGCATCGACTTCCTGAAGCAGAAAGTGTATGCATGGGCCAACCGTATTCGTAGGTATAAGCGTCGAGTGAAACGATACACTCAGAATCGCACCTTCCAGAGCGATGAAAGGTGGGTCTATAGGGATTGGGAGCGACCGGACCAAGGTGTGACTGACACGCGCCTGCCGGATGATGATGCCATGTGTTCTTTCTGGCGCAGTATCTGGTCGGTGCCTGTCGGTCACACCGAAGGTGTTTGGACTCGGGAAGTCGAGCGAGCATGCGATCCAATACCAGAAATGGGGGCTATTACCATCTGCCCCCAAGATGTAGCTCGTGCAGTCCGTCCGTTGCCTAACTGGAAGTCTCCAGGGCCGGATGGGCTGCACAACTTCTGGATAAAATGGTTTCAAAGGTCGCATGCTCGCTTGGCGACGCAGTACCAGACGGCTTTGGAGTCTGGTTCGCTGCCCCAGTTCCTAACGACAGGAGTTACCCACCTACTCCATAAATCAGGTAGCACCGCGGAACCCAAAAATTATAGACCGATCACATGTTTACCGACGATCTATAAAGTTCTTACATCCATTTTGAGAACTAAACTTAACAAACATGTAGACACAAACTCCATCATGTCTGCCTCTCAAAATGGATGTAGGAACGGGTCCCGTGGTACTAAGGAGCTGCTCCTCATTGATATGACCATTAGCCAACAGGTTCGTCGTTCCCGAAAGGATCTGTCGACATGTTGGATAGACTATAAGAAGGCCTATGACTCGGTGCCACATACATGGCTCATGAGGGTGCTGGAGTTGTATAAAGTAGATGCAACTCTGCGCACCTTCTTGATGTCATGTATGGGGCAATGGAGGACGGTCCTTCGCTATCCAGGATGTCGAAATATCCAGAGGAATAGCGAGCCGATAAGGATCGAGCGAGGCATATTTCAGGGTGATAGTTTGAGTCCACTTTGGTTCTGCTTAGCCTTGAATCCTCTAAGCACATTGCTGGAGGGTTCGGGTCTAGGCTATCGGATGAGGAGAGGTGGTCAGGTTATATCTCACCTTCTCTACATGGATGACCTAAAACTCTTTGCCCCCAACAATTTACAACTGATGGAGCTACTGAAAGTAACTGAAACTTTCAGTAGTGCCATCAGGATGGAATTTGGTGTGGACAAATGTGCGGTCATGCATGTAAAGCGAGGGGAGATTGTGGAATCCGTGGGAACCCAACTCTCGGATTCCATAAACCTTAGAGCCCTCTCCGCATCCAAAACCTATAAGTATTTGGGTATGTCGGAAGCGTTAGGCATCAATGCTACTGACATGAAGCAATCGTTGAAGGAGCGCTTCTTTGGCCACCTGAAAAAAGTATTTAATAGTCTTTTATCGGGCGGAAACAAGGTGCGTGCCTTCAACGGTTGGGTCATGCCGGTTTTGATGTACTCTTTCGGCATACTCAAATGGACTCAGACCGAACTCAACGCCTTGGATAGGAGAGTCCGTACGCTGCTGACTGCAAATCGAATGCATCACCCAAGGTCATCGGTAATGAGACTGTATATCCCGCGATAGTGTGGAGGTCGAGGCTTTTTGAACGTTAAGACTCTCCACAATCGCGAGATATGCAGTCTCAGGGAATATTTCCGAAAAGCCAATGTGGGGATGCATCGAGATGTGGTCGCGGTGGACAAGGGCCTCACCCCGCTCTCCTTGGCTAAAGAGAACTGGCGCAAGCCTGTTGTGCTTGGCACTGACGATCGCAGGGAGGTATGGCAGAGTAAGGAGCTTCACGGACGCTTTTTCCGGCCCTACATGGACCCGATGTAGATTTGCTCGCGTCCGTAGCCTGGCTGCGTTTCGGTGACCTCTTTGGGGAAACCGAAGGTTTTGTCTGTGCAATTATGGACGAAGTTATCATGACGAACAATTACCGGAGATTTATTGTGAAGGATGGGACGGTTGACATCTGTCGGGCATGCCACCGCCCGGGAGAATCAATCCGACACATTATCTCTGGGTGTTCTCGTCTAGCTAACGAAGAGTACTTGCATAGACACAACCTTGTGGCCAGGATTATCCATCAGCAACTTGCTCTGAAATACAACCTAGTGGAATCGGAAGTGCCGTACTACAGGTATGTGCCCGACCCAGTTCTTAAAAATGGACATATCACATTGTACTGGGATCGATCCATCATCACTGACAGGACTATTGCTGCCAATAAGCCTGATATAGTGGTGGTGGATCGAATAGAGCGGCGCGCAATGATTATTGACATAACAGTCCCACATGACGAGAACCTCGTTAAAGCCGAGAAAGATAAACAAATCAAGTATCTTGACTTGGCTCGCGAGGTTGTCGACATGTGGGATGTGGGCTCAGCGATCATTGTGCCGATAGTCGTATCAGCCAATGGCTTAATTGCCAAGAGCCTCGACCAACACCTAAGGAGGCTCTCGTTGGGCAGCTGGATCAAGGGCTTGATTCAGAGGGCGGTACTACTGGACACGGCTCGCATTGTTAGGAGGTTCCTCTCTCTGGAGCCCTGACCGCCGGTAGCTTGGACCCTGTTCCCGATACCAGTGGGCTACTATTTTTTATATTTTTAAATGTTTATATATTTTTTATATTCTAATATTTAAAAATATAATTTATATGTATTTATTTGAATAAAGGAAATAATAATAATAATAATTTTATTTCAGAAACATCCATAAATTTGTTAGTAAACATTTAAACTTAATAACTATGTTAGAAAACATGCAGGTTGGACAAATAACGGACGATCTACGGCTCAAGTAGATCGACGGCTTAAGTGATCCTAATCCTAAGAGCATTGAGAACGTTTTCAGGGAACAGTTTTTGGTCCGCTCGCCGCTCGGTCCGGCGAGTAGGGTGCTAAATGCTGACCTGAACAATAAAATGGTAGGAGTAACTTTCCTCGCGAAAGATATTGCGAAAGCCATAAGCCAGATTGAGCGGGGAAAGCCCCTGGGCACGACGCACTCAGCATTGAGCACTTGCAGCACGCCGGGCCGCACTTGGCGAGTCTTCCTGCAATGTTCTTCTCGCTGTGTGTGTGCCACTCCTACCTACCTGCGGACTTCATTAGGACAGTTGTAGTGCCGGTGGTAAAAAATAAAACGGGCGATATGGCGGATAAAAATAACTACAGGCCTATATCGCTTGCAACTGTAGTGGCGAAGGTATTTGACGGTGTGCACACACAGTTAAATAGACACGTAACACTTCATAATAACCAGTTTGGTTTTCGACTTAAATTGTCCACAGAAAGTGCAATACTGTGTTTAAAGCATACCGTTAAATATTACGCGAAGAGAAAGACCCCGGTATACGCGTGCTTCCTCGATTTATATGGACATGGGTTAAAATATAATGGGAAGAAAAGTCGATACATGGTTTTTCAGGCCATCGGTGTGTCGAGCCTTATGAACATTCCGAATGTTCACCTCGATAGTGTTCCAATAGACCGAGTGGACCAATTTAAATATCTAGGGCACCTACTCACCGAGGACCTTAAAGACCATGCTGACATGGACCGGGAGCGGAGGGCACTGTCTGTGCGAGCTAACATGATAGCCCGCAGGTTTTCGCGTTGTACTACTGGTGTGAAGGTCACGCTTTTTAGAGCGTACTGCACATCCCTATACACGTGCAGTCTGTGGGTTGACTATACTGAAAGGGCATACAGTGCCCTCCGTGTCCAGTACAACAACGCGTTCCGGGCGGTGTTGGTGCTGCCCCGCTTCTGTAGCGCGTCAGGGATGTTCGCGATGGCACGCACTGATTGTTTTCACGCTTCTATGCGCAAGCGGTGTGCGTCCTTGGTGCGCCGGGTGCGGGCCAGCCCCAATGCTATCCTGCTAATGATTGCCAACAGGCTGGACTGCCCTTATGTCCGGCATTGCTGTGGCAGGCATTGTTGCTGTTCCAATGCCGGTTAGAAAATTATAATTTTGTGTTTTTATTTTATTTTATTTTTATGACCAATAATGTAATGAATAATAATAATAATAATAACCCCACCGCCGTATCTCTACGTTGACGTCGTGGTGGGGCTTGCGCGCTCCGAACTCTAGGTCTGTACCGGTAGAGTTTACTTTACCGGAACATGTCTAGGGTGAGGAGCCAGACCAAGAGAGATACAGAAACCCGCAGGGCAGCATGTGGCGAGCTGTTGGGCAATTGCGACCCCACGGACCCTATCTCCCGGAAGAAGTCATGTTCCTCATCTCCGGCTTGCCTTTATTGGCCGGCTGGAGTGAACACTGACGAGGAACTGAGCTCCCACCTCATTCTTGCCTTTATTGGCCGGCTTGAGTGGAGATTCGCAAGAGCAAACGTGCTCGGAGGAAGGAAGTATTCCAGTAAGTGCTTGTAGGGATCTTGACTATCTTCCGGGCTCTGGGATTGTTCTGAGAGCCGTGGAATACCTCTCCGCTCCTCGAGCACCTCAGGATATGTTGCCCCCTTGTCGCTACGTCACTATGTGCTAGCGATCGTTTTCGGGGGCACATTAATGAGTGTGCAAGTCAGCTCCTGCCATTTTATCCGTGTACAATAAAACATTGATCAGGCAGGGGCCATAGTCCTTCCATAGTTTTAGGTAACCAGTCCATTTTAACCACCCAAACCCATAGTCCAATATCTTTGTTTCCATATCCTACAATAGTCCTACACCAACAGGGGGTTGTCCTTGGGTGCACTTGCATAGTGCGTACAGGGATAATCGTCGGTTGGTGCCTCATTCCATTTAAAATTGTCTAAGGGGCCTCTGCGAGTTGGCTTCGGCCCCTCGTATGCCTTCCAAAGGACCGGGACCCCAGGGTCTCGAGATATATAAAGGTATATAAAATAATAATAATAATAATAATAAGACGTAGCTAGAGCAGTTCGTCCGTTACCAAATTGGAAATCGCCGGGACCGGACGGACTGCACAACTTTTGGTGAAAATGGTTAAGTAGTTCACACACTTACCTGGCATCTCAGTTCCAATCATCTTTAGAGTCTGGGTCGCTACCGCAGTTTCTAACAACTGGCGTTACCCACTTGCTCCATAAGTCAGGTAGTCCCGCGGAACCCAAGAATTATAGACCGATCACATGTTTGTCAACGGTCTATAAACTGAGAACGAAAATTAATATACACATTGACAGTAATTCCATCATGTCTGTCTCTCAAAATGGGTGTAGGAACGGGTCCCGCAGTACTAAGGAGCTACTCCTCATCGACATGGCCATAAGCCAACAGGTTCGTCGATCCCGCAAGGATCTGTCGACATGCTGGATAGACTATAAGAAGGCCTATGACTCGGTGCCACATACATGGCTCATGAGGGTGCTGGAGTTGTATAAAATAGATGCAACTCTGCGCACCTTCCTGATGTCATGTATGGGGCAATGGAGGACGGTCCTTCGCTATCCAGGATGTCGACAAATTCATGGGAATGATGAACCTGTATGGATTAAACGGGGAATATTTCAGGGCGACAGTTTGAGTCCACTTTGGTTCTGCTTAGCCCTGAATCCTCTAAGCACCCTGCTGGAGGATTCAGGTCTAGGTTATCGGTTGAGGAGAGGTGGTCAGGTCATATCTCACCTCCTTTACATGGATGACTTGAAACTCTTTGCCCCCAACAAATTGCGACTGATGGAGCTACTGAAGGTAACTGAAACATTCAGTAGCGCCATCAGGATGGAATTTGGTGTGGACAAATGTGCAGTCATGCATGTAAAGCGAGGGGAGATTATGGAATCCGAGCGAATTCAACTCTCGGATTCCATACACCTTAGATCCCTCTCCTCATCCGAAAGCTATAAGTATTTGGGTATGTCGGAAGCGTTAGGCATCAACGTTGCTGACATGAAACAATCGTTGAAGGAACGCTTCTTTGGTCGCCTGAAGAAGGTATTAATTAGCCTTCTTTCAGGCGGAAACAAGGTGCGCGCCTTCAACGGTTGGGTCATGCCGGTTTTGATGTACTCTTTCGGCATACTCAAATGGACTCAGACTGAACTCGAAGCCCTGGATAGGAGGGTCCGTACACTGCTGACCGCAAACCGGATGCATCACCCACGATCATCGGTGATGAGACTGTACATCCCGCGGAAGTGCGGGGGTCGAGGATTTTTAAATGCGAAGACCCTTCACAACCGCGAGGTGTGCAGCCTCAGAGAATATTTTTTAAAAGCCGAAGTGGGTGTGCACCGTGATGTGGTCGCAGTGGACAAGGGGCTCACCCCGCTGTCCATGGCTAAAGAGAACTGGCGCAAACCTGTAATACTTACTACAGATGACCGCAAGAAAGTATGGCAAAGCAAGGAGCTTCACGGGCGCTTTTACCGGGCTCTCCATGAGCCAGATGTAAATTTCTTAGCGTCCGTATCCTGGCTACGTTTTGGTGACCTTTTTGGGGAAACTGAAGGTTTTGTTTGTGCAATTATGGACGAAGTTATCTTGACGAATAACTACCGAAGACATATTATGAAGGACGGGACGGTTGACGTGTGTCGGGCATGCCACCGTCCGGGTGAGTCCATCAGACATATTATCTCTGGTTGTTCTCGTCTGGATAACGGCGAGTACTTGCACAGACATAATCAAGTAGCTAGGATTATTCACCAGCAGCTTGCTTTGAAATATAAACTTGTGGATTCTGAGGTACCGTATTACAAGTATGTGCCCGACCCAATTCTTGAAAATGACCATGTCACGTTGTACTGGGTTCGGTCTATCATTACTGACAGGACTATTGTTGCCAATAAGCCTGATATGGTGGTGATAGATCGATTAGCGCGCCGCGCAATGATAGTTGATGTTACCATTCCACATGACAAGAACCTCGTGAAAGCTGAGAAAGAGAAACAAATAAAGTATCTCGACTTAGCACACGAGGTTGTTGACATGTGGAATGTGAGCTCAGCTATCATTGTGCCGATTGTCGTGACGGCCAATGGCCTGATGGCCGAAAGCCTCGATCAACATCTCTCGAGGCTTTCGTTAGACGGTTGGATCAAGGGCCTGATTCAGAAGGCAGTACTCCTTGATACGGCTCGTATTGTGAGGAGGTTCCTGTCTCTGCAGCCCTAACCACCGGTAGCTTGGACCCTGCTCCCGACACCGGCGGACCACTATATTTTATATTTTTAAATGTTTTTTATATCTATTTTTAAGAAATATTTAAAAATGTATTTTATATGAAAAAAATTGAATAAACGTCATAATAATAATAAAACTGCAAAATTTACCCAGTGCTTCACCGAGACCAGACTGTGTTGATGAAGAGGATGATGATGGGGCTATATCCGTGACTTCCCAATGCAATGTAAAATTGAGGAGCGCTTTGGAGGATGCTTTCTGGGAGTATCGCTTTACTCCGCCTGAACTTAGACCAAGTTTACCCCGTTTGCCTATGCACAAGAAAAACAAGGCGCTGGTGTGTGCTCTAGACTCGCATCTGTCAAATTGTTTTAACACCAGCAAAGACCTTGCCGATACTCACTCAATCTTGTACTGTGCAGCTGTAGCGGTATGTCGTGTAGCTCATGTTAAATTTCCTAACAGTGACAGTGCTACACGACCAAAACCAGCTGTACCAGCTTGGCAGTGCAGGATTGAGCGTCGTATCCGTGAGGCTAGAGCACTCATCGGCAAACTAATCTGCTTCAGGGAGGGCAATACTCGCCCTAGAGTGATGCGCTTTGTGAGGCGGGCATTCTCGGGGACTGATATTAGTTTTCGAGATTATTTGACCCGCGTCACAGAGCGTATCGACTTTCTGAAGCAGAAGATCTGTGCATGGGCAAACCGTATTCGTAGGTACAGGCGAAGAGTGGAGCGATACACTCAGAATCGCACATTCCAAAGTGATGAAAGGTGGGTTTATAGGGATTGGGAGCGACCGGACCAAGGTGTGGTTGACGTGCGCCTACCGGATGATGACGCCATTTGTTCGTTCTGGCGAAGCATCTGGTCGGTACCTGTCAATCACACCGAAGGTGATTGGACTACGGAGATCAAGCGAGCGTGCGATAAAATACCTGAAATGGGGGCAATTACCATCTGCCCCCAAGATGTAGCTCGTGCAGTCCGTCCGTTGCCTAACTGGAAATCACCAGGGCCGGACGGGCTGCACAACTTTTGGATAAAATGGTTCCAAAAATCGCACGCCTGCTTGGCATCCCAGTTCCAATCAGCCTTAGAGTCAGGGTCACTGCCCCAGTTCCTAACGACAGGTATAACCCACCTGCTCCATAAATCTGGTAGTACTGCGGATCCCAAAAATTATAGACCGATCATTTGTCTACCGACGGTCTATAAAGTTCTTACTTCCATTTTGAGAACTAAAATTAACAATCATATAGACGCCAACTCCATCATGTCTGCCTCTCAAAATGGATGTAGGAACGGATCCCGCGGTACTAAGGAGCTGCTCCTAATCGATATGGCCATTAGCCAACAGGTTCGTCGTTCCCGAAAAGATCTGTCGACATGTTGGATAGATTATAAGAAGGCCTATGACTCGGTGCCACATACATGGCTCATGAGGGTGCTGGAGTTGTATAAAATAGATGCAACTCTGCGCACCTTCCTGATGTCGTGTATGGGACAGTGGAGTACAGTCCTTCGCTATCCAGGATGTCGACATATCCAGAGGAATAGCGAGCTGATAAGGATCGAGCGTGGTATATTTCAGGGCGACAGTTTGAGTCCACTTTGGTTCTGTCTGGCCTTGAATCCTCTAAGCACACTGCTGGAGGATTCAGGTCTAGGCTTTCGATTGAGGAGAGGTGGTCAGGTTATATCTCACCTCCTTTACATGGATGACTTGAAACTTTTTGCCCCCAACAATTTGCAACTGATGGAGCTACTGATGGTAACCGAAACTTTCAGTAGCGCCATCAGGATGGAATTTGGTGTGGACAAATGTGCGGTCATGCATGTAAAGCGAGGGGGGATTGTAGAGATTATGGAATCCGAGGGAATTCAACTCTCGGATTCTATACACCTAAGATCCCTCTCCCCAATCGAAACTTACAAGTATTTGGGTATGTCGGAAGCATTAGGCATCAACGCTGCTGACATGAAACAATCGCTGAGGGAGCGCTTCTTTGGCCGCCTGAATAAAGTATTAAATAGTCTTTTATCAGGCGGAAACAAGGTGCGCGCCTTCAACGGTTGGGTCATGCCGGTTTTGATGTACTCTTTCGGCATACTCAAATGGACTCAGACGGAACTTGACGCCCTGGATAGGCGGGTCCGCACATTGCTGACCGCAAATCGGATGCATCACCCACGGTCATCGGTGATGAGGCTGTATATCCCGCGGAAGTGTGGAGGTCGAGGCTTCTTAAATGCCAAGATCCTGCACAACCGTGAGGTATGCAGTCTCAGGGAATACTTCCTGGAAGCCGACGTGGGGATGCACCGAGATGTGGTCTCAGTGGACAAGGGCCTCACCCCGCTCTCCTTGGCTATCGAGAACTGGCGCAAACCTATGGTATTAGATACTAATGACCGCAGGAAGGTATGGCAGAGCAAAGAGCTTCACGGACGCTTTTACCGGGCCCTACATGGGCCCGATGTAGACCTCTTAGCGTCCGTATCCTGGTTGCGATTCGGTGATCTCTTTGGAGAAACCGAAGGTTTTGTCTTTGCGATTATGGACGAAGTTATGATGACGAACAACTACCGGAAATATATTGTGAAGGACGGCACGGTTGACATCTGTCGGGCATGCCACCGTCCGGGGGAATCAATCCGACACATTATTTCTGGCTGTTCTCGTCTGGCTAACGGAGACTACTTGCATAGGCATAATCTTGTAGCCAGGATTATCCATCAGCAACTTGCTCTGAAATACAGTCTTATGGAATCAGAAGTACCGTACTATAGGTATGTGCCCGACCCAGTTCTCGAAAATGGCCATATCACGTTGTATTGGGATCGATCTATCATCACCGACAGGACTATTGTTGCCAATAAACCAGACATAGTGGTGATAGATCGATTAGAGCGTCGCACAATGATTGTAGATATCGCGGTCCCGCATGACGAGAACCTAGTGAAAGCTGAAAAAGATAAACAGATTAAGTATCTTGATCTGGCTCACGAGGTTGTCGACATGTGGGATGTGGATACAGCAATCATTGTGCCGATAGTCGTGACGGCCAACGGCATAATAGCTAAGAGCCTCGACCACCATCTGAAGAGGCTCTCGTTAGGTAGCTGGATCAAGGGCTTGATCCAGAAAGCGGTACTTTTGGACACGGCGCGTATCGTGAGGAGGTTCCTCTCTCAGGAGCCCTGACCACCGGTAGCTTGGACCCTGTTCCCGATACCGGTGGGCTACTATTTTTTATATTTTTAATTTTTTTTATGTTTTTATAAAAATATTTAAAAATGTAAATGATATGTTTTTAAATGAAATAAAGGAAATAATAATAATGTATTAAATATCTTGTAATTGTAATCGAAATTGTATACCAAATAATCTGTATGAGTCTCTTGATTATGAATAAATAATAATAATAATACTCTACGAGAATGTCGCTTGATTATTTTGCTAAGTGTTTACATATTTTTGTCCTTGACTGTACTCATTACACAATTCATACTCAATACACTGGCGGCCCTTTAAACCAATTAACAGCTAATAACGGTTGTCGTCTGTGCGTGACGCAATAAGGGCAGGTTGCCCACGTCCACGAGTGGACGTCGCTTGTGGGATAGGATATGACCCTTTGCTTAAGACTTAATATTAATTACAAGGTTCTGTAGGTTGACAGATGATTGCTGTGGAGTGGAAAATGTGGACTGGATGTCGTGTTGAAATCGACATTGCTTTCGAAAATCAGCATGTCTCAATATAGTTTTGTGCAAGTGTCCAAAGTTTCTCTTCACCTAAAAGATGATGGTACGCTGAGGAGACTGACCTGTCTGATGAATGTGATGGGTGTCTGCCCCAGAGCGTGGCAGTCTCCAATGTTGGCGCGAACTACCCGGTCGAACGGCTTCGAGACACCCTATAAAGGAAAATATATATTAAGTAATACGAGTAAGTAGCATACAAACTCATAAAGTTCTTACCAGTACTTTATTAATCCATAAAAAGTACTGTAGTTTCAATAAATTACAGTAGCATTACATAAGACCTTTAGTGTACTCCAGCAATAGTGAACCTGCTGCTAATGTTGAGTCACTTGAGAAAAACTTTATTCGTCTCCAAACCACCTTATCGTCGAGGTTGTAAATCCGACGTGAGGAAAATAATGACAACAGTAAGTAAGTTTGACAGAGGCACTGGAAAAACAAGGGGAATATAAATTAGAGTGAAGATCAACCCCCTGAGCCCCCCGGGAGCCGTGAGAGGCAGCGCAGGAATTATACCGATGGGACTGAATTAATATGGCGGCAATTACTCGCAGGGAAAGTCGTACGGTAGGTAAGTTGGGAAGATTTCCGACAAACTTACTGGAGGTATTCGTTTAGGTTGGTACGCTGTAGATCGCAGGTTCGATTGATGATTGTTGTAGGTATCCTTTAACATATTTTTTACAAGTTAGACCTCAGCCAGTAAAATTTAGAGATTCTGCTAAGTTTTAGAGTAGGCGTATTTATAGTTTTTACCTTAGCAAAGGTTGTAAAAATAAAAGAATTCCTTAAACCAATGTGAATTAATAGATAAACATCACAGCCAGTATTGGATTTTATCGTGATGAAATCAGAACAGTACCAAATTACAGAGCTCGATGATTTTAATATGATGTAGGTATGTAGGGATTATTACTTGCAAGAGATTTTATAAGAGATAACAATACGAATCAATAACATCAGTATTTCTCCTTATGAATTAAAAATAACGTGGTATGAATAAATAAACAAAACGTATTACCCACCTGAGACTATCTTCATACAAACAGTCCAGACAATTCAGCATTTTTGTGTAGATTTGATCACCAGTTCGTTCCAAGCGCTTTTTGTCAATCTCTTGAAAGTTAATAGTACGTTGTATGCGTCAATGTGCGATAGTGTGGAGTCGAATAGTTCTAAGTTAAAAGTACGAGTAGAAGAGACACAATCAATGTGCTAACAAGAACCAGCGAATGTGACTGATGAACCCAAGTTCAATGCAACTCGTTATTTATTAGAATTTATCTAAACGTGCGAGTAAAACTATATCTAATAATAAGTAGTAGTACGTCATAATGATAGTCTGGTCCAAGGACCTGCGTGCATGTACAGCACGCACGACTAGTATAGGTATGTATATCTATAGGTAACAATGTTCAACAATATCCTTATTTGTTGCAATTGATCCTTATTGTGTTGCCATCAGGAAATGCGCTTGCAGTGCCATTATCTGGCAGAACAAAAGACACATCCAACGTATTATGGGTCTCGCGATACTCCGCAATGTTCTTTAAAACTATACCTACATATTGGGTCTTCGACTGACATAAACTAATAAATTAAATGAAGAAAATGCAAATGTACGAAAAAAATACCCTAAAATTAAGAATAATTCACGAGAAAATCTAATTATCCGATAGCGACTGCGACTGTAGTCCCGATATAGGTAGCTACGGTATTTTATTATTATTTATGATTTTATTATTTATTTTACTGTTTTTAAGAAGGCTTACAGACTAATTACAAATAATAGGTAACAACAACAAATTATCAAGTTGCTAATAATAAGCCTCTACAGGTATATAACATCGATTACTTATCTAACGCTGAACAATTTACGCTGTTTAATTATTATTATTTTCTGGATATTTATCGTTTATGAATTACGTTTATTAAAGTCTACCATTATTTTATTAATCTCCGTTATCATTATGTCTTCAGATTAAATGAATCTATAATTTGATTTACCTTGTTCCAAGAATCTGAATGATAAATCCATAGTGAATTATTTTTCCGCAGACTTAATTAAAATTTAATAGAGCGTTTTCTCGGAAAAATCTTTACATCGCACATTATGTTCATTTTGATTTACTTTTACTGGGTATAAGTCCAAATTTTTAATATCCAATTACATTGAGTGAGAGCGGGAGGTGCACTGGCTGGTGTATCTTTATTAAACCACTACCAAAGCTTAACTCCTTAACTCCCGTGGAATTATTTCCCGATTAAGTCATGTTTAAGGTGTAAGTTTTTCGGAATAAAACAATGATCTGCTTTGAATTAGTAAGTTCACAGGCTGATGATACCCAATAATTATTATCATTTGCTAAGTAATCATCAATTTTTTTGTAACGTCTACTCTGTCCACATCTTGACTGTTATCTACACTAACATTATAAAGACAAAAGATTTGTATTTTTGTATGTTTGCATGTTATGAATAAACTCAAAAACTACTAGACCGATTTAAAAAATCATTTTCCAGTAGAATGCTATATTATCATCACTGAGTAACATAGGCTATAATGTATAAAGATATCACGCGGGCGAAGCCGCTGGCGGAAGCTAGTAATGAATATTTAGATCATTGATACTTTGGTCTTTGGTAAAAATTCATTATTTTTGTTTTTTGTATGTTTATTTGTAAGTTGTTACTATTTAGCCAATTTATCATCATACAATCGTAGCGAAGTCAAAACTGTACATTGAATATTTTTGAAAAAAAGTAATTCCCACGAGGTCTGAGAACGATTCTGATGCCGAAAATATAGTTTTTAGAATTTTTATCAGTTTGTCTGTTTGTCTGAATGTATGTTCCAGCATCACGCAAAAACTACCAGATAGATTTTGTTCAATTTTGCATAGATATTTCCTATAGATCTGGTCAAAATGTAGGGTATAAATTATCACGCTATTTGCTATGGGGGATGAGCAGTATTGCTTTGTTTTGAGATGGGTCAATAAGGGCAGGTACCTTAACCGTGGTCGCTACAAGAAAACGGTCTTAAGAGACTATCCTTAACTTTTAGAAATAAATCTGCATTCACAGATTTTGAAAAAAAAAATACAGTCAGTAAGAAAATGGGCAAATTTCACGAAAAGTTTGTTGATACCAATCGATCCTGCAGTACTATTCTGTAACCATCTCACCGTGAAAACTTAGGTGAAGTGAACGTGGAGTGAGCTGTCAATAGTATCAATCCCTAACATACGGTGGAAAGACACCTCACTTCAAGCTCACTTCACCTAAGTTTTCACGGTGAGATTTAGACAGAATAGCACTACTGTTTCTTACAAGGATCAAAAAACTCTATAGGACCAACAGAGGTTTGAGTACTAGAAAAGTGAAAAATCGCAAAAAATCTTTTCCCATAAAGTTCGTAGGTTAATGATACTGAAATGAGAGCGAACACAAGATACCAGTTATGTCAACAGTCGAATTATTCCATTAATTCGCGGGGTTGAATAGAAAACGAATACCTATAGCAGATAGTTACAGATTTAATGTTTTAAATGATTATCATAACTTTATAAAATACACTCCCGGAATCCTAAATCGGTCCACCGTGCATTTTTATGTTTATAGGCCTAAAACATCAAAATAATGATAAGTTCAAAAAGTTTTATGCAGTTTTGAAGTAGACATACTGGCCATCAACCATTGTTCCATAATTGAATAGACTAATTCGAAAAAAAGAATAAAATCGGAGTTTGGTCGCTGTTAAAGGAACAACAATCTTTGATTAGAGCATATTTAATTTTGTGTCAATGTTTATTACGTAAGAGATTTTTTTTCTTTTCATAAAAAGAATATCGAAATTGTTTTTCTTTATTGATGTGAATACGTCTTTAAATTTTCTTCCATAGTGGGAGGCAATTCAAATAACTGATGATAAGAAAATCGGGGGATTCAATTTGGTGTTGCAGCTACATATCTATCATCAAAGTATATCTAAAATTTAATTACACCACTCGATAGCATAAGGATAAAAAAATCGCTCAAATTAAAATATTACCCGGTACGTACACGTGTTTACGTAAAACACACGGCCGTGTCCACGTCACAGCCACACCCCGACTTTTTTAATCCATTCTGACGTTCATATTATGAATGCTGCACTTAAAGTAGCTGCGCAAGCTCTTCAGTCTGGGTTTATTCAGCGAAACGTAAGCGCAGAACTTCACGTAACTCGTTCTGCCATTCAAAGAATTTACCATCGATACCTGGAGACTGGCGGCTTTGTGCGCCTTTTGAATTGTCAAGGGGTCGGTCAGTCAGAAAGATGAAGCTAGTTGCCCATTCCAAAGCGTAGTAGGTTCCTACGGAGAAGAACGGGCAAGAAACTCCACGGACACTCTTTTAAAACAAAATATTGTTACAAAAAATGGGTTACATCATTCATGTTGAAGTTATACATGTGAGAACAATGTAGAAAGACGTGCACGTTAGAAGCGTCCGTAATAAAAACTATTCAAAAATTAAAATAAGCCGTGGCAGCTAAGAGATGACCAGTCCCAACTGACGGCGCCCGTTCACGAACATGACGCATGGATCAGCACCATTTAGCTCAACCATTTTGAAGGGAACTTAATGATCCAACACACACGCTACCACCAGCGAGATATTTGAGTGAGCATGACATACTCTCAGCCGCCAGAGCACATTCAAGTCAATAAAAGACATATTACCCGGTAAATAGTAGCTCTATAGTACATAGTACTCACACCTGTATTATGCAATCATATAATTCAAGGAGATTGAGTTTATACAATGCAAAAATAGTCTTACAATCTTCAGCAGCTCCAATGATATTTTCAAATGCTAATCAATTAGTTTATGCGCCCTTGTGGAGCAGGACCAGCATTGAGCCAAGCATTTTTGTCAGCGATGTAATCCCTCAACTTATAATATGCTTGGCTGCATAGTGTGTGTTTTATATAAGTTTTAAATTTAGTTACATTCAATTGGAGTATGTGGGGAGGTATTGTATTGTAACATTTTAAACAGTACCCCATGAAGGATGAGTCTACTTTAGCCAGTCTGAAACCTGGTTGAACTAATTGGTCCCTATTTCTAGTACTATAATTGTCTTTCACCTCTTTTACTGAAAATATTTAAATTTTTCCTTACTTACATGATGTTTTCTTAGATGTATTGACAAGGTACCATGATGATGTTGAACTATCTATAATAATCTAATTATCTTTGAACAGTTCCCTTAGAGAATCGCGCTTGCGGAGGCCATATAGTGCTCTGATGGCTCTTTTCTGTAGAATAAAAATCGATTCGATATCTGCAGCCCGCCCCCATAGTAAAATACCGTAAGACATGATACTATGAAAGTATAACTAAAATAGACTAGCCTCGTGTTATCTACATCAGTAAATTGACGGATTTTTCTCACAGCATATGCTGCTAAACTTAGCCGCCCTGCAAGAGATGTTAAATGAGGACCCTATTGCAGCCTTGAGTCGAGCGTGATACCCAGGAAAACAGTTTTATCGACGAATTCTAGTTTCTCCCTATTCAATACTATGTCACAATCACTACTTTTAACATTTGGTAAAGCAAATCTTATGCATTTAGTTTTTTTCCCCATTTAATACTAAATTATTAACAGTGAACCAATTTTGGACCTGCAGTAGGGCATTATTTACGTCATCAAGATTTGATGCACGTCTATTTATCTTAAAAATTAAGGAAGTATCGTCAGCAAATAACACCATTTGTGGTTGGTTTTTTAATAAATGGGGTAGATCATTAATATACACTAAAAAGAGGAAAGGGCCCAATATCGAGCCTTGTGGCACACCCATTTTTACTTCTAAGCCGTGTGAATTGACTTTATTTATTTGAACTTGCTGTTGTCTATCATTTAAATAAGATTTTACTAAACTGAGCGCAAGTTTATCTAGTCCGTAATGCTCTAGTTTCATGAGTAAGGCTTCGTGATTTACACAGTCAAATGCTTTGGAGAGGTCACAAAAGGTTCCTATAGCATCTTGGGCCTCCTCCCATGCTGTAAATATGTATCTTAATAAGGTAACACCGGCGTCAGTCGTACAACGTCCTTTAATGAAACCATATTGCTTATCGTGTAAGATTTGGTTGGTGTTAAAATTATTAAGCATTTGATTGAGCATATTATTACAATTCACCGGGTTCCGAAAATGAATGCTAATGCCAATCGGCCTAAAAAAATCATTGTTAAACTCACAAACCAAGTATTGCGCGATAACTTCTTAGCAGCGGCACGGCTAAAGAAGGGCATCACGTCCGAAGAGTTACAGATTAATGGTACATTGAACATAGTATACATCAATGAGCATCTCACATTGAAGACTAAAACTTTGTTTCGTCAAGCCAGAGAAGCTGCCAAGCGGCTTGGGAATCGCTTCGTTTGGATCAAGCATGGAGTTGTCCTTGTTCGGGCAGATGTTCCAGAGCCTGCATTCACCATTAGATCCAAACATGATTTATCGAAAATCAAACCATATTCCAAACCCGGGAATTAAGAATATTTCTCTAAACGTCTACCGAATACACAATATTCTAAAGTTTGATCCAGGTAACGTTTTAGTCCATGCGCTCTGTTTCGTTCACTACTCTGTGTCACTACACATATTATTTGCATTTGTTTCCAAGTTACCCTCATAATTATAACTTTTCGTACAACGAACTGCGAAGTTAGTTATTTTTATTTCATTTATACGAGTATGTATTCTCTATAGTTCAGAATGTGCATGATTACTTAAGTGTGGTGCAATTACGCATTTCATTACAAAACAATATTCTTGTGCATTAACTATTGTATGTAAGCTATATATATACTTACGCCTATGCAGCATTACAGACAGTCATTATTAGGTACAAAACATGTACTTATAATTTAACGATACAACACACTACTTTTTGGTTGTACCTTAATTTAATAAAGTCAATTACGCCTTTTCTTTACCACTATCTCACATAATATCGCATTTTATTGTTAATTATTGACCTATAGCTGGATTCCAAGTTTGTGCTAATCGTATGTTATCTTACTGCTTATTTTTACTAGTTATTTCCTATGGTTATATCCGCGTTCTCGTAGGAATTCACCCCACTGGTGGTTCCTGCGTTTGGCGGTTTAAATTATAAAATATTAACACAATAAAAGAAATGGATAAATACAATCTATCTTTTTATTATCAGAATTGCCGCGGGCTGCGTACAAAACTACACACACTATTCATGAATATTTTGACATTTTCGTATGACGTCATCATATTAACCGAGACCAGGCTAACACCTAACATATCAGACAGTGAATTTATTGACGACCGCTACGTAGTTTTTAGATGTGATCACGACCGTTGCGCCACAGGCAAGCGTGAGGGTGGGGGTGTACTAATTGCCGTTCTACGCTCATTTCGCCCTTCGAACGTATTGATGCGACCCGTTAGCAGAGATATTGAGCACATCATGGTGCAGTTGCCCGCGTCGTATTCTAATAAACGTCATATAATAGGTGCGGCGTATATTCCACCTCGCTCACGGGACGACATGTACACTGCACATATTGATTTGTTAGCGGACGTCATTAACGACGCGAGTACTGACGCATTCTTTGTGGTAGGCGACTACAACCTACCCGGCCTTGACTGGTCCAGCGCGAGCAGTGGTGATCACAATTATGTTATTCCTCAACCTACTACCCCCACAAGTCACTATTTATGCAACTTCATGTCTCTCTTCAATTTAACATATTAAGAAATAACCTGAGCCGCATATTAGACCTGTTCTTGTCTAATGTAGACTGTCAACCTATGATGTGCGTGCCACTGCTTCCACCCGATGCCCACCACCCTCCTTTCTGTGTTTCATCACCATTAAATACTAAAATCACTCCCTTGAGACGCCACTCAACCATGAAATACAAATTTTATAAAACAAATTACGTAACAATCAATAGCGAATTTAACAAAATAGACTGGAGCAACTTACTTAGTAATCTTCCCGCCGAACAATCTGTGAACGCCTTTTATGATGTACAGCACAATAAAATCACATGTTCCTCTTACTCGTCCCAGGAATTCCCAGTTTCCGTCGTGGTTCAGCCCTGCCCTTATTCGCATTTTTTTAAATAAAGAGAATGCTTGGCAAAAATGGAAAAAATATGGCAACATATCTGACTACGAAATATTTTCAATATACCGCAAACGGTTTTTTTTCGAGTCTAGCAAGTGCTTTCTGATGTATATAAAGTCAGTCGAAGACAGCATTCCATTGGACATCAAGCACTTCTGGACATACGTCTCCAAGCGGAAGGGGCGAGCTAATATCCCAGCCAGCATGTACCTTGACAACAAAAACTCTAATGATCCCACTGAAATATGCAATATGTTTTCAGGCTTTTTCACCTCTGTCTACGAACCTTCTTTCCTCGACCCTGAGCTTTGGCAGACACCTACCACATACGCGGATAACTCATTGTGTATTTCGGACATATATTTAGGTACGGACGATATACTCAATGCAATAAACTGGACCCAAATAAAGGGTCTGGTCCTGATGGCGTGCCTCCAATTTCTAAAAAAAACACCGCAGATAGCATTTGCATCCCGCTTCACATAGTATTTAATAATTGCCTACGTGAAGGTTCATTCCCTGATATCTGGAATTGCGCACACATCAGGCCCATACACAAAAATGGCGACATAAACAACATACAGAATTACCGTCCCATCTCCTTGTTGCCCGCCCTGTCAAAGCTTTGAGAGACTAGTGCACGGCAAGTTATACTCTCACATTCACCACCTTATAATACCCGAACAACATGGATTCGTTAAACACCGCTCTACTACTACTAACCTTATGTTATTTACAAACCATTTATTCGAAAACGTGGATAATCAAACCCAAGTTGACGCTGTGTACACCGACTTTCAAAAAGCATTTGACAAGGTGGATCACAAGCTGCTTCTGGAAAAGATCGCCTATAACGGCATTCGGGGTAACTTACTGCGGTGGTTCATGTCCTATATTTACAACAGAACCCAAAAAGTGGCTATCAATGGCTTTCATTCGGATTCCATTGTCGTTACTTCTGGGGTGCCTCCATTTTGGGTCCTGTGCTTTTCATTTTGTTCGTGAACGACATAAAACGCTACTTTATTAACTCCCATTTCTTAATGTATGCCGACGACATTAAAATCTATAAGTCGTGCAAAAACACAGAAGACTGCTTGTTCCTTCAGGAAGACCTCAACAGACTTTCCAATTATATTTCACATAAAATAAACTTCACCTTAGCTTACCTAAGTGCAATGTAATATCATTCACAAAAAACAAAAATCTAATTATATACTTTTACACCTTACAAGACACTACTCTTAAAAAAGTTGACCATATTCGTGATTTAGGAGTTACACTTGACTCAAAATTGCATTTCAACCTTCACATTGATAATATTATTAACAAAGCCTATATATGTATGTATGGTTTCGTTATGCGATCTTCAAACGACCGCATACGTTTATAGTCTTGTACACAACCTTAATACGCTCCCAATTGGAATACGCAGCCCCAATATGGTGTCCTCTATATAATAAATATAAGCAAAGGATTGAAATGGTCCAAAAAAATTTTACGCTCCATTCCCTATAAATGCCACCGTTCAAAACTATCGTACGCAAAACTACTAAAACAATATAAACTCCTTGGCTTGGAGTCCAGGCGCCGAAAAGCTTTTATAACTGTCATAGGGTTTATATGTTTAAATTTAAATTCAACCGGACAGCCTGGAACGTTCGCTCTTAATAAATCAATCAAGATCTATCTCATGTGGTACGGCCTGAGATTGTTAGTTGTCCATCTTCCAGTAGTCAGCATCTTTATCATTCAGTTATGTTCTCAGATAGTATAGGAAGAGGTGTAGGTAAAATAATTAGTAACAACCTGTGTTATTCAAATCAAAATTATTGTATGCCAGGGTCAACCTACAAACGAATAATGGCATCAGTAATATCAAAAATATACAATCCTAAAACCAACATTACTGTATTTGTAGGTAATAGTTCTAAGGTCAAAAAAGAAGAAATCACTGACTATGTAACTGAGTTGTTAAAGTTAAATTGTAGTAAAATAACATTGTGTGCTTTCCCATATTTTGAAAAATTGACAAATAGACAAAACAATTATATTCATATGCTTAATAAGCATATGCATTTCTTAGTTAGTCATTATAGTGACAATCTTGTGTGTTTTGACACCAACAGTTTTGTGGAAACTTTAAGGTCGACTAAGGATACTGTGTATCTGCCTGTTAGTTTTAGAAGACTAAGTTAAGACTATTAACTTTTTATTTAAACTCAGACATAAGTAGTATGTCGAAGTCTTGTGTAATTAATACCACAACAGTTAGTAGTAATACTAATAATAAGATGGTGAGCCTGAATAAATGTAACTCAAATGCTATAAATATGTATACAAATTGTACGAAGGAGGTTCCATGTTCCTCACTCACTATGAGCTCACTGCCTGGTGATGACATTGAAGTCTTGGGGTTAACTCCAGATAGTCATTTAAACTGTAAGACAACAGATGGCACCAGTACGAATCGGCTGGTAATCTCAGAACAAAATATCCTGGCAGTAATAGACGTACTTTGTTTATGGTTGATTTCTTCAAAGTCACAACCGCCCCTCGTCCCTTTCCCCTTTGTCGCCAGTGCAATCGACGCCATATTTGTTTGTTGTAAGTCTATCGTAGCTATGGTTGTCTCTGCATCCCGCCATTACTACTTTATGGTCTGGGTTTACAGTTGTTCGAGAAAAGTTCTACGTTGATTAATTTCCGTAACATATCCTCTCAAAGTTAAACCTGTAATAGTGTAATTACAACGTGCAGTATGTACCGCACTTGCTGTGTTGTGAATTGTGCTAGTAAACGAAAGGACGTTAGATTATTTCAATTTCCCATACGTGAGGTAGGACTCCAAAAGTGGTTAGAGTGTATTAACTGTTAAGTACTGCGAAACACAGACACGACGGCGGACGATCTTCGCAAGCGTTGTCTGTCAAAAGCATTTTGAACAGAAGTTTATCATCTCGACCAAAGCGATGACTCGTCTTCATGTTGGCGCATATCCCACGCTGTTTTCCGATAACGAAATCAGCAGTGGCATTCCTCGGTTTCAATTTATGGACACTGACCACACTGGTAAGTACCACGATAACCAACGAACTAAACGATCTAGAAGTTAGTATTTTAGACATTATTAAGCTATTGCATAGCTTCTATCGCGGGCCTTGAGCGCGGGGACCGAATCCAGAAATTCCGTAACGAAAAAACCTCACGCTCCCCACTCCGACGGTTATTTTACTACACCAGTACCCTCTAGTGATCTAATAATTTCTGGCAGTTCCTTTTTCTGTGTACTGCGTATTTTATTCTTATAAATATTAGTTTATAAAATTATCATCTTCACAAAAAGTGATTGTTGATAGTGGGGTTTGAACTCACGACCAGTCGATTATGAGTACATTCAGTTCCCCTGTTGCACCGCTAGGCTACAATGACTTAATTAAAGCTTGCCAAATAGTTGATACCATTCCAGTTGAACAATTTTTAAACTGGACTAGACGGTTGGAAATGACTCATGTACATGGAATTTTTTCGCTGTCAAAACAGTTTGTCACTCTTTTTTTTATTTAAAATTACTTTAGGTTCAACACTTTCGTCTATTTTAAAGTTGTTATTATGCTTATATTTGAATAGTATTTGACTTTGTTTACGTAGTTATACACTTTTACGACGTTCAGCACTTATTTATTTTGTTTTTAAGCTATTGCATAGCTTCTAACGCGGGCCTTGAGCGCGGGGACCGAATCCAGAAATTGCGTATATCAAAGAAAGTATATAGAAAGTATATCAAAGAAAAAGAAATACTGCATAAATAAAATAAATAAATAATTATAATTGCATAAGTTGATACAAAATGCTATGCAATAGCTTTACCGCGGCAGTCCCCGAGTGCCACACGTCTTTTTTTTTGTACCCTATCACTATATTTTTAAATTTAACCCAAAGGTTGACTGGTAGAGAATGCCTTGTGGCATTAATGCCCAAATACTCAAACGTTACTTATAACTTTAAGACGTTCTTATAAGTGTTTCTGTCGCTACATAACAGTTTAAAGTGACAGAGACAGCATTAGACTTAACGGCGACTTAAAATTGAATTGCGTTTGAGTATTCGGCAGTTAGTCCGTCTATGTATCACTACTGTACATGAAGTTTAAATAAATAAATAACATGACAACATATAATAGTATAACACATTTTTTCATATATTCCTCTTAAATACTCAAATGTGCATCATGTAATATTCATGCACTGATCAATATTGCTCTGTTTTAAGTGCAAAATTATTACAATACCCAGACAAAATTAAAAAATTGTTCAATATAAAAACTACTGTGTAATTAACATTTTTACTGTTCAGTGAAATAACATACTAACTTGATATTATCAAAAAGCATAAACATAGTTACTATTTTTATGGTTCCAAAATGGGTGCCAATGGGACCCTATTACTAAGGCTCTGCCATCCATCGTATCTGTCACGGGGCTGTATCTTTCTCTAAACTAACTACTCTAATCTAAACTGGATTGAAGTATAATTCTTAATTTAATTTTTTTTTGTTTCCAGGTTTTGATGTTATGGCTGCTAGTGTTATCGCTAACTTTGTGGATGACACCACAACATCATTAGTTGACGTGCCTTCCAATTCAGGCTGTGGAAATGAAGCCTCACAAAGCCATAAGAGGTATTAAAATTGATTAATATAATTATCTTTCACCACTAGTGAGACATACATACAGCATGCTGCTGCAATGGTGACATTAATTGACAGAGGCACGCTGTATTCACTGAACAATGTCCTCTACTATGGAAAATAATTTAAATTTTGTAAATATAGTTCACATTATTTAAATTATTTGCCATGGTTGTTGCGGATGGTGTGGTTTACAATCTGCAAAGCACACTCATATTTTGTTGAATTATCATACATTTTTATTTACAGATGCAGTTATTCCTTCTACACTGGGGCTTTGTCACAGACCAACAAACATGAGCAGTCGGCAACTGTCTAGTGTTAATGTCAATTATCTCTCATGCCAGTGACATAGACTAAAAATAGAAGACTGATTTTAATTGATATGAAATCGATAATCATTAAAAAAAAAACAGTAAATCATTGATATTTTATTTATTAATATGACTGTAATTATATGCACTATATTGCATAATTATAAGTATTTATAGTGCATTTAATTACTTTGAGTTAATTATTTAGTGCTAAGGTTTTATTTTCGAAACTGTGTAATCGATTACTCAATCGATAATCCCACGAAAACTATCTTTCTCATATTTCTCCACTTCCAGATTGAGAATTGAGGTGATTTTACATATTCTACGATAAAAAAAGACGTGTGGCACTCGGGGACTGCCGCGGTAAAGCTATTGCATAGCATTTTGTATCAACTTATGCAATTATAATTATTTATTTATTTTATTTATGCAGTATTTCTTTTTCTTTGATATTAATTCAAGTTACACTTTTTGAGCGTGGTGACCGATAAGAAAACAATTTTTTCTTTTATTAAATAAACAAAGAGTATATAATATTAAGAGACGGGAGTCCCATAGATAAAAATGAAAAACGTCGCTTGTATGAAACGTGAGCTAATAATGAATACCAACATAACAGAAATGACACGGACTGCAGACATGACATAAAGCTGCCAACATAATAACAAGATAGGGATGTACTACTACTCACTCGTAATTTTTATCGATATGTTGCTGTAAAAAATTTCGGGTTTTAGGATCCTGACATTTTTACGGTTTCATTCTTAATAAATTTAAGGCAAAGGTCACTTAGGCCAACGGTAACTTTCGATTTGAACTAAGGTTACGTGGTAATTTTCTTATAAAAAGAAACCAGCTACGGCTGTGATTCCACGTTGGCGTAAGCGGGGTTCAGAGACAAATCCCATTGTATAGTCTAGATCTAATCCGAGGTAAACTTGACTATAATAAAATAAAACAAAACTTTGGACTTAAGTTTTTTTATAATAATTAGAACACCTTTTCCTTTCTATTGATCATTCAATTGGCAATGGTTCAGCAGTTGATGTTGAAGGTACTGAAATGTAGAAAACACGTTGCTTATTAACTGACACATGAACAAGTGAATTCAAATTTAATTCTAATCTTGAATAGTTACTTGGGCTTAGTCTCATTCTTTTTATCACATTTTCATTAGAAAAAGGGTCTGTAATAGACAAAAAAGTATCTGTAATATTTACAATTGATACATTCAATACAGTTAATCAAATAGTAAAGTGAATTTAATAAGTTTAAAATAAACATAAACCTTACCCGCAATAGAACATATTTTCCTGTCTTTTGAACATTCTACTGGCAATGGTTCAGCAGTTGATGTTGAAGGTACTGCAATAAAAACAAAATGTAGTCATTCACTTCTAATTCCAAAAACAATGAAGGGTATCGTAGTTGGGATGAATTAATCCCAAAAACCGAATTAACATTGTAGTTGAAAAACATTTTTCCCCATACTTTCCAACTGCATAATAATAATGTAAGTACACACAATATTGAGTAATTTACCATGTTATTTTAAGACCATAGACTTCTTAAAGGTTTTGCTGTAATCTTTAAGTATAGAACTGTACACTGTATTTTTTTTAATGTTAGGATCAGCAGTTTCGGAGATAAGGGGGGAAATGGTAAATTTTCATCTATTTTCTTTAATAATTTTCATTAAAAATGTAAAATGAAATGAAAGGACTTGTCAAGAGGATTTTTTTTTAAATAATTAAAAAAAAAGTTATCTTGTCAAGTCCTTTCATTTCATATGTCACATGATACATTTTGCATGTGTACCAAAATGCAACTTAATCGGTCCAGTAGATGAAGGTACATAAGGGTTCCGTATTTCATTCGGACGTACAGTACCCAAAAAAAAAAAAAACTTACTAGATGTACCAGTCCAAGAATCGCAGTAGTCGAAGTAGAAGATAACTCTGCAAAATATAATTGAACATGAGTTACTAAAGTAACCGGAAAGGGTGAGTTAGGATGAATTACGACTGGAAAATAAAGTCTTACCTGTTTGCTCACTTTTGAAGATGTGTAGTGGAAATCCAACGAACAGCTCATCTGCCATTGGTTCTGCAGTAAGTTCTACAGACGGAGTAGCATTTTTTGTTAGTTGTGTCTTCTTTTTATTGAAATCCTTTGGTAGAAAATGACTGCCACAAATATGTTCCAATTGATGTAGCTTTTCAATGGGTACATACACCAAGTCTTCTTTCCCGTAACTTTAACCCATTTTTTACATCTAGCTGGAACATTTTATTACATTATTATGATTATAATAGTAGTTTATTTAAACTTATATCTTTGTTATTTTGGTTTTGCAGTATTAATAGAATAACAGAGAAAATTAAATGAAATAGGAATATTATAATAATAAAAATATCGACAGTCGATAAAAAAGTAACATGCGTCAAGCACTAGCATATTGATAGGTTACTTTGTAATTTTGTAAATTTTGGACTTTAAATCAAGTAATTTATTTTCTGTAAGAGCTTATCAATGTTTTTTAACATAACAATTGAAAATATATGCTTACCTATCTTCATTCAAAGGAAATTTGGCTATGAAGATTCGCATTTGACCATCTGACCGGCCGGATCTTATAACACATATTTCACACGTTTTGTAATGCATTGCAACTTAAATTACGTCATAGGTACATACATAAATACAACAATAACTCTAATTTACGATAAATATCCACAAAACACAGAATAAAAACAAAAACAGCGCTTTGTTGACAAAGTTCTTGACAACAAACAAGACAAGAATATGGCGGCCGGTAGCTATGGCGGCTGAGTAGCGTAGTGCGATAGAGTCGAACTCAAACTCAAACTCAAACTCAAATCATTTATTTCAATTAAACCATTTACAGGCACTTTTGAATTGTCAAGCAGTCGGTCAGTAAGAAAAATTAAGCTACATTCCCATTCCAAAGCGTAGGTACCTATGGAGAAGAACGGGCAAGAAACTCCATGGACACTCTTTCTTTCTTTCGAATAGATGTTAAAGCGAGACAGCGATAGCGTGAGGTTTTTTCGTTACGGAATTTCTGGATTCGGTCCCCGCGCTCAAGGCCCGCGATAGAAGCTATGCAATAGCTTAAAAATATGACTAATTTTTTTGATCATATCTCAACTTATCACCGTTTTCCATCTCCTTTTCATTCATATAATTGTAATATAAGTTTTTAAACTGTCATGGTCACTAATATTATTATTAACATAAGCGGGATATTTACCATGTTTATTCATTGTTCTGCGAAATATCGGGAACTCAGAACAATGAATAAACATGGTAAATATCCCGCTTATGTTAATAATAATATAATTGTAATATATCAGAAGGTATTTTATTGTAACATTTATCTTAATAATAATATACAGTGCTCGTCTTACAGCTACTGTTAAATGTTCAAATTATAGGCGAGGACGCTGGCACCCTAAACACCAGTTAAATTTTACTCTGGGTGCCAGAGTTCATCGAAAACATTCTTTCTCTTAGTTGTAACCCTGCATATTGTTTTGATATATGTTTTTGTACAACTGAAGGAAGTAAAAAATAGTTTTATTTATTATTTTATTACTTAAATAGACTTTTTATTTAAATTAAACAAAAGCTAACGAAAATAACGAAAATATTTTTTTTAAATACCCTTGATCCTCAGATACTTTTGGTGTGTATGTTGCAAAATAAATGTCCCTCATTATTCATTAGCCTACTTCTCTTCTACTGACATGAAAGTGTGTGGACAGCGGACTACCGCTGTTATGTTATGATTAGTATCTATAAAAGTAATAGTATAATTTTAGTCATACTTAGAATTAGGGTTCTAAAACTTCTTTTCTGGCATAACAGAGTACTCACTTTATGTTATACTAGCTTTTCCGCGGCTCTGCCCGCGTGGTTGTCGGTAATCGCGTAAAAAAGTAGCCTATGTCCTCCATATCCCAGGCTATATTTCCGCCAAATTTCATGACGATCGTTCAGCGGTTTAGGCGTGAAAACGTAACGTACAGACAGACAGAGTTACTTTCACATTTATAATATTAGTATGGATAGTATGGATGTTGTAGGTAAAATTGCTGAGAGTATCCAGTGCAAATTTTCCTACAAGTTTGGATCAAACAGAAGAAAATATCACCCGGAAGATACTTAACAGTATCCGTGCCATTTCAATAAAAAGTTATCATTGGTTCAAAGGAAATGAATCGCTGCGGCAATCTCTAGGCTTGCAGCGACGTCGCTGAGCCGAGCCGAGCCAAACGACGGGCGCGAAACGAACTGCCGACATCTTGGACAGGTGCCCAATACCGGGCACCAGCAGGAATTAGACCAGCTCACACATGGACATAACTGTGTGACCCCGGACTTACAAGTGATGGTATGCCTCTTAAATGTTAAAATGAATCTATAAAACCCAAGATTAGGAAGACGGAGAGTAAGTATGTATAGGTCTTTGGAATTAATGTTATCTGGATTTTACATTAAAATTACTGATGTTTTAAAACAGACATTCAAACCATTTCAGGCTTCGTTCAACAAAGCCTGAAATGGTTTCACTGTCTGCTTTGGGACTTTTACATTAGAACCACTCGCTTGTATCCAACCCGCGAGTTTCCACATCATGGTCAGTTGGCACTGCTTCTGAGCGCATGCCAGCAATACAACATAATATGCACTCGAAATAAGAAATACATGGAAGTGCAAAAAATTCCCGCAGACTTGTTGAAATAATAGGTGTTTTCTCGTGGTCTACTATTTTCTCCTATCAGTAGGTCCACGAGGGTATAATATGTTATTGCTGTTGGTCCTACTGAAGTTTTGAAACCAAAATATACCTCCTGGTTGCTTTATTAACACCATCAATTAATTCTAATTGAAACTTTAGAATGTTATCAAGTAATTCATTATTAAAATATTAATGAAATGTTTGTTAAAAAAATTACAATATTGCATTAATGCAATATTGTAATTTTCATTTGTATATACTTATTATCAATTAGAAAAAAAATTGTTTAAATCATTTATACCAACATGGGCACTTTGGCTTTGGCAACTTGTTATAAAAGCGGACACTGTTTATAAGAAATGACTAGCTTGTTTTAGTTAGGTATTTATGCTTATTATGGAAATCGCTTCTCATCTTGAAAAGTCCTAAGTTTTTGCGAACATACAAAATGCTTTCTAAGATATAAAGTGAAGGCAGTATAACGACTGAAACTGAGATACCCTCACACCTAATCTAAATTATTTGTACCTACATGAGGTATATTTTAATATGTATGAGTATATATATGAGTAGGACCACGAGAAAATACCCGAAATAATGTAGGGCCAGTTATGGGCCAGTTTTATTATTTCTCTACAATGTAAATGTAACAAAGCGGTTTTTTGGAATTTAATGATGGTTCGCCTTTACAAAACTATTATTTGTTTTAAGGCTTTTCTATTTATACAATCAAATATTGGCTATGGTTTGTGGTTGGAGAAATCGCTATGGAATGTGGTGCTGTAAAAGTGTTAGTTGAATTAAAATAATCGGTTCTTGGGTGGTGGCGTGTGTGTTGGATCATTAAGTTCCCTTCAAAATGGTTGAGCTAAATGGTGCTGATCCATGCGTCATGTTCGTGAACGGGCGCCGTCAGTTGGGACTGGTCATCTCTTAGCTGCCACGGCTTATTTTAATTTTTGAATTGTTTCTATTATGGACGCTTCTAACGTGCACGTCTTTCTACATTGTTCTCACATGTATAACTTCAACATGAATGATGTAACCCATTTTTTGTAACAATATTTTGTTTTAAAAGAGTGTCCGTGGAGTTTCTTACCCGTTCTTCTCCATAGGAACCTACTTAGGCTTTGGAATGGGCAACTAACTTCATCTTTCTGACTGACCGACCCCTTGACAATTCAAAAGTGCCTGTAATTGGTTTATTTTAAATAAATGCTTTGAGTTTGGAAGCTTGATCCCTATTTAAAGTGAAACACAAATTATCAAACAATTTTGCAGTAGGTATAACGATATTTACACCGTCGGAAAGCTCAACAATATTCGAGTATACCGGGGCTGTTTCGGTGCGCGGAGCAAAAACCGCATTACGTAGCTGCCATACACAGACTGCCTTCCCTCCCCCCTCCCCCCTGTGCTGGGGTTTTTGTGAACACCCAGATAGGATAATGGAAATACACGGTACACAGGTGCTGGGGTGCTCGGGTGCTCGCCAACCAAGACTTTTTGTAAGTCACTCCGCGGATTGTTGGCGAAAATTGCTGCGCGGCGCAGAAAGAGAGTTGAGTGTAATCTGAGCTAGATTTAATGTGACGAATAATGTGATACCTTTACTTTTGACGTAAGACTTCGAGCAGCAGTAGGTATAATAAGGTAAGGGAGAAAGTTTCTGTTTAGGGAAATAATACTATTCAATCTGCTATTTGTCACAGCAACAGGCAGACACGTCTCAATATTAGGGCCTTTGCCTAACTAGATTATTGTATGTATGTATTTTAATGGCATAGGTACTGTATCACAATTATAATATTTTTTACCGTCTGTAAGTACAAAACCGATGTCAGCATATGAACAATAGTGTTGTTGTCAGCTAGTTACTTTTGAATTTATAACATCCTCCCGAATTTGAAATGCAGTGCAGTGAAAATGTTGGAGTGTAGTTTCACACCTAAAATTCAAAGCTCGGACTCGTTAGTTAGTTCCGACAATTTCTTTCAGAACACACACTTCGTTCTTTTTGCTTCACTTTGTATTCTTGTAAAATGCTGTGAAGTCGAAACCTAAGAGAAACGCTGCGCTTGTTAGAATTTATGAGTTCCACGTTTATGTAGGTACCAGTACGTTACAGCCGCTTGTTTGTTATGTAGTACCATGTACAGTCAGTTACTGCAATTAGCTGACCCCCCTTTGTTCAAATGGTTGAGGTTTTTTTTACTAACAAATCGTATGATTGTCATATTTTCATAGTTTTGGGTAGATTTCGCATAGGTAGGTATTTAAATAAAATAAAGAATGATAAAATTCTATATATTCGTATTCAAAAAAATCTCAACCATTTATGCAAGGGGGGGGTTAGCTAATTGCAAGTACATGACCTAGGTACATTATTCGTTATATGAACTCAGTAAGTAGATAGGTACCTACTTCATAGTCCCTTTAGTTAGGTAGTTGAAAATTAAAAAAATAGATAACAAACTGCAAACTCTCTCCTCTGTTTCTCTTAACGTAAAAAAATATTTATGGATTGCAAAATTATACCTAATGCATGAAATTATCTATTGTTTGTTTATGACCTTTTCTTTTGTACCCATATTCGCAAATTAATTAATGCTTATGATTGATTGATTAATTTTTTTTGCTTTTGATTATGATTATTGTGTTTACGAAACACAATAATTTCTTGCATTAGTATTCATATTACCAAGATGTTGCTTTCCATCTCAAACATTCCTCAAAACTGTTGTTTTACGAGCTTTTCCATTTAAACGGGAAGTGTTTGATGGTAGTCGGTTCAAAAACGGCGACACATGCCCAACATAGGCCCGACACATTGGTACCAACCGACCGATCGGCCGACACCTGACTAAAAGGTCGGGAGCATCATGTGCAAAATACAAAACCGTCGATTTTTGCACGAGATATTTATATAGTTATAACCGTGACACCTGCATTACCCATGAGAAATAGAAAGAGTTTCACGATGACAAAAATACGGAATGTTCAGCGTCATGACCCAACGTACATAATAACGTATATAATTGGGAATCAAACGAGTTTACCTGTTAAGCGAAGTCTTGATTCTAATTTTATGAACGGCGATCTGAAATATAATTAATTAAACAGAGTAGTATTTCCTACACACACATATAACATCGCGATTTTTAGAAATAAAATAAGCAAATTTTTTTTTATAGGTACACTATTTCACCTATCTTCTGTGTATTGGCAACCCAGTTGTTTCACTTGTTTTAGAGATCTTAGGCTCAAGGAACAGCTCTATTTTCTATAAAGAGTAAGTAGTTCCTCATACTTACATACATTCAATAGGTGAAGTAAAATTTCCCGAAAGAACTGATACTGAATGATGAAAAATGTTAGTCGATGTATGTCGTGCATTTCATACATCCATGAAAATTTTCTGGGAGAAATGCGAACGCCCTAGCGTTTCTTTTCATACTATCAACACTCATTTTAATTTCCATATTATTATCTTAGTAAGGAAATTAAAATGAGTGCTGATAGTATGAAAAGCAAAAGATTGGTAACCCGAAAAAATCTTATGTATTAACGTAAGTATTATAAATAAGAAGTCGAGTGCCTTTTGCTAGAGTCTCCGTAGTATGAACAGACGTTTATCATAAGATAATGATGACCTAAACGGTTGACAACACATTCTCTCGTAGTGAGTCCTCGACAGACTCGCTCCCCGGCCCCGGACCTATGTAAATCAGAGAGTATGCGGCCATCTTCCACCGCACTCTATTTACTACGGCCTAACTTGATACACAAGTATAAGTTACAGAAAATCCACACCATACAAAAGTATACGCATTAAATCTATACTAATATTATAAAGCTGAAGAGTTTGTTTGTTTGTTTGAACGCGCTAATCTCAGGAACTACTTGTTGGAATAAAATAAAAAATTGTGTGAATAGTCAATTTATCGATGAATATTATAGGTTATATAACATCACGCTACAACTAACAGAAGCGGAGCATAAATGAAAAATGTTGCGAAAACGGGAAAAAATATTATTTTTTAAGAGCTTTCATTGCGTGCGTTGCGTAAACGGTTTAAGTTACGCAAATATCTTGTATGATGGAATTGTACCTCATAAAGATCTAAAAAAAAGTCCGCGACAGCATATGTCTATCTTTTAAGATTGACTCACTATAACCTTTTTTATGGGCATCAAATTTGTTTGAAATTAATGCATTATTTGCGAAGGAGTTTTATCAACATAATATTAATTCTTATCCAAAAAAATGTATTAATAATCACAAGTATTTAAATGTAAACAAAATTGTCCTTAACATCACTTGATTTCAATCAATATCTTAGGAGATATCATAATTGGACGTAGTTAAGCAGAAAGGATTCAACCCACGCTGTGGTCAGGGATGAGTTGTATATACCAAAGAGGTCCTAACGGTTGGTTCTTTCACTCAGCAAAAAATATCCGTGACTCTACTAAGAGAAGGTTGATTTTTTAATGTTGGGAACTAGCCCATATGTATCTGGGTACCTTCCGTTAACCGTTAGGACCTCTTTTGTATATACAACTCATCCTTGACGACAGTGTGGGTTGAGTTTTTTCTGCTTAACTACGTCCAATTTTAAAATAACTCCGCTGGAAAATAATGATCAAGTATCGCGCACGCATCATGTAGGGGCAGGGCGCCGCGCGCAGTAGCGGTGTCGGCCGGTAGCTCTGCGAGGGCTTATTCCACAAATCCTCCCTGAAAATCCCCCTTAGGAGGAAAAGTGGAATCTATAAAAAACAGTCTAAATACACCCCTGATAATCCAGCTTAGGGGGAAAACTAGAATTGAAAAAAAAAACTTATTCCAAGATCCCCCTGAAAGTGTTTTTTTTTTTACATTAGGGTTCAGTTTTCTCCACTGAGGGGGTATTCTCTCAGGGGGGATTAGTGGAATAAGCCCTCTGCAAGGTAGTCTATACTAAATCTATACTAAAGCTGAAGTGATTTTTTCTGTTAGTTTGAACGCGCTAATCTCTGTAACTACCAGTTGAATTTGAAAAAATATTTTTGTGTTTGATAGCACAATTCTTGAGGAAGGCTATAGGCTATTTAACATCACGCTAGGACCTTTAGGAAACGAGCAAAAAAATATTGTCTGAAAGGCTAAGCGAAAACGAAGTAAGAGCGCGAGCAGGCAATGCGAAGCGACGGGGTGGGTCGGGGGAGCAAGAAATTTCACGCGGACGAAGTCGCGGGCAGAAGCTAGTTAGCGATAAATATCATAAAAGACTTCCCACTTACACAATGACTAGTTTGTTCGCAAATCGACTAAACAGTCCGGGAAATGAGTTAAGCAAATGAAATCCTACAGCAATTTGCCGTGTTATAGCGATTACATAGGTACAACTGTCAAAATGAGTTGAATATACCTACGGACAATTTAAGTTGATTGTTAATTTGCTTAACAATTAATTTCCTTGACTTTTTGCTTAATATAACAACATCCTCTGAACCGACCCTTCTTGATCTCGACCATTCCTTGTCGCAGTCAATTCGAGAAGTTGACAAACAAGTCTGTTCTGTTCGACCATGTCTTACGTTCCCTCGCTACGCGTGTATTGTTGGCCTTCTGTACCTCCCTCCTCTGTGGCGTCGATGTCGACAACTGCCTCCCAAACGGTTATTGCTTACAAATAACACTTACACTAGCCATAAAATATGTGTAGCGAGCCCCTCTGAGCCCCTGTGGCTCAGATCAACCCGATTGACTACTTGTTTTGATGCTATCCGCCGAGTTACAGGAGAGCTGGTCGGCTCGTTCGTCACAATAATAACATCTAAGTTATGTTCTGTTTACTGTTCTACATTTTCTTTTGTTGGCTTGGTACAGAGCTGCTGGCTGAGAGTGCTTTGTCAAACAGAGACAGCCACAGCGCTGACTGCTAACAAATAGAATAACTTTTTCTTAATCATGTAGTTCATTTATGTACAGTGGCCAGCACATCAAGCTACATGAAACTGTCAAATTTCTCCAAACGATTTTAAACTTTAAAATGTTGATGATTAAGTTCAAAATCGAACGAGAAAATTTGACAGTTTGTGGTAACTTGATGTGCTGGCCACCGTACTACAATGATCTCCGTTCGTTTCCAGCTTTTCGAAAGTTATTTCTAGCGACCACTTTATGGATATATGTAATGTAGATATTATGTGAATAGATAATAAATATTAACTACACGTTATGATCCACGATAAGATTAACTGAATTGCGAAACATAAAATAAAATAGCCATAGGGAATATGTAGCAAATAAACTTAAACATAGATCAATGCATTGTCGCTGAGGAAGAGAATAGCACAGATTTAGGTAAGCAGGTCGGTTGTTGCTGCTTCTCTGAAGAAGCAGCAACAACCGGTTAGCCTTAAATAAATCCCCCCGGGTAAACAAGATTCTCTGCTATTAAAATTCTATCACCAGAGAGTTTTGTTCCGAGTCTTACTTATCATTCTTATAAAGCATGTTTAACATGTTTAGTAGTCTGTTATGTCGCTACTTGCGGAACCCTAGATTCTTAAGACAAAGACTAACACCGCGTTGCGCTCTACACCGTGAGATTCGCCTTCTCAGCAAATGTGCAATTGTGCAGAGCCAGTGATTAATATTAATTTAGCGTATTGGTGGATCACTCTTGTTTCTCACATCGAACAATTGTCACGCATTTAGTTTTACCGAATTAATTGTTATAATTATATTAATTAAATTAACTAAGTAAGTTATATCGGTTTCATATTGCATCATCGACAGCAGCCGAACGTAATTAGTCTACGATTACTAACTAGTGCCAAGTAAACAAAAAATATAATTAAATCATCATTGCGATTATGTCTTCAAACAGTAGAAACAGAAAGCAACACTTGGTTATTTTTGTGTTTTCATGTGCAGTAAGTGGCGACTGTGGCAACGCGACGGTGGTGAGTGCGGACTAGATAACATTGCCTTTTGTAGGTATTGTTATCGCCTCACAAGTGTACTCACATGTGTTTCACTTTGTATACCTATTGTTACCATTAAGTAGTTCTTGTATACTCACTCTTATAAAATCTGTTTCAGTTATTTACATTTTATCCCATATATAAAACCTCTTACTTTTGATTGCTTATTCAAGCGACACAGTTCTTCACAATTTTCTTTTCTGCCTAGCTTGTGTTTCGCTTCCGTTTTTAAATAAGTCCTGCAAGTTGTCATCGATGTTATCAATCTACATCAATGTTTTCAATTCCAAACGCGTGAGCTAGGTCGTCTTGATAATATTATCAAGACTCAAGACGACCTACGTCAAGGCGATTTTAGCTTTGTTATCTTTGACAAATAAAATAATAATTATAATATGTGCGACGCGTTTTGAACCTAGGAAGTGGATAGGTATACGGGCGATATTAGGTAATAATGTCACTACTCACTGATGCAATTCGCAAAATAGTATGCAGGATAACCAAGATAAATAATAATAGTTTTGATACTTGCGGCATTCTTGTTTTTTAAGAAAAAATAGCACGTTAAAATCATCCATTTTTTTTTTAATCTCTCGTTTTCCTTTTAGGTACTTACCGGTTTAGGTAGGTTACCTATTTATTTATCTTTATTACTAGCTAGGCATTCATATATTCATAAAAGTTATGTCACACGAAACCACCAAAACATTAGTAAGAAAAAGTTGAGCTTTACAACATAGATAACGTTATTTATAGGGCAAGGTATGTGAAGCCGCTATTGTGTCCAACTATCCCCATTAGGGGCTACAAAGACATTCATCAGCCGCAATAGAGATGGGACCGCCCGCCATGATCGGGTGTACCAAAGTCGATCTGCACTCTCACTCGATACAATTCGACGACTCTATTGTCGTACCACCTATAGTCGTCGAATTGCACCGAGGAAACACTTCTGCAATTGGATTATAATCTAGCTAGATCGTTTTCAAAACTGGAAAAATTCCCTCTTGATTGCATGTTGCTGTAGAAGCAAGCTATTTGTGTAGCAACAAGAAAAATATGTTTCGACATGTATCGATATTGTCCTTTTAGGGTTCCGGATTTTCCAGTCGATTTGATCGGATTAACCACAACGTGGGGTAGCTATCCATGGGTACATCCCTCGCGACCCCTCGTTGTGCGGTAACAAGTAACAAACAGTGCGATAAATCTCCCTTATTGCTGAACACATGCGAGACAACCCTGGACGAAAATATGTTTTTATTGCCCACCGGCAGCCCTGACGACCAACAATGGAGCAAAAAATAATCCTACATCCACCATTTACACAGAAAATGGAGATACAGAAGGCTCACTTCGAATATCGCTCGACGATGATTATTCTTGGTATAAAAAAAAACAAATGCAAAAATCAATACCAACAAATCAACTATTAAGGATACATATAGTATATATCATAGATAGTATGTAGATATCATAGTCATCCTCCATGCTGAACCCGCAAATCGATAAGGGCAAATATTACCTAATTTATCGGGCAGATCCAGTCTAACTTAAGATTTAAATGAATGAACACTGCCGCTAATCTGGATGCCCAAGCCTAAAGTGTTGTTGACATAAGAAAGAATACTTATCGAAGTAAGAATTTTATAACTTACGTCTTTTATGAATGATAGTGTCTCAGTGGCGTCTTTTATTTATCATCAATAGGAAGGGTGAGCGTTTTAAGTCCCCTAAAATAAGAGTGTGATCACCGTAGTCAAGAGCATTCAGCCGCTACGCCCCCACTGATCCGCCCTGACGCGTCTATCGCTTTCGATGACATCGACAAAGCTGAATGCTTAGCCGACAGTCTAGAGGCCCAGTGCTCGCCCAGCTCTCAACCAGTAGACCAAGCTCACCTCGACGAGGTAGACGCTGAAGTCGAACGTAGAGCCTCCCTCCCACCCGTCGAAGACCCTGAGTATCCTCTGCCTCCCGTCACACCAGACGAAGTGCACGAACTCATCAAGGGCCTGAAACCCCGTAAGTCCCCCGGCCAGGATGGACTCACCAATAAGGTGCTCCAACTGTTCCCCGCCCACCTGATAATGCTCCTGGCTACCATCTTCAATGGAGCCTTGAGCAATAACATCTTTCCCCAAGCCTGGAAAGAGGCCATCGTTATCGGCATTCCAAAACTAGGTAAACCCAAAACGGAGCCCGCGAGCTACCGACCCATCAGTCTGCTCACAGTCATAGGCAAACTCTATGAGAGACTTATTTATAAGTGACTCAAAGACTACGCCGAGACAAAGGGCCTTATCCCCGATGAACAATTTGGTTTTCGAACCGAACATGCCTCGACCCATCAGGTCTACCGCATAGTAGAGGACATCACTCTCGGTTTCAATTCAAACTTCGTGACAGGAGCGATCTTCTTTGATATAGCAAAGGCATTCGACAAGGTCTGGCACAACGGATTGATATACAAGCTATATCAACTCGGTGTGCCCGATCGTCTCGTGCACATCTTACGAGACTTTTTGTCGAATCGCACTTTTCGCTATCGCATTGATGGTACTCTATCGTCCCCCCATCCCATACGCGCAGGAGTCCCTCAAGGCTCTGTGATATCCCCACTTGCCTTCACGCTGTACACTAGCGACATCCCAAAGAATAGATTGGCAAAGTTGGCTCTGTTCGCAGACGATACGGCCATCTATTACCGAGGGAGATCCCCACTCAATATAACTAAAATCCTCCAAACCGCCGCCAATAACCTTGGCGCGTGGTTCCGAAAATGGCGTATCGAGGTAAATCCCGATAAAAGCCAAGCGGTTCTCTTCTCCAGACCGCGTCACCGTACCCCATCATACCGACCGATCACCATGCTAGGCAAGCCTATCCCTTGGGAGAAGCGAGCCAAATATCTTGGTGTGATCCTAGACCATCATCTCTCCTTTTCAGAGCATGAAAAGAAGGTGCGCTCGCGCGCCGCTTTCGCTCTATATAGGCTTCACTCTATATTAAATAGTAAAAGCAAATTGTCACTTAGATGCAAGTTGCGTATCTATACCGCGTGTATCCGCCCCATCATGACCTATGCGAGTCCAGTATTTGCCCACGCCAAACCCTATATCATCCATAAGATGCAGACCCTCCAAAACCGATTCCTCCGTAAAATCACGGGAGCCCCCTGGTTCGTGCGGAACACTAGCCTCCACACGTGGAGCTAAAAATCCCCACCATAGCCCAATTTATGAAACGCGCTTCAAAGCGCTTCCTAGACTCTGCCGCCACTCACCGCAACCCGTTGGTTGTTCAGGCCGCCAATTATACCCCCTCTACCATTAGCAGGACCCGCCGCCCACGGCATGCACTGACCGACCCAGACGACCCCATCACTCTCCTCCAGGAGAGTCATAGGTCTACTAGTACAGTTCGCAAAAGAGTACACACTACAAGATCATCATTCCGACCTCGCCGCCGAGGCCCAACGCGAAATCCTCGACTAATCAGTCCTCCCCGACCCTTGCTTTCAAACGAAGCGCCAGCACGCGCTTTAGCTGAGCAGCATGTAGCTTTAAATCCCCCTGATAATAATCAAAACCTTGATTTTATCCAGCCACCGACGGTCCCTTGTTACCCTCCCCCCTCCTCCGACTCTGCCCTAAGCCGAGGTCCGTACCCCGCAGGGGGTGCCCTTAGCGAGCAGACGGAAAATTCTAATTTAGCTTTAAGTATGCCCCTGGCTGGAGGCCTTAAAAATCCGTTAGGAGCTTAAGGCACCACAGGATAGACCGGTTAAAGAGTCCGAGCCCCTCGTGGTTACACTCTGAGTTGCCATTAAAAAAAAAAAAAAAAAAAAAAAAAAAGTCAAGAGCACCCTGAGCAGAATTGAAAAATACTTGCATTTTAATAGAGGTCACAGGCGGGGGTAAGTAAA
This sequence comes from Dryobota labecula, assembly GCA_947523025.1. Taxonomy (NCBI): domain Eukaryota; kingdom Metazoa; phylum Arthropoda; class Insecta; order Lepidoptera; family Noctuidae; genus Dryobota; species Dryobota labecula. The sequence continues at coordinate 647,542 of OX383298.1, forward strand.
CACCGCATATTATTATACGGAATTTGTGTGTTTTTGTTTATATATTAAAGTATCGTATTTGGTATCTAATGAAAAGTCTTAAATAATGCTTTCTGAAAGTATATTGTTTACTAGGTGCTGCCCGCGGCTTCGACCAAGCGGCTTTAAAAAAAAAAAGTAAAAACCTTAAACGACAAAAACGCAGAATAAAAAGGTATAAACATGACAAAGAAAGAAAATAACATCGGTTTTCGTATAACCGAAGTCACACGTAATCTGTACGATTTATACCCTAATGACGTGTGACTCTTTTAATTTCATTTTTTTTTTGCATTGCTGAACCTTCTATAGTTACTAACAGTGTGAATCATCCCTTCCGTGTTTTCCGCGGTATCATATTACATCACAGGATTCACAATGTTGCCAGTCGCGTTAATTTTGTTATTTTTCAGCTCAAATTGCCTGTTCACTAGTATTTCACGGTGTTGCCTTGTAATTTGGGTTTTTGGTGAAATAAAGTTACGTTTTTCGAAAGAGATTTTGTCTTTGTTGCTTTCCGTTTCAAGAATAGAATTAGAGAATGGTTTATCAGCTGATTTGTAGCCGTTGTTTATGTTACGTTGCACTATAAATGCCGTAATTATTGATTACGTATTGAATGAAGTGTCAATGCTCTTGTAACGAGTATGGTACTCGTCACTGATACTGAGCAGCCCCGCGTTGCGCGCGCCTCACTGTGCTGGAACACTAACCCTGTCGGCAGGCGAATGCACCAGGTAAAGACCGATTAATCCATTATATCGTCTGTATTTAAAGCAAATTGGGTTTTTTGTGGTAAGTTCCTATACCCTGCCTAACATATCCTTCGGATGGGCAGCAAGGAGGCTCTTCAAGTAAGTAAATGCTGGTCTAATATTTGGTTAATGCGTATAGCTACCCCAGCTTTATACCGTAGAACGGGGCTATTCGGATGTTCGGGGGTTATTTGGAATAAATTCTACCAAAATATCATAGACAGCTGTTATTTTATTTGGTCTTGTTTATTTTTACAATTTTTCGTACGAAGATCACAATTCGAATTTATGTCAACTTAAATCTTACAATTGCTTTGTTCCAAACACTGACCTCCATACGTATATTTCACACATATATGGAGGTCAGTGGTTCCAAATAACCCCCGAATATCCGTTCTACCGGTATGCTTTTTTCATCAAGGAATAAAGCCGAACAGGGGAATCAGGGAAGCAGCACCGGCCTTGGGGTAGAGCGAGAGGAGCGGTCGAAATCCGCTTTAGGCGCCAGGTGGCAAGGGGCGCCAAAATGCCAAATGCGAAAAACAATATACATTTATAGATCTATACTAGATTTTTAGACAGTGCTCCAGAAGCAATAACTGCGTATCACTCACTGATCCAACTGCACACACATTCACTTTTTCATCTTGTAGATAAAAACACTAAAACTAATAAATAAACTATATTCACATTAAATCGAATACTCATTTATTTCAGCTTTTGTCTGATTCTGTCCCTAGGAATATACGCGATAATTTCAAACTCTGTGGTCACGGCACTAAAACCACTCTTATGCGTAGGAGCATCTTTTGCATGGGTCCGACCATCTTAATAAATTACCCAAATCGTGGAGAACGTTAATTTATCTGCTCTTAAAAGTAAATTGAAGAGCTTACTACTCGTAACTGAAAGACCATATTACAATATAACAGAGTTTATGAAAGAGGAAAATTTTTCCTCATTCTTGAGATGACGATGTGGTATTTTATTGACATGTTATTGTGATCAATTGTATCTTTTTTTGTGGAATAATTGTAATTTGGAATTTAAATTTTACTGACAGTAATTCATATTTTTATTGACTAATTTATTTAATGACTAGCTGTGGCCGCGACTTCGTTCGCGTGGATGTCGGAAAACAATATTGTGCCGCTTATAGAAGGTGTATCACCTCCTACATTGATAAGGGAGAATGTTTCGACCAGGCCTGGTGATTTTTTCTAGTACAAAGCTGCAACAAAATTTGTGGTTTTTAGGAAAATGCTTCTCTATATATTCTTCTGGGACTCGTCCTCGATAGCCGGTGGAACTTCATGGAGCATTTCCGACGTTTGGCTCCCAGACTGAAGTGGGCCGGGGCTGCCTTGAAGCGGCTCCTGCCCAATCTAGGGGGTCCAAACGCCACCTGCCGGAGGCTCTATGCGGAGGTCGTGCGGTCCATGGCCCTTTACGGGGCACCAGTGTGGGCGCATTCCTTGAGGCGGCGACCTGCCCGCCGGATGAACACTTCCCAAAGGGTCACGGTCATCAGGCTGGTACGGGGACACCGCATGGTCTCCGGTGAGGCGGCGAGCCTCCGTGCCGGATTGCCGCCATGGGATCTGGAGGCAAAAATCCTCGCTCTCTTATGGGAGTGGCGCGAGGAGGTGAAACGTCGGGGCTTAACTCCGCTGCCGCGAGAAATCACGGTTCAGCGGACAGAGCTCCGGCGGGATTTCATGGCGACTTGGAGGTTGCGATTGTCGCAACCCATCGCCTGGCATGTCACAATTGAGGCAATAAGTTCCCTCTTTGAGGAGTGGCTAGAGAGGCGCCACGGCGTCCTCACCTTTCACCTGACACAGATTCTCACCGGACAAGGTTGTTTCGGGAGGTTCCGCTTTCGGATTAGGTGGGAGGAAACGCCCGGGTGTTACCACTGTGTAGATCGCCCGAAGGACACGGTGGAGCATACGGTGGAGATCTGCCCGACTTGGGCAGAGCACCGCCATGACCTCGCGGAGACGCTCGGCGGCGGCGATTTCTCGCGTCCGGCCCTGGTCCAGGCCATGTTCCGGAGCGAGAGTCCATGGGAGGCAGTCACCTCCTTCAGCGAAGCAGTAATGCTCGCGAAGGAGGAGGCGGAACGCGTGAGGGAGCGGCAGTCTGTGCGCCCTCATGCTCCTAGTCGCCGCAGGAGACGCCCTGGGCGGCGAGAATCGGTAGCCGATTCCCGGCCACCGTAGGCGTGGGCTCGCGGACGACGAGCTATGGGCAGCTCTCCGTCCGGTAAGGACCAGGCCCGGGTCGACGGCGCGTTGTATTCCACGCACGCCTCAAAGAGATGTCAGCACGCACTGACGGGGTCCGCCGGGACAGGTGCCTGGCAGGGTTGCGGGTTCGTCCGAAAGAGATACCGTGGCCCTGGCACACAGGCAACTGAAGGAACACGGCTAGGTTTTAGCCAGTAAAAGTCTGACACGCCCTCCCGCTCCGCCCAGAGCGAGAGAAGTTAAAGGATAGTTTACCACCCAAAAAAAAGAGTTCCTCACACGCGAAAGAGCTACGTAAAGTTGGCCGTGGGAAAAGCAACCAATACTAAGGTCCACCCCCGCAACGGACAATGTTTGGCGCTGAGCTTTATTAATGGTCATGGCGTAACATAGGCTAACGGGGAATTGCACACGTTTAAAACTAAACGGGAAATTATTGGGAATGAGGGAAATTCTGGGAATAAAAACAACATCACTGGCGCCGCAACCTGTTTTCAGCTACGATGACGTTGTGTTGGAGATTGGTGACTATGAGCCGAGTGCCGTTGCAAAGTTTAGGAGGACTTAATTTCTGAGAAGTATTATAGGCACACCGACTTCAAAAAAAAAAATTTTTTTTATTGTGGGCTGGAAGACCAGGTGTGTTAAGCCCAAAACAAACGAAACACTTTTATTTAGGAGTGGGCGTTGCGACGATGAACCGTTTTCAAAGACCGTTTTGTGTTCTGCGACGATGAAACCGTTTTACGTCCTGGGTTCAAACAGTTTTCGTTGCACAAACCAGTCTTTGCATTATTTAGTGCGATTTTTTATTTTACGTCTATGAAAATACAGTCTAGAACGCAATGAGTCAACTATCTCGTCCGTCACGTCGTCGTCCGTTCGTTTGCAAAACATTCCTTACAATAAAAAGTGAACTTTATGTCAATGAAATACAGTCGATAATGTATTACCATTTGTCAATGCGTCTCGTTCCGTTCGTTTGAAAAACAGTCCTTAATCTTGTGGATTAATCGCATTCAACGCCATCCACGGACTCAGCCACCCCGGTATACGAACTACGAGGAAGCTCATGCAGAGAAGATACTTTTGGCCATCCATGAATACTGACGTCAAAACATGGGTACAAACATGCATCGCCTGTCAACGGTCCAAGATCCAACGGCATACATCAAGTGTCACAGCAGCGTTCGAGCAGTCACAACGCTTCGAACACGTCCACGTAGATATCGTCGGTCCTCTACGAACATCGCCTAACGATCATCGTTACGTCATCACAATGATCGACCGCGCCACACGCTGGCCCGAAGCACACGCTGTGTGTGATATGACTGCAGAGACCGTTGCCAAGACGATATATGAAGGCTGGATTGCAAGATTTGGCTGTCCGGCTAGGATGACCACAGATCAAGGCCGGCAGTTTGAAAGCCACCTATTCACCGCGCTGACCAGATTATTTGGAATCAAGAAGCTACGAACTACGCCGTATCATCCCCAGAGCAACGGTATAATAGAACGTTGGCATCGGTGTATGAAAACTGCTCTCACTGCTCGCCTCAGTCAACATAGTTGGATTGAAGAATTACCCACCGTATTGCTGGGACTGCGTGCTGCAATCAGAACCGACTCAGATGTAAGCGCAGCCGAACTAACATACGGTCAAAACCTACGCCTACCAAGTGATTTCTTCGTGACGTCACCAGCAGTCACCATGGACAGTAATTACGTTGAAAAGCTGAGAACGTCAATAAACAATATCCGTCCGGTACACGCACAGTCGCATAATACTAATCGCCCTGTGTTTGTTCACCGCGACCTACAGACGTGTAAGCAAGTGTTTGTGCGAGTCGATGCAGTGAAGAAACCAATACAGCCACCATACGATGGTCCATATACGGTAATAAGCAGAGATAGCAAAACGTTCACCCTACAATTACCTAGAAGAGAAGCAGTAATTTCAATAGATCGCCTGAAGCCAGCTTTCACCACATGCGAAGCAGACTACACCGCAGTAGATACAGTACCTACAAGGACGGACGTTATAAAAACATCGCGCTCCGGCCGAGTCATCAAACCACTGGTACGCTTCGCTTGAGGGGGAGCACTGTGGCAGCGCGCACGACCTGCGCGCGCGCCGCACAGCGGCAGACTGGCGCTCCGCCTGTGCGTCACCTATATTTATAACATTTTCGTTTATTTAATAAATTGATATATTCTTGAGTATTTTGCACTTCACCGCTATTGGTGGATTAATAACTCAAGAATATAATGTGTCTGCTAGCTACTTAAACCTATGTAATTTTGTATATAGTTAGGCTTAATATTCAATAAATAACCTCCCCGACCCTTGACTGTAAGTGAAGCGCCAGCACGCGTTTTAGCTGAGCAGCAAGTAATCCAAACTCCCCAGGATAATAATCAAAACACTGATTTTATCCAGCCACCGTCGGTCCCTTGCCACCCTCCCTCCGACTCAGCTGCCCTAAGCCGAGGTTCGTACCCCACAGGGGGTGCCCTTAGCGAGCAGCAGTCATTTAGTTTGTAGTTTTTACGCCCTGGCTGGAGGCATTAAGTTTCGATAGGAGCTTAAGGCAACCACAGGATAGCCCGGTTAAAGAGTCGGAACCTTAGTGGTTACACTCTGAGATGCCCTAGATAAAAAAAAAAAAAACAATAAATAAGAATCATTATATCACCAACTAGTATTTTATTCCTCTACTGCCTAAACGCTAAACAATAAAAAGTGAACTTTATGTCAAACTCAAACTCAAACTCAAACTCAAAGCATTTATTTCAAATAAACCAATTACAGGTACTTTTGAATTGTCAAGCAAGGGGTCGGTCAGTCAGAAAGATGAAGCTAGTTGCCCATTCCAAAGCGTAGTAGGTTCCTATGGAGAAGAACGGACAAGAAACTCCATGGACACTCTTTTAAAATATTGTTACAAAATATGGGTTACATCATTCATGTTGAAGTTATACATGTGAGAACAATGTAGAAAGACGTGCACGTTAGAAGCGTCCGTAATAGAAACAATTCACAAAAATTAAAATAAGCCGTGGCAGCTAAGAGATGACCAGTCCCAACTGACGGCGCCCGTTCACGAACATGACGCATGGATCAGCACCATTTAGCTCAACCATTTTGAAGGGAACTTAATGATCCAACACACACGCCACCACCAGCGAGACATTTGAGTGAGCATGACATACTCTCAGCCGCCAGGGCACATTCAAGTCAATAAAAGACATATTACCCGGTAAATGGTAGCTCTATAGTACATAGTACTCACACCTGTGCTATGCAATTATATAATTCAAGGACATTGAGTTTATACAATGCAAAAATAGTTTACAATCTTCAGCAGCTCCAATAATATTTTCAAATGCTAATCAATTAGTTTATGCGCCCTTATGGAGCAGGACCAGCATTGAGCCAAGCATTTTTGTCAGCGATGTAATCCCCCAATTTATAATATGCTTGGCTGCATAGTGTGCGTTTTATACAAGTTTTAAATTTTGTTTCGTTCAATTGGAGTATGTGGGGAGGTATTTTATTGTAACATTTTAAACAGTACCCCATGAAGGATGAGTCCACTTTAGCCAGTCTGAAACCTGGTTGAACTAATTGGTCCCTATTTCTGGTACTATAATTGTGTCTTTCACCTCTTTTACTGAAAATATTTACATTTTTCCTTACGTACATGATGTTTTCATAGATGTATTGACAAGGTACCGTCATGACGTTAATATCTTTAAACAGTTCCCTTAGAGAATCGCGCCTGCGGAGGCCATATATTGCTCTGATGGCTCTTTTCTGTAGAATAAAAATAGATTCGATATCTGCAGCCCGTCCCCATAGTAAAATACCGTAAGACATGATACTATGAAAGTAACTAAAATAGACTAGCCTAGCGGTATCTACATCAGTAAATTGACGGATTTTTCTCACAGCATATGCTGCTGAACTTAGCCGCCCTGCAAGAGATGTTAAATGAGGACCCCATTGCAGCCTTGAGTCGAGCGTGATCCCTAGGAAAACAATCAATGTCAACATCATCAAACAGTCAATGAAATACAGTCGATAACCTTACCTTACCTACCAGTTGTCAATGCTGTCAACTTACTGCTACTTTTATTATATCGACAATGAATAAGTCAAGATCAAGGACACAGAACTCTCTTCTCTTCGAAAATTAGATTTATACTAGTGTTGGGTAGGACATACAAGAGGCACCTCAAATGTCCCATACAAAACGATTGAATGTCCCCACAACTCAAAATAAAATTTTGTACCGCTTCACTGTGACATACAAATGAATGAATCTCGAACTGACAAGTGAGTGAGTGTGGTGAGGTGAGTGAGGCCTGACAATGCTGACGTGAGGTGAGCGAGCGAGTGCAAGGATTGTCGTTGTCTGTCGAATTCGAATGTCGTCCTATCTTCTGTCGCAGTCGCACTTCTAGCTCGCAAACGAGGTCTTGTCTTGACTCGTTTTGTTGGTTCACTTCAAGTGAGCGGGACAGCGCGGCCGGACGAACGAATGTGTGCGGGCGGGAGAGTAGACCTTATTAATGTAGGTTACATGAAGTGGCTAAAAAACGACTGTGCATATCTGCTACGAGTGTTCCTTCGGAAATAATTTTTTCGAAGTCACCAAGAGACATAACAGACTCGGCGGTAAAAAAGTGGCAATGTTGCTATTTTTTAATTACAATATGTAATTTTTTTCTTGATTACCTATTAAAAAAAAAATATTTCATGTCGTACGCTGTTTACTTAATTTGAGACACAAATTTTATTCGTCATCCTTCTAAACTACGATGCGTTTGTTGTAGTCATGCATTACCCAGTAATATGATATTTTCCCTATCCCTCATATTTCTAAGCTTAGCTCAAAGCCTCGTATGTCTTTTGTGTTAGTACTTCAAATAAGGTGGGACAATCTGACATTATTGGGACAATGTCACATTTTTGGGACAATATCCCATTGATGTTACATTGTCCTATTAATGTAATATTGTCCCACCTCATTTGAAGTGGTACAATGTACTACCTCACCAAGCTGAATGAGTTACTCATACAAACTCATCAAAATTGCTTGTCCTACCCAACTCTAGTTTATACATGAGCGAGCGTCATTCTTCCACAGAAAATCTTGACACCGCGATTCAGAAAATGACGTTAAAAGAACACCGCCATCTATCGAGCACAAAGTGATACTGTCAAAGTATTACGCCTGGGAAAACGTTCAAACACTGTAAGCTATGTAGACTTAAAAAAACATTATATTAAAGAATAAATAGTTTTTAAAGGAATGCATATTTATCATTATTGTTTCATGTTAAATAAATCACTACATACTATAAAACAAAGTCTTCCGCCGCGTCTGTCTGTCTGTCTGTTCGCGATAAACTCAAAAACTACTGCACCGATTCTCATGCTGTTTTCACCAATGGATAGCGTGGTTTTCGAGGAAGGGTTTAGTATATAATTTGTTAAGTTTTTGTATGAATTTTTGTATAAATTAACGATATTTGTTGGAGGTGTCGGAAAAAAATAAGCCGTCTGCGAGCTTTCAACGAAAACGCTGCCTAAACCCTTTGAGATATAACAAAATAATGTATGGTGGAATTATGTATCTTATAAAGATCTTCAAAAAAGCCCGCGATGGCATATGTCTATCTCTTAAGGATAACATACTATAACCATTTTATTGTCTTTTTGTAGATCTTTCGAATTTTACTCTTTATAATATCAGTAGCTATTAGCCAAATTATGTTCGTAGATAAATAAGCTAGCTACTTATGTGTATTTCAAACAGTATACAAGAATATTTATCATAAAAACATTACTAAACACGGCGGCCATTATGACTAAAATTTGTGCATTACAAAACTTTCGTTACTTTTTCACTGACATATTTATCACTTTTCGATAAACTAACACTCAATACGAAATCTACACTTATTTCTCTGTAATTCTGTATAAGATTCTTCTATTCGTTGCGATATACGCCGATTAGTTCTGAGCCTGAGTTCTGAGCATTGTTGTTAAAAATCCGGCGAGGAGGTCGGTTGGAGCTGCATGATCTGCTGAGTGAAGTATTGAAGTACGTACTCGCTGAACAAAGTACATTCCGATTAATCAGTTTGTAGCAGACAGAGTCATGTTGCTGGAGAGTTTGGTGCGTTTCTTCTGGTGGGGCTTTCATTTTAAAAGTAGACGCTTTGGGGCTGCCTTTACCTTCCATAGAGTTGATCAACACCTGTTTTAATTAATTTTTATTGACTTTTTTCTCTCTACTTTATTATCTAGCAATTTTTTTTTATTTTTATTATTAAGTTTAATATATAAGTTTTAATCGATGTTAATAAATGCTCAGTGGAAGCAGCGATGTGGTGTATGATAGTGGTAGTGCTAGTCAACCTTCAACATCGCTGAGCATCCTGGAGAGATGTCAGCTGTGTACCCAGGCACGGTTTTTTAAAGGTAAGCGGGGTCTGAATGTGCATATTGGCAAGGTACACAGACCACAAAATGCACTCTCCTCAGACCCTGTCTCAACACCTACACCTTCAACTCCAGCTTCATCCAATTTCGACCCTTTTTGGAAAAAACTTTCAAAATTCAAAAACTCAGTTCCTGTTTTGAAGCGAGTTCCCCGCGGTGCTAGGCCTCTTGTGGCACAACATCTGGCAGGTTGCGTTCGTCTTGCCGCCCAGGAGAACTCGCAAAGTGCTTGGGAACAGCTGCTCACCTTCCCTTACCGAATTCTACACGTACAAAAGAATTTGGCTTCTAAAAAGTCATTAACTGCACAAATTAAAGAAAACTGTGATATTTCGGCTCATAATTTAGATTTAAAATTTCAGTTACAGACATATACCTCTTCAAAATGTATATCTCATTTGGTCGAATCTAAGTTAGGGGAAGGTGACATTAGTGGAGCAGCCAGGATTCTTTTTAGTAGTGATGTGCTGGCTCCTTGTTCTCCAGAAACGCTCGCAGCTCTGGAGAGCAAACACCCTGCCCCAGCGGATGGCCTTTCATTTCCCGACCCCCCTAATCCGGTTAATCACTCCCTCACCATTACAGGTCGAGAGTTGGTCACAGCCGTATGCTCCTTCCGGAATGGGTCCGCTGGCGGCCTCGACGGCCTGAGTCCTCAACACCTTAAGGACCTTATCTGTTCAGGCGCCGGGGCTGCTGGTGAGTTGCTCTTGAAGGAGCTTACGGATCTGATTAACTTAATGCTCTCCGGCAAGGTGAACGAGGCCATCATCGACGTTCTGTACGGGGCCAATTTATGCGCCCTACGTAAGAGAGATGGCGGCATTCGTCCCATTGCCGTGGGAACTGTTTATCGTCGTATGGCAGCCAAGATTTGCTGTAAATTTTTTGGTGAGGTTGTTTCGGAAAAATTTCAGCCCCTGCAGCTAGGTTATGGCTCCAAAGGGGGCTGTGAGGCTGCCGTACACGCTTTGTCGACCTACCTAAATTCTGGCAAAGGAGAGGTCATTCTGAAGGTTGACATAAAGAATGCCTTCAATTCTGTTAACAGGGACACCTTGCTGGCAGAAACTAAAAAAGAAATTCCCCAAATCTATAGTTTCCTTTGGCAATGTTACAGACACCCTTCTAAATTAATGTATCGGAACAACCTTCTGGAATCTGCTGTTGGCTGTCAACAAGGTGACCCTCTTGGGCCAGTGATTTTCAGTTTAGCCATTCACCCAATTATTCGACAGCTAAATTCCAAATTTAACGTTTGGTATCTTGATGATGGAACCTTGGGAGGCGATGTAGAAACTGTTTTAAATGACCTTCAATTCTTAAAAAATGAATTTCATTCCATTGGTCTTGATCTCAACCTTTCTAAATGTGAACTATACTTAGCTGACAGTACTGACAGACATCTGACTCTTCCCAAATTTAACGCAATAGCTCCTGAAATCAAAATTATTGAAAAAAGCTCTCTTCGTCTCCTTGGATCTCCTATTTTTGAAAATTCCTTTCCCTTTTTTATTGAGGAAAAAATACAAAATTTCAATGACGTTTCGGAAAGATTGTTCCAAATTAACATGCATTCGGCCTTAACCTTAATTCGTTACTGCTGTTTCGGCCCTAAATTAATATATTTCCTTCGCGCTTCCCATTTATGGAAGTACACTCACCTTTTAGACAAAATGGACCAAATTATCCGGCATACATTAACTTCGATTTTAAATGTGGCCATGGACGACCGAGCTTGGGCTCAAGCTTCTCTTCCCATTCGTATGGGAGGCCTCGGCGTCCGCAAAATTTCTAGTATTAGTTTACCGGCTTTCATTTCCTCGGTTCATGGCACTGAGAAATTAATCAGGAAAATCCTAGCCTCCACACTGATTGATTTTGATGTGCCATGCTTTACCGAGGCATTGGATGCCTGGAAACTTGCTTGCCCGAATTCAGATCCACCCGACAATCCATCTTCACAGAGACGGTGGGATGAGCCGCTCTGTAGGGTAGTACAGAACAATTTACTTGACACTTCTGCTACTTCTGCGGAGCGTGCGCGCCTGCTGGCTGTGGGTAGGTGGGAGTCGGGTCTTTGGCTTCATGCACTACCATCGTCGAACATAGGCACTTTGTTTGACGACACTACTTTCCGCCTCGCTGCTTCCCTACGACTAGGAGCTCCTTGTTGTTCTCCCCATCGCTGTCACTGTGGCGAGGTTGTCAACAGCCTAGGACACCACGGCCTGTCCTGCAGTCGAAGTGCGGGTCGCTTAGCGCGGCACGCAAACATTAATGACATCATCCGACGAGCTCTTGTCTCCGTCGGCGTTCCAGCTGTATTAGAACCCAATGGCTTGGCACGCGACGATGGCAAGAGACCGGACGGCATGTCTTTATTTCCTTGGAAGGTAGGTAGGCCTTTAGTGTGGGACGCAACTTGTGTCGATACTCTTGCGCCATCCCATCTTCCTGGCTCGGCGTGCTGTGCTGGCGCTGCTGCTGCGGCTGCTGAAAACCTCAAGCGGCGAAAGTATAGTAACTTGATCGGTAACTATATTTTCGAGCCGTTTGGGGTTGAAACCCTCGGGCCGTGGGGTCCCAGTGCTCATTTATTGTTCAATGAAATCTCCAAAAGGCTGGTTGACACTTCCCGTGACCCAAGGGCTGGCTTTTATCTTGGCCAGAGGCTAAGCATTGCCATACAACGTGGCAATGCTGCCAGTCTCTTGGGTACATTACCAGTCGACAGCGATGCGGAGGAATTTTTCGACGCCATATTTTAGTTCATTTTGTTATTAGTTTTATTTAGTTTAGGTTAATTTATTTTTAATTAGATTCTTCTAAGATTAAACCGTTTTCTCATTGAATCCATTACTTTACGCACGTATAACCTTGATGAATGTTTACAATACCTTTAAGCATCGCCACACGACCACAGAGTACAGACGTATTTTGTTTTCTTTTTTTTTTTTCGTTTGTGTAGAGGTGTTCCAAATGTTATATGATGTTGATGTTGTAAAATGTCAACAGATCAAGTATTAGTCGATTAATCGAATTCTACAGCCAGATCGTGTTGCAGGTACAAAATAAATGTTAAACATGTGGCGTAGGCTTGCTCTTAAAGAAAAAAACCCTATGAAGAAAAAGATTATCTCTGGGAAAGTCAATTTAATTAATAAAAACATCAAAGATTTATTAATTAATCACAATAATGAGGTCTGGAATAAGAAACTATCCAAAGTAGATAACCCCGCCTCGGATTTATGGCGTATAGTCAAATCACTCAACTATAAACCTACTGTTATTCCTCCACTTAAGACGTCAAATGACGCTGTAACGTCATCCGTTCAGGAGCAATGCGAAGTATTAGCAGATGCTTTTCTGGAAAACGCTATGTTGACTAGAGATTGGGTTAGTGACCCAGAATCGAATGCTGCTGTAAGAGAATCGACTGAAAAACTAAACAGGTACAAAATAAATGATTTAAGATTTCCAGTAAGACCCAGAGAAATTCACAAACTTTTGAATGCCTTGAAAACTCGCAAGGCTCCAGGTATGGACGAGATAGACAACTCGTTGCTTAAAAATTTGTCACAACAATGTGTAGTCCTCCTCACCAAATTGTTTAATGGCTGTTTTCAACTGGGCTACTTTCCTTCCTCTTGGAAACTAGCTAAAGTTATTGCTATTAGGAAACCTGGTAAAGATGAAACAATTCCTTCTAGTTATCGTCCCATAAGCCTCCTCCCAAGCTTGGCTAAACTTTTTGAGTCCCTGATTTTGAGCCGCCTCTCCAAACTAACTGAGCATCTCCTTATCCCGGAACAATTCGGATTCCGCAAATCCCACTCCACAGTTCAACAGCTAGCTAGAGTTACCAAGCACATTGTTGACAACCTCAACCATAACAAATCCACAGGTATGGTGCTGTTAGACATCGAAAAGGCTTTCGATACAGTTTGGCACGCGGGCTTAATCCACAAATTAATAATCAACCACGTCCCTTTAGCCCTTGTTAAGCTTCTCCAGTCATATTTGACTGAAAGAACCTTTTCTGTGGCTATTGGAAATCAAACATCCAAACAGAGACAACTCTTCGCCGGAGTACCACAAGGATCTATATTGGGACCGTACCTCTTTATTTTATATCTCAATGATATTCCGAAGCAAAGGCTAACGCATCTCGCTGTTTACGCTGATGACACTGCAACATACACCTCTTCTGACGACCAGGACCTAATCATTCAACGACTGCAACTTTCGCTTGATCTTCTCCTAGACTACTTCTCTAAATGGAAGCTTAAAGTGAATTCCACTAAAACGGAGATTATTATGTTCTCTAGAAAACGCTCACTTCCCTACCGCTTTGTTAAAATTGAAGGCTATGACGTTCCGTGGAAGAAATCAATTAAGTATTTGGGAACAACTTTAGATGATAAAGTTAGCTGGTTAAAAAATATAGAAGAACTTCGTTTCAAAGGAGTCAAGTCCCTTAACAGCTTAAAACCAATCCTTAATCGTAAATCTAACTTGAGCCCTCAAACTAAATTACGCATTTATGCCACACTGGTTCGTCCTTGTATGACATACGCTTCCCCTGTCTGGAGTAGTATTAGTGATACTAATTACAAAAAACTGCAGGTCGTTCAGAACAAAGCACTCAAAATAGCATTCAACACACCTATCTACACAAACCTTATACAACTACATAATGACATCAAGTTTCCACCTCTAAAGGATTTCATTCTGAAAGTATCCCGAAAATTCTACCTCTTCAATAATCCACGTCATCGTAATTCTCTGGTCTCACTCATTGGCAAGAGTAGATTAAACCGATTACCTTATTCCAGGACTTATAATAAGTACAAACTACCTCATCACCATTTCCTGGTGGATTAACGTTAGCTCACTTACCACCTGTCCAGCATTATTGCTGTCACCTAACTCACTAATTTGTATATTCAATTATGTATAAATTCCTAAACATATATTTAACCAATTATTCTTAATACTTTTTTTTATTGTAACAATTTCATAATTTCTAAATAATTAAAAATGGGGGCTTGGGTAACTTAAACATAAAAATGTGGGTCTGCAAACCCTACATAACAGTACAGTTATAAAATATCTTTTAAATTAGTAGTCACACTAACAATCATACATGTTGTATGTTAAAAGAGGTGATTTAGCCTATTTAACATTGCTCGAATTATGTTAGTTTACATTTAGAATAAGATCTTTTTGTTCACTTGTATAAACCTTTCTGTTAATAAAGACCTTTAAAAATCAATCAATCATCAAATGTTAAATAATTCGTCCAATTGCAAACGTGACCCTGAGAAAATGTATGCACCAATGGTGTTCATTAGACATTTCGAGCGTTTTCTCAACACAAACGGTGTATCATGCGACATTTCGGAGGATTTCGTTTTGTTTTCACATTGTTGGTACTTACCTACTTACGTGAATTATTTTAAAATTATTATTTGTGTTGCATTTTTATTTCGTGTTGTAATTTGGTACAATTGATTGCTTTAAGAATTGGAGTGAAATTTCGTATTTTGATTTTGTGTTTGTTATCTTTAGGTAAAGACTCATTAGACGTTCAGAACGAAACGTAAGTACTTTTATTATACCTACATATTAAATTTAAAAAAAAAGACGTGTGGCACTCGGGGACTGCCGCGGTAAAGCTATTGCATAGCATTTTGTATCAACTTATGCAATTATAATTATTTATTTATTTTATTTATGCAGTATTTCTTTTTCTTTGATATTAATTCAAGTTACACTTTTTGAGCGTGGTGACCGATAAGAAAACAAATTTTTCTTTTATTAAATAAACAAAGAGTATATAATATTAAGAGACGGGAGTCCGTTAGATAAAAATGAAAAACGTCGCTTGTATGAATCGTAAGCTAATAATGAATACCAACATAACAGAAATGACACGGACTGCAGACATGACATAAAGCTGCCAACATAATAACAAGATAGGGATGTACTACTACTCACTCGTAATTTTTATCGATATGTTGCTGTAAAAAATTTCGGGTTTTAGGATCCTGACATTTTTACGGTTTCATTCTTAATAAATTTAAGGCAAAGGTCACTTAGGCCAACGGTAACTTTCGATTTGAACTAAGGTTACGTGGTAATTTTCTTATAAAAAGAAACCAGCTACGGCTGTGATTCCACGTTGGCGTAAGCGGGGTTCAGAGACAAATCCCATTGTATAGTCTAGACAAGTGAATTCAAATTTAATTCTAATCTTGAATAGTTACTTGGGCTTAGTCTCATTCTTTTTATCACATTTTCATTTGAAAAAGGGTCTGTAATAGACAAAAAAGTATCTGTAATATTTACAATTGATACATTCAATACAGTTAATCAATTAGTAAAGTGAATTTAATAAGTTTAAAATAAACATAAACCTTACCCGCAATAGAACATATTTTCCTGTCTTTTGAACATTCTACTGGCAATGGTTCAGCAGTTGATGTTGAAGGTACTGCAATAACAACAAAATGTAGTCATTCACTTCTAATTCCAAAAACAATGAAGGGTATCGTTGTTGGGATGAATTAATCCCAAGAACCGAATTAACATTGTAGTTGAAAAACATGTTTCCCCATACTTTCCAACTGCATAATAATAATGTAAGTACACACAATATTGAGTAATTTACCATGTTATTTTAAGACCATAGACTTCTTAAAGGTTTTGCTGTAATCTTTAAGTATAGAACTGTACACTGTATTTTTTTTAATGTTAGTATCAGCAGTTTCGTGAAAGTTCTCTTGTCAAGTCCTTTCATTTCATATGTCACATGATACATTTTGCATGTGTACCAAAATGCAACTTAATCAGTCCAGTAGATGAAGGTACATAAGGGTTCCGTTTTTTCATTCGGACGTACAGTACCCAAAAAAAAAAACTTACTAGATGTACCAGTCCAAGAATCGCAGTAGTCGAAGTAGAAGATAACTTTGCAAAATATAATTGAACATGAGTTACTAAAGTAATCGGAAAGAGTGAGTTAGGATGAATTACGACTGGAAAATAAAGTCTTACCTGTTTGCTCACTTTTGAAGATGTGTAGTGGAAATCCAACAAACAGCTCATCTGCCATTGGTTCTGCAGTAAGTTCTACAGACGGAGTAGCATTTTTTCTTAGTTGTGTCTTCTTTTTATTGAAATCCTTTGGTAGAAAATGACTGCCACAAATATGTTCCAATTGATGTAGCTTTTCAATGGGTACATACACCAAGTCTTCTTTCCCGTAACTTTAACCCATTTTTTACATCTAGCTGGAACATTTTATTATATTATTATGATTATAATAGTAGTGTATTTAAACTTATATCTTTGTTATTTTGGTTTTGCAGTATTAATAGAATAACAGAGAAAATTAAATGAAATAGGAATATTATAATAATAAAAATATCGACAGTCGATAAAAAAGTAACATGCGTCAAGCACTAGCATATTGATAGGTTACTTTGTAATTTTGTAAATTTTGGACTTTAAATCAAGTAATTTATTTTCTGTAAGAGCTTATCAATGTTTTTTAACATAACAATTGAAAATATATGCTTACCTATCTTCATTCAAAGGAAATTTGGCTATGAAGATTCGCATTTGACCATCTGACCGGCCGGATCTTATAACACATATTTCACACGTTTTGTAATGCATTGCAACTTAAATTACGTCACACGTACATACATAAATACAACAATAACTCTAATTTACGATAAATATCCACAAAACACAGAATAAAAACAAAAACAGCGCTTTGTTGACAAAGTTCTTGACAACAAACAAGACAAGAATATGGCGGCCGGTAGCTATGGCGGCTGAGTAGCGTAGTGCGATAGAGTCGAATAGATGTTAAAGCGAGACAGCGATAGCGTGAGGTTTTTTCGTTACGGAATTTCTGGATTCGGTCCCCGCGCTCAAGGCCCGCGATAGAAGCTATGCAATAGCTTAAAAAATCGGTTTCTATTCACAAAGTGAATCACATTAAAATAATATTAAGTTAGAAATTTGAGATATAGCCTGGGATATGGAGTAGGACATAGGGTACATTTTTATGCGATAACCGACATCCACGCAGGCGAAGCCGCGGGCAAAAGTTAGTTAAGTATATATAAACTAAGTATACGCCACCTAGAGCACTACTACTAAACTATTGAACAACGCATTTTGAATACTTTAATTAGCTTAGGCTAATTCAAGTATTCAAAATGCGTTGAGTAGATAAATAAACTCCCAAGGACCCAATCAAAGGTTAGCCTTTGATTGGGTCCTTGGGAGTTTATTTATCTATTCACAATGTATCGAGTTAAGTTTGCGCGCGCAGTTTGCTAAAATAATCACCTTAAAAAAACCGGTCAAGGGCGAGTCGGACTCGCGCACCGAGGGTTCCGTACCATCATATATCCGTAGCTTCATAAGCTTTATTCGTGTATATAGGACCTAAATAGTTATGTGCCCAGAAAAAACTACAACTGTGCTTCACTCAAAGCAAACTACGAGTAGGTAGGAAGGAGGAAATTTTGGTTATGAACCACGAAATGTTTTTAAATTTTCATCGGCGAGGCCTATATTCGTTAGAGAATTTTAACTTCTCTGACGAATATAGGCCTCGCCGATGAAAATCAGCGCCATCTATTGATTACTACCACTTACTTCTGTCACATAGAATAATTTCAGATTTTTATCTATGCAAACTTTGGAGATAAAGGGCCTACTTTTTTACATTTTTTGTTAAAAATTGAAAACAATGCGAACTAAAAAAAAAAACAGAAAAAGAGAGAGAGAATTTTAACACTGCGGTGTAGAATATTGCACTTTTAGGTCATCGCCATCTTTTGACAGATACAAAAATACAAAAAAATATATTTCTTAACCATAGTTGTTTACATTTTGTTGGTGAATGGCGCTTCCTTTTAAGCAGATAATGCCTGTGTTAGATAGAGGAACTAATGTAATTTTTGTTGATTTCTGACAAAGTGTGCTATTTAGAGACATAGTTTTATTTTTTCTGTAATCTTTACATAAGCTTCTATCACATAGAATAATTTCAGATTTTTCTCTATGCAAACTTCGGAGATAAGGGAGGGGGAACGGTATTTTTTTTTTTTTTAATTTTTCATCAAAAGTTGAACTATGCAGCCTAAGAAAAAAGAAAACATGTTTGAGAATGTGCAAACGCGCTCTTTCATATGACACCCCACATGCCCTAGTAGTCGCATTTCAAATATACCTGTTGTAAAAAAAAAAAAAAACTTTTTTGTTTCTTTCTTATTTTTTACAAAATAGTTGGGCAAACGTCATCTAACTATTCTAAATTTCAAGTTGATAGCATCAGTAGTCCTTGAGATATTCAACTGTGACAGACAGACAGACAGACAGACTGAGTCACACCATAAGGGTTCCTTTTTACCATTTTGGTACGGAACCCTAAAAACACTATCTCTCAAACCTACTTATAGTATCATTAGGTTAGTAGATGTCGTTACGTGTTTCAAGTGAATAGTTAAATTTTAAATTGATAATATCTTTTGATAGATTGAAGCGATTGCGATGAAACAAAAACTAATCATTACCCCGAGTTATACATAATATTTAAGTATAAAAGTTAACCATATTGGTTTGGTACTTTTTACGAGAGACAAACAGACAAAAATTCCAAAAATTGATGAAATGGCGTTAATAATCTGTTGGTTATTCTTTAACACCCCAATTTATTTATTTTTTGAAATATTTACAGAAACGCCTCATCTACAGATTTATTATATATGTATAAGATATAGATAGAAGAAGACTACTTTGACATTTAACTTTATCTTTATCTTTTAACTATAAAAGAGTTCAAAAGTCTTAACATGAAAAACATAGAAGACTTCTGGGGGATTAAAGTTTTTGGAAATATCATTGACACAATTGCCCCTGTCCTAACGGGAATATTTAATCAATGTTTCGACAGCGGTACGTTTCCCGACTTAATGAAACATAGTAAAGTAGTACCAATTTTTAAATCGGGTAGTAAGAGTGATCCTTCTAATTACAGACCTATATCTGTGCTACCGGCAGTGAGTAAAATATATGAAAAAATCATGCTAGACCAGATGTTGTCACATTTTAACTCAAATGGGATTTTACATAGTCGCCAGTTTGGTTTCACGAAAGGTAGGTCGACGACTGACGCAGGAGTAAAACTCATCAGTCACATTTTGGAGTCCTGGGAGAAGTCCCAGGATGCAATTGGCATTTTTTGTGACCTCTCAAAAGCGTTTGACTGCGTTGACCACAACAAACTGATCTGTAAATTACGCCACTACGGAATTCGTGGACAAGCTGCAAATCTTGTTATTTCCTATCTATCAAACAGGCAGAAAAAAGTACACGTTAACGGGGCGACGTCCTCGGGGTCTCTAGTTAAGATGGGCGTGCCTCAAGGTTCAATTCTTGGCCCTTTTTTATTTCTAGTTTATATTAATGACCTTCCTTACATGATGGCTCACTTTTCGGATATAATTCTATTTGTTAATGACACTTCTCTAATTTTTTAAATAGATAGAAAAGACACGGATGTCTTACATGTCAACGATACAGCGAGATCAGAATAAATTATCTTTAAAAATTCACAATAAACCATTTCAGATAAGTTAGAAGTTGCTGAGACACTAGAAAATTTCTTTACCAACATCCCAATAGAGGTTACGAAATCTCTCCCCTCATCATCTATATTAGCTGAATTTCTTCTCAAAGAAAACTGCAGTAAGGATATTCCAAGTTTTAAATTCAAGCCCATTTCTATTGTCACAATTAAAAAAGCATTCAAAAGTCTTAACATGAAAAACACTGAAGACTTATGGGGGATTTCCGTTAAAGTTCTTGGAGATATCATTGACACATCTCTATTTTTTTAAATAGAAAAGACACGGATGTCTTACATGTCAACGATAGTCTGGATGTTCTTTCAAAATGGTTCGCAGCTAATAATCTTTTAATTAATACGAATAAAACTAAATGTCTTAAGTTCTCATTACCAAATGTGCCCCAAGTGGGTCTAAATTTAAAACTTGATGGCAAGAAACTAGATGCTATTACGGAAACTGTATTTCTAGGAATTACTTTAGATTCGAAACTGCAATGCCCACATTAGAGCTCTTTCAGGTAGATTAAGTTCAGCTGCATATGCAGTAAGAAAAATAATGCAGTTAACTGATATAGCCACAGCTAGGTTACTATACTTTGCTTATTTCCACAGTATTATGTCTTATAGCGTTCTGCTGTAGAGATCGGCAGCTGATGTAGATTCAATTTTCATTCTACAAAAGAGAGCAATCCGCGCGATCTATAAAATGGGTCCTCGTGAGTCCCTTAGAAATAAATTTAAAGAAATTGATATACTAACTTTGCCTTCTCTTTACATTTTAGAAAGTATTTTGTATGTTCGCATATACTTAGGACTTTTCAAAATAAGAAGCGATTTCCATAATATAAATACACGTAGTAAACATGAAATTGTGATACCCAAATTCAGATTAACTAAAACTAGCAAGTCATTTCTTATAAACAGTATCCGCTTTTATAACAAGTTGCCAAAATCGGTTACAGAACTTAGTGATGGAAAGTTTAAAACCCACATCAAACGTGTGCTTATCAAAAAAGCATAATAAAAGATAAAAGACTACGTTGAAGACAAGGAAGTTTGGCAATAATTCCTTCTGCACATGTGGCTTCCCTGGTACCTCATAAACAACATAACTATGTAAATGTCTATTAACTGCTCCCAACTAACGATGTTTATTTAGTTTTTTTTTTTTTACATACTTGACATAATCTTTTCATTATTTGACATTATTTACCCACAAATCGAATTCCAATTCTTTATTAGAGGCTTTTCTGGACATGATATTTATTCAGATATGTTACTGTAGTTGTAGTTGCAATCATGTCATTAATCCATATCTATATACTAATATATAAAGCTGAAGAGTTTGTTTGTTTGTTTGAACGCGCTAATCTCAGGAACTGCTGGTTGGAATTGAAAAATTCTTTTTGTGTTGAATAGTACATTTATTGAGGAATATTATATTATAGGCTATATAACATCACGCTACGACCAATAGAAGCGGAGCATAAATGAAAAATGTTGCAAAAACGGGAAAAAATATTCCATTTTGGGAGCTTCCGTTGCGTGCGCTGCATAAACGGTTTAAGTTACGCAAATATCATGTATTATGGAATTGTTCCTCTTTAAAAGTTCAAAAAAAAAGTCCACGACAGCATATGTCTATCTTTTAAGATTGACTCACTATAACCTTTTTTTATAGTAATAATTTTTTTTCGAAATTAATTCATTAATTGCGAAGGAGTTTTATCAACATAATATTAATCCTTATCCAAATAAATATGTTATTAATCACAAGTATTTAAATGTAAACAAAATTGTCCTTGACATCACTTGATTTCAATCAACATCTTAGGAGATATCATAATTTTAAAATAACTCCGCAACAAAATAAGTAGAAAATTCATTATTTAAACAACTCTCTCTCTTAGGTGACGCAGACGAAGTTGCGCGGGTCAGCTATATTATAAAGCTATACAGTACAGTATAAAGAAGAGTTTGTTTGTTTGGTTGAACGCGCTAATCTCAGGAACTAGATACTGGTTCGAATTGAAAAAATATTTTAGTGTTGGATAGCCCATTTATCGAGGAAGGCTATAGGCTATATATCTACGCTACGATCCTTAGAAGCCAAGCGAAAAGAACGGAAGTCAGAAAGAACGCTAAGCGATAACGAAGTTTTAGCGCGGGCGAGCGACGGGATGCGAATGCGACGCGATGGGTGGGCCGAAATTTCACGCGGACGAAGTCGCGGGCAGAAGCTAGTCTTTTATATACTTAGATTATTTTCTATTTTGTGAATGTGAGAAAGTTGTAGGCCTAGTAGAGTGTAGATTTGTTGGCACTTTTCTATTTTGTTAAGTACCTGGTAATTGTTGAAAGGCCTACACTGTCCTCCCATACCTATTATCACTGTTATTTGATAATATTGTAAGGCCAATTATTTTTAAAAGAGTAACCGTGGAGTTTCTTGCCGACTCTTCTCCATAGGAAACGACTAATTGGAACCGTGCACCTAGCTTCTGACGTTTCATAAGTGCCCATGTATGTTTATGTGAAATAAAATATTTTGATTGATTGATTGGGTGCTTGCTCTAGTCGCTTCTCGTTAATGTCCGGCGGTTAGACAGGCGCCCTATGCACGGAAATTATTTGAAACGTCGATAGCTATAGTATCTGTTTATTACAGATATGATTAATATATCACTCTACTTACGTTTTTCTTTCCATTCATCATACTTTTTATTAGTTTTTCATCATATTACACAATTTTATTCTTTAAACGACATTTACGTCAAAAGTGTCAAACTGAAGTCTACTTATTTCATAGATTTTCTTACCAGCCTATTCAATGAAGGTTGCAATAAGTTTGTATTTTCTATAAATCATTTACTTATATAATTTTGGATATTCTAAATTTCTTTTATACTTAAATACGTTGTCTACTAAATAACTAAATTCTAAATTATTATAATTATAAGTTTCTTAAACGCACTCTCAGAATTTGATCAGGAGGTTTTATACATCTTGGCCTACTACACCTGGCTGGTTAGATAACTGGCAGGACAGAGGACAGCATAAACTTGAAATCGAAAATGGATTTTTCGAAGAGAACAGAATATTCAAGAACGTCCAGATTTTCCTATAAAAGGGGCCTGGATATGCAATCAGTTCAGTTTATGTTTACGTCTCGGTTCTGAGTGAACTATCTTCACTGCAGAAGGTACTGCCTAATTCCTGGAGAGTTATCACATATATATATATCTCGTGTTTGTACTACTAAAGTTGGGGTCGCCGACACTCTGACGCGCCCCTACAATTATTCTCGACACTGCGGAGTCTGCACTTACGTTTTCTGTTCCTGGGAGCTGCCTGCCCTCAAGACGTCCTGACGTGGAGCTGGGAGTTTCTTCAAGTAATTTAATTTTACCTCCTTTCTTGCCTTGAGAGTGCATAATAGGTAGGTTTTATATTCATAATTCTAAATATTGTTTTTTAAGCTATTGCATAGCTTCTATCGCGGGCCTTGAGCGCGGGGACCGAATCCAGAAATTCCGTAACGAAAAAACCTCACGCTCCCCACTCCGACGGTTATTTTACTACACCAGTACCCTCTAGTGATCTAATAATTTCTGGCAGTTCCTTTTTTCTGTGTACTGCGTATTTTATTCTTATAAATATTAGTTTATAAAATTATGATCTTCACAAAAAGTGATTGTTGATAGTGGGGTTTGAACTCACGACCAGTCGATTATGAGTATATTCAGTTCCCCTGTTGCACCGCAAGGCTACAATGACTTAATTAATGCTTGCCAAATAGTTGATACCATTCCAGTTGAACAATTTTTAAACTGGACTAGACGGTTGGAAATGACTCATGTACATGGAATTTTTTCGCTGTCAAAACAGTTTGTCACTCTTTTTTTATTTAAAATTACTTTAGGTTCAACACTTTCGTCTATTTTAAAGTTGTTATTATGCTTATATTTGAATAGT
This sequence comes from Dryobota labecula, assembly GCA_947523025.1. Classification (NCBI taxonomy): domain Eukaryota; kingdom Metazoa; phylum Arthropoda; class Insecta; order Lepidoptera; family Noctuidae; genus Dryobota; species Dryobota labecula. The sequence continues at coordinate 671,713 of OX383298.1, forward strand.
ATTTGACTTTGTTTACGTAGTTATACACTTTTACGACGTTCAGCACTTATTTATTTTGTTTTTAAGCTATTGCATAGCTTCTATCGCGGGCCTTGAGCGCGGGGACCGAATCCAGAATACCGTATATCAAAGAAAGTATATAGAAAGTATATCAAAGAAAAAGAAATACTGCATAGATAAAATAAATAAATAATTATAATTGCATAAGTTGATACAAAATGCTATGCAATAGCTTTACCGCGGCAGTCCCCGAGTGCCACACGTCTTTTTTTATTTTTACCTTGTCATTAAATTGTTCAGTCTACTTTTTTATCTTTTATTTTGTTAGGAATAAGTAGACTTGACATAGCACCAGAAATAGAAATTCATATTAATTTCGAGCGGCCATTGTTGTTTAAATCTTTGGCGGAAACCGGGGGTATAATTTAATTATACGTATATATAGCGGTAGGAACTTTGTTTATGTTAAAGAAGCGGAATGTAACAATTAGAGCCACCTAATTTAATTAAAATTGAGTTATTGTTGAATTTTGCAAAAACAGTAGATTTTTTTAAAAGTTAGTAATGATTATTTTATTTAACATCAACTGAAATACAATGTATGTGATGTGAAAGCGCGACTCGACCACAGGGCCACGAAAGACAACCGCGCTCTACCCTGATCAAGGGTAGGGCGGCCGGCGTTGTTGGGAAGTATGGCACAAAGGGGAGGAGGCATAACTCAGCGGTGCATAGAGGCTGTAATGATCATCTTCCGGACCTGTGTGGAATACCGAACATTTTCATGCTACCTACCTCATCACGAAAGTGATGGAGCACCATGTGAACAAGCAAGTGGTGAGTTCTGTCACTCTGACAGTTCAATGACAATCGTTCGAGAACACTTCGAGGTGGTGGGGGTATCCTCAGAATCAGAATCAGAATGCTTTATTCAAACTCAAACTCAAACTCAAAGCATTTATTTCAAATAAACCAATTACAGGCACTTTTGAATTGTCAAGGGGTCGGTCAGTCAGAAAGATGAAGCTAGTTGCCCATTCCAAAGCGTAGTAGGTTCCTATGGAGAAGAACGGACAAGAAACTCCATGGACACTCTATTGTTACAAAATATGGGTTACATCATTCATGTTGAAGTTATACATGTGAGAACAATGTAGAAAGACGTGCACGTTAGAAGCGTCCGTAATAGAAACAATTCAAAAATTAAAATAAGCCGTGGCAGCTAAGAGATGACCAGTCCCAACTGACGGCGCCCGTTCACGAACATGACGCATGGATCAGCACCATTTAGCTCAACCATTTTGAAGGGAACTTAATGGTCCAACACACACACCACCACCAGCGAGACATTTGAGTGAGCATGACATACTCTCAGCCGCCAGGGCACATTCAAGTCAATAAAAGACATATTACCCGGTAAATGGTAGCTCTATAGTACATAGTACTCACACCGGTGCTATGCAATTATATAATTCAAGGACATTGAGTTTATACAATGCAAAAATAGTTTACAACCTTCAGCAGCTCCAACAATATTTTCAAATGCTAATCAATTAGTTTATGCGCCCTTATGGAGCAGGACCAGCATTGAGCCAAGCATTTTTGTCAGCGATGTAATCCCCCAATTTATAATATGCTTGGCTGCATAGTGTGCGTTTTATACAAGTTTTAAATTTTGTTTCGTTCAATTGGAGTATGTGGGGAGGTATTTTATTGTAACATTTTAAACAGTACCCCATGAAGGATGAGTCTACTTTAGCCAGTCTGAAACCTGGTTGAACTAATTGGTCCCTATTTCTGGTACTATAATTGTGTCTTTCACCTCTTTTACTCAAAATATTTACATTTTTCCTTACGTACATGATGTTTTCATAGATGTATTGACAAGGTACCGTCATGACGTGAATATCTTTAAACAGTTCCCTTAGAGAATCGCGCCTGCGGAGGCCATATATTGCTCTGATGGCTCTTTTCTGTAGAATAAAAATAGATTCGATATCTGCAGCCCGTCCCCATAGTAAAATACCGTAAGATATGATACTATGAAAGTAACTAAAATAGACTAGCCTAGCGGTATCTACATCAGTAAATTGACGGATTTTTCTCACAGCATATGCTGCTGAACTTAGCCGCCCTGCAAGATATGTTAAATGAGGACCCCATTGCAGCCTTGAGTCGAGCGTGATCCCTAGGAAAACAGTTTTATCGACGAATTCTAGTTTCTCCCTATTCAATACTATGTCACAATCACTACTTTTAACATTCGGTAAAGCAAATCTTATGCATTTAGTTTTTTTCCCATTTAATACTAAATTATTAGCAGTGAACCAATTTTGGACCTGCAATAGGGCGTTATTTACGTCGTCAAGATTTGATGCACGTCTATTTATCTTAAAAATTAAGGAAGTATCGTCAGCAAATAACACCATTTGTGGTTGGTTTTTTAATAAATGGGCTAGATCATTAATATATACTAAAAAGAGGAAAGGACCCAATATCGAACCTTGTGGCACACCCATTTTTACTCTTAAGCCGAGTGAATTGACTCCATTTATTTGAATTTGCTGTTGTCTATCATTTAAATAAGATTTTACTGAACTGAGCGCAAGTTTACCTAGTCCGTAATGCTCCAGTTTCAAGAGTAAGGTTTCGTGATTTACGCAGTCAAATGCCTTGGAGAGGTCACAAAAGATTCCTATGGCATCTTGGGCCTCCTCCCATGCTGTAAATATGTGTCTTAATAAGATGACACCGGCGTCAGTCGTACAACGTCCTTTGGTGAAACCATATTGCTGATCGTGTAAGATATGGTTGGTGTTAAAATGATTAAGCATTTGATTGAGCATCACCTTTTCGAACACCTTGCTGAATACCGGCAACACGGATACTGGTCTATAATTATTAGTGTTTTTACTGTCCCCTGATTTAAAAAGTGGTATAACCTTACTGTATTTCATTAAATCCGGGAAGAATCCTTGATCCACACACAAATTAAATATTAAAGCTAAGTATGGTGCTATAGTCTCGATTATAGATGTACAAACTTTGATAGACATTCCCCATATATCTTCGGTTAATTTGATTTTGATTTGCCGAAAAGCTTTTATAACTATCATAGGGTTTATATGTTTAAATTGAAATTCAACCGGGCAGCCTGGAACGTTCGCTCTTAATAAACCAATTGAGACATCGGGTGAGGAATTTAAAGATTCCGTCGTTCTAGATGGTATATCAGTAAAGAAATGTACAAATTCATGAGCTACTTCTAAATTGGAGCTTATGGCGCCACGTGAAGTCTCCAATGTGAAATCTGTGTTTCGTATTTTCTTTCTATTGGATTCATTATTTATAACTTTCCAAACTGTTTTTATTTTATTTTCAGCTGATTTGATCTTGTGGCTAATGCATAAGGCTTTAGCTATCTTGCAGGTATTTCTAAAAATTTTGGAATATGTAGCAACATACTTGTTGAAAGTTTCAGTGGTAATAAATGGCTTAAGGCCATACAGCTCGAACAGTCTTTCCCTACTTATCCTAATACCTCTAGTTGCCCAGTCACTAAATATAAAATTAGGGCAAATATTTTTTGTTTTCTTTTCAAAAGTTTTATTGAATTCAGTGTGCACTACTGAAAATAAATCCTCATACAATTTATTTGCGTCGTCCATATTATGGCTCAGAACATTTAACTTGTTATTTAGGGTACTATTGAATCTATTTAATTTGCCAGTTGTTATTGGTCTAAATTGAATTTGCACTTTTTGCAAAGGTGTTTTAAACTTAAAAGTTACCGTTTGTCCACTATGATCAGATGGTAAATAATTTACGATGGCTTTATCTAAATAATCACAATCGCAGAAGACATTATCGATACAAGTAGCAGAAGTTGGAGTTACTCTAGTTGGTTCTATAAAAACATTAGATAAATTGAACGATTTAAAAAGGCTTAATAATCTACTGCTATTTGAATTATTTTCCAGAATATTAATATTAAAATCACCACAAATAATTGCGGCTTTGTTATTGGATGCAAGTTTCGCTAGGACATCTTCCATTACTGACCCAAATAAAGAAAAGTTCTGATTATTAGGGGGTCTGTACACGCACACTACAACATGCTTATCTAGCTCAACACAGGACAACTCGATGCAATGTTCAACTGATAAACCAACTATGTCATTACGTTGCTTAGACTTTAAACAATTTTTTATCAAGATTAGAGACCCTCCACGCAGCATAGATTTACGGTTAAAACAACTGCCCAAACTATAGTTCTCATAATTAATTAGCATTTGGTAATCCTTTAACCAATGTTCAGTAAAACAAACAATGTCAAACTTTGTTTTTTCCAAAAACATTTCAATTTCCAATAATTTGGAAGAAATACCTTGAATATTTTGATGAAATAATTTCAAGGCATTCTGCTG